>CM060894.1:1282500-1927500 GCA_030762935.1 Hymenopus coronatus
CGATGGCGATGGCGATGGCGATGGCGATGGCGATGGCGATGGCGATGGCGATGGCGATGGCGTTGGCGTTGGCGTTGGCGTTGGCGTTGGCGTTGGCGTTGGCGTTGGCGTTGGCGTTGGCGTTGGCGTTGGCGTTGGCGTTGGCGTTGGCGTTGGCGTTGGCGTTGGCGTTGGCGTTGGCGTTGGCGTTGGCGTTGGCGTTGGCGTTGGCGGTGGCGTTGGCGGTGGTGGTGGTGGTGGTGGTGTTGGTGGTGTTGGTGTTGGTGTTGGTGTTGGTGTTGGTGTTGGTGTTGGTGTTGGTGTTGGTGTTGGTGTTGGTGTTGGTGTTGGTGTTGGTGTTGGTGTTGGTGTTGGTGTTGGTGTTGGTGTTGGTGTTGGTGTTGGTGTTGGTGTTGGTGTTGGTGTTGGTGTTGGTGATGGTGATGGTGATGGTGATGGTGATGGTGATGGTGGTGGTGGTGGTGATGGTGATGGTGGTGATGGTGATGGTGATGGTGATGGTGATGGTGATGGTGATGGTGATGGTGATGGTGATGGTGATGGTGATGGTGATGGTGATGGTGATGGTGATGGTGATGGTGGTGGTGGTGGTGGTGGTGGTGGTGGTGATGGTGGTGATGGTGATGGTGGTGGTGATGGTGATGGTGGTGGTGGTGGTGATGGTGGTGGAGGTGGTGGTGATGGTGATGGTGATGGTGATGGTGGTGATGGTGATGGTGATGGTGATGGTGATGGTGATGGTGGTGGTGGTGGTGGTGGTGGTGGTGGTGGTGGTGTTGGTGATGGTGGTGATGGTGATGGTGGTGGTGATGGTGATGGTGGTGGTGGTGGTGATGGTGGTGGAGGTGGTGGTGATGGTGATGGTGATGGTGATGGTGATGGTGATGGTGGTGGTGGTGGTGGTGATGGTGATGGTGATGGTGATGGTGGTGGTGGTGGTGTTGGTGTAGGTGATGGTGGTGGTGATGGTGATGGTGATGGTGGTGATGGTGATGGTGATGGTGATGGTGATGGTGGTGGTGGTGGTGATGGTGATGGTGGTGGTGATGGTGATGGTGATGGTTGTAATATACAAGGACCATCCAGAAAGTGGCACAGCATTGGACATAACTATTTCTCAACGAAATTGTCATTCTGTCAAGATATTTCTCACTCGGTACCAGTTTTTCAATGCCGATGTTATTCTTTTCTACTGCCAAAGAACTTATTCGGTTTTTTGAAAGCACAAAATGTTCAGCCAATTGAATGTTGTAGGAAAATAACGCAAATGTGTAGTGATAATACAATGAACGAGTCTTCAGTGAGGAAATGTCACATAATTTACGAGTAATCAAGGAAGAACATAACAGTGTGTACGATAAAAACCGTTCATCAATCGTTATGGAACAGTTGAAAGCAAATGTTCAGAAAAACCGGTTTTCACTTTGGACACCGTACATGACTTTTTGGATGGAAAAGATTTGCCAGCCAAGAAGACCTCAACATCTTGGCTCCGATATTTAGTGGTGGAAGAGTATAACATCTGTACCACGTGAATATAAATACCTTGATAGCAATGACGTTGACAAATAGAGTAAGCTAGTGTAATTTTGTAACTAAAGTTTTGTGTTGATAAGTTTCGTTATGGATATCATCTGTCACTTTCTGGGTGGCGCTCGTATGAGGGAATCCTGAACAATTAATCTGGGGTTGACATACAATTAACGTTCAGGAATTCTGAAATACTTATTAAAGTTATGAGATCATAATGTTAAGAAGTGAAATTAAACAGTAGCATTGCTTCACAGTAAAAAATAATCAGCTTGTTAACCTTTCTTTGTTTCACATCTTGCCGCATTCGTCTCCCGGGATTATCTTTGTGGGACATTCATCAGCCATGAAGCTGACGTCACAGTGGCGTCGCAACTTTGGTGGCTTGCTGGTCCTATAGTCACAGAATGTCCTTCTCTACAATTATACATGGATATAAGATTTTTGATAGAGTTTACGCCCACTTTTACCATCATGGCACCGCAGGCGTTGACACTGTTGATATATGGAATAAAGATGGAGCACTGGTGGAATGAGATGGCGGGAGAAACCGGAGAAAACCCGCCCCAGCGCCGCTTTGTCCACCACAAATTTCACATGCGGTCGCTTGGGATCACACTCGGGCCATCTAGGTGAGAGGCGAGTGCTCTAACCACTCTGCCACGGCGCGGTCTTAGATATGAGATGCTGGATTGGATACCTTCATCGAAAAATTTTTACTTTCACTACTTAACATGTCCTTCTTCACACTCATAGCAGACATTGGGTCGCCCTCCGAGGTGGTGGTTACCATGCTAACTTTATATACCCAAGGTCGCGGGGTAAAAACCCTGCGTAAAAATCCTTAGTTTCCTTCGGAAGGGAAGTAAAGTCGTGGGTCCCGTATCGTAGATTTACGGCACGTAAAAGAACCTCAAACCTGATAGAGAGGGCTCAGAGAAAAATTAAGTGGTCTTTCACGCCCAGAATAGAATGGGACGCTGAGAACCAAAGAAGTTAAAGAGCGTCCATAAATAACACGCCATTTCCATTTCCATACCTGACATTGGGCTGATTACCCATATTGGCTACTCTCTCGCTCATATAGTCTGACTGCTCCCCAGCAGACAATGTCTCTAGACACTGACTTTTAAGTCACTCTCATACCAGGCATCTGACTGATCACACATCCTGACTACTCTATATGATCAGAGGCAGTCTGCTCAACAGATATCAGGCTCCAGACACTGACTTGTAAGTCACTCTCATACCAGACATCTGACTCATGACACATCCTGACTACTCTTTCTGATCAGAGACAGTCTGCTCAACAAACATCAGTCTCTAGACACTGACTTGTAAGTCACTCTCATAACAGACTTCTGACTGATCACACATCCTGACTACTCTCTCTGATCAGAGTCAGTCTCCTCAACAGACATCAGCCTCCAGACACTGAATTGTAAGTCATTCTCATACCAGCCATCTCACTTATCACACATCCTGACTAGTCTTTATGATCAGAGTCAGTCTCCTCAACAGATATCAGTCTCTAGACACTGACTTTTAAGTCACTCTCATACCAGACAACTGACTGATCACACATCCTGACTACTCTATATGATCAGAGTCAGTCTGCTCAACAGACATCAGGCTCCAGACACTGACTTATAAATCACTCTCATAACAGACATCTGACTCCAGAAACTGACTTGTATGTCACTCTCATACCAGACATCTGACTGCTGACACATCCTGACTACTCTCTCTGATCAGAGTCAGTCTGCTCAACAGATATCAGACTCAAGACACTGACTTGTAAGCCACTCTCATACCAGACATCTGACTGATCACACATCCTGACTACTCTCTCTGATCAGAGTCGGTCTCCTCAACACACATCAGTCTCTAGTAACTGACTTGTAACTCACTCTCCCAACAGACATTAGACTCCAGACACTGACTTGTAAGTCACTCTCACAACAGACAGACTCCAGACACCGACTTGTATGCCACTCTTCCAACAGACATCAGGCTCCAGGCACTGACTTGTAAGTCACTCTCCTAACAGACATCAGACTCCAGACACTGACTTGCACGTCACTCTCCCCACAGAATCTGACTTGTAAGTCACTGACTTGTAAGTCACTCTCCCAACAGACAGACTCCAGACACTGACTTGTAAGTCACTCTCCCAATAGACATCAGACTCCAGACAATGACTTGTAAGTCACTCTCCCAACAGACGTGAGACTCTTGACACTGACTTGTAAGCCGCTCTCCCCACAGACATCAGACTCCTGACACTGACTTGTAAGTCACTCTCCCAACAGACATCAGACTCCAGACACTGACTTTTAAGTCACTCTCCTAACAGACATCAGACTGATGACACTGACTTGTAAGTCACTCTCCCAACAGACATCAGACTCCAGACACTGACTTGTAAGTAACTCTCCCAACAGACATCTGACTCCAGACACTGACTTGTAAGTCATTCTCCCACCAGACATCAGACTCCAGAATTACTTGTAAGTCACTCTCCGAACAGATATCAGGCTGATGACACTGATTTGTAAGCCACTCTCCCAACAGATATCAGGCTCCAGACACTGACTTGTAAGTCATTCTCCCAACAGACATCAGACTCCAGACACTGACTTGTAAGCCACTCTCCCAACAGGCATCAGACTCCAGACATTGACTTGTACGTCACTCTCCCAAAAGACATCAGGCTCCAGACACTGACTTGTCAGTCACTCTCTCAACAGACAGACTCCAGACACTGACTTGTAAGTAACTCTCCCAACAGACATCAGACTCCAGACACTGACTTGTAAGTCACTCTCCCAACAGACAGACTCCAGACACTGACTTGTAAGTCACTCTCCAAACTGACATCAGTCTCCAGACACTGACTTGTAAGCCACCCTCCCAACAGACATCTGACTGATGACACTGACTTGTAAGTCACTCTCCCAACAGACATCAGACTGATGACACTGACTTGTAAGTCAATCTCCCAACAGACATCTGACTGATGACACTGACTTGTAGGTCACTCTCATACCAGACATCTGACTGATGACACATCCTGACTACTCTCTCTGATCAGAATCCGTCTGCTCAACAAATATCAGACTCCAGGCACCGACTTGTAAGTCACTCTCATACCAGACATCTGACTGATCACACATCCAGACTACTCTCTCTGATCAAAGTCGGTCTCCTCAACAGACATCACTCTCCAGATACTGATTTGTAAGTCACTCTCCCAACAAACAAACTCCAGACACCGACTTGTAAGCCACCCTCCCAACAGACATCAGGCTCCAGACACTGACTTGTAAGACACTCTCATAACAGACATCAGACTGATTACACTGACTTGTAAGTCACTCTTACAACAGACATCGGACTGATTACACTGACTTGTAAGTCACTCTTACAACAGACAGTAGGCTCCAGACACTGACTTGTAAGTCACTCTTACAACAGACATCGGACTGATTACACTGACTTGTAAGTCACTCTTACAACAGACATCAGCCTGATGACACAGACTTGTATGCCACTCTCCCAACAGACAGTAGGCTCCAGACACTGACTTGTAAGTCACTCTCCCAACAGACATTAGACTGATGACACTGACTTGTAAGCCACTCTCTCAATAGACATCAGACTGCAGACCCTGACTTGTAAGTCACTCCCCAAACAGACATCAGGCTCCAGAAACTGACTTGTAAATCAGTCTCTCAAGAGACATCAGGCTCCTGAAATCGACTTGTAAGCTACTCACCCAACAGACATCAGACTGATGACACTGACTTGTAAGTCACTCTCCCAACAGACATCAGACTCCAGACTCTGACTTGTAAGTCACTCTCATACCAGACATCTGACTGATCACACATCCTGAAAACTCTATATGATCAGAGTCAATCTGCTGAACAAACATCAGGCTCCAGACACTCACTTGTAAGTCACTCTCATATCCGTCATCTGACTGATGACACATCCTGACTACTCATTCTGATCAGAGTCAGTCTGCTCAACAGACATCAGTCTCTAGACACTGACTTGTAAGTAACTCTCATAACAGTCATTTGACTGATCACACATCCTGACTACTCTCTCTGATCAGAGTCGGTCTCCTCAACAGACATCAGTCTCTAGTAACTGACTTGTAACTCACTCTCCCAACAGACATCAGACTCCAGACACTGACTTGTAAGTCACTCTCCCAACAGGCAGACTCCAGACACCGACTTGTAAGCCACTCTCCTAAGAGACATCACACTCCAGACACTGACTTGCACGTCACTCTCGCCACAGAATCTGACTTGTAACTCACTGACTTGTATGTCACTCTCCCAACAGACAGACTCCAGACACTGACTTGTAAGCCGCTCTCCCCACAGACATCAGACTCCTGACACTGACTTGTAAGTCACTCTCCCAACAGACATCAGACTTCAGACACTGACTTATAAGTCACTCTCCTAACAGACATCTGACTCCAGACACTGACTTGTAAGTCATTCTCCCAACAACATCAGACTCCAGAATTACTTTAAAGTCACTCTCCCAACAGATATCAGACTGACGACACTGATTTGTAAGCCACTCTCCCAACAGACATCAGGCTCCAGACACTGACTTGTAAGTTTCTCACAACAGACATCAGACTGATGACGCTGACTTGTAAGTCACTCTCCCAACATACATAAGACTGATGAAACTGACTGGTAAGTCATTCTCCCAACAGACATCTGACTCCAGACACTGACTTGTAAGTCACTCTACCAACAGACATCAGACTCCAGACACCGACTTGTAAGACTCTCTCACAACATACATCAGGCAGATGACACTGACTTGTAAGTCACTCTCCCAACAGAAAAACTCCAGACACTGACTTGTAAGACACTCTCCAAACAGACATCAGATTCCAGACACTGACTTGTAAGCCACCCTCCCAACAGACATCTGACTGACGACACTGACTTGTAAGTCACTCTCCCAACAGACATCTGAATGATGACACTGACTTCTAAGTCACTCTCTCTACAGGCATCAGACTGATGACACTGACTTGTAACTCACTCTCCCAACAGTTATCTGACTGATGACACAGACAGGTAAGTCATCTCTCAACAGACATCTGACTGATGACACTGACTTGTAGGTCACTCTCATACCAGACGTCTGACTGATGACACATCCTGACTACTCTCTCTGATCAGAGTCCGTCTGCACAACAGATATCAGACTCCAGGCACTGACTTGTCAGTCACTCTCTCTACAGACATCAGGCAGATGACACTGACTTGTCAGTCACTCTCTCAAAAGACATCAGGCAGATGACACTGTCTTGTCAGTCACTCTCCCAACAGACAGACTCCGGACACCGACTTGTAAGCCACTCTCCTAACAGACATCAGGATGATGACACTGACTTGTCAGTCACTCTTTCAACAGACATCAGACTCCAAACACCGACTTGTAAGCCACTCTCCTAACAGACATCAGGCAGATGACACTGACTTGAAGGTCACTCTCCCAACAGACAGATTCCAGACACCGACTTGTAAGCCACCCTTCCAACAGACATCAGACTCCAGACACTGACTTGTAAGTCACTCTTCCAACAGACATCAGACTCCAGACACTGACTTGTAAGTAACTCTCCCAACAGACATCAGACTCCAGACACCGACTTGTAAGCCACTCTCCTAACAGACATCAGGCAGATTACACTGACTTGTAAGTCACTCTCCCAACAGACAGACTTCAGACACTGACTTGTAAGTCAATCTCCCAAAAGACAACTCCAGACACTGACTTGTAAGTAACTCTCCCAACAGACAGACTCCAGACACTGACTTGTAAGTCACTCTCCCAACAGACAGACTCCAGACACTGACTTGTAAGTCAATCTCCCAAAAGACAACTCCAAACACTGACATTTAAGTCAATCTCCCAAAATACAACTCCAGACACTGACTTGTAAGTCAATCTCCCAAAAGACAACTCCAGACACTGACTTGTAAGTCAATCTCCCAAAAGACAACTCCAGACACTGACTTGTAAGTAACTCTCCCAACAGACAGACTCCAGACACTGACTTGTAAGTCACTCTCCCAACAGACAGACTCCAGACACTGACTTGTAAGTCAATCTCCCAAAAGACAACTCCAGACACTGACTTGTAAGTCACTCTCCAAACATAAAACAGTCTCCAGACACTGACTTGTAAGAGACTCTCTCAACAGACATCAGACTCCAGACACTGACTTGTAAGTCATTCTCCCAACAGACATCTGACTGATGACCTTGACTTGTAAGTCACTCTCCCAACAGGCTTCAGAATGATGACACTGACTTGTAAGTCACTCTCGCAACAGTTATCTGACTGATGACACAGACTTGTAAGTCACTCTCATACCAGACATCTGACTGATTACACATCCTGACTACTCTCTCTGATCAGAGTCGGTCTCCTCAACAAGCAACAGTCTCTAAACACTGACTTGTAAGTCACTCTCCCGACAGACATCAGACTCCAGATACTGACTTGTAAGTCACTCTCCCAACAGACAGACACCAGACACCGACTTCTTAGCCCACCTCCCAACAGACATCAGACTCCAGACACTGACTTGTAAGTCACTCTCCTAACAGACATCAGACTCAAGATACTGACTTGTAAGTCACTCTCACAACAGACTCTGACTGATGACACTGACTTGTAAATAACTCTCCCAACAGAAATACTACAGACACTGACTAGTAAGTCACTCTCCCAACAGACATCAGGCTCCAGACAATGACATGTTAGTCACTCTTCCAACAGACATCACACTCCTAACTCTGACTTGTAAGCCACTCTCCACACACACATCAGACTCCTGACACTGACTTGTAAGTTACTCTCCCAAAAGACATCAGACTCCCGACATTGACCTGTAAGTCACTCTCATAACAGACATCAGACTGATGGCACTGACTTGTAAGTCACTCTCCCAACAGTCATCAGACTGATGACACTGACTCTTAAGTCACGCTCCCAACAGACATCTGACTCGAGACACTGACTTGCAAGTCATTCTCCCAACAGTCATCAGACTCAAGACACTGACTTGTAAGCCACTCTCATACCAGACATCTGACTGATCACACATCCTGACTACTCTCTCTGATCAGAGTCGGTCTCCTCAACAGACATCAGTCTCTAGTAACTGACTTGTAACTCACTCTCCCAACAGACATCAGACTCCAGACACTGACTTGTAAGTCACTCTCCCAACAGGCAGACTCCAGACACCGACTTGTAAGCCACTCTCCTAAGAGACATCACACTCCAGACACTGACTTGCACGTCACTCTCGCCACAGAATCTGACTTGTAACTCACTGACTTGTATGTCACTCTCCCAACAGACAGACTCCAGACACTGACTTGTAAGCCGCTCTCCCCACAGACATCAGACTCCTGACACTGACTTGTAAGTCACTCTCCCAACAGACATCAGACTTCAGACACTGACTTATAAGTCACTCTCCTAACAGACATCTGACTCCAGACACTGACTTGTAAGTCATTCTCCCAACAACATCAGACTCCAGAATTACTTTAAAGTCACTCTCCCAACAGATATCAGACTGACGACACTGATTTGTAAGCCACTCTCCCAACAGACATCAGGCTCCAGACACTGACTTGTAAGTTTCTCACAACAGACATCAGACTGATGACGCTGACTTGTAAGTCACTCTCCCAACATACATAAGACTGATGAAACTGACTGGTAAGTCATTCTCCCAACAGACATCTGACTCCAGACACTGACTTGTAAGTCACTCTACCAACAGACATCAGACTCCAGACACCGACTTGTAAGACTCTCTCACAACATACATCAGGCAGATGACACTGACTTGTAAGTCACTCTCCCAACAGAAAAACTCCAGACACTGACTTGTAAGACACTCTCCAAACAGACATCAGATTCCAGACACTGACTTGTAAGCCACCCTCCCAACAGACATCTGACTGACGACACTGACTTGTAAGTCACTCTCCCAACAGACATCTGAATGATGACACTGACTTCTAAGTCACTCTCTCTACAGGCATCAGACTGATGACACTGACTTGTAACTCACTCTCCCAACAGTTATCTGACTGATGACACAGACAGGTAAGTCATCTCTCAACAGACATCTGACTGATGACACTGACTTGTAGGTCACTCTCATACCAGACGTCTGACTGATGACACATCCTGACTACTCTCTCTGATCAGAGTCCGTCTGCACAACAGATATCAGACTCCAGGCACTGACTTGTCAGTCACTCTCTCTACAGACATCAGGCAGATGACACTGACTTGTCAGTCACTCTCTCAAAAGACATCAGGCAGATGACACTGTCTTGTCAGTCACTCTCCCAACAGACAGACTCCGGACACCGACTTGTAAGCCACTCTCCTAACAGACATCAGGATGATGACACTGACTTGTCAGTCACTCTTTCAACAGACATCAGACTCCAAACACCGACTTGTAAGCCACTCTCCTAACAGACATCAGGCAGATGACACTGACTTGAAGGTCACTCTCCCAACAGACAGATTCCAGACACCGACTTGTAAGCCACCCTTCCAACAGACATCAGACTCCAGACACTGACTTGTAAGTCACTCTTCCAACAGACATCAGACTCCAGACACTGACTTGTAAGTAACTCTCCCAACAGACATCAGACTCCAGACACCGACTTGTAAGCCACTCTCCTAACAGACATCAGGCAGATTACACTGACTTGTAAGTCACTCTCCCAACAGACAGACTTCAGACACTGACTTGTAAGTCAATCTCCCAAAAGACAACTCCAGACACTGACTTGTAAGTAACTCTCCCAACAGACAGACTCCAGACACTGACTTGTAAGTCACTCTCCCAACAGACAGACTCCAGACACTGACTTGTAAGTCAATCTCCCAAAAGACAACTCCAGACACTGACATTTAAGTCAATCTCCCAAAATACAACTCCAGACACTGACTTGTAAGTCAATCTCCCAAAAGACAACTCCAGACACTGACTTGTAAGTAACTCTCCCAACAGACAGACTCCAGACACTGACTTGTAAGTCACTCTCCCAACAGACAGACTCCAGACACTGACTTGTAAGTCAATCTCCCAAAAGACAACTCCAGACACTGACTTGTAAGTCACTCTCCAAACATAAAACAGTCTCCAGACACTGACTTGTAAGAGACTCTCTCAACAGACATCAGACTCCAGACACTGACTTGTAAGTCATTCTCCCAACAGACATCTGACTGATGACCTTGACTTGTAAGTCACTCTCCCAACAGGCTTCAGAATGATGACACTGACTTGTAAGTCACTCTCGCAACAGTTATCTGACTGATGACACAGACTTGTAAGTCACTCTCATACCAGACATCTGACTGATTACACATCCTGACTACTCTCTCTGATCAGAGTCGGTCTCCTCAACAAGCAACAGTCTCTAAACACTGACTTGTAAGTCACTCTCCCGACAGACATCAGACTCCAGATACTGACTTGTAAGTCACTCTCCCAACAGACAGACACCAGACACCGACTTCTTAGCCCACCTCCCAACAGACATCAGACTCCAGACACTGACTTGTAAGTCACTCTCCTAACAGACATCAGACTCAAGATACTGACTTGTAAGTCACTCTCACAACAGACTCTGACTGATGACACTGACTTGTAAATAACTCTCCCAACAGAAATACTACAGACACTGACTAGTAAGTCACTCTCCCAACAGACATCAGGCTCCAGACAATGACATGTTAGTCACTCTTCCAACAGACATCACACTCCTAACTCTGACTTGTAAGCCACTCTCCACACACACATCAGACTCCTGACACTGACTTGTAAGTTACTCTCCCAAAAGACATCAGACTCCCGACATTGACCTGTAAGTCACTCTCATAACAGACATCAGACTGATGGCACTGACTTGTAAGTCACTCTCCCAACAGTCATCAGACTGATGACACTGACTCTTAAGTCACGCTCCCAACAGACATCTGACTCGAGACACTGACTTGCAAGTCATTCTCCCAACAGTCATCAGACTCCAGACACTGACTTGTAAGTCACTCTCCCAACAGTCATCAAACTGATGACACAGACCTGTGTGCCACTCTCCCAACAGACAATAGGTTTCCAGACACTGACTTGTAAGTCACTCTCCCAACAGACATCAGGCCTCAGAAACTGACTTGTAAGTCCATTTCTCAACAGACATCAGGCTCCAGAAACCGACATGTAAGCCACTCTCCCAACAGACATCAGACTGATGACACTGACTTGTAAGTCACTCTCCCAATTGACATCAGACTCCAGACTCTGACTGGTAAGTCACTCTCATACCAGACATCTGACTGATCACACATCCTGAAAACTCTATATGATCAGAGTCAGTCTGCTCAACTAACATCAGGCTCCAGACACTCACTTGTAAGTCACTCTCATACCCGACATCTTACTGATGACACATCTTGACTACTCTTTCTGATCAGAGTCAGTCTGCTCAACAGACATCAGTCTCTAGACACTGACTTGTAAGTCACTCTTTCCACAGGCATCAGACTCCAGATACTGACTTGTAAGTCACTGTCCCAACAGACAGACTCTATACACCGACTTGTAAGCCACTCTCCTAACAGACAGATTCCAGACACTGACTTGTAAGTCACTCTCCTAACAGACATCAGGCTCCAGACACCGACTTGTAAGCCACTCTCCAAACAGACATCAGGCTCCAGACACTGACTTGTAAGTCACTCTCCTAACAGACATTAGACTCCAGACACTGACTTGTAAGTTACTCTCCCAACAGACTTTGACTGATGTCACTGACTTGTAAGTCACTCTGCCAACAGACAGATTCCAAACACTGACTTGTAAGTCACTCTCCCAACAGACATCAGACTCCAGACACTCAATTGTAAGTCAATCTTCCAACAGTCATCAGACTCCTAACACTGGCTTGTAAGCCACTCTCCCCACAGACATCAGACTCCTGACACTGACTTGTAAGTGACTCTAATAACAAACATCAGACTGATGACACTGACTTGTAAGCCACTCTCCCAACAGACATCAGACTCCAGACACTGACTTGTAAATGACTCTAATAACAGACATCAGACTGATGACACTGACTTGTAAGTCACTCTCCCAACAGACATCAGACTGATGACACTGACTTGTAAGTCACTCTCCCAAAATACATCAAACTGATGACACTGACTGGTTAGTCATGCTCCCAACAGACATCTGACTCGTGACACTGACTTATAATTCACTCTACCAACAGACATCAGACAGCAGACACTGACTTGTAAGTCACTCTCCCAACATACATCAGACTCCAGACACTGACTTGTAAGTCACTCTCTCAACAGACATGAGACTCCAGACACTGTCTTGTAAGTCACTCTCCCAACAGACATCAGACTCCAGACACTGACTTGTAAGTAACTCTCCCAACAGACATCAGACTCCAGACACCGACTTGTAAGCCACTCTCCTAACAGACATCAGGCAGATTACACTGACTTGTAAGTCACTCTCCCAACAGACAGACTCCAGACACTGACTTGTAAGTCAATCTCCCAAAAGACAACTCCAGACCTTGACTTGTAAGTCACTCTCCAAACATACATCAGTCTCCAGACACTGACTTGTAAGAGACTCTCAACAGACGTCAGACTCCAGACACTGACTTGTAAGTCATTCATCCAACAGACATCTGACTGATGACACTGACTTGTAAGTAACTCTCCCAACAGGCTTCAGACTGATGACACTGACCTTAAGTCACTCTCGCAACAGTTATCTGACTGATGACACAGACTGGTAAGTCACTCTCTCAACAGACATCTGACTGATGACTCTGACTTGTAAGTCACTCTCATACCAGACATCTGACTGATGACACATCGTGACTACTCTCTCTGATCAGAGTCGGTCTCCTCAACAGACAACAGTCTCTAAACACTGACTTGTAAGTCACTCTCCCAACAGATATCAGACTCCAGATACTGACTTGTAAGTCACTCTCCCAACAGACAGACACCAGACACCGGTTTCTAAGCCCACCTCCCAACAGACATCAGACTCAAGACACTGACTTGTAAGTCACTCTCCCAACAGACTCTGATTGATGACACTGACTTGTATATAACTCTCCCAACAGAAATACTACAGACACTGACTTGTAAGTC
Organism: Hymenopus coronatus; assembly: GCA_030762935.1. Classification (NCBI taxonomy): domain Eukaryota; kingdom Metazoa; phylum Arthropoda; class Insecta; order Mantodea; family Hymenopodidae; genus Hymenopus; species Hymenopus coronatus. The sequence continues at coordinate 1,296,317 of CM060894.1, forward strand.
ACTCTCCCAACATACATCAGGCTCCAGACACTGACCTGTTAGTCACACTTCCAACAGACATCACACTCCTAACACTGACTTGTAAGCCACTCTCAACACAGACATCAGACTCCTGACACTGACTTGTAAGTTACTCTCCCAAAAGACATCAGACTTCCGACATTGACTTGTAAGTCACTCTCATAACAGACATCAGACTGATGACATTGACTTGTAAGTCACTCTCCCAACAGACATCAGACTGATGACACTGACTTGTAAGTCACGCTCCCAACAGACATCTGACTCGAGACACTGACTTGTAAGTCATTCTCCCAACAGTCATCAGACTCCAGACACTGACTTGTAAGTCACTCATCCAACAGTCATCAAACTGATGACACAGACCTGTATGCCACTCTCCCAACAGACAATGGGCTCCAGACACTGTCTTGTAAGTCACTCTACCAACAGACATCAGGCTCCAGAAACTGACTTGTAAGCCACTCTCCCAACAGACATCAGACTGATGACACTGACTTGTAAGCCACTCTCCCAACAGACATCAGGCTCCAGAAACTGACTTGTAAGTCCAGTTCTCAACAGACATCAGGCTCCAGAAACCGACATGTAAGCCACTCTCCCAAACATCAGACTGATGACACTGACTTGTAAGTCACTCTGCCAACAGACATCAGACTCCAGACTCTGACTTGTAAGTCCAGTTCTCAACAGACATCAGGCTCCAGAAACCGACATGTAAGCCACTCTCCCAAACATCAGACTGATGACACTGACTTGTAAGTCACTCTGCCAACAGACATCAGACTCCAGACTCTGACTGGTAAGTCACTCTCATACCAGACATCTGACTGGTCACACATCCTGAAAACTCTATATGATCAGAGTCAGTCTGCTCAACTAACATCAGGCTCCAGACACTCACTTGTAAGTCACTCTCATACCCGACATCTTACTGATGACACATCCTGACTACTCTTTCTGATCAGAGTAAGTCTGCTCAACAGACATCAGTCTCTAGACACTGACTTGTAAGTCACTCTCTCAACAGACATCAGACTCCAGATACTGACTTGTAAGTCACTCTCCCAACAGACAGACTCTATACACCGACTTGTAAGCCACTCTCCAAACAGACATCAGGCTCCAGACACTGACTTGTAAGTTACTCTCCCAACAGACTCTGACTGATGACACTGACTTGTAAGTCACTCTGCCAACAGACATCAGACTCCAGACACTGACTTGTAAGTCACTCTGTCAACAGACAGATTCCAGACACTGACTTGTAAGTCACTCTCCCAACAGACATCAGACTCCAGACACTGACTTGTAAGTCACTCTGTCAACAGACAGATTCCAGACACTGACTTGTAAGTCACTCTCCCAACAGCCATCAGACTCCAGACACTGAATTGTAAGTCACTCTTCCAACAGTCATCAGACTCCTAACACTGGCTTGTAAGCCACTCTCCCCACAGACATCAGACTCCTGACACTGACTTGTAAGTGACTCTAATAACAGACATCAGACGGATGACACTGACTTGTAAGCCACTCTCCCAACAGACATCAGACTCCAGACACTGACTTGTAAGTGACTCTAATAACAGACATCAGACTGATGACACTGACTTGTAAGTCACTCTCCCAACAGACATCCGACTGATGACACTGACTTTAAGTCACTCTCCCAAAATACATCAAACGTATGACACTGACTGGTTAGTCATTATCCCAACAGACATCTGACTCCACACACTGACTTATAATTCACTCTACTAACAGACATCAGACTGCAGACACTGACTTGTAAGTCACTCTCCCAACAGAAATCAGATTGATGACACTGACTTGTAAGTCACTCTCCCAACAGAAATCAGACTGATGACACTGACTTGTAAGCCACTCTCTCAACAGACATCAGACTCCAGACACTGACTTGTAAGTCACTCTCCCAACAAACAGATTCCAGACACCGACTTGTAAGCCACCCTCCCAACAGACATCAGACTCCAGACACTGACTTGTAAGTCACTATCCCAACAGACATCAGACTCCAGACACTGACTTGTAAGTAACTCTCCCAACAGACATCAGACTCCAGACACCGACTTGTAAGCCACTCTCCTAACAGACATCAGGCAGATTACACTGACTTGTAAGTCACACTCCCAACAGACAGACTTCAGACACTGACCTGTAAGTCACTCTCCCAACAGACAGACTCCAGACACTGACTTGTAAGTCAATCTCCCAAAATATAACACCAGACACTGACTTGTAAGTCACTCTCCCAACAAACAGACTCCAGACACTGACTTGTAAGTAACTCTCCCAACAGACATCAGACTCCAGACACCGACTTATAAGCCACTCTCCTAACAGACATCAGGCAGATTACACTGACTTGTAAGTCACTCTCCCAACAGACAGACTCCAGACACTGACTTGTAAGTCATTCTCCCAAAAGACAATTCCAGACACTGACTTGTAAGTCACTCTCCAAACATACATCAGTCTCCAGACACTGACTTGTAAGAGACTCTCTCAACAGACATCAGACTCCAGACACTGACTTGTAAGTCATTCTCCCAACAGACATCTGACTGATGACACTGACTTGTAAGTCACTCTCCCAAAAGACATCTGACTGATGACACTGACTTGTAAGTCACTCTCTCAACAGACATCTGACTGATGACACTGATTTGTAAGAGACTCTCTCAACAGACACCAGACTCCAGACACTGACTTGTAAGTCATTCTCCCAACAGACATCTGACTGATGACACTGACTTGTAAGTCACTCTCCCAACAGGCTTCAGTCTGATGACACTGACTTGTAAGTCACTCTCCCAACAGACAGACACCAGACACCGACTTCTAAGCCCACCTCCCAACAGCCATCAGACTCCAGACACTGACTGATAAGTCACTCTCCTAACAGACATCAGACTCAAGACACAGACATGTAAGTCACTCTCCCAACAGACCCTGACTGATGACACTGACTTGTAAATAACTCCCCCAACAGAAATACTACAGACACTCAACTTGTAAGTCACTCTCCCAACAGACATCAGGCTCCAGACACTGACCTGTTAGTCACTCTTCCAACAGACATCACACTCCTAACACTGACTTGTAAGCCACTCTCCACACAGACATCAGACTCCTGACACTGACTTGTAAGTTACTCTCCCAAAAGACATCAGACTCCCGACATTGACCTGTAAGTCACTCTCATAACAGACATCAGACTGATGACACTGACTTCTAAGTCACTCTCTCAACAGACAACAGACTGATGACACTGACTTGTAAGTCACGCTCCCAACAGACATCTGACTCGAGACTCTGACTTGTAAGTCATTCTCCCAACAGTCATCAGACTCCAGACACTGACTTGTAAGTCACTCTCCCAACAGTCATCAAACTGATGACACAGACCTGTATGCCACTCTCCCAACAGACAATAGGCTCCAGACACTGACTTGTAAGTCACTCTCCCAACAGACATCAGGCTCCAGAAACTGACTTGTAAGTCCATTTCTCAACAGACATCAGGCTCCAGAAACCGACATGTAAGCCACTCTCCCAACAGACATCAGACTGATGACACTGACTTGTAAGTCACTCTCCCAACAGACATCAGACTCCAGACTCTGACTGGTAAGTCACTCTCATACCAGACATCTGACTGATCACACATCCTGAAAACTCTATATGATCAGAGTCAGTATGCTCAACTATAATCAGGCTCCAGACACTCACTTGTAAGTCACTCTCATACCCGACATCTTACTGATGACACATCCTGACTACTCTTTCTGATCGGAGTCAGTCTATTCAACAGACATCAATCTGTAGACAATGACTTGTAAGTCACTCTCCCAACAGACATCAGACTCCAGATACTGACTTTTAAGTCACTCTCCCAACAGACAGACTCTATACACCGACTTGTAAGCCACTCTCCAAACAGACATATGGCTCCAGACACTGACTTGTAAGTCACTCTCCTAACAGACATCAGGCTCCAGACACTGACTTCTAAGCCACTCTCCAAACAGACATCAGGCTCCAGACACTGACTTGTAAGTCACTCTCCTAACAGACATCAGGCTCCAGACACTGACTTCTAAGCCACTCTCCAAACAGACATCAGGCTCCAGACACTGACTTGTAAGTCACTCTCCTAACAGACATCAGACTCCAGACACTGACTTGTAATTTACTCTCCCAACAGAGTCTGACTGATGACACTGACTTGTAAGTCACTCTGTCAACAGACAGATTCCAGACACTGACTTGTAAGTCACTCTCCCAACACACATCAGACTCCAGACACTGAATTGTAAGTCACTCTTCCAACAGTCATCAGACTCCTAACACTGGCTTGTAAGCCACTCTCCCCACAGACATCAGACTCCTGACACTGACTTGTAAGTGACTCTAATAACAGACATCAGACTGATGACACTGACTTGTAAGTCACTCTCCCAACAGACATCAGACTGATGACACTGACTTGTAAGTCACTCTCCCAAGATACATCAAACTGATGACAATGACTGGTTAGTCATGCTCCCAACAGACATCTGACTCCAGACACTGACTTATAATTCACTCTACCAACAGATATCAGACTGCAGACACTGACTTGTAAGTCACTCTCCCAACAGAAATCAGACTGATGACACTGACTTGTAAGTCACTCTCCCAACATACATCAGACTGATGACACTGACTTGTAAGCCACTCTCTCAACAGACATCAGACTCCAGACACTGTCTTGTAAGTCACTCTCCCAACAGACATCAGGCTCCAGACACTGACTTGTAAGTCACTCTCTCAACAGACAGACTCCAGACACCGACTTGTAAGCCACTCTCCCAATAGACATCAGGCTCCAGACACTGACTTGTAAGTCACTCTCTCAACAGACATCAGACTCCAGACACTGACTTGTAAGTCACTCTCCCAACAGACATCAGGCTCCAGACACCAACTTGTAAGCCACTCTCCCAATAGATATCAGACTGAAGACACAGACTTTTAAGTCACTCTCCCAACAGACATCAGATTCCTGACTCTGACTTGTAAGTCAATCTAATACCAGACATCTGACTGATCACACATCCTGAAAACTCTATATGATCAGAGTCAGTCTGCTAAACAGACATCAGCTTCAGACCTGAACTGTAAATCACTCTCATAACAGACATCTGACTGATGACACATTCTGACTACTCTCTGTGGTCTGAGCCAGGCTGCTCAACAGACAGCAGACTCCAAACACTGACTTATAGATCACTCTCATAACAGACATCTGACTGATGACACATCCCGACTACTCTCTCTGTTCAAAGTAAGTCTGATCAACAGACATCAGGCTCCAGACACTGACTTGTAACTCACTCTCATAACAGACTTCTGACTGATCACACATCCTGAATATTCTCTCTGATCAGAGTCAGTCTCCTCAACAGACATCAGTCTCTAGACGCTGATTTGTAAGTCATCCTCATACCAGACATCTGACTGATCACACATCCTGACTACTCTCTCCGATCAGAGTCAGTCTCCTAAACAGACATCAGGTTCCAGACACTGACTTATAAGTCACTTTCATACCAGACATCTGACTTATCACACATCCTGACTTCTCTCTATGATCAGATTCAGTCTGCTAAACAGACATCGGGCTCCAGACACTGTCTTGTAAATCAATCTCATAACAGACATCTGACTGATGACACATCCCGACTATTCTCTCTGATCAGAGCCAGTCTGCTCAACAGACAGCAAACTCCAGACACTGACTTGTAGGTCACTCTCATAACATACATCTGACTCCAGACACTGACTTTTAACTCACTCTCATAACAGACATCTGACTGATGACACATCCTGACTACTCTATCTGATCAGAGTCAGTCTGCTCAAAAGATATCAGACTCCAGACACTGACTTGTAAGTCATTCTTATTCCAGACATCTGACTATTCACACATCCTGACTTCTCTCTCTCTTCAGAGCGAGTCTCCTCAACAGACATCAGTCTCTAAACGCTGACCTATAAGTCACTCTCATACCAGACATCTGACTGATCACACATCCTGACTACTCTCTCTGAACAGAGTCAGTCTCCTCAACAGACATTAGGCTCAAGACTCTGACTTGTAACTCACTCACATACCAGACATCTGACTTATCACACATCCTGAATACTCACTCTTATCAGAGTCAGTCTCCTCAACAGACATCACTCTTTAGATGCTGACTTTTAAGTCACACTCATACCAGACATCTGACTGATCACACATCCTGACTACTCTAAATGATCAGAGTCAGTCTGCTCCACAGACATCAGACTCCATACACTGACTTGTAAGTCACTCTCAAAACATACATCTGACTCCAGACACTGCCTTGTAACTCACTCTCATAATAGACATCTGACTGAGGACACATCCTGACTACTCTATCTGATCAGACTCAGTCTGCTCAACAGATATCAGACTCCGGACACTGATTTGTAAGTCACTCTCATACCAGACTTCTGACTGATCACACATCCTGACTACTCTCTCTGAACAGAATCAGTCTCCTCAACAGACATTAGGCTCAAGACTCTGACTTGTAAGTCAGTCTCTCAACACACAGACTCCAGACACCGACTCGCAACTCTCCAAACAGACATCAGACTGATGACACTGACTTGTAAGCCAGCTTTCCAACAGACATCAGACTGATGACACTGACTTGTAAGTCACTCTCCCAACAGATATCAGACTGATGACACAGACTTGTAAGCCACCTTTCCAACAGATAATAGTCTCCAGACACTGACTTGTAAGTCATTCTCCCAACAGACATCAGACTGACGACAATGTCTTGTTAGCCACTCTCTATACAGACATCAGACTCCAGACACTGACTTGTAAGTCACTCTCCCAATAGACATCAGGCTCCAGACACAGACTTGTAAGTCACTCTTTCAACAGACAGACTCCAGACACCGTTTTTAAGCCACTCTCGCAAAAGATATCAGACTGATGACACTGACTTGTAAGTCACTCTCTCAACAGACATCAGACTCTAGACTCTGATTTGTAACTCACTCACATACCAGACATCTGACTTATCACACATCCTGAATACTCTCTCTTATCAGAGTCAGTCTCCTCAACAGACATCACTCTTTAGATGCTGACTTTTAAGTCACTCTCATACCAGACATCTGACTGATCACACATCCTGACTACTCTATATGATCAGAGTCAGTCTGCTCGACAGACATCAGACTCCATAGACTGACTTGTAAGTCACTCTCAAAACATACATCTGACTCCAGACACTGCCTTGTAACTCACTCTCATACCAGACATCTGACTGCTGACACATCCTGACTACTCTCTCTGATCAGAGTCAGTCTGCTCAACAGATATCAGACTCAAGACACTGATTTGTAAGTCACTCTCATACCAGACATCTGACTGATCACACATCTTGACTTCTCTCTCTGATCAGAGTCGGTCTCCGCAACAGACATCAGTCTCTAGACACTGACTTGTAAGACACTCTCATAATAGACATCTGACTGATCACTCATCCTGACTACTCTCTCTGATCAGAGTCAGTCTCCTCAACAGACATCAGTCTCTAAACGCTGACTTGTAAGTCACTCTCATACCAGACATCTGACTGATCAGACATCCTGACTACTCTCTCTGAATAGAGTCAGTCTCCTCAACAGACAATAGGCTCCAGACACTGTCTTGTAAGTCAGTCTCATAACAGACATCAGACTGATGACACTGACTTCTAAGTCACTCTCTCAACAGACAACAGACTGATGACACTGACTTGTAAGTCACGCTCCCAACAGACATCTGACTCGAGACTCTGACTTGTAAGTCATTCTCCCAACAGTCATCAGACTCCAGACACTGACTTGTAAGTCACTCTCCCAACAGTCATCAAACTGATGACACAGACCTGTATGCCACTCTCCCAACAGACAATAGGCTCCAGACACTGACTTGTAAGTCACTCTCCCAACAGACATCAGGCTCCAGAAACTGACTTGTAAGTCCATTTCTCAACAGACATCAGGCTCCAGAAACCGACATGTAAGCCACTCTCCCAACAGACATCAGACTGATGACACTGACTTGTAAGTCACTCTCCCAACAGACATCAGACTCCAGACTCTGACTGGTAAGTCACTCTCATACCAGACATCTGACTGATCACACATCCTGAAAACTCTATATGATCAGAGTCAGTATGCTCAACTATAATCAGGCTCCAGACACTCACTTGTAAGTCACTCTCATACCCGACATCTTACTGATGACACATCCTGACTACTCTTTCTGATCGGAGTCAGTCTATTCAACAGACATCAATCTGTAGACAATGACTTGTAAGTCACTCTCCCAACAGACATCAGAGTCCAGATACTGACTTTTAAGTCACTCTCCCAACAGACAGACTCTATACACCGACTTGTAAGCCACTCTCCAAACAGACATCAGGCTCCAGACACTGACTTGTAAGTCACTCTCCTAACAGACATCAGGCTCCAGACACTGACTTCTAAGCCACTCTCCAAACAGACATCAGGCTCCAGACACTGACTTGTAAGTCACTCTCCTAACAGACATCAGGCTCCAGACACTGACTTCTAAGCCACTCTCCAAACAGACATCAGGCTCCAGACACTGACTTGTAAGTCACTCTCCTAACAGACATCAGACTCCAGACACTGACTTGTAATTTACTCTCCCAACAGAGTCTGACTGATGACACTGACTTGTAAGTCACTCTGTCAACAGACAGATTCCAGACACTGACTTGTAAGTCACTCTCCCAACACACATCAGACTCCAGACACTGAATTGTAAGTCACTCTTCCAACAGTCATCAGACTCCTAACACTGGCTTGTAAGCCACTCTCCCCACAGACATCAGACTCCTGACACTGACTTGTAAGTGACTCTAATAACAGACATCAGACTGATGACACTGACTTGTAAGTCACTCTCCCAACAGACATCAGACTGATGACACTGACTTGTAAGTCACTCTCCCAAGATACATCAAACTGATGACAATGACTGGTTAGTCATGCTCCCAACAGACATCTGACTCCAGACACTGACTTATAATTCACTCTACCAACAGATATCAGACTGCAGACACTGACTTGTAAGTCACTCTCCCAACAGAAATCAGACTGATGACACTGACTTGTAAGTCACTCTCCCAACATACATCAGACTGATGACACTGACTTGTAAGCCACTCTCTCAACAGACATCAGACTCCAGACACTGTCTTGTAAGTCACTCTCCCAACAGACATCAGGCTCCAGACACTGACTTGTAAGTCACTCTCTCAACAGACAGACTCCAGACACCGACTTGTAAGCCACTCTCCCAATAGACATCAGGCTCCAGACACTGACTTGTAAGTCACTCTCTCAACAGACATCAGACTCCAGACACTGACTTGTAAGTCACTCTCCCAACAGACATCAGGCTCCAGACACCAACTTGTAAGCCACTCTCCCAATAGATATCAGACTGAAGACACAGACTTTTAAGTCACTCTCCCAACAGACATCAGATTCCTGACTCTGACTTGTAAGTCAATCTAATACCAGACATCTGACTGATCACACATCCTGAAAACTCTATATGATCAGAGTCAGTCTGCTAAACAGACATCAGCTTCAGACCTGAACTGTAAATCACTCTCATAACAGACATCTGACTGATGACACATTCTGACTACTCTCTGTGGTCTGAGCCAGGCTGCTCAACAGACAGCAGACTCCAAACACTGACTTATAGATCACTCTCATAACAGACATCTGACTGATGACACATCCCGACTACTCTCTCTGTTCAAAGTAAGTCTGATCAACAGACATCAGGCTCCAGACACTGACTTGTAACTCACTCTCATAACAGACTTCTGACTGATCACACATCCTGAATATTCTCTCTGATCAGAGTCAGTCTCCTCAACAGACATCAGTCTCTAGACGCTGAATTGTAAGTCATCCTCATACCAGACATCTGACTGATCACACATCCTGACTACTCTCTCCGATCAGAGTCAGTCTCCTAAACAGACATCAGGTTCCAGACACTGACTTATAAGTCACTTTCATACCAGACATCTGACTTATCACACATCCTGACTTCTCTCTATGATCAGATTCAGTCTGCTAAACAGACATCGGGCTCCAGACACTGTCTTGTAAATCAATCTCATAACAGACATCTGACTGATGACACATCCCGACTATTCTCTCTGATCAGAGCCAGTCTGCTCAACAGACAGCAAACTCCAGACACTGACTTGTAGGTCACTCTCATAACATACATCTGACTCCAGACACTGACTTTTAACTCACTCTCATAACAGACATCTGACTGATGACACATCCTGACTACTCTATCTGATCAGAGTCAGTCTGCTCAAAAGATATCAGACTCCAGACACTGACTTGTAAGTCATTCTTATTCCAGACATCTGACTATTCACACATCCTGACTTCTCTCTCTCTTCAGAGCGAGTCTCCTCAACAGACATCAGTCTCTAAACGCTGACCTATAAGTCACTCTCATACCAGACATCTGACTGATCACACATCCTGACTACTCTCTCTGAACAGAGTCAGTCTCCTCAACAGACATTAGGCTCAAGACTCTGACTTGTAACTCACTCACATACCAGACATCTGACTTATCACACATCCTGAATACTCACTCTTATCAGAGTCAGTCTCCTCAACAGACATCACTCTTTAGATGCTGACTTTTAAGTCACACTCATACCAGACATCTGACTGATCACACATCCTGACTACTCTAAATGATCAGAGTCAGTCTGCTCCACAGACATCAGACTCCATACACTGACTTGTAAGTCACTCTCAAAACATACATCTGACTCCAGACACTGCCTTGTAACTCACTCTCATAATAGACATCTGACTGAGGACACATCCTGACTACTCTATCTGATCAGACTCAGTCTGCTCAACAGATATCAGACTCCGGACACTGATTTGTAAGTCACTCTCATACCAGACATCTGACTGATCACACATCCTGACTACTCTCTCTGAACAGAATCAGTCTCCTCAACAGACATTAGGCTCAAGACTCTGACTTGTAAGTCAGTCTCTCAACACACAGACTCCAGACACCGACTCGCAACTCTCCAAACAGACATCAGACTGATGACACTGACTTGTAAGCCAGCTTTCCAACAGACATCAGACTGATGACACTGACTTGTAAGTCACTCTCCCAACAGATATCAGACTGATGACACAGACTTGTAAGCCACCTTTCCAACAGATAATAGTCTCCAGACACTGACTTGTAAGTCATTCTCCCAACAGACATCAGACTGACGACAATGTCTTGTTAGCCACTCTCTATACAGACATCAGACTCCAGACACTGACTTGTAAGTCACTCTCCCAATAGACATCAGGCTCCAGACACAGACTTGTAAGTCACTCTTTCAACAGACAGACTCCAGACACCGTTTTTAAGCCACTCTCGCAAAAGATATCAGACTGATGACACTGACTTGTAAGTCACTCTCTCAACAGACATCAGACTCTAGACTCTGATTTGTAACTCACTCACATACCAGACATCTGACTTATCACACATCCTGAATACTCTCTCTTATCAGAGTCAGTCTCCTCAACAGACATCACTCTTTAGATGCTGACTTTTAAGTCACTCTCATACCAGACATCTGACTGATCACACATCCTGACTACTCTATATGATCAGAGTCAGTCTGCTCGACAGACATCAGACTCCATAGACTGACTTGTAAGTCACTCTCAAAACATACATCTGACTCCAGACACTGCCTTGTAACTCACTCTCATACCAGACATCGGACTGCTGACACATCCTGACTACTCTCTCTGATCAGAGTCAGTCTGCTCAACAGATATCAGACTCAAGACACTGATTTGTAAGTCACTCTCATACCAGACATCTGACTGATCACACATCTTGACTTCTCTCTCTGATCAGAGTCGGTCTCCGCAACAGACATCAGTCTCTAGACACTGACTTGTAAGACACTCTCATAATAGACATCTGACTGATCACTCATCCTGACTACTCTCTCTGATCAGAGTCAGTCTCCTCAACAGACATCAGTCTCTAAACGCTGACTTGTAAGTCACTCTCATACCAGACATCTGACTGATCAGACATCCTGACTACTCTCTCTGAATAGAGTCAGTCTCCTCAACAGACAATAGGCTCCAGACACTGTCTTGTAAGTCAGTCTCTCAACAGACAGACTCCAGACACCCACTTGCAAATCTCCAAACAGACATCAGACTGATGACACTGACTTGTAAGTCACTCTCCCAACAGACATCAGACTGATGACACAGACTTGTAAGCCAACCTCCCAACAGATAATAGGATCCAGACACTGACTTGTAAGTCACTCTCCCAACAGACATCAGACTGACGACAATGACCTGTTTGCCACTCTCTATACAGACATCAGACTCCAGACACCGACGTGTAAGTCACTCCCCAACAGACATCAGGCTCCAGACACTGACTTGAAAGTCACTCTCTCAACAGACATACTCCAGACACCGACTTCTAAGCCACTCTCCCAACAGACATCAGACTGATGACACTGACCTGTAATTCACTGTCGCAACAGACATAAGACTCCAGCCTCAGACTTGTAAGTCACTCTCCCAACAAACATCTGACTTATGACACTGCTTGTAAGCCACTCTCCGAACAGACATTGACTCCAGACACTGACTTGTGAGTCACTCTCTCAACAGACATCAGACTGATGACACTGACTTGTAAGTCACTCTCTATCCAGACATCAGACTCCAGACACTGACTTGTAGGTCACTTTCTTAACAGTCATTGTCTCCAGACACTGACTTGTAAGTCAATCTCGTACAGACATTGACTCCAGACACTGACTTGTAAGTCACTCTCTCAACAGACATCAGTCACAAGCCACCGACTTGAAAGTCACTTTCGCAACAGATATTGACTCCAGACACTGACTTGTAAGTCACTCTCCCAACAGACATCAGACTACAGACAATGTCTTGTAAGTCATTCTCCCAAAAGATATCTATCTGATGACACTGACTTGTAAGCCAATCTCCCAACAGACATTTGACTGATGGCATTGACTTGTAAGTCACTATCCCAACAGACGTCAGACTGATGACACTGACTTGTAAACCACTCTCCCAATAGACATTGACTCCAGACACTGACTTGTAAGTTACTCTCCCAACAGACATCAGACACCAGACACTGACTTGTAACTCACTATCCCAACAGACAGTCTCCAGACACTGACTTGTAATCACTCTCCCAACAGACATCAGATTGTTGACACTGACTTGTAAGTTACTTTCCCAACAGACAGACTCCTGACACTGCCTTGTAAGTCACTCTCGCAACAGATAGATACCAGACACTGACTTGTCAGTCACTCTCCCAACAGACATTCGTCTCCAGACACTGACTTGTAAGAGACTCTCCCAACAAACATGAGACTGATGACACTGACTTGTAAGTCCCTCCTATACCAGACATCTGTCTGATGACCCATACTCGCTACTCCCTCTGATCAGAGTCAATCTGCTCAACAGACGTCAGTCTCTAGACACTGACTTGTAAGTCACTCTCCTAACATATATTAGACTCCAGATACTGACTTGGAAGTCACTCTCCCAACAGACAAACTCCAGACACCGACTTCTAAGCCACTCTCCCAACAGACATCAGGCTCCAGACACTGACTTATAAGTCAGTCTCCTAACAGACATCGGACTCAAGACACTGACTTGTAAGTCACTCTCCCAACAAACTCTGATTGATGACAATGACTTGTAAATAACTCTCCCAACAGACAGAACCCAGACACTGACTTTTAAGTCACTTTCCCAACAGACATTATACTCCAGACACTGACTTGTAAGTCACTCTCCCAACAGACAAGATACTCCAGACACTGACTTGTAAGTCACTCTCCCAACAGACAAGATACTCCAGACACTGACTTGTAAAGCCACTCTCCCCACAGACATCAGACTCCTGACACTGACTTGTAACTTACTCTACCAACAGACATCAGACTCCAGACACTGACTTGTAAGCCACTCTCCCAAAAGACATCAGACCGATGACACTGACTTGTAATCCACTTTCTCAACAGATATCAGCCTCCAGACACTAACTTGTAAGTCACTCTCCCAACAAACATCAGTTTCCAGGCACTGACTTGTAAGTCACTCTCCCAACAGACATCAGACTGATGACGCTGTCTTGTAAGCAACTTTCTCAACAGACATCAGGTTCCAGACACTGACTTGTAAGTCACTCTCTCCACAGACAGATACCAGACACCGACTTGTAAGCCACTCTCACAAAAGACAGACTCCAGACACTGACTTGGTAGTCACTCTCCCAACGGACATCAGACTCCGGACACTGACTTGTAAGTCACTCTCCCAACAGACAGACTCCAGACACTGACTTGTAAGAGACTCTTCCAAACGACATCAGACTGATGACACTGACTTGAAAGCCACTCTCCCAACATTCATCTGACTGATGACACTGAGTTGTAAGTCACTCTCCCAACAGACATCTGACTGATGACACTGACTTGTAAGGTACTCTCCCAACAGACATCAGACTGATGACACTGACTTGTAAGTAACTCTCCTAACAGACATCAGACACCAGACACTGATTTGTAAGTCACTCTCCCAAAGAATATCTGCTTATGACACTGACTTGTAAGCCACTCTCCCAACAGACATTGACTCCAGACATTGACTTGTAATTCACTCTCTAAACAGACTTCAGACTGATGACACTGACTTGTAAGTAACTATCTCACCAGACATCAGACTCCAGACACTGACTTGTAAGTCACTCTCCCAACAGACATCAGACTGATGACACAGACTTGTAAGCCAACCTTCCAACAGATAATAGGCTCTAGACACTGACTTGTAAGTCACTCCCCCAACAGACATCAGACTGACGACAATGACTTGTTAGCCACTCTCTATACAGACATCAGACTCCAGACACTGACTTATAAGTCACTCTCCCAATAGACATCAGGCTCCAGACACAGACTTGTAAGTCACCCTTTCAACAGACAGACTCCAGACACCGTCTTCTAAGCCACTCTCGCCACAGACATCAGACTGATGACACTGACTTATAAGTCACTCTCCCAACAGACATCAGACTCTAGACTCGGATTTGTAACTCACTCACATACCAGACATCTGACTTATCACACATCCTGAATACTCTCTCTTATCAGAGTCAGTCTCCTCAACAGACATCACTCTTTAGATGCTGACTTTTAAGTCACTCTCATACCAGACATCTGACTGAAAACACATCCTGACTACTCTCTATGATCAGAGTCAGTCTGCTCAACAGACATCAGACTCCATACACTGACTTGTAAGTCACTCTCAAAACATACATCTGACTCCAGACACTGCCTTGTAACTCACTCTCATAATAGACATTAACTGAGGACACATCCTGACTACTCTATCTGATCAGACTCAGTCTGCTCAACAGATATCAGACTCCGGAGACTGATTTGCAAGTCACTCTCATACCAGACATCTGACTGATCACACATCTTGACTTCTCTCTCTGATCAGAGTCGGTCTCCGCAACAGACATCGGTCTCTAGACACTGACTTGTAAGTAACTCTCATAACAGACATCTGACTGATCACTCATCCTGACTACTCTCTCTGATCAGAGTCGGTCTCCGCAACAGACATCAGTCTCTAGACACTGACTTGTAAGACACTCTCATAATAGACATCTGACTGATCACTCATCCTGACTACTCTCTCTGATCAGAGTCAGTCTCCTCAACAGACATCAGTCTCTAAACGCTGACTTGTAAGTCACTCTCATACCAGACATCTGACTGATCAGACATCCTGACTACTCTCTCTGTATAGAGTCAGTCTCCTCAACAGACAATAGGCTCCAGACACTGTCTTGTAAGTCAGTCTCATAACAGACATCAGACTGATGACACTGACTTCTAAGTCACTCTCTCAACAGACAACAGACTGATGACACTGACTTGTAAGTCACGCTCCCAACAGACATCTGACTCGAGACTCTGACTTGTAAGTCATTCTCCCAACAGTCATCAGACTCCAGACACTGACTTGTAAGTCACTCTCCCAACAGTCATCAAACTGATGACACAGACCTGTATGCCACTCTCCCAACAGACAATAGGCTCCAGACACTGACTTGTAAGTCACTCTCCCAACAGACATCAGGCTCCAGAAACTGACTTGTAAGTCCATTTCTCAACAGACATCAGGCTCCAGAAACCGACATGTAAGCCACTCTCCCAAGAGACATCAGACTGATGACACTGACTTGTAAGTCACTCTCCCAACAGACATCAGACTCCAGACTCTGACTGGTAAGTCACTCTCATACCAGACATCTGACTGATCACACATCCTGAAAACTCTATATGATCAGAGTCAGTATGCTCAACTATAATCAGGCTCCAGACACTCACTTGTAAGTCACTCTCATACCCGACATCTTACTGATGACACATCCTGACTACTGTTTCTGATCGGAGTCAGTCTATTCAACAGACATCAATCTGTAGACAATGACTTGTAAGTCACTCTCCCAACAGACATCAGACTCCAGATACTGACTTTTAAGTCACTCTCCCAACAGACAGACTCTATACACCGACTTGTAAGCCACTCTCCAAACAGACATCAGGCTCCAGACACTGACTTGTAAGTCACTCTCCTAACAGACATCAGGCTCCAGACACTGACTTCTAAGCCACTCTCCAAACAGACATCAGGCTCCAGACACTGACTTGTAAGTCACTCTCCTAACAGACATCAGGCTCCAGACACTGACTTCTAAGCCACTCTCCAAACAGACATCAGGCTCCAGACACTGACTTGTAAGTCACTCTCCTAACAGACATCAGACTCCAGACACTGACTTGTAATTTACTCTCCCAACAGAGTCTGACTGATGACACTGACTTGTAAGTCACTCTGTCAACAGACAGATTCCAGACACTGACTTGTAAGTCACTCTCCCAACACACATCAGACTCCAGACACTGAATTGTAAGTCACTCTTCCAACAGTCATCAGACTCCTAACACTTGCTTGTAAGCCACTCTCCCCACAGACATCAGACTCCTGACACTGACTTGTAAGTGACTCTAATAACAGACATCAGACTGATGACACTGACTTGTAAGTCACTCTCCCAACAGACATCAGACTGATGACACTGACTTGTAAGTCACTCTCCCAAGATACATCAAACTGATGACAATGACTGGTTAGTCATGCTCCCAACAGACATCTGACTCCAGACACTGACTTATAATTCACTCTACCAACAGATATCAGACTGCAGACACTGACTTGTAAGTCACTCTCCCAACAGAAATCAGACTGATGACACTGACTTGTAAGTCACTCTCCCAACATACATCAGACTGATGACACTGACTTGTAAGCCACTCTCTCAACAGACATCAGACTCCAGACACTGTCTTGTAAGTCACTCTCCCAACAGACATCAGGCTCCAGACACTGACTTGTAAGTCACTCTCTCAACAGACAGACTCCAGACACCGACTTGTAAGCCACTCTCCCAATAGACATCAGGCTCCAGACACTGACTTGTAAGTCACTCTCTCAACAGACATCAGACTCCAGACACTGACTTGTAAGTCACTCTCCCAACAGACATCAGGCTCCAGACACCAACTTGTAAGCCACTCTCCCAATAGATATCAGACTGAAGACACAGACTTTTAAGTCACTCTCCCAACAGACATCAGATTCCTGACTCTGACTTGTAAGTCAATCTAATACCAGACATCTGACTGATCACACATCCTGAAAACTCTATATGATCAGAGTCAGTCTGCTAAACAGACATCAGCTTCAGACCTGAACTGTAAATCACTCTCATAACAGACATCTGACTGATGACACATTCTGACTACTCTCTGTGGTCTGAGCCAGGCTGCTCAACAGACAGCAGACTCCAAACACTGACTTATAGATCACTCTCATAACAGACATCTGACTGATGACACATCCCGACTACTCTCTCTGTTCAAAGTAAGTCTGATCAACAGACATCAGGCTCCAGACACTGACTTGTAACTCACTCTCATAACAGACTTCTGACTGATCACACATCCTGAATATTCTCTCTGATCAGAGTCAGTCTCCTCAACAGACATCAGTCTCTAAACGCTGAATTGTAAGTCATCCTCA
The DNA here is from genome assembly GCA_030762935.1 of Hymenopus coronatus. Classification (NCBI taxonomy): domain Eukaryota; kingdom Metazoa; phylum Arthropoda; class Insecta; order Mantodea; family Hymenopodidae; genus Hymenopus; species Hymenopus coronatus. The sequence continues at coordinate 1,314,731 of CM060894.1, forward strand.
TACCAGACATCTGACTGATCACACATCCTGACTACTCTCTCCGATCAGAGTCAGTCTCCTAAACAGACATCAGGTTCCAGACACTGACTTATAAGTCACTTTCATACCAGACATCTGACTTATCACACATCCTGACTTCTCTCTATGATCAGATTCAGTCTGCTAAACAGACATCGGGCTCCAGACACTGTCTTGTAAATCAATCTCATAACAGACATCTGACTGATGACACATCCCGACTATTCTCTCTGATCAGAGCCAGTCTGCTCAACAGACAGCAAACTCCAGACACTGACTTGTAGGTCACTCTCATAACATACATCTGACTCCAGACACTGACTTTTAACTCACTCTCATAACAGACATCTGACTGATGACACATCCTGACTACTCTATCTGATCAGAGTCAGTCTGCTCAAAAGATATCAGACTCCAGACACTGACTTGTAAGTCATTCTTATTCCAGACATCTGACTATTCACACATCCTGACTTCTCTCTCTCTTCAGAGCGAGTCTCCTCAACAGACATCAGTCTCTAAACGCTGACCTATAAGTCACTCTCATACCAGACATCTGACTGATCACACATCCTGACTACTCTCTCTGAACAGAGTCAGTCTCCTCAACAGACATTAGGCTCAAGACTCTGACTTGTAACTCACTCACATACCAGACATCTGACTTATCACACATCCTGAATACTCACTCTTATCAGAGTCAGTCTCCTCAACAGACATCACTCTTTAGATGCTGACTTTTAAGTCACACTCATACCAGACATCTGACTGATCACACATCCTGACTACTCTAAATGATCAGAGTCAGTCTGCTCCACAGACATCAGACTCCATACACTGACTTGTAAGTCACTCTCAAAACATACATCTGACTCCAGACACTGCCTTGTAACTCACTCTCATAATAGACATCTGACTGAGGACACATCCTGACTACTCTATCTGATCAGACTCAGTCTGCTCAACAGATATCAGACTCCGGACACTGATTTGTAAGTCACTCTCATACCAGACATCTGACTGATCACACATCCTGACTACTCTCTCTGAACAGAATCAGTCTCCTCAACAGACATTAGGCTCAAGACTCTGACTTGTAAGTCAGTCTCTCAACACACAGACTCCAGACACCGACTCGCAACTCTCCAAACAGACATCAGACTGATGACACTGACTTGTAAGCCAGCTTTCCAACAGACATCAGACTGATGACACTGACTTGTAAGTCACTCTCCCAACAGATATCAGACTGATGACACAGACTTGTAAGCCACCTTTCCAACAGATAATAGTCTCCAGACACTGACTTGTAAGTCATTCTCCCAACAGACATCAGACTGACGACAATGTCTTGTTAGCCACTCTCTATACAGACATCAGACTCCAGACACTGACTTGTAAGTCACTCTCCCAATAGACATCAGGCTCCAGACACAGACTTGTAAGTCACTCTTTCAACAGACAGACTCCAGACACCGTTTTTAAGCCACTCTCGCAAAAGATATCAGACTGATGACACTGACTTGTAAGTCACTCTCTCAACAGACATCAGACTCTAGACTCTGATTTGTAACTCACTCACATACCAGACATCTGACTTATCACACATCCTGAATACTCTCTCTTATCAGAGTCAGTCTGCTCGACAGACATCAGACTCCATAGACTGACTTGTAAGTCACTCTCAAAACATACATCTGACTCCAGACACTGCCTTGTAACTCACTCTCATACCAGACATCTGACTGCTGACACATCCTGACTACTCTCTCTGATCAGAGTCAGTCTGCTCAACAGATATCAGACATAAGACACTGATTTGTAAGTCACTCTCATACCAGACATCTGACTGATCACACATCTTGACTTCTCTCTCTGATCAGAGTCGGTCTCCGCAACAGACATCAGTCTCTAGACACTGACTTGTAAGACACTCTCATAATAGACATCTGACTGATCACTCATCCTGACTACTCTCTCTGATCAGAGTCAGTCTCCTCAACAGACATCAGTCTCTAAACGCTGACTTGTAAGTCACTCTCATACCAGACATCTGACTGATCAGACATCCTGACTACTCTCTCTGAATAGAGTCAGTCTCCTCAACAGACAATAGGCTCCAGACACTGTCTTGTAAGTCAGTCTCTCAACAGACAGACTCCAGACACCCACTTGCAACTCTCCAAACAGACATCAGACTGATGACACTGACTTGTAAGTCACTCTCCCAACAGACATCAGACTGATGACACAGACTTGTAAGCCAACCTCCCAACAGATAATAGGATCCAGACACTGACTTGTAAGTCACTCTCCCAACAGACATCAGACTGACGACAATGACCTGTTTGCCACTCTCTATACAGACATCAGACTCCAGACACCGACGTGTAAGTCACTCCCCAACAGACATCAGGCTCCAGACACTGACTTGAAAGTCACTCTCTCAACAGACATACTCCAGACACCGACTTCTAAGCCACTCTCCCAACAGACATCAGACTGATGACACTGACCTGTAATTCACTGTCGCAACAGACATAAGACTCCAGCCACAGACTTGTAAGTCACTCTCCCAACAAACATCTGACTTATGACACTGCTTGTAAGCCACTCTCCGAACAGACATTGACTCCAGACACTGACTTGTGAGTCACTCTCTCAACAGACATCAGACTGATGACACTGACTTGTAAGTCACTCTCTATCCAGACATCAGACTCCAGACACTGACTTGTAGGTCACTTTCTTAACAGTCATTGTCTCCAGACACTGACTTGTAAGTCAATCTCGTACAGACATTGACTCCAGACACTGACTTGTAAGTCACTCTCTCAACAGACATCAGTCACAAGCCACCGACTTGAAAGTCACTTTCGCAACAGATATTGACTCCAGACACTGACTTGTAAGTCACTCTCCCAACAGACATCAGACTACAGACAATGTCTTGTAAGTCATTCTCCCAAAAGATATCTATCTGATGACACTGACTTGTCAGCCAATCTCCCAACAGACATTTGACTGATGGCATTGACTTGTAAGTCACTCTCCCAACAGACGTCAGACTGATGACACTGACTTGTAAGCCACTCTCCCAATAGACATTGACTCCAGACACTGACTTGTAAGTTACTCTCCCAACAGACATCAGACACCAGACACTGACTTGTAACTCACTATCCCAACAGACAGTCTCCAGACACTGACTTGTAATCACTCTCCCAACAGACATCAGATTGTTGACACTGACTTGTAAGTTACTTTCCCAACAGACAGACTCCTGACACTGCCTTGTAAGTCACTCTCGCAACAGATAGATACCAGACACTGACTTGTCAGTCACTCTCCCAACAGACATTCGTCTCCAGACACTGACTTGTAAGAGACTCTCCCAACAAACATGAGACTGATGACACTGACTTGTAAGTCCCTCCTATACCAGACATCTGTCTGATGACCCATACTCGCTACTCCCTCTGATCAGAGTCAATCTGCTCAACAGACGTCAGTCTCTAGACACTGACTTGTAAGTCACTCTCCTAACATATATTAGACTCCAGATACTGACTTGGAAGTCACTCTCCCAACAGACAAACTCCAGACACCGACTTCTAAGCCACTCTCCTAACAGACATCAGGCTCCAGACACTGACTTATAAGTCAGTCTCCTAACAGACATCGGACTCAAGACACTGACTTGTAAGTCACTCTCCCAACAAACTCTGATTGATGACAATGACTTGTAAATAACTCTCCCAACAGACAGAACCCAGACACTGACTTGTAAGTCACTTTCCCAACAGACATTATACTCCAGACACTGACTTGTAAGTCACTCTCCCAACAGACAAGATACTCCAGACACTGACTTGTAAGTCACTCTCCCAACAGACAAGATACTCCAGACACTGACTTGTAAAGCCACTCTCCCCACAGACATCAGACTCCTGACACTGACTTGTAACTTACTCTACCAACAGACATCAGACTCCAGACACTGACTTGTAAGCCACTCTCCCAAAAGACATCAGACCGATGACACTGACTTGTAATCCACTTTCTCAACAGATATCAGCCTCCAGACACTAACTTGTAAGTCACTCTCCCAACAAACATCAGTTTCCAGGCACTGACTTGTAAGTCACTCTCCCAACAGACATCAGACTGATGACGCTGTCTTGTAAGCAACTTTCTCAACAGACATCAGGTTCCAGACACTGACTTGTAAGTCACTCTCTCCACAGACAGATACCAGACACCGACTTGTAAGCCACTCTCACAAAAGACAGACTCCAGACACTGACTTGGTAGTCACTCTCCCAACGGACATCAGACTCCGGACACTGACTTGTAAGTCACTCTCCCAACAGACAGACTCCAGACACTGACTTGTAAGAGACTCTTCCAAACGACATCAGACTGATGACACTGACTTGAAAGCCACTCTCCCAACATTCATCTGACTGATGACACTGAGTTGTAAGTCACTCTCCCAACAGACATCTGACTGATGACACTGACTTGTAAGGTACTCTCCCAACAGACATCAGACTGATGACACTGACTTGTAAGTAACTCTCCTAACAGACATCAGACACCAGACACTGATTTGTAAGTCACTCTCCCAAAGAATATCTGCTTATGACACTGACTTGTAAGCCACTCTCCCAACAGACATTGACTCCAGACATTGACTTGTAATTCACTCTCTCAACAGACTTCAGACTGATGACACTGACTTGTAAGTAACTATCTCACCAGACATCAGACTCCAGACACTGACTTGTAAGTCACTCTCCCAACAGACATCAGACTGATGACACAGACTTGTAAGCCAACCTTCCAACAGATAATAGGCTCTAGACACTGACTTGTAAGTCACTCCCCCAACAGACATCAGACTGACGACAATGACTTGTTAGCCACTCTCTATACAGACATCAGACTCCAGACACTGACTTATAAGTCACTCTCCCAATATACATCAGGCTCCAGACACAGACTTGTAAGTCACCCTTTCAACAGACAGACTCCAGACACCGTCTTCTAAGCCACTCTCGCAACAGACATCAGACTGATGACACTGACTTGTAAGTCACTCTGCCAACAGACATCAGACTCTAGACTCGGATTTGTAACTCACTCACATACCAGACATCTGACTTATCACACATCCTGAATACTCTCTCTTATCAGAGTCAGTCTCCTCAACAGACATCACTCTTTAGATGCTGACTTTTAAGTCACTCTCATACCAGACATCTGACTGAAAACACATCCTGACTACTCTCTATGATCAGAGTCAGTCTGCTCAACAGACATCAGACTCCATACACTGACTTGTAAGTCACTCTCAAAACATACATCTGACTCCAGACACTGCCTTGTAACTCACTCTCATAATAGACATTAACTGAGGACACATCCTGACTACTCTATCTGATCAGACTCAGTCTGCTCAACAGATATCAGACTCCGGAGACTGATTTGCAAGTCACTCTCATACCAGACATCTGACTGATCACACATCTTGACTTCTCTCTCTGATCAGAGTCGGTCTCCGCAACAGACATCGGTCTCTAGACACTGACTTGTAAGTAACTCTCATAACAGACATCTGACTGATCACTCATCCTGACTACTCTCTCTGATCAGAGTCGGTCTCCGCAACAGACATCAGTCTCTAAACGCTGACTTGTAAGTCACTCTCATAATAGACATCTGACTGATCACTCATCCTGACTACTCTCTCTGATCAGAGTCAGTCTCCTCAACAGACATCAGTCTCTAAACGCTGACTTGTAAGTCACTCTCATACCAGACATCTGACTGATCAGACATCCTGACTACTCTCTCTGAATAGAGTCAGTCTCCTCAACAGACATTAGGCTCCAGGCACTGACTTGTAAGTCACGCTCCCAACAGACATCAGACTGATGACACTGACTTGTAAGACACTCTTCCAACAGACATCAGACTCCAGACACTGACATGTAAGTCACTCTTCAACAGACATCAGACTCCAGACACTGACTTGTAAATCACTCTACCAACAAACTCTGACTGATGACACTGACATGTAAGCCACTCTCCCAACAGACAGACTCCTGACACTGACTTGTAAGTCACTCTCCCAGCAGACATCAGACTCCTGACACTGATTTGTAAGTCATCTCCCAGCAGACATCAGACTCCAGACACTGATTTGTAAGTCACTCTCCCAGCAGACATCAGACTCCTGACACTGACTTGTAAGACACTCTTCCAACAGACATCAGACTCCAGACACAGACATGTAAGTCACTCTTCAACAGACATCAGACTAATGACACTGACATGTAAGTCACTCTCCCAACAGTCATCTGACTGATGGAACTGACTTGTAAATCATTCTCCCAACAGACATCTGACTGATGACACTGACTTGTAAGTCACCTTCCCAACAGACATCAGACACATGACACTGACCTGTAAATCACTCCAAACAGGCAGACTCCAGACACTGACTTTAAAGTTACTCTCCCAACAGACTTCAGACTCCAGACACTGACTTGTAAGTCACTGTCTCAACAGACATCAGACTGATGACACTGACTTGTAAGTCACTCTCTCAACAAACATCAGACTGATGACACTGACTTGTACGTCACTCTCTCAACAGACTTCAGACTCTAGACACTGACTTGTAAGTCACTCTCTCAACAGACTTCAGACTCCAGACACTGACTTTTAAGCCACTGTCCCAACAGACAGACTCCAGACACTGACTTGTAGGTCACTCTCCCAACAGACAGACTCCAGACACCGACTTGTAAGTCACACTCCCTACAGACAGACTCCAGACACCGACTTGTAAGTCACTCTCCCAACAGACAGACTCGAGACACTGACTTGTAAGTCACTCTCTCAACAGACATCAGACTGCAGACACTGACTTGTAGGTCACTCTCTCAACAGACTGCAGACTGCAGACACTGACTTGTAAGTCACTCTCTCAACAGACATCAGACTGCAGACACTGACTTGTAGGTCACTCTCGCAACAGACATCTGACTGATGACACTGAATTTTAAGCCACACTCCCAACAGACATCTGACTGATGACACTGACTTGTAAGTCACTCTCCCAACAGACATCAAACTGATGACACTGACTTGTAAGCCACTCTCCCAACATACATTGACTCCAGACACTGACTTGTAAGTCACTCTCCCAACAGAAATCAGACTGACGACACTGACTTGTAAGCCACTCTCCCAACAGACATTGACTCCAGACACTGACTTGTAAGTCACTCTCCCAACAGAAATCAAAATAATGACACTGACTTGTAAGCCACTCTCCCAACAGACATTGACTTCAGACACTGACCTGTATGTCACTCTCTCAACAGATATCAGACTGCAGACACTGACTTTCAAGCCACTCACCCAACAGACATTGACTCCAGACACTGACTTGTAAGTCACTCTCCCAACAGACATGTGACTGATGACACTGACTGGTAAGCCACTCTCTCAACAGACATCAGACTAATGACACTGGCTTGTAAGTCACTCTCCCAACAGACATCTGACTGATGACACTGACTTGTAAACCACTCTCCCAACAGACATTGACTCCAGACACTGACTTGTAAGTCACTCTCCCAACAGACATGTGACTGATGACACTGACTGGTAAGCCACTCTCCCAACAGACATTGACTTCAGACACTGACCTGTATGTCACTCTCTCAACAGACATCAGACTCCAGACACTGACTTTCAAGCCACTCACCCAACAGACAATGACTCCAGACACTGACTTGTAAGTCACTCTCCCAACAGACATCTGACTGATGACACTGACTGGTAAGCCACTCTCCCAACAGACATTGACTTCAGACACTGACCTGTATGTCACTCTCTCAACAGACATCAGACTCCAGACACTGACCTGTATGTCACTCTCTCAACAGACATCAGACTCCAGACACTGACCTGTATGTCACTCTCTCAACAGACATCAGACTCCAGACACTGACTTTCAAGCCACTCACCCAACAGACAATGACTCCTGACACTGACTTGTAAGTCACTCTCCCAACAGACATCTGACTGATGACACTGACTTGTAAGCCACTCTCCCAACAGACATTGACTTCAGACACTGACCTGTATGTCACTCTCTCAACAGATATGAGACTCCAGACACTGACTTTCAAGCCACTCACCCAACAGACAATGACTCCAGACACTGACTTGTATTTCCGTCAAAGCAGGAAGGCAAGTAGCAGAAGCTACTAGAATGGCACACACTGGAGTTATGTACCAGACTGTTTAGGAAGAAGTTGCTGACGACTTTACGTTGAGAATGCCAACAATTATTACTCATCAAATGTGTATGTTAATTAACACAAATGCTCTGGACGTTTTATTTCAAATAATAGGGTAAACTTGGTAAATATATGCACCTAACTATTTATATGGAAATAAAAGGGCAGAAAATCGCCTCGCATTTCCCGCCTTCGTGAACCTATAATCTTTAAACCAAGATCCAAATACTATCCATCTGAATGGAATTTAGCTTCACAGCAAACTCGGCAAATGCCCATATTGGCATCGTCGCTGGGAAAATGAGCAATGGGATTTCAATTGGCAAACTACAAAAATCTTCTCTCGTTGTGTAACAGCAGAGACGTGTTAGCAACAGTACATTAAACATTGGTAGTAAACCAAAACTTAAAATTCTATTTATATATCGTTATATAGAAACAAGTTTTTGCCCAATGGAACAATGCAAATCAAATAAATTATTGTTAGATTTGTATTCATAATGGTAACACAACAAAACTATTGTGAGAAATATAATTGGCCATTTGCTACACTCATTACAACAGAGGAACCACTCTGATTGCCGTGAAGAAACGTCACAAGGCTTAGAAATTCCTCAACCGTTGCTACTACCGTTTTCATTGCTCAATATACAAGTTCTGCGCTTGTCAAATCTCCCGTAATTGTTGATGGTTGTTTTCCTCAAAAAGTGATTCTTTCATCTGGAAGATACAGTCATGTGGTGCTGTAATGTGGTTGTCATTTGTTGATCCACTGAAGTGAGGTGCAAGATGATTCACGCAAGTAATCAGGAAGATAGACCAAGTATGGGATTAAAATCAGGGGCCCAGGGCTCGAATGGGGGGCCCAGGGCACGGATGTGGGCCCAGGGCTCGGATGTGGGGCCCAGAGCACGGATGTGGGGCTCAAGGTTCGGATGTGGGGCCCAGGGTTCGGATGGGGGGCCCAGGGCTCGGATGTGGGGCCCAGGGCTCGGATGTGGGGCCCAGGGCACGGATGTGGGGCCCAGGGCTAGGATGGGGGGCCCAGGGCTCGGATGTGGGGCCCAGGGCTCGGATGTGGGGCCCAGGGCTAGGATGTGGGGCCCAGGGCTAGGATGTGGGGCCCAGGGCTAGGATGTGGGGCCCAGGGCTCGGATGTGGGGCTCAGGGTTCGGATGTGGGCCCAGGGCTAGGATGTGGGGCCCAGGGCTAGGATGTGGGGCCCAGGGCTAGGATGTGGGGCCCAGGGCTCGGTTGTGGGGCCCAGGGCTCGGATGTGGAATTTGCCATTTCAGCAGAACTGCACGCACCAATAAATGCTCAAGCACAATCAAAGGGATGCCTTATTGAATTTTGAATTCAGCAATATACACTAACATAAATATTAATTTAATATTTTAAATCAACGATAAAACTCTACAAGTATGATATAGAGAAATATATCCGGTAATACTGGTTATGCCCAGAATACCCATAATTGCAGACCAGGCGATCGGACTTCCCCTGGGACTTACTAGTCAGGACTTGTGTTGTCACCGTGACACTTCAGGATGACCAACATGACCAAATAGATAACATTGCTTAAATGTGCTCATATTACCTGAGCGCCAAGTTTACCCTATACAAGGAATCAACAAAACAAAACAAAACAAAAGCGAATCCAATCTGCTTATAACTGTATGATACGCAAACCTTTATATAACCCCCAAATAACAAAGTTTATTTCCTTTATACCTACATATGTTGTAAAGAATATAAAAATGCTGAGCACCCCCATGCCTCAGGTTTAGAAACCCCTGAGGTAATAATTATCTTGCACACAAACAGAGCTGTAAGTTAGAATCAGGGTCTGAAAAAATATACACTTACATAAGTTTCTCTGCCTCTCTATAATAAACTATTCCTAAAACGCTTATTCTTCTACTTCATGCTAATCGAGATAAAAATTAGCAGAAATAGTCTTATTACTTGCTTCCTTGCAAGTAGAAGTGAAACAAGGGAGTAGCATAGGTTAAAGTGATAGTCAAAAGCTGGTTGCTATACGACTAAAGTTCCTTTGAAATCTGTCGCTAGGCAATGCAATTGACATTCCGATTATTTTGCATGACCAGGAGTAAAACAAACAAGATATGAAACGAATGTCGCGTTGCCGCTTGAGAAAACTATAAGTGTTTTAAAAGTGAAACAAATATTTTGGAAATAGTTAACTCGACAAAAAAATGTACATGGCACAAATTGTGTGTTTTAACGAGTTCTACGTCTTTTGTGTGCTACAGTCATTGAGAATGAGGAGGCAATTCTAATTTGTCATTTCAATAACTTCAATAATTGGCATTTTAAGCAAAATCATTACTTTCACTTCACGTACTATATACATAGTGTATAGAGAAGGAATTGTATTCCATCTATAAATTAGATACTGATAATTCACCGGAAATACACGTTTTAGAGTCCCCTAAATCCGAAAAAAGCATTTTTGGAAAAAGATCCGTGTGTGTATGTCCGTGTGTCTGTGAACACGATAACTCAAATGCGAAAAGTCGGTAAAATACCAACTTGGTATTTAAGTTTAGTATCTTGCAGGGATGGGACACGAAATTTTTGAGAAAATAACCCACTCCAAACTACTCTTTACATGGAAAAAGTTTCGAAAATTTGGATTTTCTCAAAAATGGCTAACGATTTTGACTAAAATACCGTATATTAAAGATATTTATATGACAAACAAAATGTTTATCTTGAATTTTGTAGGAATAGCCTCTAAAGGCCTCTTTATTCTGGATGAATTTTGCCTAACTTGAGCTACGCAGCTTGTTTTTTTTCGTGGAATTTATAATTTCTGAGATATTTCTTGTTATTTGTATCAGATTTGAAATACTTGAACTTTTCCTACACGGAAAGTTGTAAACTCCTGGCCCTGCATAGAAACGGATTTCCACCACATAGCAAACATTTGACTATCGTTTTATCCTAGAGTATTCTCTTATATAGCTTCTACCAACAAGGAAGCAAGTAATTAACAAAATGTCTGCAAATGTTTATCTCGAATACATAAAATAGATAGAAGAATATCCTTTTTTAACAATAATTTCTTACAGCGATCTAGAGAAAAGCATGTGAATGCAACACATGAACTATTTATATAATCAAGACTTTTGAAAAATGATCCTTATAAAGATTGGTTTGAAGTGGGGAATTTTTTTGATAATCTTTGTGTCGCATCCTTGGAAGATACTAACCCTAAAATACGAAGTTTGGTATTTAACGATCTTTTAGTTTTTGAGCTATTAAGTCCACAGACAGACACACAGGCACACACAGATGGACCTTTTGCAAACATGCTTCTTTCGGACTCAGGGAACCCCAAAACATGTATTTCCAGTGAAATGTCAACATTGAATGTTGGGTGGAATACAATACTTTCTCCACCTACTAAGAAAGAACATAGTATGTGTAGAGAAAGTAAAACTTGGCATTAATTAGAGTTGTTTGTGTTGCTGCCAGTGACCGCTACTGGACAGACGCTGAGAGTATACCAATGTTCGATACATTACAGGGCTGATAAATACTGCCTAATAGCAATGATACAAATGGAAACTCAATATAATTGCCCACTGTTTATAGCATTACGTGACGGACTGTGCTATGCGCTCAATCCGCGCAACTCATTAGACAGTAAAGTGACACCACCATCAGCGCTAGCCTGATCTGGAACCGGCTATAATTCATTTCAAATGAATGTTATGAATTAAATCAAATAACATCAAACTGCAACAAGTTGTGACATTTTCTACCGCGTACCTAGTCCATAGCAGGTAGAGGAGCTACCAAAATATCGATGTGGAGATCTCACCGGAAATATATATTTTGAGCCCCCCGAGTCCGAAACAGCATTTTTAGAAAGATGTCCGCGCGCGCGCGTCTCTGGACAGTATAGTTCAAAAAGGAAATGACCATTAAGTACCATACTTCGTATTTGAGTTTAGTATCTTCCAAAGATGTGACATGAAGATTTTCAACATAATCCCCATCACAAACACTCCCTTACATGGAATAATTTTCAAATATTTTGATCTTCTCAAAAATACCTTTAAGGATTTTTATTAAAATACCATATATTAAAGGTATTTACATCCCAAATAAAATGTATAATTTCAGTTTTCTGGGAATAGTGTCTGAAGAACTCTTTATTCTGAATGAATTTTGCTTAACTGCTAAACCGTAAGAGATGTTCCTGTACAAAAAAATGTAAATATCATCAAAACACACAATTTATGTCCTTTACATATTTTTTGTGGAGGTAACTGTTTCCGAGATATTCCATGTTATTGCTTTCAATTGTAAAGTAGGTACTTATACTTTTCTAAGTCAGGAAGTGTCCGTTTTTCTTTTGTTCTACTGCTGGTCAAGCAAAGGAGCGATTTGTATGACAATCGCATAACCACAGTTTTTAAAACATTTGACTATCACTTTAGCATAGCACATTCGTTTAGTTCCCTCCTACTTATAAGGAACTAAGTAATAACATTCTGCTAATGTTTATCTCGATTAGCATTGTGTACAGAGAAGAATAATCTTTTGTAAAAAGTTTGTTTGTAGAACAGCTAGAGAAAGTCATGTGAGCGTAACATATCACAATTTTACTTTCTCTACACGTACCATGTGCGTTTAGAGAAGTTATTGCATTCCATCCAAAAATTCTATACCGAGATTTCACCGGAAATACACGTTTTAGGGACCCCTATATGCAGAAAAAGCATTTTTGGAAAAAGGCCCATGTGTGTGTCTGTGAACACGGTAGCTTAAAAACGAAAAGTCGGTAAAATATTAGTATCTTGCAGGGATATGACACAAAGATTTTGAGAAAAATCTCCCTACCCAAACTATGCTTTAAATGGAAAAAGTTTCGAAAATTTTGATTTCTCAAAAATGGCTCTAATGGTTTTGATTAAAATACCGTATGTTAAAAATATTAATATGGCAAATAAAATGTATATCTTGAATGTTCTGGAAATAGTCTCTGAAGACCTCTTCATCCCGGAAGAGACAGACAGAAACTTGCCACACATAATGTGAACATGTTATTAAAACACATAATGTATGTCATATACATTTTTTTTTTTTTTTTTCGTGGAGTTAACCGTTTTTTAGATATTCCTTATTTTGAGTTTTAAAATAGTTAAACTTTTCAATGCGGGAATTTGTCAACTCCGGCAATGCAAAGAAATGTATTTCATCCGCATGACAACCAACTTTTAAAACATTTGACTATCGTTTTAGCCACATTTCCCTTCTACTTACAAGAAAGAATTTCTTGTAATGAAGTGGATAGAAAAATAAGGTTTACAGGAATACGAGCTGTAGAGAAAGTGGTGTGACAGGCGGGAATGGAACCCGTGACCCCTGGCAGGGCTAGAAGAGTGATCAAGAGACAGATTTAGAAATGAGCAAGATGTCTCTACCAGCTGCGTGTCCTGCGTCACCAGCATTCATTGTTGTCCGTATCAAAGCTGCTCTTGTTACTCGCTTCCTTGTAAGTGGAAGGGAAAGTGATAGTCAAATGTTCTAAAATGTGCTTGCCATGTGATACATTTCAAATTCGTTGCTCTTTGCATGGCCAGGATTAAAACAAAAGAGGTACGAAACGAATAAAGGCGTTCCGTTTGAAGTATTTTAAAATTGAAACCAATAACAAGGAACCGGTAAAATCATTACAAATGTATATGACATACGAGGGCCGTTTTTGTTTGCAACTTCCGATAGGCTATAAATAAAAGGGAAGTTCATAGAAAACAATTATTTTATTACTAAAACTTTTGTACACTTATGTTACTTTTCAACATAATCACCGAAAAGTTTGAGACATTTATCGTACCTGTGCACAAGCTTTGCAAAACCCGGTTCAAAAAAGTTGCCGCCAATGACTTCAAATGAGCATTGACGTTGTTTTGAAGATCTTGGTTGGTTTGAAAGTGCTGCCAACCTAGCCACGTCTTCACTTCAGGGAAAAGGTGAAAGTCGCTGGGTGCTAGGTCAGGACTGTACGGCGGATGATCGAAAATATCCCATTGAAATTGTTCAAGGAGCCGATGGGTTGTGTGGACGAGCGTTGTCATGGATTAACACAATTCCTGAAGTCAGAATCCCTCTTCTTTTGTTCTGAATGGCTCTCCGCCAACGTCGTAATACGTTAAACATGCCATTTTTAAGGAAATCAACATTTTCGAAAAATGTTCCATGTAAAGGATAACTATGTTGATTTCCTTGAAAGACTTGTGTTGTATTTTTGGAGCATGCTCAAGTAGCTTGCGGACCCGTAACCGTCGCACGTGTGTGAGCGCTTTGCTTCCCATTGTCACTGTGTACTGCTGGAAGTTTGTCATGGGGTGGTGCCTGACCACTTGGGGCGACAGCCGCCTGACCCCTGAAGGGCTGTACTCCCCTTAAACAACGGCTTTCGGAACATGATAACCCCGTGCCAAAGTTTGCGGTGCCGCGTGAATCTCGACTTGCAAACAGAGCTTCCTCTCACAGACAAACTTTTGTTGGCCGGGGGAGCTAACAAATTGTTGCTTATTCTTCTATCTACTTGTGCTAATTGAGATAAACATTAACAGAAACAGTGTTAGTACTTGCTTCCTTGGATAAAGTGATAGTCAAATGTGTCTGAAATCCGTTTCTCTGCGTGGACACGAGTTGACAGGTTCCCGTATGAGAAAAGTTTTAAGTATTTTAAAGCTGAAACCAATAGCAAGGAATATCTCGAAAACGGCAAACTACAGGAAAAAAATGTGTATGTGTTTTAATGAGATCTGTGTATCTGTTACGGTTTGCCAGTTAAACAACATTCAGAAAAACAAAGAGGTCTTCAGAGGCTACTCCCAGAAAATTCAAGATATACGTTGTGTTTGCTATTTCAATATCTTAAATATAAGAGATTTTAATCAAAATTGTTAGAGCCATTTTTGAGAAAAGCAAACATTTCGACATTTTTTCCACATAAAGGGTAGTTCGGGTGGCGGATTTTCTTGAAAATCCGCGCGTCGCATCCTTGGAAGATATTGAACTTAAGTATTAAGTTTGCTATTGCACGGACTTTTCGTTTTTGAACTATGCTGCTCTCAGACACGGATCTTTTTCTAAAATGTTTTGTTTTGGTTTCAGGGGGTCCCAAAACACGTATTTTCGGTAAAATCTCGGTATCGAATGTTCGGGTGGAATAAATATCTTCTCTATGGGCTGTGAACATTATAAATAGTGCTAGAGAAAACGAAAAAGTATTTTTATTGTGTTTTAAGAAGATCTGCAGTAACTTTTCGTGGTTTGACGGTTATGTGCAAGTGATTCACAATGAACAGCATTAATATCATCCATTTTATTGTCTTTATTACGTATAGTAAGTACAGAAGGTATTGCATTCCATTCAAAAATTCGATACGGATATTTCGTTGCAGTAATGTTTTGTCAGCTGAAAAAAAAATTCGTTTCTCTACACATATGTACAATATACCTACATAGTAGGTAGAGAAGGTATTGTATTCCACTTAACATTTTTATACCGAGATTTCGGCGGAAATACATTTTTGAAGACTAATGAATAAACAATTATTTTTGAAAAAGATCAGAGAGTGTGTGTGTGTGGGGGGGGGGGGCGGAACAGCATAGCTCAAAAACGAAAGTGACTTAATTTCCAAGCCATTATTTAACTGCAAGTGTTCCAAGGATATGACAGGGGAATCGCCCTAGCCCAAACCAGCCTCTATACGGAAAAATTATTGAAGTATTCGGTTTTATCAAAAATGGTTTAACGATTTGATTTAAGATGCTCATGTTTACGTGACTTCTTTCCCATTGACAACACCAACCATTTCTGAGATGCTGATTCTTACTGCTTTCAATTTTATATCACTTAAAGTTTTCTCAAACGGGTTAAGTTGATATCACCTCAATTCTAGAGGCAAAAGGCACAATTCCTGTCGTCATATCTTATTTTAGCTAGACATAGAGATGTGCTAAACACAAATGTTGCAGTAGTAGCTCTATATCGGTCCCACTATCAGGTATTCAAGAAAGAGTTCGAGATTCCTTAAAGCTTATGTTGAAACCGAAAACAGTGTGGTGACATTAATATTATCTTACACCTAGTCTCCGAAAGGACCAACTCAATTCTATATTTTTTACATACATGTCACATTTCCTACAAGAATTCAGGGTAGCTCCTCTTCAGCAATAGATTACATATTCATAAATATAGATAGAACTAAAACGTCAGTAACCTTTCCATTTGCAAATAACCTTTCAGATCATGAGGCACAAATACTTCTTATTAAAGAGATTAACCTAAAGTTAAAACCAAACTATAAATATTGTAAAAGACGAAAAGTAGATGAAAGCACCCTCACATTGTTTAAGTATTCCCTTCAACAAAAATCATGGACTGAAATAAATGGAGTAAATGACAAGTTCAATCATTTCCTACAACATTTCAACTCTCACTTTCTAGCATCCTTTCCAGTCAAATACCGTAAAATACATAATCAGAAGGAAAATAACGCCTGGATTACAACAGGCATTAAAACTTCTTGCAAACGTAAGCGAAAATTATACCAAGAACTGAAACATAATAAGACCCCAAACTTAGAATGTCACTACAAAAAGTATTGTAAAATTCTAAAAGAAACAATAAAAGCTGCTAAAATATTGCATTATAATAAAGAGTTATCCAATTCTGATAGTAAAATAAAAACTACCTGGAATATAATAAAAAGAGAAACAGGTAAGAGCTCTCAAGAAAGCCCCTCAATTGCACTGAATTCCGGTAATCAAAAAATTGATGACCCTCAAAAGGTGGCAAATATTTTCAACAATGTCTATTTGAATGTAACAAACAAATTAAATATAAATTATGGATGTAAAGAATCAGCATTAAGCTTTTTGAAAACGTCTTTTGTAAACAGCGACCCTGAATTTAAAGTAAAAATGACTACACCGTTTGAAATAAAAAATATAATAAATTTGCTCAAGACCAAAAATTCCTCTGGATATGATGAAATATCAAGTAAAATCCTAAAAGCATGTTCTGACCCAATATGCATTCCCCTTAGCTATTTATGTAACGAATCACTAAACAGTGGAATATTTCCTGACAGAATTAAGTACTCTATTGTCAAACCACTTTTTAAAATAGGCAAACAAGATAATATCTCAAATTATAGACCTATATCTCTATTGTCTGTTTTCTCAAAAGTGTTTGAGAAAGTAATGTTCAATAGGCTCTATAATTACTTGGAAAAGAACAACTTACTTGCCAAATAACAGTTTGGCTTTAGAAAAGGAGTAGCGACAGATAATGCAACCTACAAGCTCACACATAAAGTGTTAAATGAAAAGGAACACGTCGGTGGAATCTTTTGTGACCTAGCGAAGGCTTTTGAATCATGAGATTCTGATAGCAAAACTAAATTTCTATGGAATAAAGAATAACATATTAGATTGGTTCATTTCATACCTAGAGAAGAGAAACCAAAGGGTTGAAATTAATAACTCCAATGGGTATCAAAATAGTGCCTCAGAATGGAAATCAGTTAACTTTGGTGTTCCCCAGGGATCAATCGTAGGGCCTCTTTTGTTCTTGGTTTACATAAATGACCTCCCATTATACATGCTTATAAGGAATTAAGTAGTCAGTAATTGTCAAGCATGATGTAGATAGATGAATAATCTTTTGTAAGAATATTTTGTTTTCGAAAAAGTGTATATAAATGAATATCGGGGTTTTGACTCTTTATAATATGTATTACATTCAATTTACAGTTATGAATGATATGTCAAATGAAAAAGCAACTCAAACAGTTTTACCAAGAAGCATTTCCACGTGACTAACAGATTCATATTAACAACGCTAGGGGTAAACACACGTGTGAGGTATGTAGTATATAATCATATAGTCTCATATAACAGAGTTTCCAGAAGAAACAAAGAAACTTTCAATTGTGTATCTCTATAAACAATTAAAATAACAGCTGCTTTAGAATTTTTCCTTATGTTTTGCGTCACTTGCCCCAAAGGTATAAATCGCATGGCGTTAGGTCAGGAGAACGTGGAGGCCATGCATAGCAAGCCCTGTCATTGGGGCCCTTGCGGCCTATCCAGCGCTCGGGTACAGTGACGTTCAACCAATCGCGTATTTCGTTATGCCAGTGAGGTGGCGCACCATCCTGCTGGAAAATGAAGTTCTCTGGCTCATTTTCTTCCAACTGAGGGAAGAGCCAATGCTCTAGTGTATCAAGGTAAGAAGTGCCAGTTACAGTAGGTTCACCAAAAACGAAAGGCCCATAAACTTTTCGCCGGGATACGGCACAAAAAACACTCACTTTAGGGGAATCTCGTTGCATTTGTACCATCTCGTGAGGATTTTCTAAGCCCCAGATGCGCACATTATGAGTGTTAACATGTTCACTAAGGTGAAAGGTCGATTCATCGCTGAAGACAACACGATCCACAAAATCGTCATGAAACAACATGTCGTTTGCGAATTTGGCACGTAATCCGTGGTCTGTCGGCTTTAGAGCCTGTAATAACTGTAAATGGTAAGGACGTAGCTGTAGGCGTTTTCTTACAACTTTCCAAACAGTCGACACAGGAACTTGTAATTCACGACTAGCCTTCCGGACTGATTTCTTTGGGCTGCGAGTGAACTACTCTCTCACTCGCTCAACAGTCTCTTCACTTACTCCTGGTCGTCCCGTGCTCTTCCCTTTACAAAGGCAGCCGGTATCTTCAGACTGATTATACCATCTACGAATGTTTTTATCACTAGGAGGATCACAACCGAACTTACTACGGAACGCACGTTGCACAGTAACTACAGATTCGGTCTTTACAAACTGCAAAACACAAAACGCTTTCTGTTTACTAGTCGCCATCTTTGCTACTACCGCTGTCTAGCGGATTGCGGCAGAAACATTGCACACACATACGCACTTGTGCCAACAAACAAAACTGTTTGAGTTGCTTTTTCATTTGACATATCATTTATAACTGTAAGTTGAATGTAGTAAATATTATAACGAGTTAAAGCCCCGATATTCATTTATGTACAACCTGTATATTAACAGTTTTGCAAGTATTTATTTATTCGCAGATGACACTAGTGTTCTAGTAACAAGTAAAGATTTCAATGAATGTGTAGTTAAATTAAACTATGTTCTAAATTGTATGTCAAGTTGGTCCAAAGCAAACAAACTCTCAGTAAACCTTGAAAAAACAAAAACAATTAAATTTATAACTACTCGCTCACCACAAACACACATAGAAATAGGAATTAATGATACATTGTTAGAACAGCTAAATGAAGACAAATTTCTTGGCCTTCAGGTAGATAAGCATTTGGACTGGAAGTCACATATTAGCAACATCACACCTAAACTTAGCTCAGCATGTTATGCACTGGTTAAATTTCACTCAATCGATACACTTAAATTGGTGTATTTTGCCTACTTTAACTTCATCATCGAGTATGGAATAATATTCTGGGGTAATTCAGTAGATAGTAAATGCATATTCCGGATACAGAAGAAACCTATACGAATAATCTGTAATGCTTATAGCAGACAGTCATGCAAAGAACTATTTCAAAAATTGGGCATCCTCACCTTGCCTTGTGTTTATATACTATCCATTTTAAAATTCTATGCAGTTAATCGACACAGTTTTATAGCAAACATGGAAATTCATAACATTATTGCTGGACAAAAGGGATATATTCATCGTCCCAATGCAAATCTTCGCTGCTTTCAGAAAGATGTATATTATGAAACAGTCAAGATATTTGATGCTCTCCCCAGTAATCTCAAAGAAAATGTTGGGAATTTCAGGGCTTTTAAGGCCTCTCTTAAGGAGTACCTTTGCAATAAATCATTTTACTCTGTAGATGAATATTTAAGTGACAAATCTGTCTGACAATACTGTCAACAACTATTGTATATTTAAGTATTATAATGTATTGCATTTTGTGTATATTAGTGTGTGTGTGTGTGTGTGTTTTATATTCAAATTAAACTGGTGTGTACTTTGACTTGCACGAATGTGTCAAACGAATTTGTATTATTTAGCAATGACACAAGGTCTGTAAAGCCTGATGTTTTGATATTTTACACTCTAGTACATAATTGTAAATGTGTATTGCAATTTGTTGACATTTATGAAGAGTACATAATATAATATTCATATTTTAGTTTTATATAATCACTAGTAGTAAATATTATGTCGATAATTAGAAAACTATCATCTGACATTACCTCAGTGTTACATATAATGAAATTAGATTTATTTATACATTTTAACACTAATTTTGATACTCTGTTTTTATGTGCATGCAAAAGAATAAAATAAAAATGAAGTACATATGCTTTTATAGAGCACATCAAGTATAGTGCAGTGGCGTATCAGTCCTCAAAAGCGAATGGTGTGGTTATATGTTTATTCCGTTGTTTTTGTAAACCATGCATTTAACACTAGAGCTTTATACGTTGTTTTTGTTGCGTTTTTTTTTTTTTTTTGTAAACCATGCATTTAACACTAGAGCTTTATACGTTGTTTTTGTTGCGTTTCTTTTTTCTTTCGTAGTATATGTATATCCATTGACAAGTTCTATGTTCAGTGGCTTCCTACAGAATGCTTTCTAATCTAATGTAATATACTTTTGCCTTAGTATTGGACATGCAAAGAGAACTGAATTTCAATTTTTTCACATAGCGAGCAGCTTTTAAAGCATTTGACTATCACTTTATCCTAGTGTATTCCCTTCTACTTACAAGGAAGCAAGAAATAAGACAATATTTATCTCGATTAGCATAAGTAGATACAAGAATATTCTTTGCTGAAAAGAGTTTGCCTGCTGAACAGAGAGAAAATGATGTGAATGCAGCACGTGATGTCTTTTGAATTAGAAACATGTGTAGACTATTTTTGGATTTTAATTAACTGGACCTGGAGTACAGATTTTGTTGGTGTCCTTCCGTTGCGGATGATGAAACTTGACAAGAAGAAACCGGTCGGTGCGCGTGCGCGAAGCCCTAGCAGCCCGATCCTAACACATCCAATAACATAGAGATAGCAAAGGAAGTGTCTTCAAAATCTAAAGTTTTCAATTAACATGCCTTGCAAATTACTGTTACTAAAGCTTACGCGTCTCTTTACTTCCTGCTAATCGAGGAAAAATTAGTAGAAATTGTCTTATTACTTGCTTCCATGTAAGTAGAAGGGAAATAAGGAATAGCATAGGTTAAAGTGATAGTCAAAAGCTGCTTGCTATGTGACTGAAGTTCCTTTGTTTGTATGGACAGCAGTTGACAAATTCTATATGAGAAAAGTATAAGTGTTTTAAAGCTGAAACCAATAACAAGGAATATCTAAAAAATTATGAACTCCACAAAAAAATGTCTAGAACATAAATTGTGTGTTTTAATGTTCTCCACATTTTTTGAGTTGTAAGTTTGTGTCCATCTCTTATTGTTTAGCAGTTAAGCAAAATTCCGTAAAATTCATCCAGAATAAAGTAGTTTCAGAGAAAATTCTAGGTACCTACCTATACATTTTATTTGTCAGGTAAATATCTTTAATATACGATATTTTAATCAAAATCCTTAGGGGTATTTTTGAGAAAATCAAGATTTTTGAAAAAAGCCATGTAAAGGGTAGTTGGGGGTGGGGGAATTTTCTTGAAAACCTTCGTGTCGCAGATACTAAACTTAAATACGCAGTTTGGTATTTAACGGTCTTTTCGTTTCTGAGCTATGCTGTCCCCACACACACACGCGCGCGCGCACGCACGCACACACACATACCTTGTTCCAGATTTTTTTTTATTCAGGGGGATCCAAAACATATATTTCCGGTGAAATTTCGTTATTGAATTTTTGTGGGTACAATACAATATCTTCTCTACACGCTATGTACATAGTACGTGTAGAGAAAGTAAAAAATCCCTTGAGATAAAAAATGATCTAATACTTTAACCCTAGATTCACGATGAATCTACTTTTTGAAATTGCCCTAGGTTCCTGTGTGTCTCGTTGGGTTACGCTCCACGAATACCCTTTATTGCCATAAAAGCTACAATTTAAAACATGTGCTTAAATAACCTGGCATTAAAACCTAGAGCAATTGTACTTCTGCGAACATGTACACTAAATTTTATTTGTGTAACAGAAAAACTGCTCCGCAAGGAACATTGTACAAGAAGGAAAATGCTGAAAACAAGGGGATATTTGAATGCATGGCTGTATTAAGGTTGGATCCTTAGCTTTCCTTTTCCTTTCCTCCTACTTTTTCTATTCTTTTCTTCTTCCATTGCTGATTTTCTTCTGCCCAACTTCACCTTTTACTTTACATGATGTGAATGAGATCTTGTCGAACTTCTTATCAAGTCCAGTTTCAGTTCTAATGCTTTTCTGTAGCTCCAGGCACTTAAAAATGGAGCCAGGTGTCCAATTATACCTTTATATATTCAAGAATGTTTAAATTATTTTATGGAATTAAAATAAAAAAAGTAGATTTTTTTGTGATTTTTTTATGAAATTTCAGTCATACATACTCTTAGCTTAAAATAGCCAAGGCATTGTGTAATTCTCAAGAGGTGCTAACAATTCTGATGACAAACAATCTCAAGAATCAGAGAAGCACAAGTGTACATCAGTCATGACAAAGACGAAAATTACCTCGCAAAGAGTGGGAAGGATATAGTGGGAAAATTTGGACTGATTGAATTATGGAAGACAAGCTACAATAACAAAGACGTGTTCATGTCGCGTACATTATTTGCTGAAGCAAGAGGTTTGAGAGGCCTCCTAAGCAACGCTGGCATCACCATGCCAACTTACAAAAAGTAAGTCAACACAGATGCACTGTTATTGACGGTGAATAGAGTGTTATTTTAAAGGTAGCTTTCAGTACAGCAGAATGTACCAGGTGAGTTTTCTGGAATTAGAGCAGAATGTAACAGGTGAGTTTTCTGGAATTAGAGCAGAATGTACCAGGCAAGTTTTGTGGAATTAGAGCAGAATGTACTAGGTGAGTTTTCTGGAATTAGAGGAGAATGTACCAGGTGAGTTTTCTGGAATTAGAGCAGAATGTACCAGGTGAGTTTTCTGGAATTAGAGCAGAATGTACCAGGTGAGTTTTCTGGAATTAGAGCAGAATGTACCAGGTGAGTTTAGTGGAATTAGAGCAGAATGTACAAGTGAGTTTTGCGGAATTAGAGCAGAATGTACCAGGTGAGTTTTGTGGAATTAGAGCAGAATGTACCAGGTGAGTTTTGTGAAATTAGAGCAGAATGTACCAGGGGAGTTTTGTGGAATTAGAGCAGAATGTACAAGTGAGTTTTGTGGAATTAGAGCAGAATGTACCAGGTGAGTTTTGTGGAATTAGAGCAGAATGTACCAGGTGAGTTTTGTGAAATTAGAGCAGAATGTACCAGGGGAGTTTTGTGGAATTAGAGCAGAATGTACCAGGTTAGTTTTGTGGAATTAGAGCAGAATGTACAAGTGAGTTTTGTGGAATTAGAGGAGAATGTACAAGTGAGTTTAGTGGAATTAGAGCAGAATGTACCAGGGGAGTTTTGTGGAATTAGAGCAGAATGTACCAGGTTAGTTTTGTGAAATTAGAGCAGAATGTACCAGGGGAGTTTTGTGGAATTAGAGGAGAATGTACAAGTGAGTTTTGTGGAATTAGAGCAGAATGTACCAGGTGAGTTTTGTGGAATTAGAGCAGAATGTACCAGGTGAGTTTTGTGAAATTAGAGCAGAATGTACCAGGGGAGTTTTGTGGAATTAGAGCAGAATGTACCAGGTTAGTTTTGTGGAATTAGAGCAGAATGTACAAGTGAGTTTTGTGGAATTAGAGGAGAATGTACAAGTGAGTTTAGTGGAATTAGAGCAGAATGTACCAGGTGAGTTTTGTGGAATTAGAGGAGAATGTACAAGTGAGTTTTGTGGAATTAGAGCAGAATGTACAAGTGAGTTTTGTGGAATTAGAGGAGAATGTACAAGTGAGTTTAGTGGAATTAGAGCAGAAGGTACAAGTGAGTTTTGTGGAATTAGAGCAGAATGTACAAGTGAGTTTTGTGGAATTAGAGCAGAATGTACCAGGTGAGTTTAGTGGAATTAGAGCAGAATGTACAAGTGAGTTTTGTGGAACTAGAGGAGAATGTACCAGGTGAGTTTTGTGGAATTAGAGCAGAATGTACAAGTGAGTTTTGCGGAATTAGAGCAGAATGTACCAGGGGTGTTTTGTGGAATTAGAGCAGAATGTACCAGGCGAGTTTTGTGAAATTAGAGCAGAATGTACCAGGTGAGTTTTGTGAAATTAGAGCAGAATGTACCAGGTGAGTTTTGTGAAATTAAAGTAGCAGGTGACTTGTGGCATTAGAGCAGAATGTACTAGGTGACTTGTGGAATTAGAGCAGAATGTACAAGTGAGTTTTGTGGAATTAGAGCAGAATGTACCAGGTGAGTTTTGTGAAATTAGAGCAGAATGTACCAGGCGAGTTTTGTGGAATTAGAGCAGAATGTACCAGGTGAGTTTTGTGGAATTAGAGCAGAATGTACCAGGCGAGTTTTGTGAAATTAGAGCAGAATGTACCAGGTGAGTTTTGTGAAATTAGAGCAGAATGTACCAGGTGAGTTTTGTGGAATTAGAGCAGAATGTACCAGGTGAGTTTTGTGAAATTAGAGCAGAATGTACCAGGCGAGATTTGTGAAATTAGAGCAGAATGTACCAGGTGAGTTTTGTGGAATTAGAGCAGAATGTACCAGGTGAGTTTTGTGAAATTAGAGCAGAATGTACCAGGTGAGTTTTGTGAAATTAAAGTAGTAGGTGACTTGTGGCATTAGAGCAGAATGTACCAGGTGAGTTTTGTGAAATTAAAGTAGCAGGTGACTTGTGGCATTAGAGCAGAATGTACCAGGTGACTTGTGGAATTAGAGCAGAATGTACAAGTGAGTTTTGTGGAATTAGAGTAATTCATTGGGTTTTCTCCACATCTCCTCAGCAATGTATTCTCGTTCAGAGTGGTACAAAACCACTGTTTCTCCTCGCATTCCTGGTGTGCTTGTTTAGAGTTACCTGACTCTCCCTCCACGAAGTCCCCTACCTCCTTTCAGTCATACGCGAGATAGCTCTACTCCCTCCTAACGATGCGCAGGGAACGGGGTGACTCCTGCGGCACACTGAGAGTAAGTCAAGGGGAAGAGAGATGGAGCAGTGGACGGGGTGATTCCTGCGGCACAGAGATGGAGCAGTGGACGGGGTGACACCTGCGGCACATTGAGTGTAAGACAAGGGGAGAGATGGAGCAGTGGACGGGGTGACTCCTGCGGCACATTGAGTGTAAGTCAAGGGCAGAGATGGAGCAGTGGACGGGTGACTCCTGCGGCACATTGAGTGTAAGTCAAGGGGAGAGATGGAGCAGTGGACGGGTGACTCCTGCGGCACATTGAGTGTAAGTCAAGGGGAGAGGGCCGCGCCGTGGCCGAGTGGTTAGACCACTAGCCTCTCACCTAGACGGCCGGGGTTCGATCCCAAGCGACCGCACGTGAGATTTGTGGTGGACAAAGCGGCGCTGGGGCGGGTTTTCTCCGGGTACTCCGGTTTCCCCCGCCATCGCATTCCACCGGTGCTCCATCATCATTCATGTATCATCAGTGTCACCGCCTGCGATGCCATTAGTAGTTAAAGCGGGCGTTAAACACTACCAAAAAAAAAAAAAAAAAAAAAAATCAAGGGGAGAGATGGAGCAGTGGACGGGTGACTCCTGCGGGGCAGAGATGGAGCAGTGGACGGGTGACTCCTGCGGCATATTGAGTGCAAGTCAAGGGGAGAGATGGAGCAGTGGACGGGTGACTCCTGCGGGGCAGAGATGGAGCAGTAGACGGGGTGACTCCTGCGGCACATTGAGTGTAAGTCAAGGGGAGAGATGGAGCAGTGGACGTGGTGACTCCTGCGGGGCAGAGATGGAGCAGTGAACGGGGTGACTCCTGCGGCACATTGAGTGTAAGTCAAGGGGAGAGATGGAGCAGGGGCCGGGGTGACACCTGCGGGGCAGAGATGGAGCAGTGGACGGGTGACTCCTGCGGGCAGAAATGGAGCAGTGGACGGGTGACTCCTGCGGCATATTGAGTGTAAGTCAAGGGGAGAGATGGAACAGTGGACGGGTGACTCCTACGGGGCAGAGATGGAGCAGTGGACGGGTGATTCCTGCGGGGCAGAGATGGAGCAGTGGACGGGGTGACTCCTGCGGAGACTGAGTGTAAACCAAGGGGAGAGATGTAGCAGTGGACGGGTGACACCTGCGGGGCAGAAATGGAGCAGTGGACGGGGTGACTCCTGCGGCACATTGAGTGTAAAACATGGGGAGAGATGGAGCAGTGGACGGGGTGACACCTGCGGGGCAGAGATAGAGCAGTGGACGGGTGACTCCTGCGAGGCAGAGATGGAGCAGTGGACGGGTGACTCCTGCGAGGCAGAGATGGAGCAGTGGAGGGGGTGACTCCTGCGGCATATTGAGTGTAAATCAAGGGGGGAGATGGAGCAGTGGACGGGTGACTCCTGCGGGGCAGAGATGGAGCAGTGGACGGGTGACTCCTGCGGCATATTGAGTGTAAATCAAGGGGGGAGATGGAGCAGTGGACGGGTGACTCCTGCGAGGCAGAGATGGAGCAGTGGACGCGTGACACCTGCGGGGCAGAGATAGAGCAGTGGGCGGATGACTCCAGCGGGGCAGACATGAAGCAGTGGACGGGTGACTCCTGCGGGGCAGAGATGGAGCAGTGGACGGGTGACTCCTGCGGGGCAGAGATGGAGCAGTGGAGGGGGTGACTCCTGCGGCATATTGAGTGTAAATCAAGGGGGGAGATGGAGCAGTGGACGGGTGACTCCTGCGAGGCAGAGATGGAGCAGTGGAGGGGGTGACTCCTGCGGCATATTGAGTGTAAATCAAGGGGGGAGATGGAGCAGTGGACGGGTGACTCCTGCGGGGTAGAGATGGAGCAGTGGACGGGGTGACTCCTGAGGCACATTGAGTGTAAATCAAGGGGAGAGATGGAGCAGTGGGCGGAGTGACACCTGCGGGGCAGAGATAGAGGAGTGGACGGGTGACTCCTGCGGGGCAGAAATGGAGCAGTGGACGGGGTGACACCTGCGGAGCAGAGATAGAGCAGTGGACGAGTGACTCCTGCGGGCAGAGATGGAGCAGTGGACGGGGTGACTCCTGCGGCACACTGAGTGTAAATCAAGGGG
Source organism: Hymenopus coronatus (assembly GCA_030762935.1). Classification (NCBI taxonomy): domain Eukaryota; kingdom Metazoa; phylum Arthropoda; class Insecta; order Mantodea; family Hymenopodidae; genus Hymenopus; species Hymenopus coronatus. The sequence goes on from CM060894.1 coordinate 1,342,366, forward strand.
AGAGATGGAGGAGTGGACGGGGTGATTCCTGCGGGGCAGAGTTGGAGCAGTGGACGGGGTGACTCCTGCGGGGCAGAGATGGAGCAGTGGACGGGGTGACTCCTGCGGGGCAGAGATGGAGCAGTTGACGGGGTGACTCCTGCGGGGCAGAGATGGAGCAGTGGACGAGGTGACTCCTGCGGGGCAGAGATAGAGCAGTGGATGGGTGACTCCTGCGAGCAGAGATGGAGCAGTGGACGGGGTGACTCCTGCGGCACATTGAGTGTAAATCAAGGGGAGAGATGGAGGAGTAGACGGGTGACTCCTGCGGGGCAGAGATAGAGCAGTGGATGGGTGACTCCTGGGGGTCAGAGATGGAGCAGTGGACGCGTGACACCTGCGGGGCAGAGATAGAGCAGTGGGCGGATGACTCCAGCGGGGCAGACATGAAGCAGTGGACGGGTGACTCCTGCGGGGCAGAGATGGAGCAGTGGATGGGTGACTCCTGCGGGGCAGAGATGGAACAATGGACGGATGACACCTGCGGGGCAGAGTTGGAGCAGTGGACGGGTGACTCCTGCGGGGCAGAGATGGAGCAGTGGACGGGTGACTCCTGCGGGGCAGAGATGGAACAATGGACGGATGACACCTGCGGGGCAGAATTGGAGCAGTGGACGGGTGACTCCTGCGGGGCATAGATGGAGCAGTGGTCGGGTGACTCCTGCGGGGCAGAGATGGAGCACTGGACGGGTGACTGCTGCGGGGCAGAGATGGAGCAGTGGACGGGGTGACTCCTGCGGGGCAGAGATGGAGCACTGGACGGGTGACTGCTGCGGGGCAGACATGGAGCAGTGGACGGGGTGACTCCTGCGGAGCAGAGATGGAGCAGTGGACGGGTGACTGCTGCGGGGCAGAGATGGAGCAGTGGACGTGTGACTGCTGCGGGGCAGAGATGGAGCAGTGGATGGGTGACGCTGCGGGTCAGAGATGGAGCAGTGGACGGGGTGACTCCTGCGGAGCAGAGATAGAGCAGTGGACGGGTGACTCCTGCGGGGCAGAGATGGAGCAGTGGACGAGTGACTCCTGCGGGGCAGAGATGGAGCAGTGGACGGGGTGACTCCTGCGGGGCAGAGATGGAGCAGTGGACGGGTGACTCCTGCGGGGCAGAGATTGAGCAGTGGACGGGTGACTCCTGCGGGGCAGAGATAGAGCAGTGGACGGGTGACTCCTGCGGGGCAGAGATAGAGCAGTGGACGGGTGACTCCTGCGGGGCAGAGATGGAGCAGTGGACGGGTGACTGCTGCGGGGCAGAAATGGAGTAGTGGACTGGTGACTCCTGCGGGGCAGAGATGGAGCAGTGGACGGGGGGACTCCTGCGGGGCAGAGATGGAGCAGTGGACGGGTGACTCCTGCGGGGCAGAGATGGAACAATGGACGGGGTGACACCTGCGGGGCAGAGATGGAGCAGTGGACGGGGTGACTCCTGCGGGGCAGAGATGGAGCAGTGGACGGGGTGACTCCTGCGGGGCAGAGATGGAGCAGTGGACGGGTGACTCCTGCGGGGCAGAGATGGAGCAGTGGACGGGTGACTCCTGCGGGGCAGAGATGGATCAGTGGACGGGGTGACTGCTGCGGGGCAGAGATGGAGCAGTGGACGGGTGACTCCTGCGGGGCAGAGATGGAGCAGTGGACGGGGTGACTCCTGCGGGGCAGAGATGGAAGAGTGGACGGGTGACTGCTGCGGGGCAGAGATGGAGCAGTGGACGGGTGACTGCTGCGGGGCAGAGATGGAGCAGTGGACGGGTGACTGCTGCGGGGCAGAGATGGAGCAGTGGACGGGGTGACTCCTGCGGGGCAGAGATGGAGCAGTGGACGGGTGATTGCTGCGGGGCAGAGATGGAGCAGTGGACGGGGTGGCTCCTGCGGGGCAGAGATGGAGCAGTGCACGGGTGACTGCTGCGGTGCAGAGATGGAGCAGTGGACGGGGTGACTCCTGCGGGGCAGAGATGGAGCAGTGGACGGGTGACTGCTGCGGGGCAGAGATGGAGCAGTGGACGGGTGACTCCTGCGGGGCAGAGATGGAGCAGTGGACGGGTGACTCCTGCGGGGCAGAGATGGAGCAGTGGACGGGTGACTCCTGCGGGGCAGTGATGGAGCAGTGGACGGGTGACTGCTGCGGGGCAGAGATGGAGCAGTGGACGGGTGACTGCTGCGGGGCAGAGATGGAGCAGTGGACGGGTGACTGCTGCGGGGCAGAGATGGAGCAGTGGACGGGTGACTGCTGCGGGGCAGAGATGGAGCAGTGGACGGGTGACTCCTGCGGGGCAGAGATGGAGCAGTGGACGGGTGACTCCTGCGGGGCAGAGATGGAGCAGTGGACGGGTGACTCCTGCGGGGCAGAGATGGAGTAGTGGACGGGTCACTGCTGCGGCACATTGAGTGTAAATCAAGGGGAGAGATGGAGCAGTGGATGGGGTGACTCCTGCGGGGCAGAGATGGAGCAGTGGACGGGTGACTCCTGCGGGGCAGAGATGGAGCAGTGGACGGGTGACTCCTGCGGGGCAGAGATGGAGCAGTGGACGAGTGACTCCTGCGGGGCAGAGATGGAGCAGTGGACGAGTGACTCCTGCGGGGCAGAGATGGAGCAGTGGACGGGTGACTCCTGCGGGGCAGAGATGGAGCAGCTCTAACAACAAATATTCCAGCTGCACCTTCTACATTCTGCTCTGCTGGAAGTTACCACTGTAACATTTTGTTCTGCACCAATCAGGAGTTTGGCTGTCTGGAGCTACTTCTCCAAGTCGTTATAGCTAAAACCATGTTTGTGCCAGCAGACCACAACTTGCTCAACCCTCCGCAACATTACGTCTGGCTATAACTTATTGAACATGACTACAATTTTTTGTGAAACAGAGATTTGGAAGTGAAGCGAAAGACAACGGACTGGTGATGATGGAAAATACTGAAGAACGAGGAATCAAATCTACAGACATGATCATCATTTGGAATTTATATAAGGATGAAGATTCAATTATAAAGTGTGCAAGCAGCTGATAAAAGACAAGGATGTGCATATTCTCTTCCATGTACACACAGACAGAAGAAATAGACAAGAACTTTGTAAGAATGGAAAATTCACATGCTCTTATTTGTAGAAGGCATTGTAATTTTAATGTGAAAATAAAACAGATTTAAAATGTTTATTAATTGTGAGGTATATTCACCAAACTAAAGCTAACCATACTCTGTGGCGCAACTGCCCGACCGCTGCCCATTACAGACTCATGTCTGGAGGATAGGATGTGGTTAGCGTCCCGAATCCCTCGCGGTCCATGCCTCCTGAAGTTGCCACTTTCCCCCTCGAGAAGCCCCTCCAAGGCTGAGTGCACCCCGGATCGAACACGGGCATCCTGCTTCCTTATCTGGCGCGCTAAGGAGATAACCGAGTAATTACTACTTAAATGTCAATAAATATACCACAATCACTTTAACTGGCAACAAAAACGAAATTATAAATCACCTACTCAACAAAATAACATCTGATAGAAGAAGAGAAAAACAAATTCTTAAGAGGGGGAGGGGTGCAACAAGTCATTAGAAAAAATATTTAGAAAAACCAATTATTTTTGGTACTTTTTTTTTAATTTTTCAACATAATCTCCTTTTAGGTCGATACACTTTTCCCAGCGTTTCTGCAACTGTTTTAAGCCTTCCAAAAAGTAAGATTTCGAAAGATACTCAAAATCTGTTTGGGATATTACCTCTTCTGTAGAAGCGAATCGTTTTTCAGCGAGAAAAAAAAGAGTCACTGGGTGGATACGTTGCCATCGAAGCTGCGCAGGTGTGCATCCTTGAACTGGAAGAGAATCTGTTTCTTTGCCAGATGAGGGCGTTTTTTCTTCATTTCTCCGTTCAACCGGTAAAGTAACGATACACAATACTCTCCATTTATTGTTCTTCCTTTCTGCAAGTAATCAATGCAGATGATTCCGCGAGCATCCCAAAAAACTGAGCTCATCTCCTTGTCTGCAGATTTCATCACCTTTGCCTTCTTTGGAGCCGGTTCGCCTTTAAAAATCAACTGTACTTTTGTCTCTGGAGTGTAGTAGTATATCCATGTTTCATCCACAGTTATGTATCGAAGCAGAAACTCGTCAAGATTGCGATGGAAAATTGCCAGACCAGCTTTGAATCGATCACTCGATTGCATTTATTCTCCATTGGGATCAAACGCGGCACCCTTGTTGCCGAGACCTTTGTCACACCTAACTTTTGGTGCAAAATTGAGAACTTGTGATATGCCTGTGGCCTCAACTATTTCACAAACTTTGATTCATCGATCACTCAAAAGCATATCCAATCATTTCGGAGGAAGTCACCTCTACTGGATGATGTTCATCATTTGTGGATGTACGGCCACGTTTAAATTCATTTATCCAATTGTAAATTGTTAGAAACGTAGGAGCAGATGTGCCATGAACTTGATCCAACTCTGTTTTTATCTCTTTCGGTATTAAGTGTTTACTCACTGCACGGAACTCGTTTTGTTTCCCAATCTTTCTAAAGCAGGAGAAGATTGCCATTTTTCTAAATTTTAAATGAGGAACCTCAAAATAGTAGTCCGGTGAAATTATGGTATTGAGTTTTGGATGGAATACAATGCCATCTCTACCTACTGTGTATATTGTACATGCGTGTTAGATTAACGTCCCACAATTTGTCATATTACGCTATCTTGTGCTTTACGTACGAGTCAATTGAGAAATTTAATGGCATGCCGGCATGTTGCCATGGTAGCTCAGTGATACAGCAACTGACTGCAGACCAGGAGATCCGTGGTTCAAATCCCGGCCATGACATTGAATTTTTCAGACTGACTCCAGTTATTCTAAATACGTTTTTCTATGAGAAATAACCATTAGATTTTTGTTTGTTTTTTTTTTCACCCTGGTCATGTCAGGGGACCGGATTTCAAAGCCATCACATAACAACCAACCCTCTAATAATTTAAAGAGAATAAATGTTAGTTAATATTGTGAAGTAATTAATGATCTCAAAAACTGTATTACTGTATATTATTATTAATGTTGAGGCTTCATAATATCTGTTTATAAACATGCTGGTAATTGACATAAGTGTTGCTATAATAAGTAGTTAGGTATTTCAAAAAAGTATGTATATATTACATGTTAGTTGTATAACTATTCTTAATTTAACTTACGATTATTATTGTAAGTGAATTTTGTAAATTTAACTGTGCCACCGGGCAGTACTCAATAGCAGAGAATAAATAAATACCTACAAAATGATTTGACTATCACTTTATCCTAGTGTATTCCCTTCTGCTTACAAGGAAGCAAGAAATAAGACAATTTGTGTTAATGTTTAGCATCAAGTAAATAAAAGAATAAGCTTTTGTAAGAGACAAGGTAGAGAAGGTCATGAGATTGTTGTGTGAGCAAACAAACAAGGACATATATCCCAATCGCCGTGACAGGCCACGATTAGCCTCTGACACGTCAATTAGCTGCATTTGCAGACACTTCCTCTCTGCTCTCATTTTGTTGTCTTGTAGGAGGCGCTTAACCTTCGATTGCGGAGAAAAATCTGAAGTGATCAACTCACATGACTTTCTCTACATCTCTGCAACAAATCATTGTTAAAAAGGTTATTCTTCTATTACGTGATGCTGATCGAGATAAACATTAACAGAAATAGTCTTATTACTTGCTTCCTTGTAGGTAGAAGGGAATACACATGTCATTGAAGTTCGGTTCTCTTTGCATGGCCAGGAGTAAAATAAAAGAAACAGGAATTTGAAAGAGGTTTACCAGTTATACAAAAGTAATGGAGAATGAACAAGTTCTCAGACGCTGTTGTCAGAAAATTCAAGATATACATTTGTCGTTTAGATATCTTTAATAAGAGGGTTGTCCCAGTTACCTAACAAAGAAAGCACAAACATCTGTATTTCTCTACATAGTCTCCTTTCAGCTCGATACACTTTTCCCAGCGATGTTCAATAGCTTCGGTACCCTGTGAGAGCTATCGAGGTGTGCAAAATAGCAGGCTCCACCTCTTCATTGTTGGCAAATCTTCCTCCACCAATGGCATTTCTTCAAGTTATGAAACAGAAAATAATCAGAGGGGCTAAATCTGGCGAATAGGGTGCGTGAGGAAGCAAATCGAACTTTAACTCATTGATTTTGACCAAGGCGATAATGGACGTGTGAACTGGTGCATTGTCTTGATGAAACAAAACATTTTTTCGCCGCTAAATACGGCCGTTTTTACTCGATTTCATCACTCAAACGCTGTAACAGGTTCGCATAATATTCGCCATTGATTATTTTTCCTTTTTTGAGATAATCAATGAAAATTATCCCGCGCGCGTACCAAAAAACTGACGCCATAACCTTGCCTGCAGATGGAACTGTCTTCGCCTTCTTTGGAGCCAATTTTCCCCTTCCGTTCTACTGTTTTGATTGTTCTTTCGTCTCAGGTGTGAAGTCATGGACCCAGGTTTCATCCATTGTTATGAATCGACACAAAAACTCAGCGAAACACTCGACTGAAACATCCTCACGACACTATTGTGAGAACCCACCTTGCACACAACTTTCTCGTATCCAAATTTTCAGTCAGTATGCGATGTACAGAACTTTTTGAAATTTCTGCAATGTCTACTAGCTCGCGCACTTTCAGTCGACGGTCATCCAATCCCATTTTCTGGATTTTCTTTACAATTTTTGGACTGGCAATTCATTTGGTCGACCGCTGCGATGTTCGTCTTGCCAGCTCTTAAACTCTGTCACCCAATAGTTGACTGTTGTAAACGAAGGAGCAGACTCCTCCAAAGTAGAATCTAGCTCAGCTTTAATATTAGTTGAACTAAGACCTTTCAAATGAAAGTATTGTATCACATAACGATGACCAGTTTTATCCGTGTTTACAAATTCACTAATGATGGTTGCCAAACAAATGCTAAATAATGTAAAATTGTCAAACTTCAAGGTTCTAAGGTTGGTACTTTTTACCATTGTTGTTTGAAACAACCGCTCTCTATACGTCAGGTGGGATACTTCTGGGACAGTTTAAATATGTAATAGTTTAGTCAACATGTTTTAAGAATATAAGATTTTTCAAAAGTTTTATATCGTAAAGGGTAGTTTGGGAGGGGGGGTTCCTGAAAATGTTCGTGTCGCATGCTTGGAAGGCACTGCACTTGGTGTTTAAAGGAGTTTTAGTTTTTGAGTTATGCTGGTCATAGGTATACACAAATACTAAAATTGTCTTTTCAAATAAAGGCGTATATTTGTAGTGAAATCTGAGGATCGAATTTTTTAATGGAATGCAATACCTTCTCTACGTATGTACCACGTACTAAGTATAAAGAGTAAAACTATTGACAAAAAAGTTTTTGTAATGTTTTGCGTGTAGGTGTTTACAAAACGTGAAATGAACCAGTTGCCAATTCGCTAACCAGGAGCAAGGCTTCAGTCTGGTTGGTTAGCAGCTGACCTTCTGACCCCGACTTAGCCCGAAGTAACACACCATTGTCTTATGTTCCTGCAAGGTTTCAATTTGTGGATTAAAATTTCGGAAATCGTAAAATTTGCTCCCCATAAACAAATGTATAATTGTAAACAAGCTAAACGATGTTTTGGAAAATACGGTATTAATGTATCTGCATATAAAAAAAACCTGATGGGTTACATTCACTCTCTACACCTCTGTAATACATTAGGCTAAAATGATAGTCAAATCTTTTAAAAGCTGGTTGAAATCCTTTTCTTTGCATTGGCAGTTTACAAATTTCCGTGTCCAAAAAGCTTAATATGGAATACCTAAAAAAAAAAAGGTCAACTCCACGAAAAAAATAGAAGTATATGACATAAATTGTATGTTTTAACGAGATCTACATGTTTTTGTGTATCTGTTAGGGTTTACCAGTTTCACAAAAATCAGATAAACATGTCTTCGGAGGCTATTCCCTGAAAATGCAATATATATATAATATAATTTTCGAAATTTTCTCTATGTAAAGGGTAGTTTGGGTTGGAGAGGTTTTTCTCAAAATCTTTGTGTCACATCGTTGCAAGATATTTAACTCAAATACCTAGTTTGCATTTAATGAGTTTTCGTTTTTGAGTTATCGTGTTCACAGACACACGCACCATTTATACATACAGGGGACCCCAAAACATATATTTGTGGTGAAATCTCGGTATTGAATTTTTGGGTACAATTCAATACCTTCTCTATATACTATGTACATAGTATGTGTAGAGAAAGTAAAAGTGACTATCAACAATGTGTACATTTTTGAGTGTTGTCACGTCAGACCTCACCACAGGCTTTCTGTCCTCCATTAACGTCGGTTACCTTACGACAACATGCAAGGAATCAGTTTGTTGTTCATTCTCAAAATAACGAGATGTGCCTTGATAACAAATTGTCTGAAAATATGACATCAAACAATTTAAGGAAAACAAAGGAACTGAAATGCGAAACCATTAGGACATGGCTTACCGCCCGGCCGCTGGGTCAATGAGACATGATCGGCGCCTCGGTTGTTGCGGTCTTCTCGACCTGGAGCCGCTATGGGACGTCACGAGGCTGAGTGCACCCCGGACCAGGTCTCCCAGTGAGGAAACATCCGATACCGGGAATCGAACCCAGGTCTCCAGCTTGGCAAGCAGCCGCGCTAAGGACACGACAGCTAAATGTGTTTATTCTGTAAAATGTTTTAATACGAAGTAACAGCTATACTTGCACGCAAATGATAAAATTGATTTTCCATGCGCATGCATTGTTTTACTTCTAGCTGCATTAATTAATTCGATTTAGCAGATCAAGTAAAATCAACATCTGTCCTCTCGTATTGATATTGAACTACATGCACTATGTTTTAAAATTACAGCGACAGTGCCATCTTGTGCAGTGGTTCTCACGTTCGCCTTGGTATACGAGACATCAAGTTGGAGTCGCTGGTATATGTAACAAGACAGAAAGTGAGTAACCAGAGACTTTGGACCGCGACACGTCTCGATTCTTCTAAAACCGTGCAGCTTCAACAGGTTTCCAAAAAGTTCCCTGACGTCATATAACAGCGAAACAATTGCAAGCAAGCGTGCAGTGTATCGGGAATTTAACTAGTCGTGGGTGACTCAAGTATTAGAGCACAGCGATGGCAAACTCTGTACGGGTTCATCAATTTAGGTAAATAAAAACATTTGTTATCACACCTTTATGCTCCAATTGAAGTTTTCTTGTACTGGATATTCTTTAAAATATTTTATTGCTCACAAAAAAACAGCGCCAGATTCTGCTTATTAATTAATTTTTAAAACAAGAAGTTTTATCAGATAAGTTCTGCAGTAATTTCAGACCTGTAGCTGCATTCTTTTGGAAGAAGACACAATCTGACAGTGAAATGACTAACGTTTGACTTACAGAGTGGACAATTATTTAAAATGGCGTGTTGCAGTGTAGCAATCGATACTTGTGTTAGAAAGCGCCGTACAGTATAAAAGTGAAACAGAACGCCATTACCCAAATAAATAAATAAATAAATACACATACTGATTGATTAAACAATCAGAGGAAAGGAAAACTAACCCATTGTTAGACAAACGCGGCAGTGTACTGCTGAAGAAATAGTCTTACCTTAGCGCTACACACTTCATTGTTTCGCTTCTTCTGCTCTACTTTCTGTTCAGACCACAAACTTTGTCCACCCCATTTTGCCGACAACACATAAGTCTCTGTCATTAATGTTCATGTGGCATGGCCTCCTAAAACAAAATTGTAGTGTAAACACTCGGCCTTAACAATCATACACACACAACAGAAGATCTGGATACATAACCTCTTCTCGCCTGATCTCACAGACACCACAAAATGTGCCTTTACTCACAAACAAATGTTTATCTTCGTATTATTCCAAGCTGGTGATCCGAGACAAGGGAAATGTATGTGTGTGTGTGTGTATGTATGTATGTATGTATGTGTATGTGTATGTATGTATGTGTGTATGTAAGTATGTGTGTATGTGTGTATGTATGTATGTATGTATGTATGTATGTATGTATGTATGTATGTATGTATGTATGTATGTATGTATGTGTGTATGTATGTGTTTATTCTTGTACTGTCTGGTGGCGAGTTAAATGTAGAAAATGCATTCACAAAAATAATCTTACAGTTAAAAATCTGATGTGTTTCATTCACATGACTTTCTCTACATCTCTGCAACAAGTTATTGTTAAAAAGCTTATAATTCTATTTACTTAATGCTAATCGAGAAAAAAATAGGAGAAATATTCTTATTACTTGCTTCCTTGTAAGCAGAAGCGAAATAAAGGAGTACCATAGGTTAAAGTGGAGTCAAAAGCTGGTTGCTATGTGACTGAATTTCCTTTGTTTGTAAGGACAGAGTTCACAAATTCCTGTATGAGAAAAGTATAAGTTTTTTTTAAATCTCAAGCCAATTACAAGGAATGTCTAAAAAAACGGTGAACCACACGAAAAAATGTATAAAATATAAATTGTGTGTTTTAAGGAGATCTACATTTTTGTTAAGTAAGTTTCTGTCTATCTCTTACGGTTTAGCAGTGTGCAAAATGCATCCAGAACAAAGATGTCTTCAGAGGCTATTCCCAGAATTAAAGGTATACATTTTATTTACCATGTAAACATCTTTGATATACAAGATATCTCAATCAAAAGCGTTGGAATCATTTTTGAGAAAACCAAAATTTTCTAAATTTTTTCATGTAATGAGTAGTTTGTGGTGGCGAGATTTTCTTGCGAACCTGTGTGTCCCCTATTTAGAAAATATCAAACTTAAATACTAAGTTTGGTATTTAACGGAATTTTCGTTTTTGAGCTATGTTGTCCACCCCACACACACACACAGGGACCTTTTTCTAAGAATGTTATTTGGATTAAAGGCACCTCAAAGCAATACTGCCACTGAAATCTCCGTATTGAATTTTCAGTAGAATACAATACTTCCTCTATCACTATGTATATAGTACGTGTAGAGAAAGTAAAACATACATCACGTTCATTTCAATCTGGTCTTTCCAGGTACAAGGTTGTGTATAGTTTCATTCTGCCCAACAATTCGAATCAGAGATGTATCTGTAAATACACCTTGTGAGGTCCTCTGAATAATTTTAAAAATGCGCGCGCACCTGTATTTGTGGAGAAAACCGTTTCCGAGATTACCCTTGTCATTTGTTTGAACTTACGAATAGTTATACTATTCTAAAATGGGAAGCCGTTATTCGTTTTTATTGCAACTGGTGAAGCAAAGAGAACGGAATTTCCTCGTAATCATATAGCAAACGTTTGACTATAGCTTCAGCCTGGCCGCTTCTCCTTATTCCCGCTCTATGTACAACAAGCAAACGTTTGACTATAGCTTCAGCCTGGCCGCCTCTCCTTATTCCCGCTCTATGTACAACAAGCAAACGTTTGACTATAGCTTCAGCCTGGCCGCTTCTCCTTATTCCCGCTCTATGTACAACAAGCAAACGTTTGACTATAGCTTCAGCCTGGCCGCTTCTCCTTATTCCCGCTCTATGTACAACAAGCAAACGTTTGACTATAGCTTCAGCCTGGCCGCTTCTCCTTATTCCCGCTCTATGTACAACAAGCAAACGTTTGACTATAGCTTCAGCCTGGCCGCTTCTCCTTATTCCCGCTCTATGTACAACAAGCAAACGTTTGACTATAGCTTCAGCCTGGCCGCTTCTCCTTATTCCCGCTCTATGTACAACAAGCAAACGTTTGACTATAGCTTCAGCCTGGCCGCTTCTCCTTATTCCCGCTCTATGTACAACAAGCAAACGTTTGACTATAGCTTCAGCCTGGCCGCTTCTCCTTATTCCCGCTCTATGTACAACAAGCAAACGTTTGACTATAGCTTCAGCCTGGCCGCTTCTCCTTATTCCCGCTCTATGTACAACAAGCAAACGTTTGACTATAGCTTCAGCCTGGCCGCTTCTCCTTATTCCCGCTCTATGTACAACAAGCAAACGTTTGACTATAGCTTCAGCCTGGCCGCTTCTCCTTATTCCCGCTCTATGTACAACAAGCAAACGTTTGACTATAGCTTCAGCCTGGCCGCTTCTCCTTATTCCCGCTCTATGTACAACAAGCAAACGTTTGACTATAGCTTCAGCCTGGCCGCTTCTCCTTATTCCCGCTCTATGTACAACACGCAAATATGAAACAAAACTATTATTCGATTAACGTGAAGCTGATAGCAGAATAAGGTTTATGTTGAAGAACGCTAAAGAAAGTTATGTGAATGTGACAAAACAAACTTTAATTTCTCTTTTTACCTTCTTTATCACGTATGTTATTGCACCAAAAACTTCGAGACCGAGATTTCACCGGAATACATGTTTTAAGGAACTCTGAGTCCAAAAAGCACTATTTGAAATGTCTCCAAGAATGTGTGTGTCTGTTGACAGCATAACTCAAAAACAAAAAATCGGTTAAATACCAAATTTGGTATTAAATTTAATTTTTTCCAAAGATAAGACAATTGTTTTCCACAAAAATTCCTCACCCCAAACTAACCTATGCGTGGAACATTTTTCAAAATTGTCTGTTTTCTAAAAAACTGACTAACGATTTTAACTAGAATACTCTATATGAAAGATGTTTACATTAAAACTAAAATGTATATAGTTAAGTTCCTGGAAGGCTTCCTTCATTCTGATCGACTTTTGTGTCACTAGCAAAGTGTAAACACATACTGATGTGTTACACCCACTTGACTTTCTCTAGCTGCTCTACAAACAAAAGAAAAACGGACACTTCCTGTCTCAGAAAAGTATAAGTACTTCACAATCGAAACTAACAACAAGGAATATCTCGAATATGGTAAACTCTACGAAAAAAAACTGTATATGACATAAATCATGTGTTTTAACGAGATCTCTGTCCATCTCTTACGGTTATTAGTTATACAAAATACATCCAAAATAAACAGAAGGAATTCCCAGAAAATTCAAGATATACATTTTATTTATGATGGAAATGGTTTTTTAATCAAAATCGTTACAGTCGATTTTAAGAAAAACAAAATTTTCGAACATTTTTCCAGTAAAGGGTAGTTGGGGGGGGAGGGATTTTCTTAAAAATCTTCGTGTCGGCATCCTTGGAAGATTCCAAACTTAAATATGAACTTTGGTATTTAACGGACTTTTCGTTTTTGAGCTATGCTGTCCACAGACAGACATACAGTGGCCTTTTTTAGAAAAATTATTTTTTTTTTATTCAGGGAGTGCTAAAACATGCATTTCCGGTGAAATCTCTGTATTTCAGTTTTGGGTGCATTACAATACCTTCTCTACGCAGTATGTAAAAACGTAGATCTCGTTAAAACATACAATTTGTGTCATATAGTTTTTACCACATACATAGTGTGTGGAGAAGGTTTTGTATAGAAATACATGTTTAGGAATGAATTGATGAGAAAGGCGGAGGATCAGATTTTGAGAGTGGGTGACAAGTTCATGAATAAATCTGGGAGTGTACATTGTGTAGCTCCACTTACAATCTCATGTATTCCATTCACATGACTTTCTCTACATCCGTGTTGCAAATTACGCTCAAAAGGTTTCTTCTACCTTCTTCAACAGAAATTGTGTTATTACTTGCAAGTAGAAAGCAATACACTTGATGGATAATCACTGCTTCTTAGAGAAAAGCTCTCTTTAAAACCTCGAGAGGAGGATAAGCATTTTAAAAGTGAAATATCACAAGACGCTCAACTCCACGAGAACAAATATATATAACAAATTGTTGTTTTAACAAGCTCTATATTTTATTTAGGGTGTAAATATCTTTAACGTACGATGTTTTAATCAAAATCTTTAGAGCCATTTTTGACAAAATCAAAATATTGAAACAAATTTCCATCTAAAGGGTACTTTGGAGTGGGGGGATTGTTTTGAAAATCTTTGCATCGCATCCTTCCAACATAATAAACCTAAATACCAAGTTTGGAATTTAACCGTGACACGAACCTTTTCCTACAAATGTTTTTAGTCTCAGGGGTCTCAAAACATGTATTTCTGATGAAATCTTGCTATTGCATTTTTGGGTGTAATGTACACTATATACATAGTACGTGCAGAGAAATTAGAAAAAGTGTCAGTTAAATATCAATCTCGATATTTAATTGAGTATTTTTAAGGACACAACACGAAGATTTCACTCCCCCGTTCCAACAAATATTTTCAAAAAATCTTCTATACAAGGGTTACGTGGAAGATTTTTCTCAAAAATGGCTGTAACGCTTTTGATTAAAATATCACAAGATGAAGGTCACAACAAACGAAACGTATATCTTGACTTTTTAGCAGCTAAATGTTCTTTAGCCTGATTGGTTATACCGGACGATGACTGAAATGATCTCGGGGTCCATGGACCTTCAAGTTACTCTCAGGATAAGGGAAAACCTTATCGGGTAACCCCTGAGCAGATTCGCACTCGCGACCTGTTGAATGTGAGACACACACAACACCCAGGGGGGGGGGGCTCAAATCACTTTGTAACTGATAAACCGTAACATATAAACAAAAAGTTACTAAACAAAAAATAGTTCCAAGACATTCCTTGTTACTAGATCCAGTTTTAAACTACTTAAACATTTTTCAAACGGGAAGTCATCTTTCATTTTATACCTCTTTTGTTTTCTCTTAGTCATGAAAGAATGACCGAATTTCAATTATTTCCAATATCGATATCTTTTATAAAATTGTGTATACCGTTATGAGAAAAGTAATAAGACCATTTCGATTAGCATGAAGCAATAGAACAGGTACAAAAACTCGTTTACAGCAAATTTATGAAAATGAACTGTTCTTTCAAGCAAGTCGTGTGTACGACAAAGGAAAGTTACAAGACTCTTTCATGTAAAGGGGGGGGGGGCGCATTTTTCTTGCAAGATATTCAACTTGAAGCAACAAGTTTGCAACCTAACAGAATATTCATTTTTACTTTCTCTACACGTAATATGTACATAGTGTATAGAGAAGGTATTGTATTGCACCCATAAATTCAATACGGAGATTCCATTGGAAATACAAGGTTTAGGGTCCCCTATATAAAAACATTCTTAGAAAGAGGTTCATGTGTGTGTGTGTCTGTGTGAACACGAAAACTGAAAAACAAAAAGTTGATAAAATATCAAACTTCGTATTTAAGTTTACTATCTTGCAGGGATGAGACACGAAGACTTTCAAGAAAATCCCCCTACCCCAAACTACCCTTTATATATAAACATTTCAAAAATTTTATTTTCTCAAAAATGACTATCGATTTTGATTAAATATATATATATTCAATTTGCTAGGAAAAATCTCTGAAGAGCTCTTTATTCTGGATGAATTGTGCAGAATTTCGCATTACTAGTCAAGGGTAAGCGATACATAAAAGTTACTACACACACACACACATAATCTTGTCTGGGTAAGCGTGTCTGCCTCCCATTCAACAGGTCGCGAGTTCGAATCCTGCTTAGGGTGAGTTAGCCGGATATGATTTTGAGTTTTCTCTTATCCTGAGAAGACGAATGTCGAGTAACTTTAAACTCTCGAGATTATTTCATTCATCGTGCGATATGACCAACCAGGTTAAATGACTTTAACGTACTAAATAAATACATCTCGTTAAAACACAATTTATGTGATATACATTTTTGGTAGAGTTGATCGTTTTTCAGATATTCTTAGTTTTAGTTTTAGTTTTACACTTTTCTCATCAGGAATTTGTCAACTCCTGGCACTGCATACAAATGCATTTCAACCAGCTTTTAAAGCATTTGCCTATCACTTTATCCTAGTGCATTCCCTTCTACTCACAAGGAAGCAAGTAATAAGAATATTTCCGTTAATGTTTGTCTCGATTAGCATGAAGTAGATAGAAGAATAAACGTTTTAACAACAATTTGTTGCAGAGAAAGTCATGTGAGTGGAACACATCAGATTTTTGCAGTGAAGTGAGAAGGCCGCCCACAATGAATCTTTGACCTTAGTGAGGAAGATGCGTGGGACAGACTACAAAACGGATGTACGGATAATGCCAAGGTAAAACAGGCTCCAGTTCAGTCAACATAAACAAACAAAAATGAATGACGACTTCCCATTTGAGAAAAATGTAAGTATTGCAACATTTATAGTGTCGGCAATGGTTACCTTCACAACCAAAATATATACAGTGTGTTTAAGGAGATCTGCTTTCTCTACACGTACTATGTGCATAGTATATAGAGAAGGTACTGCATTTCACCCAAAAGTTCAATACCGAGATTTCACTGGAAATACATATTTTGGGTCCCCCTTTATCCAAAAAAAGGTCCAAATGTGTGGACAACAAAGCTCAAGAAAGAAAAGACTTGGAATTTAACTTTGGTATCTTCCAAGAATGCAATACGAACATTTCAACAACAAAATCCTCCACCCCAAACTATCCTTTATATGCAAAAAATTTCGAAAATTTTAATTTTCATAAAATGGCTCTAACGATTTTTAGTAAAGTGTTTTATTTAGATATTTTCATGCCAAATAAAACGTGTATCTTGAATTTTCTGGGAATAGCCTCTAAAGATATCTTTATTTTTGGTGACTTTTATTGAATTTTGCATAACTGGTAAACCGTAAGAGATAGACAAAAAATGTAGATCACGTTAAAACACACAATTCATGTTATATACATTTTTTCGTGGAGTTGATCGTTTTTTAGATGATCCTTGTTTTTAATTTCAGCTTTAAAAAACATACTTTTCTCATACGGGAATTTCTCTACTTGTATCCATACAAACAAAGGAATTTCAGTCACATAGCAACCAGCTTTTGACTATCACTTTATCCTAGTCTATTTCTCTTCTACTTACAAGGAAGCAAGTAATAAGACAATTTCCGTTACTGTTTATTTTCATTAGCATGAAGTAGATAGAAGAATAAGCTTTTAGCAATAATTTGTTGCAGATATGTAGAGAAAGTCATGTGAATGGAACACATTTGATTTTTTGTGCATCTCTTACAGTTTGCCAGATATACAAAATTCATCCAGAATAAAGATGTCTTCAGAGGCTATTTCCGGAAAAGTCAAGATAAACATTTTATTTGTCAGGTTAATATGTGGCGTTTTAACAAAACTTGTTGGCACATTTTTTAGAAAAGAAAGATTTTCTAAATGTTATTTTGTTTGGAAGTGAGATTTTCTTGAAACGCTTCATTCACTTAAATATCAAGTTTGGTAACTGTCCCACTTTTAGTTTTTCTGTTCACATGACACACGTGCGCGGATCTTTTTGTATTCAAGAGACCAGAAAACGTGAATTTCCAGCAAGATTTCTGTATCAAATTTTTGGGTGGAATACAATACCTTCTCTACTTATATACTATATACGAAGCAGAGAAAATTTTTGGTACAGGGGACCATAAAACACGTATTTGCAGTGAAATTTTGGGGTCGAATCTTCGAATACCTTCTCTGGATGTAGAGAACCTAAACAACGAACCACTGAACGATACCAATACCTGGCGATCGCCTGTGGAATTTTTGGTGGACAAAGTGGCGCAGCTTCTGTGGTCTCCCTCACCATCGCATTCCACTGGTGTTCCATTTTTATTGCCTGAGTTATCGCCTGCGGTGCCGTATGTAGTAAAAGCGGGCGTTAAACACTAAAAACACTGATCGGGTAACACTTATCAAACACAAAGTAATCTACGAATCAGAAACAAATGGCAACAACAACTTGTTGGACAGGAGACAATGGGACAGGGACAGGTGACAATGAGACAGGGACAGGTGACAATGAGACAGGGACAGGAGACAATGAGACAGGGACAGGTGACAATGGGACAGGGACAGGTGACAATGAGACAGGGACAGGTGACAATGAGACAGGGACAGGTGACAATGAGACAGGGACAGGTGACAATGAGACAGGGACAGGAAACAATGAGACAGGGACAGGTGACAATGAGACAGGGACAGGAGACAATGAGACAGGGACAAGAGACAATGAGACAGGGACAGGTGACAATGAGACAGGGACAGGAGACAATGGGACAGGGACAAGTGACAATGAGACAGGGACAGGTGACAATGAGACAGGGACAGGAGACAATGAGACAGGGACAGGAGACAATGGGACAGGGACAGGTGACAATGAGACAGGGACAGGTGACAATGAGACAGGGACAGGAGACAATGAGACAGGGACAGGTGACAATGAGACAGGGACAGGAGACAATGAGACAGGGACAGGTGACAATGAGACAGGGACAGGAGACAATGGGACAGGGACAGGTGACAATGAGACAGGGACAGGTGACAATGAGACAGGGACAGGAGACAATGGGATAGGGACAGGTAACAATGGGACAGGGACAGGTGACAATGAGACAGGGACAGGTGACAATGAGACAGGGACAGGTGACAATGAGACAGGGACAGGAGACAATGGGACAGGGACAGGAGACAATGGGACAGGGACAGGTGACAATGGGACAGGGACAGGAGACAATGGGACAAGGACAGGTGACAATGGGACAGGGACAGGTGACAATGGGACAGGGACAGGTGACAATGGGACAGGGACAGGAGACAATGGGACAGGGACAGGTGACAATGGGGCAGGGACAGGCGACAATGAGACAGGGACAAGCCGAGTCTGTTAACGTGTGGTTTGACAGAAGCATTAGCAGGTCCTAAAGGAGGGACAAGTGGACTTGAAACACAGCAGTACGCTACCATTGGTTACAACAGCAACCTCATTGCATAAACACTAAACGGGTTCGAGGAGGCCATCTCAGGACAGAAGCGACTTCTAAAATGAGAGCTGAGTCTCTGATATGAACGAAACTTTTGTATCATTTATCACATTCTTGAAAAAAATGCCGTTTTTATTGTTAAAAACCTGATGTGTTCCATTCACATGACTTTCTCTACTCTGTAACAAACTATTGTTATCCACATCATGATAATCAAGATACATTAACAGAAATTGTCTTATTACTTGCTTCCTTGTAAGTAGAAGGGAATACACTAGGATAAAACGAATGTCAAATTTCTTGAAAGCTGTTGCCATGTGATTGAAATGCCTTTCTATGTACTATAATTTCCGAGTGAGAAAAGTTTTTAGTATTTTAAATCGGAAACAAATATCTAACAAGGAATATCTCAGAAATGGTAAATCCACGAAAAAAGTATATGAAATAAATTGTGTGATCTACATTTTTTGTACAGTAAGTTTCTGTCTATCTCTTATAGTTTACCAGTTACGCAAAATTCATTCAGAATAAAGAAGCCTTCAGCCCGCCTGAGTAGTGTGGTGGTAGCGTGTCTGCCTCACATTCAAAAGGTCGGAGTTCGAATCTCGCTTAGGGTGAGTTACCCAGAGAAGGATTTTCGGTATCTTCCCTTATCCTGAGAAGACGAATGTCGAGTAACTTTAAGCTCCATGGACCCCGAAATCATTTGAGCATCATTTCACCAATTTCATTCATCGTCCGATATGACCAACCAGGTTAAAGGACGTTAAACCACAAAAAAAGAAGCCTTCAGAGGCTATTCCCAGAAAACTCAAAGATATACATTTTATTTGTCGTGTAAATATCTTTAACATAGCGTATTTTAATGAAGCTCCTTAGAGCCATTTTTGAGAAAATACACAAATTCGAAAAAATGTTCATGTAAAGTGTAGTTTGGGGTGGGGGGATTTTCCCCAAAACCTTCGTGTGGCATCCGTAATTAAACTTAAATATCAAGTTTGGTGTTTTACCCACTTTTCGTTTAAGACACAGACACACAATTCTTTTTCTAAAAATGCTTTTCTTGGATATTGGGGACCCTAAAACGTTTATTTCCGGTGAAATCTCGGTATCGAATTTTTGGGTGGAATGTAATACCTTCTCTATATACACTACGTACATAGTACGTGTAGAGAAAGTAAAAATTGGAAATCTCGCCCATTTCACTTGTTGTACAATAATGGCTAAACAAGTTTTCTTTCAGAATATTAAATTTGAGGTATCCAAACACTTTTTAAAAGTGTTAAGTTTAGTTTTATTGGTGATGAAGCACGGTGCTATAATTGCTTGTACCGACGTTTCGCTGAAATCTGCGTCCGGCATCTTCAGGGGCACAAAGTCTAAGTTTCAAGAGTCCCTCCCTTTACGTCATCAGGAGGAACAACTGAATGTTATGTTAACCTTAGTTTAAGTTCTGTGTGGCAAGTCTTACAGTTTACCACCTCCATTCACAATAACCAACTTCAGACTATTCCCACAAAATTCAACGTATACATTCCACTACACGTTAAAATATCTTTAACATAATATATCTACTATTTTCATCAAAATCGTTAGACCAATTTTTGTAAAAATAAAAATTTTCGAAAATGTTTCATGTAAGGGTACCTAGTTGGAGTATCGCATCCTGCTGAGCTTAGATGATTAGTTATTGAAGTTAAGAAATAAAATTAGGTGGTGTTTTACAGTGTCATGTTCGTCAGAATGATGCGGTAAAATAATTGTGTATTTTATTATTATGATTATCATTATTATTATTATTATTTTTTTTTTTTTTTTTTTTTTTTTTTTAGCTTAACATCATTTAACCTAGTTGGTCATACCGGACGATGAATAAAATTGGTGAAATGATACTCAAATGATCTCGGGGTCCATGGAGCTTAAAGTTACTCGACATTCGTCTTCTCAGGATAAGGGAAAACCTTATCCAGGTAACTCACCCTAAGCGAGATTCGAACTCGCGACCTGTTGAATGTAATGCACATACGCTACCAAGGCTAGCTTAAACACAATTTATCAAAATCCGTTGAGTGCTTTTTGAAGTTACACACCCAAATACACATTCTCTATTTACATTCACGAACCAAAGATTGCAAACAAGCCTTTTTGCTATGACAAATATACACACGCACGCAGCAATCCGCCACTGCACACTTGCGTTTGTTCACTTCTCTGTATCCGTTTCTTTCTATTTGCCCGCCTACGATCTAATATCTTATCTTATATGAGGTTATAAAATGAATGTGTTAAAGGATATTGTGGAGGTAAAAGGTTCGTGTTACAAAACCTACTTGTAATCGATTAAATTATGTTTTTGAAATACTTGATATGTAAGTTAATCATTCTGAACACATATTTGGTAATGTAAGCTACATTTATTAATTAATTGCCATGGCAACAAGCACTGTAAGAATTTGGGAGGTCATTAATACTTACAATACAACTAGGAAATGTGCGCTACCTCAAGTAAACAATCATTAACAAAAGAGTGTGTAAGAAGGCTTTGTCCATGTAGCATTTCATTTGTTCACATCCAGAATTCATGTTTACTTTCTCTACACGGACTATGCACATAGTGTATAGAAAATGTATTGCATTCCACCCAAAAATTCGATACCGAAATTTTGCTGGAAATACACGTTTGAGGGTCCCCTGAATCCAGAAAAAGCATTTTCCGAAAAAGGTCCTTGCCTATATGTCTGTGAACACGATAACTCAAAAACCTAAGTCGGTAAAATACCAAACTTATTATTTAAGTTTAGTATCGTCCAGGGATGCGACACGAAGAGTTTTAGGAAAATTCCCCCACCCGAAACTACCCTTTACATGGAACATCTTTCAAAAAGTTTGATTTTCTCAAAAATGGATCTAACGATTTTGATTAAATTACCGTATATTAAAGATATTTATGTGGCAAACAAAATGTATATACTGAATTTACTGGGAGCAGCCTCTAAAGACCTTTTTATTCTTGGTGAATTTTGCTGAAATTTATATTAACTGGTAAACCGTAAGATATAGACAAAAACTTAGCACACAAAAAATGTAGAGCACGTTAAAACGCACAATTTATGTTACATACATATTTTGGTGGAGTTGATCGTTTTTTAGATATTCGTTGTTTTCGGTTTCAGCTTTAAAAAACTTATACTTTTCTCTTACAGGAATTTGTCAACTCGTGTCCATACAAACAAAGGAATTTCAGTCACATAGCAACCAGCTTTTGACTATCACTTTAACCTATGGTACTCCCGTATTTCACTTCTACTTACAAGGAATCAAGTAATATGACTATTCCTGGTAGTTTTTATTTGCATTAACATGAAGTAAATAGAAGAATAAACTTTTTAACAATCATTTGTTGTAGAGAAAGTCATGTGAATGGAACACATCAGATTTTTTTGTAGTATTTCAAGAAATAATTGGCTAATAACCAGGAACTGTAAGTTAGTTATCAGAATATCTCGCATTGCCAGTATACATTCTCGACCTGATAATATAACTTACAGCTCTTGTTACGCAATATAGTGAGTGTAAAATAGCTCATTTGACTGATATTTGTAAAGCGGCTAACTCGCATTCAGCTTTACAAGAGCCGCCCGCCCTCACACTTCACATGACTTTCTCTAAATCTCTACTACAAATTACTGTTAAAAAGCTTATTCTTCTGTCTACTTCATGCTAATCAAGATAAACATTGCCAGAAATTGTCTTATTACTTGCTTCCTTGTAAGTAGAAGGGAATACACTAGGATAAAGTGATAGTCAAATGTTTTAAAAGCTGGTTGCTTTATGATGGAAACCCGCTTCTTTGCATTGCTGGAGTTGAGAAATTCCTGTATGTGGAAAGTTTGAAAACCAATAACAAGGAATATTTCAAAAATGGTCAGCTCCAAGAAAAAAATGTATATGAACTAAATTGTGTGTTTTAACAGATCTACATTATTTGTTAATCTCTTTAACTAGTAAAATACATCCAGGCTGTTCCCACAAAATTCAAGATATACATTTTATTTGACATATAAATATATTTAATATATGATATTTTATCAAAATCGTTAGTGGCATTTTTGAGAAAAATAAAAATTACCGATTTTTTTTTTCAATGCAAAGGGTATTTTGGGGTACGGTGTTCAGCCCTGGAAGATACTTAAAGTTTGTTATTTTACCGACTTTTCCTTTTTGAGTTATTGTGTTTACAGATATACACACGGACCTTTTTCTAAAAGTGTTTTTTAACCATTTATAAGCAGCAGAATGAGTAAAGTGTGAAATGAAATGAAGAAATAAGAGACAAATTAGGGATATAAAAGATGAATGCTGATTTAAAATAAAGGTAATATAGATAACCCGTTGATTTTAAAGGAAGAACACTCACCATATCGTCGCTGCAAGAACACAGAAACGTGCAAGAGGACGCGAACTTGAGAACTAGACCGGCAGGCCGGCCGGTCGCCAGCAGGAGCCTGTTGTCGACAGTGTTGCCAACTGATCGGGCCTACAACTCGCCGACGGTTTGTCGCTCCAGTAGTGGGACGTGTGTTCGAGTCTCCACGGCAGCTTTAGGATATTTAGGAATGGTGTGGGTGTCCTAGCTCAGGATTTTGTCGGCATAGAATCTTTCTGAGATGTGCCAAGATACAAGTGATTCTCTTCCAGATTATTATCCAACTCGTTTATTCATTTTGTTCGGTCTTTTCTACCGTCGAACACACGCACACTCCTCCTCTACCCTTATTACTGTTGGTGCAGTGTTTTCGTCTCCGTATTAAATCAGCAAAGGTTCTGCTCCACAGATGTTCCATGGCAAGGGGCAAAAGTGTTGCTTAGAGAGTTGTTTCTCTTCACTTTGTTATGTTCTCCCTCTACCCTACCTCGTCGCAACTCCGCTACTTAGACCTGTCTCAAATATCTCTTTCCTGCCCATTTCCAATGTATATTTGTCCCCTCTTAATATAACTTGTATTATAATTTATATCTGACTTTTAACAAGACATGTATTGTCACACTGAATAAGAAAGTCCGTATGTAAACAACATAACTAAAAATGAAATACTTGAATAAATACCAGACTTGATATAATGATAATAATAATAATAAAAATGCTTCGAATTGTATACCAGTTATCAAGAATGTTTCCTTAGGCTGAAGTTGTACATTTATATGAGTTTCTCTGCTCGCTATTGTTGTAACCATTGTTACAAAATTGTAATATTGTAGCTACTTCCTGTTAATATGTAATTTATAGTTACAGCATTTGGTTGTAGAGTAAAGCGATAATCAGATTTTTAAACAACGTGTCGCTATGTGACGGAGGGAATTACGATATGGTATTTAAGAAAACTATCTGTATATGAAAATTCAAACCAACTACAAGCAATACCTCGGGGGTGGGGGCTGGCCTCAAATAATACGTTATAACCAGATCTACATTTTTTGTGCAGTAAGGTTTTGTCTGGTTTATCAGTTATACAAAAGTCAGCCACAATGAAAATATCTATGTTGACAAAGTGCAGGTAGATATTTGTAATGAGCATCAACATTCTTCATGTAAACTGTCGTTTGTGCGGGATTTTCTTTAAAATCTTCCTTGAGCGATGCTCAACTTAAAATATATCAGGTTTCATGTTTATAGAGCTCTTCGTTTTTGGGTTGTCTTGTTTACACAAAGTGGCACAACACTCACAAACATAACACAAACACACACACACACACACACAAACAAACGCAAAGGCACTCACAAACACACACACGCACCATTTATAAAAATGTTTTATGGAGTCAAGACCTAAAGACGGGATTTGACAACACATTTTTGAGAGGAATACCTTACTCATACTGACTATGTATTAGTGGCAAAAATAAAAATAATTGTTAACATCTTCCAGCATCTTTTGCGCATTCATTTGTTAAAAAAAATGTATATATACCAAACAGGTTAAAGGACGTTCAACATTACAATATTGTAATGTCCAATGTCCTTTAACCAATAATATATATATAGTAATGTTCAACGTCCTTTAACCAATAATATATATAGTAATGTTCAACGTCCTTAAACCAATTTATAGTAATGTTCAACGTCCTTAAACCAATTTATAGTAATGTTCAACGTCCTTAAACCAATAATATATATAGTAATGTTCAACGTCCTTAAACCAATATATAGTAATGTTCAACGTCCTTAAACCAATATATAGTAATGTTCAACGTCCTTTAACCAATATATAGTAATGTTCAACGTCCTTTAACCAATATATAGTAATGTTCAACGTCCTTAAACCAATATATAGTAATGTTCAACGTCCTTTAACCAATATATAGTATGGTTCAACGTCCTTAAACCAATATATAGTAATGTTCAACGTCCTTAAACCAATATATAGTAATGTTAAACGTCCTTTAACCAATAATATATATAGTAATGTTCAACGTCCTTTAACCAATAATATATATAGTAATGTTCAACCTCCTTTAACCAATAATATATATAGTAATCTTCAACGTCCTTAAACCAATAATATATATATATATATATATATTAATGTTTAACGTCCTTTAACCAATATTATATATAGTAATGTTCAACGTCCTTTAACCAACAATATATATAGTAATGTTCAACGTCCTTTAACCAATAATATATATAGTAATGTTCAACGTCCTTTAACCAATAATATATATAGTAATGTTCAACGTCCTTTAACCAATAATATATATATATTGTAATATTCAACGTCCTTAACCATTAATATATATATAGAAATGTTCAACGTCATTAACCCATGTATATATATATACTGTAATATTCAACGTCCTTAACCATTAATATATATATTTATATATATAGTAATGTTCAACGTCCTTTAACCAATAATATATATAGTAATGTTCAACGTCCTTTAACCAATAATATATATAGTAATGTTCAACGTCCTTAAACCAATAATATATATAGTAATGTTCAACGTCCTTTAACCAATAATATATATAGTAATGTTCAACGTCCTTTAACCTCTATATATACATTGTAATATTCAACGTCCTTAACCATTAATATATATATAGTAATGCTCAACGTCCTTTAACTTCTATATATATATATATATATATATATATATATATATATATTGTAATATTCAACGTCCTTAACCATTAATATATATAGTAATATAAATATATATATATATATATATATATATATATATAGTAATGTTCAACGTCCTTTAACTTCTATATATATATATATATATATATATATATATATATTGTAATATTCAACGTCCTTAACCATTAATATATATATATATATAGTAATGTTCAACGTCCTTTAACTTCTATATATATGTATATACATATAGTAATATTCAACGTCCTTAACCATTAATATATATATATATATATAGTAATGTTCAACGTCCTTAACCATTAATATATATAGTAATGTTCAACGTCCTTAACCATTTATATATATAGAAATGTTAACGTCCTTAACCATTAATATATATGTATATATAGTAATGTTCAACGTCCTTTAACTTCTATATATATGTTGTAATATTCAACGTCCTTAACCATTAATATAATATAGTAATGTTCAACGTCCTTTAACTTCTATGTATATGTTGTAATATTCAACGTCCTTAACAATTAATATATATATATAGTAATGTTCAACGTCCTTTAACTTCTATATATATATTGTAATATTCAACGTCCTTAACCATTAATATATATATATATATAGTAATGTTCAACGTCCTATAACTTCTATATATATGTTGTAATATTCAACGTCCTTAACCATTAATATATATATAGTAATGTACAACGTCCTTTAACTTATATATATATATATATATATATATATATATATATTGCAATATTCAACGTCCTTAACCATTAATATATATATAGTATTGTTCAACGTCCTTTAACTTCTATATGTATATATATATATGTTGTAATATTCAACGTCCTTAACCATTAATATATAAATATATATATATATATAGTAATGTTCAACGTCCTTTAACTTCTATATACATATATATATATTGTAATATTCAACGTCCTTAACCATTAATATCTATATATATATATATAGTAATGTTCAACGTCCTTTAACTTCTATATATATTGAAATATTCAACGTCCTTAACCATTAATATATATATATATATATATATATATATATATATATAGATTGTAATATTCAACGTCCTTAACCATTAATATATATATATATATATATATTGTAATATTCAACGTCTTTAACCATTAATATATATATATATATATAGTAATGTTCAACGTCCTTAACCATTAATATATATATAAATATATATTAATTTTCAACGTCCTTAACCATTTATATATATGTATATATTGTAATATTCAACGTCCTTAACCATTAATATATATATATCTATATATAAATATATATTAATGTTCAACGTCCTTAACCATTAATATATATATACATATATATATATATATATATATATATTGTAATATTCAACGTCCTTAACCCATGTATATATATTGTAATATTCAACGTCCTTAACCATTAATATATATATATATATATATATATATATATATATATATATATATAGTAATGTTCAACGTCCTTTAACTTCTATATATATATATATATATATATATATATTGTAATATTCAACGTCCTTAACCCATGTATATTGTAGTATTCAACGTCCTTAACCATTAATATATATATATATATATATATATATATATATATATATATAGTAATGTTCAACGTCCTTAACCATTAATATATATATATGTATATATATATATATAGTAATATTCGACGTCCTTAACCCATGTATATTGTAATATTCAACGTCCTTAACCCATGTATATTGTAATATTCATCGTCCTCAACCCTTAATAAATATATATATTGTAATATTCAACGTCCTTAACCATTAATATATATGTATTTATATTGTAATGTTCAACGTCCTTAACCATTAATATATATATAGTAATGTTCAACGTCCTTTAACTTCTATATATATATTGTAATATTCAACGTCCTTAACCATTAATATATATATATATATATATATATATATATATATATATAGTAATGTTCAACGTCCTTTAACCTCTATATATATTGTAATATTCACCGTCCTTAACCATTAATATATATAGTAATGTTCAACGTCCTTAACACATGTATATATATTGTAATATTCAACGTCCTTAACCATTAATATATATAGTAATGTTCAACGTCCTTTAACCAATAATATATATTTTAATATTCACCGTCCTTAACCATTAATATATATAGTAATGTTCAACGTCCTTAACCCATATATATATATATATATATACTGTAATATTCAACGTCCTTAACCATTAATATATATAGTAATGTTCAACGTCCTTTAACCTCTATATATATCGTAATATTCAACGTCCTTAACCATTAATATATATATATATATATATATATATATATATATATATATATATATAGTAATGTTCAACGTCCTTAACCCATGTGTATATATTGTAATGTTCAACGTCCTTTAACCTATATATATATATATATATATATATATATATATATATATATATATATATATATATATATATTGTAATATTCAACGTCCTTAACCAATGTATATATATATTGTAATGTTCAACGTCCTTTAACCAATTTATATATATTCTAATGTTCAACGTCCTTTAACCAATATATATCTATTGTAATGTTCAACGTCCTTTAACCAATGTATATATATTGTAATGTTCAACGTCCTTTAACCAATATATATCTATTGTAATGCTCAACGTCCTTTAACCAATGTATATATATAGTAATGTTCAACGTCCTTTAACCAATATATATATACATATTGTAATGTTCAACGTCCTTTAACCAATGTATATATATAGTAATGTTCAACGTCCTTTAACCAATGTATATATATTGTAATGTTCAACGTCCTTTAACCAATGTATATATATTGTAATATTCAACGTCCTTTAACCAATGTATATATATTGTAATGTTCAACGTCCTTTAACCAATGTATATATATTGTAATATTCAACGTCCTTTAACCAATGTATATATATATATATATATATATTGTAATGCTCATCGTCCTTTAACCAATATATATATTGTAATGTTCAACGTCCTTTAACCAATGTATATACATTGTAATGTTCAACGTCCTTTAACCAATGTATATATATTGTAATATTCAACGTCCTTTAACCAATGTATATATATTGTAATGTTCAACGCCATTTAACCAATATATATATATATATAGATATTGTAATGCTCAACGTCCTTTAACCAATGTATATATATTGTAATGTTCAACGTCCTTTAACCATTATATTTATATATATTGTAATATTCAACGTCCTTTAACCAATGTATATATATATATATATATTGTAATGTTCAACGTCCTTTAACCAATGTATATATATATTGTAATGTTCAAAGTCCTTTAACCATTATATTTATATATATTGTAATATTCAACGTCCTTTAACCAATGTATATATATTGTAATGTTCAACGTCCTTTAACCAATGTATATATATTGTAATGTTCAACGTCCTTTAACCATTATATTTATATATATTGTAATATTCAACGTCCTTTAACCAATGTATATATATATATATTGTAATGTTCAACGTCCTTTAACCAATGTATATATATTGTAATGTTCAACGTCCTTTAACCAATGTATATATATTGTAATGTTCAACGTTCTTTAACCAATGTATATATATATATTGTAATGTTCAACGTCCTTTAACCAATGTATATATATTGTAATGTTCAACGTCCTTTAACTAATGTATATATATTGTAATGTTCAACGTCCTTTAACCAATGTATATATGTTGTAATGTTCAACGTCCTTTAACCAATGTATATATATTGTAAAGTTCAACGTCCTTTAACCAATATATATATATATATATATATATATATATATATATATATATTTTGTAATGTTCAACGTCCTTTAACCGATATATATTTTGTAACCTATATATATATATATATATATATATATATATATATATATATATATATATTATAATGTTCGACGTCTTTTAACCAATGGATGGATAGATGGATGGATGGGTGGGTGGGTGGGCTGATGGATGGATGGGCTGATGGATGGATGGATGGATGGATGGATGGATGGATGGATGGATGGATGGATGGATGGATATTGTAATGTTGAACATCCTTTATCCTGGTTGGTGATTTCGGACGATGAAAGAAATTGGTGAAATGATGCTCAAATGATCTCGGGGTCCATGAAGCTTAAAGTTACTTGACATTCGTCTTCTCAGGATAAGGGAAAACCGCGAAAAACCGTTATCCGGGTAAAACACCCTAAGTGAGATTCAAAGTCGCGGCTTTTTGAATGTGAGGCAGACACAGTATTCATTGATATTGTCTTAAAACTTAAAGTAGCTATTGTATGGGACGTGAATTGTATTATTATTGTTGTTGCTACTGGTATTTTTGGTATTATTGTTATTACTGTTATTGTTATTATTGTCATTATTATTGTTATTATTGTTGCTATTGTTATTATTGTTGTCATTATTGTTATTAGTGTTGTTATTATTTTTATTATGATTGTTATTATTGTCATTATTTTTATCATTGTTGCAATTATTGTTGTCATTATTATTGTTATTATTGTTGCTATTGTTATTATTGTTGTCATTATTATTGTTATTATTATTGTTGTCATTATTATTTTTATGATTGTTATTATTTTTGTCATTGTTGCAATTATTGTTATTATTGTTGCCATTGTTATTATTGTTGTCATTACTATTGTTATTATTGCTGTCATTATTTTATAATGATTGCTATTATTGTTATTATTTTATCATTGTTGCAATTATTGTTATTATTGTTGTCATTATTATTGTTGTTATTCTTTTATTATTGTAATTATTTGTGGCATTGTTGTTGTTATTAATGTTGTTATTATTGTTTTCCTCATTATTGTTGTTATTACTTTTGTTATTATTGTTGTCATTATTATTTTCTTATCATTATTATTGTTATTGTTGTTATTGTTGTCATTTTATTGTGATTATTATTGTAATTATTATTTTATTGATATTATTGTTGTTATTGTTATTGCTATTGTTGTTATTGTTATTGCTATTGTTGTTATTGTTAATATTGTTAACAATAATATATTATTGTTATTATTATTGTTTTCATTATTATTATTGTCATTATGATTATAATTGTTATTATTATTGTTGTCATTATTATTATTATTACTGTCATTATTGTTATTGTTGTTTAAAATAATATTGTAGTTTTTGTTGTTATTCTTATTATTGTTGTAATTATTATTGTTATGGTTATAGTTATTATTGTTATTATTGTCATTATTATTGCTATTGTTGCTATTATTATTGTTACTATTCTTATTGTTATTACTGATGTTATGATTGTTATTATTATTATCATTATTGTTGTTACTGTTATTATTGTCGTCATTATTATTGTTGATGTTATTATTGCCATCATTTGTATTGTTGATGATTTTATTGTCATCATTATTTATTGTTGATGTTATTATTGTCATCATTATTATTTTTGATATTATTATCATCATTAATATTGTTGATGTTATTATGGTCATCATTAATATTGTTGATGCTATTGTTGTCATCATTATTATTGCTGTTGTTATTATTGTCATCATTATTATTGTTGATGTTATTATTGTTGTCATTATTATTGTTGATGTTATTATTGTTGTCATTATTATTGTTGATGTTATTATTGTTGTCATTATTATTGTTGATGTTATTATTGTTGTCATTATTATTGTTGATGTTATTATTGTTCTCATTATTATTGTTGATGTTATTATTGTTCTCATTATTGTTGATGTTATTATTGTCATCATTATTATTGTTAATGTTATTATTGTTGTCATTATTATTGTTGATGTTATTATTGTCATCCTTATTATTGTTGATGATTTTATTGTGATCATTATTTGTTGTTGATGTTATTATTGTCATCATTATTTATTGTTGATGTTTCTATTGTCATCGTTATGATTGTTGATGTTATTATTGTTGTCATTATTATTGTTGATGTTCTTACTGTCATCATTATTATTGTTGATGTTATTATTGTCGTCATTATTGTTGATGTTATTATTGTCATCATTATTTATTGTTGATGTTATTATTGTCATCATTATTATTCTTGATGTTATTATTGTCATCATTATTATTGTTGATGTTATTAGTGTCATCATTATTATTGTTGATGTTATTATTGTTGTCGTAATTATTTTTGATGTTATTATTGTCATCATTATTTATTGTTGATGTTATTATTATCATCATTATTATTGTTGATGTTATTATTGTTGTCGTTATTATTGTTGTCATAATTATTGTTGATGTTATTATTATCATCATTATTATTGTTGATGTTATTATTGTTGTCATTATTATTGTTGATGTTATTATTGTTGTCATTATTATTGTTGATGTTATTATTGTTATCATTATTATTGTTGATGTTATTACTGTTGTCATTATTATTGTTGATGTTATTATTGTCATCATTATTTATTGTTGATGTTATTATTGTTGTCATTATTATTGTTGATATTATTGTCGTCATTATTGTTGATGTTATTATTGTCATCATTATTTATTGTTGATGTTATTATTGTCATCATTATTATTGTTGATGTTATTATTGTTGTCGTTATTATTGTTGATGTAATTATTGTCATCATTATTTATTGTTGATGTTATTATTGTCATCATTATTATTGTTGATGTTATTATTGTTGTCGTTATTATTGTTGATGTTATTATTGTTGTCATAATTATTGTTGATGTTATTATTATCATCATTATTATTGTTGATGTTTGTATTGTCATTATTATTATTGTTGATGTTATTATTGTCATTATTATTATTGTTGATGTTATTATTGTCATCATTATTATTGTTGATGTTATTATTGTCATCATTATTATTGTTGATGTTATTATTGTTGTCATTATTATTGTTGATGTTATTATTGTTGTCATTATTATTGTTGATGTTATTATTGTTGTCGTTATTATTGTTGATGTTATTATTGTCATCATTATTATTGTTGATGTTATTATTGTCATCATTATTATTGTTGATGTTATTATTGTTGTCATTATTATTGTTGATGTTATTGTCATTAATATTGTTGATGTTATTATTGTCATTATTATTATTGTTGATGTTATTATTGTCACCCTTATTATTGTTGATGTTATTATTGTCATCATTAGTATTGTTAATGTTATTATTGTCATCATTATTTATTGTTGATGTTATTATTGTCATCATTATTATTGTTAATGTTATTATTGTTGTCATTAATATTGTTGATGTTATTATTGTCATCATTATTATTGTTGATGTTATTATTGTCATCATTATTATTGTTGATGTTATTATTGTTGTCATTATTATTGTTGATGTTATTGTCATTAATATTGTTGATGTTATTATTTTCATTATTATTATTGTTGATGTTATTATTGTCACCCTTATTATTGTTGATGTCATTATTGTCATCATTAGTATTGTTAATGTTATTATTGTCATCATTATTTATTGTTGATGTTATTATTGTCATCATTATTATTGTTAATGTTATTATTGTTGTCATTATTATTGTTGATGTTATTATTGTCATCATTATTATTGTTGATGTTATTATTGTCATCATTATTATTGTTGATGTTTCTATTGTCATCATTATTATTGTTGATGTTATTCTTGTCATCATTATTATTGTTGATGTTTCTATTGTCATCATTATTATTGTTGATGTTATTATTGTTGTCGTTATTATTGTTGATGTTATTATTGTGGTCATTATTATTGTTGATGTTATATCGTTGTCATTATTATTGTTGATGTTATTATTGTCACCATCATTTGTTGTTGATGTTATTATTGTCATCATTATTATTGTTGATGTTATTATTGTAGTCATTATTATTGTTGATATTATTGTCATTATTTGTTGTTGATGATTTTATTGTCATCATTATTTGTTGTTGATGTTATTATTGTCATCATTATTTATTGTTGATGTTTCTATTGTCATCGTTATGATTGTTGATGTTATTATTGTCATCCTTATTATTGTTGATGTTATTATTGTCATGTTTATTATTGTTGATATTATTGTCGTTATTATTATTGTTGATGTTATTATTGTCATCATTATTATTGTTGATGTTATTATTGTCATTATTATTGTTGATGTTATTATTGTTGTCATTATTATTGTTGATGTTATTATTGTCATCATTATTATTGTTGATGTTATTATTGTCATCCTTATTATTGTAGATGTTATTATTGTCATCATTAATATTGTTGATGTTATTATTGCCATCATTATTATTGTTGATGTTATTATTGGCATCATTAATATTGTTGATGTTATTATTGTCTTTATTATTATTGTTGATGTTATTATTGTCATCTTTATTATTGTTGATGTTATTATTGTCATCTTTATTATTGTTGATGTTATTATTGTCGTTATTATTATTGTTGAAGTTATTATTGTCATCTTTATTATTGTTGATGTTATTATTGTCGTTATTATTATTGTTGATGTTATTATTGTCATCTTTATTATTGTTGATGTTATTATTGTCGTTATTATTATTGTTGATGTTATTATTGTCATTCATTATTATTGTTGATGTTATTATTGTCATCATTATTATTGTTGATGTTATTATTGCTGTCATTATTATTGTTGATGTTATTATTGTCATCATTGTTATTGTTGATGTTATTATTGTTGTCATTATTATTGTTGTCATTATTATTGTTGATGTGATTACTGTCATTATTATTGTTGATGTTATTATTGTCGTCATTATTATTGTTGATGTTATTATTGTCATCATTATTATTGTTGATGTTATTTTTGTCATCATTAATATTGTTGATGTTATTATTGTTGTCATTATTATTTTTGTGATTATTGCCGTTCATTACGGATGGACTTAAAGCGATGAAGGTGTGGAGGATGAAGTGCAATGTTACCAACCTGTCCTTTAGCTTCGTGCGTTACAAGAGTTTTTTTTTGGGGGGGGGTAGTGTTTAACGCCCGCTTTTACTGCTATGGCGTTGACACTGATGATACAGTGGAATGTAATGACGGGAGAAAACCCGCGGTCGCTTGGGATCGAACCCGGGCCATCTAGGTGAGAGGCCTGATACAAGAGATGCACAACTCAACTGGTCTCAGCGATCACGGTGGCGCGATCATTCAGAGCGGTAACCATGCGATAACAAGTGAAACGCGACGCGACGCAAGCTGCCATGTCATGCCTAGAGTCCAGACAAGTTGTATTTTCATAGTTTATGAGCACAGATTACAGAAATGACGTGACCACATAAATACCAAACTTCCCTAATGGGCAAAGCATGGCCTGCAGCAGCTGCATATTCTTAAGAACATGATTATAGCTTTGCATTTATAACACTTGTAAATGCTTGACATACATGAAACATTCCAAGTGTGTCGACGTCTATCGTTTCCTGAATGTAACACAAAAGTCGAAACAAATATCGTAAAATGACATATCTTTGCTTCGACTTCGCTGGTAAAAGTGAAGCGATGTCGCTCATTTTTATAACATTTTACTTGACTATGAAAAATGGAAACATTCAATACGGCTACATAAACAAATAACCTAACAACCAACGCATGTGCTACTTCAAGTAAACAATCATTAACAAAAGAGTGTATAAGAAGGCTTTGTCCATGTAGCCTTTCATTTATTCACATCCAGAATTCGTTTTTTCTTAATAAAATATTGAAAAGCAATTTTGATTTATTATGTTTTTTACAGTTTTTTCAAGTATTTCAAAAAGTAATTGGCTAATAACCATGAACTGTAAGTTACTTATCAGATCTCGTATTCCCAATATACATTCTCGACCTGATAAGTATAACTTACAGTTCTTGGTACGCAAAATTCTAATACCTGATCACAGTTTTTCAGCTCAAGATTTAAGAAGAGAGCTTCTCAAATATTTTTAAGAATTGGACAAGTTGACACACTGTCTCTCTGCCGAACCAAAATCTTTTAAAACAATAACGTGGCAGGTAATTTACATGTCACCGTGCAACAATTACAAAGGCCCGCCTGGGTAGTGTGGTGCTACCGCATTCGAAAGGTCGTGAGTTCAAATCTCGTTTAAGGTGAGTTACCCGGATAAGGTTTTCCCTTATCCTGAGAGTAACTTTAAGCTCCATGGACCCGGCGATCATTTGAGCATCATATCACCAATTTCATTCATCGTCCGATATGACCAACCAGGTTAAAGGACATTAAACTAATAAAAAGTGTCAGAGCATTTTCACTTACTGTAGGCCTTGAAATCGCTTAGTAATAGAAATAATACGAAGTGGAAGAACAATTGAACAGTATAAGGTCATGTTTTATATTTCGGAAATATGCGTGGGACGTCATGTAAGCCTCGTTTTGTAATTTCAATTGTTTTCTCACAGAAACCGTGTGTAGTACGGGATTGGATATGCACAGCTTCTGTGAGAAAACAATCAAAATTATCACAATTGACCATAATAATTGGCTAAACTATGAATCCTGGGACTTACAACATTGTAAGTCGCCATTGAGATTGTCATTTCAAAATGCCAGCATGTTGCCATGGTAGCTCAGTGGTAGAGCAACTGGCTAGAGACCTGGAGATCCGTGGTTCAAATCCCGGCTATGGCATTGAATTTTTCAGTCTGACTCTACGTATCCTAAGCCTCGAGTTGTTCCTCTGGTGGTAAGCCTGGAGGCCGGCTTTCCAATAATTGGAACATGACGTTCCGTTTCAGCCATTTTGAAGGTCACGTGAGACATATAATGGCAAAAACAGTCAAAGCTTGGATGTGTCCTTATCTGCTCTCAAGACTTCCAAACAGTTTAAAGGTATTAGACAAGAAATATGTGATGTTCTGACAGACAACTCTTGTAAAGTTCTGCTCCACACGATATTAAAGTTTACACAAACCGCTCACTTTAATAGAAAGATCATTACTTTTTCTACTCTCTAAAATTCTTGTTTTTTCAAAAACTAATACTTTATTTCTGAAAACTGGAGCTTTATTTTCTTTGACCTTTGAGAGTCATAACAATTTTGAAACAAATTGGTAAAGAATTGCAAGGTGTGTAGCGTTTTGAATTTGTGAGGAAACAATAAACGTGTCCCTGCTGTCAAACATGGCATACATTTCTTCAAGTTTACAATTTATTGTGAAGATGTTTTGTTCAAATTTCACTTCAAGATGAGAGGCAGCCGTTTTGATAAAGACGTTTGTTGTTGTTGTCACTTGGCAGATGCTAAAATCAGCTCAGCTCTTACCTAATGAAGTAACCTGCCCCACTTGGCCGATGTCACAGTTCTGCACCCCAGCACTTAGAAACCGAAAGCTGATCCAAACACTTTTCCCCAAGCTCGTTGCACGATTGGGAGCTAGCTAGGGCTCAGAGATTTGTTGAAGAACCAGTTCAGGAACCATCGCCTGGCCAAAATGCAACAACAGCCAGGGGAAACAATTGAACACCTGGTGAATCTACCGCCTTGTTAAGTATCCCAAAAAGCCGATCTTCTCCTTTGTCTCTGGAGTCCGCGACGCCTGGTGTTGACGATTGTAGAACAATACTGAGGCGTAAACTGTCGCATTTAGGAAGAAGGCGCTCAAGACAACAGTTGCACACACCAGCAATATTTGTTATGACGGAATAGAGGAACAACTCAGAGACGACAGTGGTGAATGTGATGAGCCGGGACATCTAATGAAGGAGTATCCCCCCCAAGTCCACGAGCAGGTGAAAAAGCACTAGAGTACACTTTAGTGTAGTAATGCTACTTTGGGTGGATGAGAGCTTCATCAGAGACGGGGAAAGCTGTACCGGATGCTAGTGGTGCATCCGTGACTGTAATCAAACCCGACGTGGTGAAGCGCTGGCCCAGCTAGTGACATATTGCCTGTTGAGGACCTCCTGACCCTCGCGAGGATGTGATACTGGAATTGGATGTTCTCAGGAGCCACGAGGGGACTCGGCCGATATGAACTGATACTAGAAATTTTCGGGGATCTGCAGGGTGATCCTGACGAACGATATGGCTTATCCGCAGTAGCGAGCTGGTGGCGAAGGCTCATCTGGAGCGCGAATGGTCTAAGAACCTGGTTTTGGACCGGAAGATAACAGTGGACGGATTATGAGTTGATTTGCTGGGAGGAAGTTGATTTTCTGGGCACAATCCAGGCCGGAACGGAAACTGCGAAGAAGGTGTCAGTGTACGACATATCCAAAGAGCCAGTACAGTC
Organism: Hymenopus coronatus; assembly: GCA_030762935.1. Lineage (NCBI taxonomy): Eukaryota > Metazoa > Arthropoda > Insecta > Mantodea > Hymenopodidae > Hymenopus > Hymenopus coronatus. Next base: position 1,380,650 of record CM060894.1, read on the forward strand.
CCAGAATCTAGGACCCGGCTGGCGAGGACGAGTTTCCAGTGCCTCGTGGAGTCAGAGACGAGGGGATTGACTTACAATACCTGGCTGCTATATATAGACATCAACTTGAGAACCTGCAGGCAGCTAGGATGAAGCTGGCGGAGAAGAAGTTAGAACTCTTCTGCAAGGAGGTAACTGCTGGGTGGTCAAGAACCGGAGAAAGCCTGGGCAGAGAGAGAAAGGAAAACGAGAAGTTTCGTGACTCAGCAGCTATTATCACTGGCTTCTTCAACATCACTCGTCTGCAAGAAGAGCAGCAGCTATGCATGTGGTCAGAAGACACTCTCCTAGACGGTGCATTGTCCAGTAAGAACTCCTGACAGCAGTGAAGGAGCTGGAGCTCTTCCACCTGAAGACTGACCACTCTGCTGACTGTTGAGTGTCAAGAGCCTGGAGGGGCTGACAGGGTCCAGGGACATCTGTAACAACTGGTTACAGCGCCCTCTGTGAGAGCTCCTGACAGCAGTGAAGGAGCTGGAGCTCTTCCACCTGAAGACTGACCACTCTGCTGACTGTTGAGTGTCAAGAGCCTGGAGGGGCTATACCCCACAGGGTCCAGGGACGCCAGGGACAACTGGTTACAGCGACCTCAGTGAGAACTCCTGACAGTAGTGAAGGAGCTGGAGCTCTTCCACCTGAAGACTGACCACTCTGCTGGCTGTTGAGTGTCAAGAACCTGAAGGGGCTGACAGGTTCCAGGGACGCCAGAAACAACTGGTTACGGCGCGCTCAGTGAGAAACCCAGACAGCAGTGAAGGAGCTCTTCAACCTGAAGATTGAACACTCCACCCTCTGCTGGCTGTTGAGTGTCAAGAGCCTGGAGGGGCTGGCAGGGTCCAGGGACATCTGCAACAACTGATTACAGCGACCTCAGTGAGAACTCCTGACAGTAGTGAAGGAGCTGGAGCTCTTCCACCTGAAGACTGAACACTCTGCTGGCTGTTCGAATGTCAAGAACTTGGAGGGGCTGACAGGGTTCAGGGACATCTGCAACAACTGGTTACAGCGACCTCAGTGAGAACTCCTGACAGTAGTGAAGGAGCTGGAGCTCTTCCACCTGAAGACTGACCACTCTGCTGGCTGTTGAATGTCAAGAACTTAAAGGGGTTATAGCCCACAGGGTCCAGCGACCTCAGTGAGAACTCCTGACAGCAGTGAAGGAGCTGGAGCTCTTCCACCTGAAGACTGAACACTCTGCTGACTGTTGAGTGTCAAGAGCCTGGAGGGGCTGACAGGGTCCAGGGACATCTGCAACAACTGCTCACAGCGCGCTCAGTGAGAGCTCCTGACAGTAGTGAAGGAGCTGGAGATCCTCCACCTGAAGACTGGCCACTCTGCGGACTGTTGACTGTCAAGAACATGAAGGGGTTATAGCCCACAGGGTCCAGGGACGCCAGCAACAACTGGTTACAGCGTGCTCAGTAGGAACTCTTGACAGTAGTGAAGGAGCTGGAGCTCTTCCACCTGAAGACTGACCACTCTGCTGACTGTTGACTGTCAAGAACCTGAAGGGACTATAGCCCACAGGGTCCAGGGACGCCAGGGATAACTGGTTACAGCACACTCAGTGAGAACTCCTGACAGTAGTGAAGGAGCTGGAGCTCTTCCACCTGAAGACTGACCACTCTGATGGCTGTTGACTGTCAAGAACCTGAAGGGTCTATAGCCCACAGGGTCCAGGGATGCCAGAGACAACTGCTTACAGCGCCCTCAGTGTGCCAAATTTTCGAGAGTAATAGTAAGATACAGGGATGTGTTTGCTTTGCACGGCCGGGATATGAAAAATTCCTGAAACCAATAACAAGGAATATTTCTGAAATATACAATTCCACGAAAAAAATGTATATGACATAAATGGTATGTTTTAAGAAGATCTATATTTTTTGTTGTAAATTTGTGTGTGTCTCTTACAGTTATGCAAAGTCCATCAAGAACGGAGAGGTGTTCAGACAATATTGCCAGAAAATGCGGTACTACATTTGATTGTCCGTATAAATACCTTTAATATACAGTATTCTAATCAAAATGGTTGGCGCTATTTTTCTCTTTCCTGATTTTCGATACTTTTTTTTTTTTTCATTTAACTGGTTATTTGTGGGGGGGGGGGGGCTTTACGCAAAATGCTCGTATCACATCCCTGGAAGCTACTAAACGTAAATATCAACTTTGGTCTTTTACCGACTTTTCGTTTCTGAGTTACCGTCTTCACAGACACACATGCACTTTTTTCTAAAAATTTGTTTTTGATAGAGGGGGACCCTAAAACGTGTATCTCCGGCGAAATCTTGCTTTCAAATTTTTGGATGTAGTGCAATTACTTCTTTAACTATATACTAAGTAGAGAAAGTAAAACAAAAATAATAGTAATAATATTAATTAATAATAAATAAATAAAAGAAAACGACATTATGTCTGTATTGTTAGTGTTTGTTTTATCTGCACTTTCTATTGTTGTTCTTCTTCGCCAATAAATTCTATAATTAAGTGTCTTTGCATTAATAGAAAAATCTTATGGGTTCCATTCACATGACTTTCTCTGCAATTGCTAAAAAGCTTATGCCTCTATTTACTTCATGCAAATCGAGAAAAAATTAGCAGAAATAGCCTTATTACTTGCTTCCTTGTATGAAGAAGGGAAATAAGGGAGTACCATAGGTTAAAGTGATAGTCAAAAGTTGGTTGCTATGTGACAGAAGTTCCTTTGTTTGTATGGACACGAGTTAATAAATTCCTGTGTGAGAAAAGTATACGTTTTTTTAAAGCTCAAACCAAAAACAAGGAATATCTCAGAAATTGTCAATTCCACGAAAAAAGGTAGGTATATGACATATATTGTGTTTTAATGTGATCTACATTTTTGTGCAGTAAAGTTTTGCCTATCTCTTACGGTTTATTAGCTCATTAAAATTCATTCTGAATAAAGAAGTATTCCGAAGCTCTTCCCAGAAAAGTCAAGTTGCCCTATAGGTGTCTAATACACGGCATTTTGGTGAAAATCGTAAGCCATTTTGAGAAAATCAAAATTGTCAGTTGATGAAGAGTCGCCCGAAAGATGGACCAATCTGCCATGATAAAACCGAGCAGGAAGAACAGTCCTGGGGGGCGTGGACAAGGCCACCAGCACCGGGGAGTGTCCGGTGAGCAATTGTCGATCTACAGGGAACAGCGGAGGTGGAGCAGTGTGCATTGTAGTTTGTCAGCAGAAACGGAAGAGTTTGGTCTAGGTCAACACGGCGGCACACTCGACGCGAGGCCCCACACACGGACGTTTTTCCAGAAATGCTTTTTTTGGATTCAGGGGGACCGAAAACATATAGTTCCGGTGAAATATCGGTATTGAATTTTTGGGTGTAATACAATACCTTTTCTGTACATTATGTACATAGTACGTGTAGAGAAAGTATAAAAGAACAACACATAAGTTTATCTCAGTTTGTTCGCTTAGTTAAAGCATTGTCATAAATGAAACACATGTTTGAGGGTGTATTGTGTTTTGAAGGGCAGGCTACACACAACCGTGTGACCTGTTACGTAAACAACCCACATCAGAGATAGTCGTTCTAAAAACATCGGGAAATGAGCTTATGTTTACAAACTTGCGAAAAACAAAAACTACAAATATTGGATCATCGAAACAAACAATGTAAAAAGTAACTTGCAAGCGCGTCTATTAAAGACTGTGGATTTATCAACAAATAATTTTATTTTTACTTTCTCTACTACACGCTATATACATATGTACAGAGACGGTATTGTATTGCACCCAAAACTCTATACCAAGATTTCACCACAAATACATATTTTGGATCCCTCTGAATAAAAAAGAAGAAAAAAAAAGCATTTTGAGAAAAAGGTCCGTGTGTGCGTGTCTGTGTACACCATAACTCAAAAACGAAAAGGTCGTTAAATACCAAAGATGCTATTTAAGTTTGGTATCTTCCAAAGATGGGAATCGAACATTTTGAGATAAATCCCCCCCCCACCCCAAACTACCCATTACATGCAAAACATTTCGAAAATGTTGATTTTCTCAAAAATTGCTCTAACGATTTTGATTAAAATAACATATATATTGCAAATAAAATGTATATCTTGAATTTTCTGGGAATAGCCTCTAAAGACCCCTTTATTCTGGATGAATTTTCCTTGAATTTTGTGTAACTGGTAAACCGTAAGAGGTAAAGCGAAACTTATTACACAAAAAATGTAGAATACGTTAAAACATACAATTTACGTCATATAGGTACGCTTTTTTTTTTTTTTTTTTTTTTTTTTTGTGGAATTGTCCATTTCTAAGATATTCCTTGTTATTTGTTTGAGATTTAAAATACTTCAACTTTTCTCAAACGGAAAGTTGTAAACTCCTGGCCCTGCATAGAAACGGATTTCAATCACATGCAACCACATTTTAAAACATTTGACTATCACTTTATCCTAGTGTATTCCCTTCTACTCACAAGGAAGCAAGTAATAAGACAATTTCTGCTAATGTTTATCTGGATTATCATGAAGGAGAATAAGCTTTTTAACAGTAAATGCTTATATCTTGTCACTACATAAAGGCAGCACTAGGTAGTATTAGCGACTTGCTGTCAGAGTTGGTAACCCTGTTGCGCTGAGAGGGGCGGGGTGAGGGCACGTCGTGCTCAACCATCTTTTAATCTGATCTGCAAGGCGCAGCAGTCTCCATACCAGCTTCACAAGTTGCCGGCCGTTCATTAGACCTCGGCCCACCTAAGCATAACACAGCTCAAGTGTAAACACTCACGTCATTTTCTCTCTTCTGCAAACTAACGTTTCTTACAAAACATTAGCTATTATTTTATCTTCATGATATTCAAGATAAACACTAACGGAAATTGTCTTATTACTTACTTCCTTGTAGGTAGAAGGCAATACACTAGGATAAAGTGATAGTCATGTGTTTTAAAATGTGGTTGCCAAGGAATTAAAATCTGTTTCTTTGCGCGAGCAGAAGTTGAAAAGTTTCTGCGTGAGAAATGTATAAGTATTTTAAAACTGAAACTAATAACAAGGAATATCTCGAAAACGGTCAACTCCACGAAAAAATGTATAGGGCTTAATTATGTATTTTAACGAGATCTACATTTCTTGTATAGCAAGTTTTTTTCTATCTCTTATGGCTTACTAGTTATGCAAAGTTCGGCAAAATTCGTCCAGAATAAATAGGTCTTCAGAAACCATTCCCAGATAATTCAAGATATACATTTTGTCTGTCATAAAAATATTTTAAACATATATTTTAATCAAAATAACTAGAGCCATTTTTTACATAGTCGAAAATTTCAATAAAGTGTCAAAAATATTCCATATAAAGGGTAGTTGAATATTTAATCGACTTTTCGTTTTTTTAGTTATGTTTTTCATAAATAAAAGATACACACACATCACCGGACCTTTTTCTATTTTTTGTTTTTTAATCAGGGGTCCTGAAAATATGTCTTTCCAAGTTTGTCTGTACACGACTTGTGTTAAAGAATAATTAATTGTATTACGAACACATTTGAAGTGATTGTGTTATTCAGTGTTCAGGCCTTAACATCCACATTTGCCTTCATTATTCTTCCAGTTGCAACATTATATTGAGGGTTCCCTCCTTTGTGACGCTATCTGTTTGTCATCTTAGTCCCCGGTATTTATAATTATATTCCTTCAAATATTGCATTATTTTCAACGTATTTTGTTCTTAATTTAATCACAGGTCAACACTTTAATTATTGTTAATTCAGTTCAAATACAATTCCTTCTTTCTTTCTTATTTTTTAATTAAGTTTGATGTATTCACATTTCTTAAATCCTTGTGTATTTCTTAAGCTACTTTTAATGCCTCTATACATAGTTGTTTTTACTTTCTCTACACGTACTATTTACATAGTGTATAGAGAAGAGGGTCGTCTCCTTAGCGCGGTGGTAGCGCAGCTGCTTACCAAGCGGGAGACCTGGGTTCGATCCCCAGTACCTGCGTGGGGATTTTCCCCCCGCTGGGAGACCTGGACCGGAGTGCACTCAGCCTCGTAAGGTCCCTGGGGGGCCAATTGAGGAGCTACTTGATTGAGACTCCAGGTCATGAGGACCGCATTAACAGGCCGGGAGGGGCTCGAGGCGCTGACCACGTCTCACCCTCCAATACTGCCCCCCATCCATGACGTCTGTAGTGGACCGAGATGGGAGACGCAGCGGCCGGGCGGTAGGCCAAGGTTCCCTGTGAGCTGTCGTGCCATGGAGTTATAGAGAAGGTATTGTATTACACCCAAAAATTCAATACCGATATTTCAGAAATACACGTTTTCGGGTCCCTGATTTTCACAATAATTCAAAAATGAAAAGTCGGTAAAATACCAAACTTGGTATTTAAGTTAAGTATCTTGCAGGGATGCGTCTCGAAGATTTTGACAAATATCCCCCTACCCGAAACTATCCTTTACATAGAAATAATTTAGACATTTTTGGTTTTTTTTTTTTTTTGATAAATAAAATATATATCTGCAATTTTCTGGAATAACCTCTAAAGACTTCTTTATTCTGGATTATTATTTTTAATTTTGCTTAACTAGTAAACCGTAAGAGATAGAAAAACGCTCAGTGTACAGAAAGCCTACATCTAGTTAACACAATTTGTGTCCTTTACATTTTTGTTGTGGGGGTAACCGTTTTCAGGATATTCCTTGTTATTGGTTTCAATTGCAAAGTACTTATACTTTTCTCAGACAAAAACTGTTTGTTTTTCTTTGGTTCTAATCCTGGCCAAGCAATGAAGCGATTTGCAATAAAACTCGTATAACGAGAACTTTTAAAACATTTGACAATCGCTTTAGCCGAGTGTATTCCCTTCGCTTGTACTGATAAAAAGCACATTCTGTTAACGTTTGTCTTGATTAGCATTGTGTAGAAAGAAGAATAAGTTTGTAGAGCAGCTAGAGAAAGTCATGTGAGTGTAACACATCAGATTTTTTAAGAGATGCAAAGCAGATAATTTGCTCAAAGTTGTTGAACATGTGGCACTGTATAAATGCATTTGTAGAGCGGATTTTCAAATATGTGGAGCGAAGAAGGAAACAGACTGACTGAAAGTGGGACTATTTGTGAACTACCTAGTGACGAAATTGCGACAGTATTTTAGCATGACGCATATATTATTAGTTTAACCATTAGTTTGTAATATTTAATATGAGAAATATATGCTCAGTAGAACGCAGGACCTTAGCGTGTAGAAACTCCCTTTGTATTCTTCAAGGCTACGTGCTTTGTTAAAAATAACACGAATTTTAGAGCATTAGAGACACAAGTAACAATCCTTGAGAGGAAGAAAGGTATTTTCCCTTTTAATTTGGAAAGAGGGAATTTCTCATTGTAGAACAAGGTCACGTGGGTGGAAAATAAAGAAAAATTCCCGACAGTCACGTGACAATGCCACTTTATGCGCCCTTTTCCAGCCAATCAAAAATGAGGGCACAATACTCGGACCTTTTAGTATATAAATGATGTGCGTTCAAGAAATCGGGCTCATAAGGTTCACAAGGTAGCTAACAAGGCTAGTAAGACACACAACGTAGGAAAACACGTTGGGTAAGAAATGGCGCGACGTTCAGTTTAGGAAATCGGTTAATCAGACGGGAAGTTATTACTGTAAATGTTATGCGGACCGTGAAACTCAAGATTACGTTGACGAGTGTAAATGTACAACTCCGTAAAAGTGGAAACAGCACTTAAATAAAACTACTTCATCAAGTTCGCGATCGGTTATGTCGGGAGTCGCTCGCAGAGTTGGTGCCTCAACTAACAACAATGCATCAATAAAAGAAGTCAACAGTGAAATTAAGTGAACTTTCTCTTTTATTTGAGTGTACCAACAGTGTTACATACCCTTGTCATTCTTTCCCCCCCCCCCCGAGTAAGACACAACTCATGGTCTACTAGAACGAGCTTAGCCAGTGCAACAAAGGGAATCTGCAAGGTATGTACACTCTTAACGTAGAGAATTTCACATGCATTAACCCTCGACCAACTCCAAGTAGACTCACCCGATAGCATCCTACTGTCACAACAATGCCACGACATATTGGCACCGTAACGTGGCCACCATTACGCATTACGGCAAAATGTGCTGAATTTGTCAACGGGAAAGAACTTGTTAAGTAAGAAGAGAAGAATAACCAGTCAGTTGACAATATTAACAGTGAGTATCGTGTTAAAGATACTTCTTTTGTAGCATGTATTGTGTAATTTGTTGTGGATAATAACTATAACTAGTATAATAATACATTTTTGAGTTGTCCGGTTATGGCTCCAGTTAAAGTTGGCAACTCTATTCCTTGAAGAAACTGAAAGAATCAAGTAATGACCAATTGTGAATTTTATGTGTACGTGTGGCAGTAAATTGAGGTGTACATTTAACATTTCAGAAGATAACAATGGAAGCGGATGTTGTGGAGTGGTCGTTCAGTCTGTGAAGCTTGCCTGCAGCAAAACCAGACAGATTTGCTATACATGAGCTTTCTATTTCGTTTCAACTTTATTTTTAGTGCGTCGTTTTCGATAGCTTTACATACAAAAGCTATAATTGATCGGATGAGCCATCAGTGCAGTTCCATGTAGTTTATTCAATCGTCACTAGGTAGCACTAAGCGTTTCATATTTTGGTCTATCTCCAGGCACTAGTTGCTGAAAAAGTATCCCGATTCCTTAAAACCTCTATTGTCCATTGATTCGGGCACTTCACTTCGAGATGCCGAAGAGGAAGCAACAACCCAGACCAGCAGCTCCTACAGCAGCCACCGCTTCTCCGGCAACCGCCGGTAGGAAGCGCTCACAGGCATCTCCGCCACCTGCCGTTACGCCGGCAGTGAGCGCTGCACCTTTGCCGCGCTCACCATCACCACTGCCGCCGACCGCCGCCGCTGCTTCACCGGCAGCCAACACTACATCGCCGCCGCCGCCCCGGTACAGTGCCGTGGTTAGGGGGGTCCCTCGGGATCTCTCCACCCGGCACCTCCTCGCCGCTGCTCAATCTAGATGGCCTTCATGTTCGAGGGCCACTAGAATTATCTGTGACCGGGGCCCGACACCATTAGTTAGGGTGGAGCTACAGGACCGATCAGACCTGGAGGCTGCCTTGGCGTCAGGGTTGCCCTTATTAGGGCGACTTCTGCACGTTGAGGCAAGCAGACAGGAAAGACACCGGCCCTGCCGTCGCTGCTGTGCCTACGGGCACAGCCAAGAAGACTGATCTTCGCCGCCGAAGTGCCACTACTGTGGCACCAACGCATATACTTCGGAGTGCACTGGACACGACCTCCGCCGCCGTCGCCGGTTCTGTGCCACCTGTGGTGGTACGGGACATTTCACCGGGCAAGCCCAGTGCCCCAGCTACCCAAAGAGCAGGCACTCATCGCCTAAACCAGCCCGGACACCATCATCTACACAACCATCTCCGCAGACTGAACAACCAACACCAACCATCCTGCAGCAGGAAATCCAGGGCCTAAGTGAGGCCATTCAGGACCTCCACGCGGAGGTCCTGATTCTTACGGCTAAGCTGACGGCCTTGGAGGACAGGCTTCAGGAACAGGACAGCACCACTTCACACACAGAACTTCACCAAGCAATAGCAACAGCAGTCACTGATATCCGACTCATCTTCAGGGAGGAGGTGAGAGCTCTACTGGAGAAGTCGGCACCTCAAACTTCCAGATTCAACATCCAAAGTAGACGCCAAGGGCTTAGGCTCGAAAACGTCCCAGGATACGACTGGCTCAACAGAGTCAACCAGCACTAACTCCATCCTTCACCCTAGAATTCCTTCATTCCTCTCCCCGAATACTCCGCGGTGGCAGTCTGGGCCTTGGTCAAGTCTGTCTCCCGGTCCTCATTTCACCCCTCTGACTGCACCCTGCAGTCAGTTATATTATCGCCTTGTATCCGCGGGTGCAATCATGCGGTACCGCCTCTCCTTTCTTCCTTCTAATACCGGTGGAGGGGTTTTTTAGTCGGTAGGCCCACATGGGAGACCCCGACACTCCGGGCTTGCCCGGGTTAGTCCATAAGGTGGATTTTTCCCCTCCACTCGATACACGATTTAGAGCACTTACATACATGCACTAAAATAAATAAATAAAAAGAATGGAGAGCGAGCATATTGCTGCTATTCAGTTTTAACAGGAATCTTCAATTGGAGTAAATGGGTCCCGCTGAGCCAAGTTTTAACTTTTTTCTCACACACACCTCTAGAGGGGGATAGGGAATAATTCTGGTTAAAGAAAAATTCCCTGACCCAGCCAGGAATCGAACCCGGGACCTGCGGGTGAGAAGTCACATCTCCTTTTGTCAGATTTTCTTATAGAATGAAAGTATTTCTGGCTTATCTGGACGAGTCCTCTCGGTAAGAAAACCTGATGAATTTCCTCTTTCTTAATATTGGTTTTTTCTTTGTTGGTTTTGTCACAAACTGGCTGTTCTTTTTCCAAATGAACGCAATAACAGTAATTGGTTCCAACCTGTGAAGCCTAACAGTATACACTCATGTTTTTGTATTGTATAAAAGTGTTAATTTATCAAAAATATGTAGCTGCCCCTGGATAACCACTTTTTCTGCAGTAGCAGGCCTTGGCTCATGATGGTGACAGCTGGAAATTAATCCAACTTTCAAATTTGAATACTGTATTCAGTTCTCATTCCGGATCATTGTTAGCTGATAAATTCTGGCTGGGAAATGTTTCCATAATACAGTATTGAACCTTTTACAATAAACTGCATCCTTAATGAGTTACCATGAAAACCCAACTTTGGAAAATATATTATTTTTAAATCTATGCATATATATTTGATTTTATGCTGTATTCTATGTGAAAATGGAAATTAGTGCTCTCATGTTCATAGAGAAGGTCAAACTTTGGGAAATGTAATAATTTTAGGATTATGACATTTAAATACCTAAGCAACACAATCCTAAAATCAAATATGAAATACAATTCATAATTAGGGGAATCTGGTATTTCTAGATTTTGATGTTCATAATCCCAAAGATAAAAGATTTCTAACACATTGAATGTATTGTCACAGCAATAAATCAATATTCACATTCAATACAGTAGAAAATGAAAACAACTGATGGTTCCATTCACATGACTTTCTCTACATCTCTGCAATAGAGTGTTAAATAGCTTATGCTTCTATTTACTTCATGCTAATCGACAAAAAATTAGCAGAAATATCTCATCATTTGTTTCCTTGTAAGTAGAAGCGAAATAAGGGAGTATCATAGGCTAAAGTGATAGTCAAAAGCTGGTTGCTATGTGACTCAAGTTCCTTTGTTTCTATGGACAGGAATTGACAAACTCCTTTATGAGAAAAGTATAAGTTTTTCAAAGCTGAAACTAAAAACAAAAGAATATCTTAAAAACCATCAAATCCACGAAAAAAATGTATATAACATAAATTGCGTGCTTTAATATGCTCTGCATTTTCTATGAGGTAAACTTTTGTCCATCTCTTATGGTTTAGCAGTTATGCAAAATTCCGTAAAATTCATTCAGAGGCTATTCCCAGAAAATTCAAAATATATATTTTATTTGGCAAGTAAATATCTTAAATATACAAGATTTTAAACAAAATCATTAAAGCCATTTTTAAAATTTTCCATGTAAAGGGTAGTTTGGGGTGGGGGGATTTTCTTGAAAATCTTTGTGTCACATCCTTGGAAGATACCAAACTTAAATACCAAGTTTGGTTTTTAACAGTCTTTTCATTTTTGAGCTATGCTGCCCACAGACACACACACGGCCATTTTTCTAAAAATGCTTTTTATTTTTATTCAGGGGGTCCTAAAACGTATATTTCTGGTGAAATCTCGGTATCAAATTTTTGGGTGCAATACAATACCTTCTCTATATACTATGTACATAGTATGTATAGAGAAAGTAAAAAGCAATATATACATATATGTGTGTGTGCATATTATAAAATAATATACTCTTCAAAGTTGGATCAAAGTAACTGACCATTAATGACATTAAGGCCCAAATTATCTCCATATTATGCTAAAAGTTTCAATACGCTGTGCTACGAAATATCAGATAAGAATGATCCTGAATGTAATATTCAAATTTGAAAGCCAATTTGTCCAGAATAATTGATACCACTCATGTACATTTAGTTTGATATGACTTGCCATTGTTAAATTGTTGAGATTAAAAACAAAGGTGGAAATGTAAGCACTAAATTATGGTTATTTTTTGTGTCCCTGGATACTCCATGTGAAAACATTGCTGCTAGTTCTGTTGGGAGCAAGTGCTCTATCTCTCATTAATGTCCTTCACATTATCCAGAGAGCACATTCATCAAAAGGAAGGCATTGTTTTGCTTGACAACCTTCACATTTCACTATAATAGCTTCAAAGTTGTCAAGTAAACAACTCCAGATTCTGCATCACAACTTTTGTTCAACAACCACATTTGCCAAGTGCCCTGGGAGTTCATCAAAAACCACTCAACTAAGATCTAATAGTTATCATACATAGTGTATAGAGAATTCAATACCAAGATTTCACCAGAAATACATGTTTTAGGATCCCTTGTATAAAAAAAATTAGAGAAGGGCCCGTGTATGAGTCTGTGAACACAACTCAAAAACAAGAAGTGTGTGAAATACCAAATTTGGTATTTTAGTTCAATATCTTCCAAAAATGTGACACAAAGATTTTCAAGAAAATCCCCAACCCCAATTACCCTTTATATGCAAATTTTTCCAAAATGATTCTCTCACACACGCACATAACATTGCAATCTGTAGATCCTATTTTAAGATTAGACTCAAAGCCCAAACTAGATCATGTCAGCATTACATTTATTCATACTTATTAATACATTTATTTACAAATAATAACTCTGACAATGAATTTTCAGTGGTGTAAATTTTGCATAATTTTGTCTGTTTCCAAAAACCTACTTCTACACAGAATATTCATGTTTATTATATTTACAACAGTATTTTTTGATTGAATGAAATCCTCCTGTGTATAGGTGTTAGTAATGAGGTGTCTTTTTATTCTGATCTAAACTTGATTTCATGATTAACACAGTCAAATGTCTTTGATAGATCACAGAATATTCCTAGTGTGTTAAGTTTGCCATCCAATGACTTGAGAACTTCATTTGTTAACTTGAAAAGGGCATCACTAGTTGATATGCTCTTCCAAACTATTCTTTTGCTAAAATATTATACTTATCTAGATGGTGACAAATTCTTTTAAAGATTTTTGAAAAAGCTGTAAGTAAAGATACCGACCGGTCTATAGTTTGACATTTCTGAGATTTGCCGTTTCTTGTATAATGGCTTAATGACTAATATTTTAGTCTGTCTGGAAATGTTCCTGTTAACATGGATATGTTACATATAATGACAAAGGTTTGCATCACATATTTTTAATGTTTTTGTGCTTATTTCATTGTATCCTGATGAATTCTTGCTTTTGAGGGATTGTATTACTTTTTTTTATTTTGATTGCAGTTGTGGGTACTATCTCTAAGGATGTAAAATTTTCCATACAGGATTCCTGAAGGAATGAAATTGGATCTCTCTTAGGATGTTTCTTTGTCAGTAAATTTTCTGCCATCTGAATGAAATATTCATTAAATGGATCATTTGTGGTCACTTGACTTACTTTAATTTCTTTTGTATTATTTTTCGAGTAACACTTACCATTCTCTTTTTTTTTAATAATGTTCCATATAGTGCTAGGCTTATTGTGAGAGGACTGTATTTGTTTTTCAAAACAAACTTTTTAGCTGCAATCAGAACTGTGCAGTACATTTTAGTGTTGTCTACCACACTTACTTTCTCTAGTTGCTAAATAAAGTTCTCTTTATATGACATTTTTATACCTTGAGTTAGCCAGTCATTTTTAAAATTATCAATTTCTTTACGTGGAGTGGAAAACTGGAGCTATGGATTCTTACAAAAGTGTTCAAGAATGAGTTAAACTTATTATTTACATTATTTAGTTTACACATTTCTTCCCATGATTCCTCGGAGAGTTTAGCTTTAAAACACTCATTTGCTTTATTTATAATTGTAAAGCTGGCTACAAGTTTTTTTTTTTTTTTGAATTGGGAGTATAAATGGCTCTAACGATATTCATTAAAATACATATCATATACTTAATATATTTTCATGACAAATAAAATGTATATCTTGAATTTTCTGGGACGTCTTTATTCTGGATGACTTTCATAAAAGTGGTGAACCGTAAGAGACAAATAAAAATTTACTGCACAAAAAATACCAATGTTAGGACCAATGTTTTTCTTTATTCCTAAAAGTTTGAATTTTGGGCAAAAATTCTTTTTTAGGGAGGGAAGGCCTTTGTTTATTTTAGATCTCGTTAAAGCACACAATTTATGTTAATTTTTTTTTTTTTTTTTTTTTTGTAGAGTTAACTACTTCCATGATATTCCTTGTTATTGGTTTCAATTTTAATCTCTTCAATGTATCTCAAACAGGAAATCATATTTTGTTTCATGCCTCTTTTGGTTTACTCCTAACCATGCAAAGCACCAAATTTTAATTGTTTCACATAGTGATAGCTTTTAAAATATTTGACAATCACTTTAGCCTAGTACATTCCTTTATTTCCCCTCTACTTACAAGGAAGCAAGTAATAAGATTTATCTTGATTAGCATGAAGTAGATAGAAGAATAGCTTTCTAAATTTAGTTTATTTGTAGACAAATTTTAACGTATTTGCAATTTTTATTTATAAGACTGCCTTTCAAAAGAAAATTGTAACACATTCTTTTGTTTCAGTTTCATAGTTTCTTTCCTGTTATGTTTGTCACGGAAAACACACGTGTCTGTATTGGGTTCATGCTTGTCGAGTGTTTCTTAGAGAGGAGTCACGTTTAATGGACACCTGAGTCACAGATAAAAGTTCTGTACAGCTTTTCCAGAATTGGGTAATCAAGCTTATCATCTGCCTCACATTTTTTTACTATTCCTATGTATGGAAAGTAAATACAAATTATCAGATATACATTTTACTACCGACCTTTCAAACATGCATTTTATTACTTGCTTCCTTGTATGTAGAAAGGAAATAAGGGATCTCTTAGCATGACCAATCATTAAAAAAAAAAGACAAATTCTTGTTTGAGAAAAGTTCATGCATTTTAAAATTGAAGCAAATAAGAAATATCTCAAATGGTTAATGCAACCCCCCCCCCTCAAAAAAGTATTTAACATCAATTGTGTGCTTTAATATCTACAAGTTTTGTAAACTAAGTTTTCATCAACCAGATTTACAATTCATCCAGAATTAAGAAGACTTCAGAGGCTGTTCCCAGAAAATTCAAAATATACAGTTTGTCATGTAAATATCTTTAACATACAGTATTTTAATCAAAATTTTCAAAAATGTTTCCATGTTAGCGGTAGTTTGGGTGGGGGATTTTCTTGAAAATTTTCAATTCATATTCTTGAAAGATTCTGCACTTAAATATTAACTTTGGTATTAAACAGACCTTTTTCATTTTTGAGTCATGCTGTTTACATGCACACACACACTCCTGGAACTTTTTCTAAAAATGCAGTTTTTTTTTATTCAGAGGTCCTTAAAAATGTATTACTAGTGACATCTTAGTAACATATTTTTGGATGGAATACAATACTTTCTCTATCTACTAGATACATTGTACATTTGTGTTAGACAAAGTAAAAACATCATCTTTACTCAGTATCATATCCAAAGGGAGATGTGAAGAAGTCTCCAAATGATTATGATACTGTTATAATTGTAAAGTTGTTGACTAGGTCTGGGTTAAATGCTGTATTTTGTAAACAAATTTACTCCATTCAGCTTGGAACGTCAGTAAATCAAGCAAGGCCATGCCTTCCAGTCAGCAAGTCACTTCACACAAATCTGACTAAGAGGGTTGTAAATCAAATAGGAAGACGCAGAGGAGAGCAGTTGTTGGTGTGGTTTATTTCCATCGCTCTAAAGATGTTTTCTAAAGGTCATGCTTAACATCAAGGTTGCCTGTGGCATATCAGATGATTGCACAATGGGTTAAGGCATTTCATTGGGTCAGGATGAGACTGTGGATTTGCAATGCACATTCCTGAAGATCAGATTGGCATCCTTTTAGTGTGTCCAGGAGCTATTCTGAGGTTGGTCTGAGTCATCAAACATGTGGCACACACTCAAGAAATGTCTTAACCTGACAAACATTGCTTCCCGCTGGGTTCCACATTGACTCACCGAAGTGCAGAAATGGCACCTGGAGACATGAGCCTGAATTAAACATCAATCGAATGACATCGCCCACGTCCACAGAAATTTAGACAGGAACCCAGTGGGGTGAAGGTTCTGCTGATTGTAGCAGGACAATGTCTTCGGCACAATCTGCACCCAGCTATAAGGTGCAGACGTCCACATTTATTGCAAAACAATCACCCTATCATCTTGCATGTGCCAGTGGCAGTGGAACACTCATCTGACATGAGTCGTCGTGTAGGGCGCTCTGTTGCCAACATCAACACCTTGCCAGTGGCTCCCTCACAGTTGGCAAAAGCTGCTGACAACATGGAAGGCATGTAGTGTAACGTACCTCTGCTGCTAATACTTAATTTACAACCCTCAGAAGTATTTTAAACTGTATTGAGTTTTGATAAGACTGACTCACCGTTTTACACTTTAGCTCCACTTCCCATTTGTTTGGGAAGAATGTTTCAGGATACCTTTACTCTATCTTTTGTTCTGAGGTCGAATGACTCTACATCCAACTTGGTATTAGGATGACAAAATCTGTGGCAGGAACTCACAAAAATTAAAAGAGTATTTTGTTTCTTGTGATGAAGATAATTTCCCAAATTTGCAATTCTAAAGGTTTCTTTGCATATTTTACTAACTATATTTCTTGCTTTAAACTGGGAATCTGAAACCAAAAGATAAATATGCAGTAGGGGAGGAAAGGATGTAATAACAAGCAAAAGACAAACATAAGTGTTATCTTGAAACTATTTTATTTTATTTGCAAAGCACAAAGGTAACAAATATTTCAGTTGCCAACATTTGCCTGTTAAGAGAGAATTTGAACCAAGAGACAAATGAATCAACTGATGTCACCACTGCCTTGCTCCGTCTCTAACTTCTCCACAGTTTGTAAACAAACAAAAATTAAAATAAATAACAAAACTTGACAATATCTTAATGTTTTATAAATTAAATGTCTTGTGAATAAATAGAGATTCTGTCATTAAGGAACTTGCAAAACTGTTTATCTGACTTTTATTAGCTGTGCAATACAAGCAGAAGGATATTCACTTTTAGACCTAAATGTTTTATGACAAGTTTAATATCCTGGCAATGCTCCAATATCCTGCTAAGTTCACTGTCCATCAACTTCTGACACTTTCTTTGTTTACGTTCCTCTTTTTGCTATAATTTTAGTATTTATCAGTTTTAAGATGGAGAGTATTTAAACTTACCTACAAAAAATGTCTCATATCACATTCACTTGACATTCTCTCCCTATTCTGCAACTAAATATTCTTACAATCTTCTATTTACTTTGTGCTAATCAAGATGATTTTATTACACATTTCATAGCAGGTTCAAGAGAATTCTTGCAATAGTGAAATCCGCGCTGTGCTTAGACCACTTGCCTCTCACTAAAGTAGCCTGGGTTTGACCCACGTGGGATTTGTGATGGACAAAGTGGCTCAGGTGTGGGTTTTCTTCAGATTCCCCTTCCACCGTGCTCCATCTTCATTCCATCACCACCTGCGGTGCCATATGTACCAAAAGTGGGTGTTAAACAATATAAAAAATGTTAAAGGCTGTTTGCTATGTAATGACATTCAAATTCTATTTTATTTGCATGATCAAAATAACGCAAAACGAATGATTTCTCATTTGAGAAAATAGGATACTAGACTCCAAGACAAAATGCATTACATAAATTGGCATTTTAACGACTTCTACATGTTTTTTGTGTGCAGTAAACTTTCATCTATCTTTTATAGTTTACCAGTTATGCAAAAATCATCCAAAATGAAGAGTGCTCAGGTTCTTGCAAGAAAATTCAAAAGACACATTTTATATGTCATGTAAATATGTTAATATAATGCATTAATTAAGAATAAGAATTAGATCTATTTTTGAGAAATTAAATCTTTTTAAAAAAAATCTTCATGGTAATGGATACTTTGGGGTGCACAATTTTCCCTATAAATCCTTGTGTTGCATCCTTGGAAGATATTGAGTTTTATACCAGTTTGGTACTTAACTGTCTTTGTTTCTGAATTATGGTGCTCATAGAAGACAATACACGCATCTTCTTGGATTCAGGTGTCTCCGAGCCATGAATTTCTGCAAGTCTCAGTGTCAATTTTTGGGAGGAAAGCTCTACCTGCGTAAACATTAAGTGCATTATCATTTTCTTCTTTTAATGACACACCAATCTATAGTGAGCCCTCCTGGGTAGTATCTGCCTCACATTCAACAGGTCGTGAGTTCAAATCTCGCTTAGGGTGAGTTACCAGGATAAGGTTATACTGAGAAGACAAATGTCGAGTAACTTTAAGCTCCATGGACCCGAGATCATTTGAGTATCATTTCACCAATTTCATTCATTGTCCGATGTGACCAACCAGGTTAAAGGAGTTAAACTAATAATACAAAAAATCTATTGTGACCATCCTCATGCTGAAAATAAAATAATACAATTGTATGACAGTGAGACTGACCTTTTCCCATGTATGTTCACGATTGCCTTTTAGTGATGGGACGAAGCTCTCTACAACCACAGTGCTATATGAGACACTGGTCAACCCTGCTTTATCAAAATAGCACACTCATTGTAATGCAATGGTAGCAGGTACACCATTCTTGACAATTCAGTTTTGCTCACTTTATGTTAGAATTTTGGAAAATGCAAAGGAGATTCAGAGAGAGCATTTTCGTGCAATGATTTTGTAAGACTTCAAATGTGGCTTAACCCTAACCTAACCTGTATTTTATACACCAGAGTTACATTTTGCTCTCTAGCGGATAAATAGCCTATCTTATCGCCACCTTATTGTGAGTAGGTAGCTTTAAAGTCATTGTTTAGCTTCCGTTTTGTTGAGTCATAGCACCAACAGGTCAAGGGCAATAAAAGGTTATTCTTGTAGCTGCACCACGTGCCTGGTCATGTAAGTAATATTTCATATTGCAGCTCATATCGTTACCTTGTACTTTTACACAAAGCGGTGGGGGGGGGGAGTTGTATTCTAAAGATTGTTTAAATAATTCATTAATTGTTACCAACATTTTGTTTCTAATTTTAGGGCAAAGAAATATTTGACAGAACAGGAGTTAGAATGGGCTCTTTTAGAAGTACTTGCTGAAGAAGATGACTGTGGGAATATTGATAATTTGTTTTCTGACAGAGATGATGAAAAAATATCACTGAGTGATCATGACAGTTTGATAATGATGAAGAAGTGCTTTCTTTTGATGACATTTTTATAGGTAGGAACAAAGAAACGAATGGATGAAAACTAGTATGCATAAAAAACATCCCGTCTACCAGCAAAAAATATCGTGAAGATCTTTCCAGGCCCTAAAACGGTAGCACGAGGTATTGTAGAGGAAACTGAATCTTTCTCAAGCTCTGCTCTGTATGAAAAATGTAGTATACTTTCACCCAAGGTCATAGGGGACGAATTTGTAATGTAACTAATCAGTATACATATGTATAAAACTGCTATGAAGTATACGATAGCAACCTAGCTGTGCTGCGTACAGAATACACCGCGCACCCACTCTAAGGTTAAATGAAACAGTCACTTTAGCGTTTGAGGAGTGTTCTCATGCCACTATGTTCGCTGGTTTGCACAATTTAACAATCTCTTGCAGACCAGCAAAATAGTGACTGACAATAACCCACAAGGGGTTTCAACCATCCTCACCAAGGTGCCACAGCTGCCATGCTCCAAGTGATGCAATATGCAACTGTCAGGAGTCAGTCCTAACCACCTTCTGCATACCAAGGGCTTATCTGCAGTTCCAGAATGGATGGAATGCCAGGCAGAATGCTTGAAGAAACTGGGAGCAATAAAATGTTTCTATGTTTGCTGTCTCAATACTTCACATGAGGTTGTTCATAGAAACAACTTTCTTGCAAAAACACAACACTTCCAAGCAACAGATGAATACAGACTAGTAGCAAAGCAACACTAGTG
Organism: Hymenopus coronatus; assembly: GCA_030762935.1. Lineage (NCBI taxonomy): Eukaryota > Metazoa > Arthropoda > Insecta > Mantodea > Hymenopodidae > Hymenopus > Hymenopus coronatus. The sequence goes on from CM060894.1 coordinate 1,400,928, forward strand.
GCATTTGTTTTATTAATAGAAAGTAACAATATGGGATTGTTAAATGACACAATATTCTAATAAAGTTAGAAATCAAGAAAGATGTGCTCTGATCTGGTGGTGCATTTTACAAATTTGCCAGGAGGGACTCAGACTCTTGTTATTTAAAATACACAAGTATTCACAATGGTACAGTTCTCATGAAATTACTGTTTGCATGCTTTACTTCTACTCAAGTAAAATTACATAAAATGTGGAGTAACAATAAAACGTGTAAAGGTAAACCCAAAGTCTGTGCTCAAATCCCAACTTTGAATTTTTCAGCCTAGTTCTACCTTCCAAACCCAAATTTATGGTGTTGATTAATTTGTTTACTTTCAATGAAGAATATCTTTTTTGTTATTTCTTGAATGTGAATGTCCCATAGGGCACTATTTACAAAGAATTTTATAAATTTATTATTTCCATGATATTTGTATCTTTATATTCATAGCACATTAAACTGGAGCATTGTTTAGGAGCTTTGTATCTCCAAGGTAAAGAGTCTGAGGAAGTCAAATACTTGGGAATGCTTTTGTAAACCAAGATAAACAGGAATCAATATTTTAATAAAAGGTGCAAAAACTATTTTTGAAGTATTTAGACATAAAGACCTGATATGATCCATTGTATATAACATATACCAGGATAATCAAAGCATCTACATAGACTAAAGTCCTTCAAACAGACCCCTGTGTGGCCGGCCACTCAACATTAGCAAATATATACAGCATGCTTTCTAGGAAATGCATTTGGACTATATCATTCCAATTAAATATTTTAACTAGAACTTCCAGATAAATGTTGATCCAAAGCATTGGGAAAATAAAATTCTAGAAACAGCTGAGAAGACTTTGATGTGGCTCTGGAGTATATGGCATAAAGGAAAATATGGTACCATATTGGAAACAGAAATTTATGATATTCTTCAATGCCTACATGAAAATTCAAGGAGAGAATATATTGGTAGATCCACTTACGGGTCCAAGTAGGACTGGTCCTAAACTGCCTATGACTGGACCAGAGCCAAGTCTAGCAACTTCTAGAGAACATTACAAATCCTGACTTAAAATCATGGCAAGCTATTTATTAGGGAACTATGCAAGAAAAGAGCTCAAAGTCGTTTAGAATGTGATTTTGTCAGAAGGCATGTTAACACCTTGACAATACTTCTGGGGAAATGTATTCCTTAAACAACACAGCTTCCCTGCACCTGGCAATTTCCACAATCTTCTACTGTCTTTACCTTGGGAGAAGGTATCGTATTTCACCAGAAATTTAATGCCAAAATTTCATTAGAAATATATGTTTTGACGACCACTAAAATCAAAATAGGAAATTTTTGAACAGAAGGTCTGTGTGTGAACAGCAAACTTGACATTCAAGTTCAGCATATTCCAAGGATTTTCAAGAAAATCCCCCATCTCTTTTATATAGAACATTTTTCACAGAAAAGTTTCCTAATCTGGCTGCTGTACTAAGTTGGTTAGTTTCAGAGGCGATAGCAACACCTGCACAGTATGGTGAACGTGCACTGGCTTCAATCCCAACAACATGTACATCTCATTAAACACACAATTTATGTCATATACATTTTTTCTTTCTTCCAGTAAAGGAAAGAACGCAATGTGACCAGCTCATTTTAACCTGGTGTATTCTTATTCCTGTATTTCTGCATATGTTTATAAAAACAGTTTTATTAATGGATGCCACTTAACTGCTATGGTCTTAGTATTGGATGTGAAAAACAGCTTAATTTTGCTCAGAGGCCTCTTTAACACACTTTTATGTGCTGAAAGTCTATGACATGGACCATGCTAAGGATTTTTACAAATCAAAATATCCGTCAGCCTCCACCAACAAGAACTTGCACGAAGATCAAGTTCTCTGTGTTCAGCAAATCTGGCAACATACATAACTGCAGTGAATGTAACATCAGGACCCAACTAAATAAACATCTTCACTGCTCCATTTTGTGTTATGTGTGTATAGCAACATCACTGCTGCCACCTGTGGGCATTGAGTGTTTCTGATTCAGCACAGACTGTTAAACAGCTGACTACCACCAGAAATAAGGAACTCAAGTTGTGTGCTATTAGATATGCACACAAACATGTACAACAAGCAATAGCCAACTCTATCCACTACTCAAGTCAGGATGTATATCAATAAAAACTCTTATTCTGGTTTACGCGACTCCAACATGGGCCTGTTTGGACGATAAGCACAATTATTCACTCAAAATGGCGACTGGTATACAACTAAACAAATCCACAAGGACTTGTCTGTACCTTACTTGCAAGAATACACTTCACAATATATACAAAATTTCCAACAGTCTTCAAATCCAGCAGTACAACTTGTTAATCAATAGGGTAAAATGTGCAAAGACGCCCCAGATCTAAAAGCTTCCAATTGTGATGCAGGATGGCAGCACTGTGCCATTCCAGTTGCAGCAGAGTTCATTGTGAGTCAGTGGATGTGATGGTCGCATCATTTGTTTCTCTTGCAGTGTGTTGGTATTGTTTGCAAGGTAAAAATGCATTTTTTTCATCTCCAGAGTTTTGCTGGTGACTTTTGACCATGAACTGATTTATAGCAGTGCGTGATTACCAACTGTTGTATTGGAAGGACACCCTTTAGTACACTGTGCCTATGTGTTGAAATCTCACATGGGAGTCCGTCATCACAGAGAAGATGCTGCACCGAGTGGACAAACAAGCCCCACTAGAGTTTGGCATCAATTTCATTCAATATATTTTTAAAATACTAAGGGAATCTTTATATTGAGTATCACACACAAGTATTAGTTTGCAATCCTACAAATACAGGGTTACTACAAAAGAAATAGACAACTTCAACTGCCTGTAAAACAAAAACTATTAGAGATAGCAACCTAATTATTTTGGAGGTATGTTGAGAAACTAAGTTTCGTTTGTTACTATTGGTAATGTTGTAGTGTTTTGTTTGTTGTTGCAGAAGCTGAAATGGCGGAAAATCCTGTGGAAAAGGCATATTGCATGTTGGAATTTGCTAGAACGCAATCAGCAACTGTTGTCCAACATTTTAGAACACGTTACCACAAAAATGAAATTATACGCTCACGAAAACCAGCATCGTCTTCATCATGTCGCAACATGTCGATGCAAGAGTCACGCCGTATGACCTTATCTTCTTCATTCAGAAACTGCAACATCTGTAATCTGTAAGTCATTATGTGCAGTCGCTTCCGCAAGATTTTCCATACAGTTTGCTGTGGAATTTGTAATTGCATGCTTGCCCTAGATGTCGATTTCTGTGGGCTTCTTAGGCAGAACGAACACGTTCAATGTTTTCTTCCGAAACTCTTGGTCCTCCCGAGCTCTTCCCTTTGCACAAACATCCCGTTGTCTCAAATTTTCTATACCAGTCGTAGATTGACTGTCTAGTCGGTGGCGTTTTGTTGTAACGTGTTCTAAAATGTCGTTGGACAACAGTTGCTGATTGCATTCTAGCAAATTCCAACACGCAATATGCCTTTTCCACAGGATTTTTCACCATTTCAGCTTCTGCAACAACAAAAAAAACACTACAGCATTACCAATAGTAACAAACGAAACTTTGAGAGTTTCTCAACATACCTCCAAAATAATTAGGTTGCTATCTCTAATAGTTTTTGTTTTACAGGCAGTTGAAGTTGTCTATTTCTTTTGTAGTAACCCTGTATAATAACATGATTGAATACAGCATATATTACAACCTATTAGGCCATATGGAGATAATTGATGTAATTATTTCAAGAAAAAAATTAGAATAGGTAATTAATAAACAATAACAATATTAATGCATGTCCATTATACTGCTTTCAGATGGGAAAATACATTAAAGAGTTAGATTCTGATGGAGTGAAGAATCCTTGACTATGGCCATAGCAGCCGTTCGTAGCAAGAAAATGAGTGTGAACGAAGCTAGCAGACATTATGGAATACTCTCATGTACTCTTCGGAGAATAATTGCGAAAAATCCTACAAAGAAGCTTGGACTTGGACCTTACGGTATTCTAGGATACGAGAATGAAATTTGCCTTGTTAACCACATCAAGAGGCTTGGTTTTGCAGAAGTTAGGCTTTGACTGGTTCAGATCTTTTATGCTGATCTCAGTATCAGGCAATCAGAAGGACTATCCATTGCACGATAGTTGTGCATCAACTTGCTCAAGAGGACCATGTTGGAACAAGCCTGGCCATATGTTTAATGTAGATGAGTGAGGTCTTCAGGTGATCAACAAGCTGAGCAAAGAGGTAACAATAACACTGATTGCCTGCGCAATGCAGAGGGAATGTGCGTCTTCAAAGGGGTAAACAAAAAGTCCAAATTTGAAGATGGAATGCCAGCAGGTTCCAAAGTCATAATGAATAAAGAATCTGCATGCATCAACAGTGAAAAACCGGCGGGCAAAGTGCTGTTGGTAGTAGACAGCCACACCTGCCACTGCAACAGATATTCTACTGCTGTGCTTTCCACCAAATATCTGCAGCCCCTTGATACATTTTTTAAATCTTTGAAAGGATTTTACAGTGAAGAATGTAACTATTGGTTTATGCCTAATCAGGGTCGTAAAATTACTTGCTTACAATTTGAAAAAGCATGGGGGAGAGCAGCAACAAATTCTAATGCCACAAAAGGATTCAGAGCAACTGGAATCTTTCCTGTCAGCGAGAACAACATTCCACATTATGCATTTGCTCGAGTCTTCAGCATCTGTAACCAACTCAGCAATCTCATCCTTCCTGTTCAAAATTACGCATGCATTAAAGAAACACCAACCAAAATCCTCATGAAGCTGTCCCCTTCATCATTCCTAAACCAAAACTGTTAAAAGGAACATCTATGGGACATGTTCTCAACAATGCTGACATCATCTACAGGACAAGCAAAAGGTGCAGAAGTTGAAGATGACACCTGCAAACAGTGTAAGGAATATTACCATCTCACCAAGAACGCGACTGTATACAGTGTGCTGTTTGTAAAAAGTGGCTACATGAAAACAGTACCATTTTTGGAGATTTTTGCATTGACTGTGATAGAAAAAATTCCAACAAAAAGGTGATAAAATGTGTGAAAACATCAAAAAAGTAGAAACATTCATAAACCTGTCTTTTAAATGCTTTTAATTTGTCTTATGTCTGTTTTGGTTCAAATTGTTTGTTTTAGATTAGATGTTAATGGGGCATCTTTTACCAACATATGCCCTTTTACATTATGCTTTTCTTTTGTCTATAATAAATTATCATGTTATGAATTGTAAAAAGTACACTTATTTGCCTAAGTACTGAGAAGCTGCTACAACCACTATTGCTTGTCTCGTATGTCGATACTGAGTGGGGCATCTTTACCCAACGTATGGTACAAGACTGATTTTCCTGATTAATAAGCTATCCTAATTTTAGGAAGGTTTTGTAAATAGCATTCATTAACTTTGTATGATTCTGTTGTCAGTGTAAGACTGGTTCAACTGATGCATTGGAACATGTCTTTATTCACTTATAAAGTCTTAACCCTCAACTGCAGCAATTATTTTGGTACATATGCCATTCTTTCTTTAATTCACCCTTCAAGCACATCACAACTGAAGTGACTGAATGTCCCAGTGCCTGTAGTAAAGAATGGGGAGGGTCCAAGTGTGATGACACGCTTGAAGGCTGGCAAGTTACATTTCACTGCAGTTGCATGGATTTTGCTGTTTTTTATTATAAAAAAACACTACAAATTTATTGCAAAAATATTAATATTTTTATAATAACAGAGCTATAACTAGCTTAATTTTACTGTTGAAGCTTACTGTAATATGGAATCAGTTAAAAAAAAAAAAAGTCTACTGAAAATTGCAAAAGCTTTGATAAATCATGTTTGTTGCATATATGTTTACAGCTGCATGCCATCCATGGCCTGGGTGGTGGACAAAGTGGAGCTTCTCCAGTTTCCCCCAACATCGCATTCAACCTGTTCTCCATCTTCATTCTATGTATTGACGCAGGATTTAATGTTAAATAAATCGAGTCAATCGGAAATAAAACAATACTGCCCTAAAATAATTTTAAAAAGCAATAAATCACATTGTTTTGCAATGAAAGCTTAAGAAAAGCATGTAAAGAAATGGCAGCATGATGTCATCGCTTCACGATACACACGAAAATAGCCTAAAATGGTGTGCTTTTACGAAAGCAACATAGCCAAGGTTATATAACAAATACAACACACTAGCTGCCCGCCCCAGCTTCACACGGGTGGTGTAACCAATTAAAAAAACTCAAGTCAAAATCTTCCTTTTACAGTACGAATCTGCAATGGAGTAAAATTACAATTACATAATTTGACAATACTTTATTGTAATGCCTTGTAATGTACAATTTTGCTTCCGGAAAGAAAACAAATAGCGGCTTTGTTTTGCCGACTCTCAAGCACACAAAGTACCACTATCCACGACAATTGAAGGTATATTCCACACACTTCTAACGATTGCCTTGGGATTTGTCATTGCTACTGCAAGGCGCGCCGAAAGAAACACGCTTAAATTCAAAAGGAAAGTCGGTTGTCAGTATTATTCTTGGAATAAGTAAATCCTCACCTTTCAGCTTTCCTATGTTAATAGTAGCTTAAATCAAATTTCATAATTTTTTTAAGTGAGTTTTGTTCCGCTGCATAATTTTGGCTGATTGAAATTGTGTAACATAATTATCACCGAGTCAACCTTGAGCTATAAATTGTGTGGCGGTATTCCTGGTAAATCCAATGAATTTAGGAATTCAGTAAGATAACTGACGACTTTATTTGGATTGGTAATGGAATCAATCAACTTGAATGCATATGTCCATCAATTTTAACCTGAATTTTTGTATTCAAATAATCTACATTCTTATTAGTGGCTGCTAAAATGCCTCGTTTGCTCAACCTAGCATAATTTTTGTAACTTGCACAAATATTCCATATTAATTCTTCCTTTGACGTTGTGAAGTGACAAAAATGTGATGGAAACGAAATGAGGCCAGTAGAAGTGTCAACAGAAATTTACAATTGCAAATGTCTAATAATGCCTTTAAAGCATCTGAAAAGTGCAATGAAGCGCTATGATCGGCGCAATGTAGCATATATAGTTGGTATTGCGAAAAGGACAAACTCAGCGCGCCCATAAGGTATTGTGGAAAGGATGACATACGGTTAACAGCGTGGGTAAGCAAGGATGTCATTGGCATAACAGTAATGGCATCCCTTTCATAGTGTGGCGGGTAAACGCTGGCATAGGTAATGAATTACATTAAGGAGACAGTCACAATAACATTCATGCCTCTTCCGAATCTCTTTCTTTCCTTTACTCCTAATGTTTTCCACCTCTTTCTCTATTTTCACCTATGTCAGAACAGCCATTTTTAAGGCTAACAATGACATAACTAAAGAGCAAGTAGATGTGGTAGGGCAATTGATAAGCTTTTATTAGACAGATTTGTGTAATTTCTCCATTTAACCAAAATATTACTTGATCAAATGTATTAAGAGCACCACAATTGGAGTGTGATGGAGATGCGGGTATCTTCCTGTTCTTTAGCTAGCTCATGTACCACATAACATCAAATAACCAACATCTGCAATAGGACCTTAAACCTAAAACGGATCCAGTCATTTCTCCGCCATTTTCAGATTCCAAGAAGGGTTAATGGTTCTGTGCGTTGTTTATAGCCTGTTCATTTTAAAGAATTACAACAAAAATATACTTATTCCTTTATTTATACGATATGACCAAGGGAATAATAGTTAATACATAAGAAATATATTTGATTTTCACAGTTATCTTGAAATCATTGCCTCCATAACCGGGTGCATTCCCTTAGCATTGAGGATGAAAAATAGAGCAGAAGGTATTATGACCATCTGGTGGCAAATAATAACTATGTATTTAACGTGTTTGTCGCCAGGAAAGCTCCTTTACTTTAATCAATAGGAGTACGGAAAGGACAGTGAATAATTAAAAAAAAATGTATTTGAATTTCCCTACTGCGTTGTGTCATCTTGATCAACTGTTTCCTTACCTTAACATTGGATGGGGAGGGAAAATACCACTATGTCCATCTAGTGGCAAATAAATAAAGACTTACTCTAGCTGTAAGTTCGCTGGGAAAATTTCTTTGCTGCTTTATTTTAAACAGTTAATATATGAAATTGTATTTGAATTTCACTGCTGTGTTGCGCCATTGTGTCGATAAACTGGTGCGTTACCTTAACATTGAATGGGGAGGGAAAAATATATCAGTATTACAATTTAGCAACAAATTACTGTGACACCACTGCCATCGGGTAGCTATTAACTGAAATGCGTTTGCTTGGCATGCTTTTTATTCATTTTATGAGATTTTAAATACTTTCCCGTGTTATTTTTAATAGTTTTCTTTCCCACAAACCTTGCCGTGACAATAATGAACACAATAAAAAAAGAATTGTTCAATTTGATGCAGTAGTTCAGAAGTGATACACGTGCATACATTTCAGCAATTCATTTTTATATAGATTATGATTTATAATATGTAGCTAAGAATTGATATTTAGGAAAGCATATTAATAATAAAACATAAATGAAGTCATAATATGAGAGAAGAATAAGGAGAACAAAGGTGAACGAGATACCGGATGGTGTAATTTGTTTATGCCGGTAACAAAGCATAAGAACAAAGCTAAAAAATAATTACTTTAGAAAAGTCAGCTATTCATAAGAACTTTTTCATGTAAATTATGCAAATCTATTAATTTTAATTATGAGTGTATAAAAATGTATGGCAAATACGTGTTTTATGAAATGTGGAATAAGGAAATCTGTTGTCCCCATGGTGACGTACAGATTACAATGCTAAAAACAATCATCTTCAACTTGTGTTATATGTAAAAATTTTTCATGGTTCCGGTACAGTTCTACAAGAGAGAAGATGAAGAATCAGACGCTATGAGTTTATGTCATAAATCGAGAACTCTATTACTGCAATTTTGTGTGAAATTGTATCTTACTAATATCAGCAAAGATTTATTGTAAGTACATATTATAAAGTAAATGTTGGGCACAATTTCTTTTAAAAAGAGACCAGTTTAAGTAGCGTGCCTTAATTCACTGCATTGTTTCAACAGTTTACGAAAATAAAAGTTTAAATTTACCAAGAAATCTTCTAAATTAATTCTCTCCTGTAAGAAATCCTACCATCCAAGCAAGGGGATTAAGATTCTTTCACTCACCGACTGAAGCTAGCAAAAATTTAATGGGAAACATGGTCGAGCTGTATATAAGCAACTTCACTGCTGATAATAAGCTTGCAACTGCCTCAACAATCAACTGGCACAGATAAGTAATTCCAGTTTCACCAACAGCAAGCGGTAATTTAAACTTGTAAAAAGTTTAAATAATTACAACACTGAGATGCCCAGCAGCCCTGAGACTGAAACCCGCACAACACCACAGACGATCCACACACAGTCGATCCATTCCGTCCCAGTATCATCAGTGTCATCGGCTGAGGTGCCCATATATGCAGTAGTAAAAGCATGGCCTGCGCTACACTGTGAGCTAACACTTCAGTCATTTACTACACAACTCCCACACTGCAGTCCTTCCTTCTTTTGCAGCTACAAAATGTCAGAACTTCCTGGAAGCTTCTGGAAGCCAAAGCTTGGAGAAATATCTTGAAAATTGAGAAGAATCATGACTTCTTGCATTCCTAAGATTCCTATTCTTATTTACAAATCCGATGTATCGACTTAGACACCAAGGTGAATGTGAGAATCTCTGCTGAAGATGACAGCACCGTCACAATATTATTTGTGTTGCTTCTGCTGAGGCCTGTTTTATAGCTCCACAACACTTGACTTTTGCAAGCAAGATTCAATATATCAGAAAGTCACAGGAATAAAATCTGATGTGTTCCATTCACTTGACTTTCTCTACCTGTTCTGCAATCAAACTATTCTTAGGAAAGGTTATTCTTCTATCTACTTCATGCTAAGCAAGATAAACATTAGCAGAAATTGTCTTATTACTTGCTTTCTTCTAAGTGGAAGAGAATTAAGGGAATATATGAGTCTAAACCTACAGTCAAGTCCTTTAAAATATGGTTGCTAAGTGAAACAATTGAAATTTGATTCTTTTAGCATGGCCAGGAGTAAAACAAGAGAGATATGAAAGGTGAGCTCCAGTTTGAGAGAAGTTTCAGTAGTTTAAAATTGAAACCTATAAAAAAGAATGGTTAAGTTTACAAAAAATGTATACATCAATTGTGTGTTTTAACGACATCTAAATTTTTTGTTTGGTAAGTTTTTGTGTATCTCTTATGGTTTACCGGTTTATGGTTTGTCCAGTAATACAGTCATCCAGAATGAAGAGGTCTTCAGAGGCTGTTCTCAGAAAATTCAACATATACATTTTGTTTGTCATAAAAATATCTTAAAACATATGGGATTTTAATGAAAACTGTTTTTATTTTGAGAAAATCAAAATTTGTTATCTGTCCTATGTAAAGTGTAGTTAGGGTGAAGGATTTTTCCTGAAACTCTCTATGTCGCATTCTTGGAACATACTGAACTTAAATACCAAGTTTGGTATTTCACTTTTCATTTTTGAGTCTCTCAAATCCACAAGCACACAAATTTATATATATCTTAGGGGCCCCTAAAATCTGGTAATATCTTGGTATTGAATTTATCTTCTGTAAATACCTGCTAGAGAAAGTAAATATATCAACAAAAGAAGTATTTGTATACAAGATAACTTGAAAAAGTAAATCAAGTTCATTTGAATAAGCGTTTAACTTTTGTTAATCTGTTACACTTTTCACATAAAATGTGGTGATTACTTTTTTAGCATTTTGTTAACATTATACTGGTTTTAAATATTAATATGGATGTCCTAACTTGTTCTGAGTTTTAAGAATAGCACTGTAAAGCTAGTAAAATGTAGATATACAGTTTTGTGAGTTAACTTTGTTACGTAATCTTAACACTGGACATTTCATAATCCATATAAATCTTATCTCTACTTCTGCTACACAACAGATACAGACACGGTAATGAAACTTGATCGTTGTAGTTTGCTTGAGGCATTTTCTTATTACTCTTCAAGTAAACATAATATCTTAATTCTGTCCAAAAACCACTTAAATACGACATGTGATAAAAAATAACAGGATTTTATTTATTTATTTATTTTTTGAAAAATCTTTATATATATAATACACTTGTGATTCTATTTGAGGCTTCTCATGTAGTCTTCTTGCAACGGTGACCATTTCTTCCTTGTTGATGTGGAGGGCATTCCAACGGACATCTTCTTGATCCTCTTTCAACCATTTGTACCACTTGTCAACTCTCGTCTTACTCATAGTAAAGTCACCATCAACATTTCCAATGTGGTGTTGCATTTTATTTCATTTTTCAAACAAAATTTGATGCACATTTGCCAAGTATTCAAAAACACATATAATCTTTTTGCTTAGAAAACATATCTCAGAAACACATACACCAACAAGACTATTAAAAAAAAAGGTTTGAAAATTGGATGTATAAAGCCTGCAAAATTAAAAATTTCTGTTATTTTTCTATCACACCTCGTATTTTACTTACTTTCCCCCCTCCCTATTAACTAATACAGTTCATTACTAGTCTTGCAAATGCCATAAGCTGTTAGAAAATATATTCCCTTCTTGCTAAATAAAATATTTCTTTCTATTTTCTTGAACACATACAATTTTGGTATATGCCTTTTAAAACATTCCAAGCAACAAAACCTTAAGAACAATGGAATGTTTCGCTTATGTCCATAGAAAAAATAATCTCTGTGGATTAAATGTGAAATGCTTTAATAACTTACAGAAAATGAACACACACAAATTACATTATTGACTGCATGCTTGGGGGTGGGGGGGGGGACAACAAAATAAAATTAAAGTAAAGAATATATCACAAAAGGACAGGAAATTAAATCCCAAGCCTATGACGTTACATTTAGTTAGATCCTAAGAGGCAGTATCAGAGGTCTTGTTTTCGGCAGTTCAAAACTTTTCAATATTTGTTTAAAAACATTCAGAATACATATTATACAAAGACACATTTCTTATCTTCCATGTCATTTCCTGAGAAATTTGAGTTAAAAATCACACTATGTTTAAATAAAGTTATTGAACACCACACACAAGTGAAACCAAAATGCTTTACTACAGCTTAGTGTTATTATTTAACTTTAAACTTCTTATGGTAACTGCTAACCGTCACATCGAAGCTAATACTGTATAGGCTTGACATTATTAAAACTGGCAGTGTTTAAGTAGTTATTTATTGAGCAGTTGATATGGTTTGCTAAGAAAACAATTGCAAGTTAGCTGGCAGTGCTTTTATATTCTTCAAACTTTCTCAGTTCCATTTCAAGCTCCTGAAACAAACAAACATATAGCACACTAAAATGTTAAAGTAAACTCAGAACTAATGTAATCTCTTACAAAAAGTAACCTGTTCCATTCACATGACTTAATCTGCTTTGCAAATAAACTCTTCTTACAAAAGATTATTCTTATCTATATCATGATAATTAGCAGAAGTAGTGTTATTACTTGCTTCTTTGTAAGCAGAAGCGAAATAAGGGAGTACCATAGGTTAAAGTGATAGTCAAATATTTTAAAAACAGTTGCTATGCGATCATCATTGAAAGTTGTTACTTTCCTAGATCAGGAGTAAAGCAGAAGATATATGAAAAGAAAGATAACTTCCTGTTTCAGAAAAATTAAACTAGTTTAAAACTGTAAACAATAACAAGGAATATCCAGGAAACAGTTAACTCCACAAAATGTATATGACATTAATTTGGTGTTTTAACAATATCTACAATTTTTGAGTAGTAAGTTTTTGTCTCTCAGTGCTACAAAAGTCTTCCAGTACAACACAGGTTATTCCTAGAAAATTCAACTTGTGCATTTTGTCTGTAATAATCTGGTATTTTTATCAAAATTGTTAGTCATTTTTGAGAATATTAAAAGCTTAAAAAAAATCTTCCATGCAAATGGTAGCTGGGGATGAGGGATTTTCCCCAAAATTTTGATGCGGCATACTTGGAAAATACTAAAATTAAATAATACCAAGTTTGGTAATTCATTCACTGCCCACCGACATGCACATGAACCTTGGCAAGGTATTTTTGGGTGGAATACAATATCCTCTTTATCTGCTTGTACATAAAAGGTTGGATATTTGTCTAGTAATATGACATTGTTTTGAAAACTCAAAATGCAACAATACTTACCTGAGGTAGGGTTGTTCTCTCGTAAGATTTGCTGTATTTACCCACACACTTGCTCAACTGGATATAAAGTTCAACCAACGACTCCAATGGATAATGTTTTGTTAATTTTACAGTTCTGTGCAATAAACGCTTCAGCTCATCAGCATTTACTTCAACTTCTTTCTTCTCTATATCTGTGCAAATTAACAAAACAAACATTTTATTAGCATCAATTAGCACTATATCTATAGTACTTTTAAATATGTGGGAATGTCGATATAATTGAGTGCGAGGAAAATAAAATGTGGAGAAAAAATATGAAATAAAATGGGGAAAAGTTACTGCCAGAGATATGGAACTCAAAACCTTTTGGAAACAACACAAAAGAATTTCTGAAACTAGGTAATTATATAAGGAAAGTAAGAGAGAAATGGGGGATGCAAATTGCCAAAGAAACAGAAAAATAAAAATTTCATGTTATTTATCGACGCTCTTTAACTACTGTGCTTCTCAGTGTCCATTGAATATTGGGAGTCAAAGACCACTTAATATTGCTCAGAGGCCTCATTATCAGGCTTGAAGTTCTCTTACATGTCGTAAATCCACACCACGGGCCCAAGGATTTTACTTCCCTTCCAAAGGAAGCCATGCTAAGAATTTTTACACCCGAAAAAATCCATCGTTCACCAAGTTTGACCCACAAGCTTGGATATGTTAAGTTAACATGGTAACCATTACACCATGCCATGTTTGAACCTGTGACCTTGGATATATGAAGTAAACATGGTAACCACTACACCATGCCATGTTTGAACTCACAGCCTTGGACATATGAAGTTAACATGGTAACCATTACACCATGCCATGTTTGAACTCACAACCTTGGATATATGAAGTTAACATGGTAACCATTACACCATGCCATGTTTGATCCCACAACCTTGGATATATGAAGTTGACATGGTAGCCATTACACCATGCCATGTTTGAACCTGTGACCTTGGATATATGAAGTTGACATGGTAGCCATTACATCATGCCATGTTTGAACCTGTGACCTTGGATATATGAGGTTGACATGGTATCCATTACACCATGCCATGTTTGAACCTCTGACCTTGGATATATGAAGTTGACATGGTAGCCATTACACCATGCCAAGTTTGAACCTCTGACCTTGGATATATGAAGTTGACATGGTAGCCATTAGACCATGCAATGTTTGAACCTGTGACCTTGGATATATGAAGTTGACATGGTAGCCATTACACCATGCAATGTTTGAACCTCTGACCTTGGATATATGAAGTTGACATGGTAGCCATTACACCATGCAATGTTTGAACCTCTGACCTTGGATATATGAAGTTGACATGGTAGCCATTACACCATGCCATGTTTGAACCTCTGACCTTGGATATATGAGGTTAACATGGTAACCATTACACCATGCCAAGTTTGAACCTCTGACCTTGGATATATGAGGTTAACATGGTAACTATTACACCATGCCATGTTTGAACCTCTGACCTTGGATATATGAGGTTAACATGGTAACCATTACACCATGCCAAGTTTGAACCTCTGACCTTGGATATATGAGGTTAACATGGTAACTATTACACCATGCCATGTTTGAACCTCTGACCTTGGATATATGAAGTTGACATGGTAGCCATTACACCATGACAAGTTTGAACCTGTGACCTTGGATATATGAGGTTAACATGGTAACTATTACACCATGCCATGTTTGAACCTGTGACCTTGGATATATGAAGTTGACATGGTAGCCATTACACCATGCCATGTTTGAACCTGTGACTTTGGATATATGAGGTTGACATGGTAACTATTACACCATGCCATGTTTGAACCTGTGACTTTGGATATATGAAGTTAACATGGTAACCATTACACCATGCCATGTTTGAACCTGTGACCTTGGATATATGAGGTTGACATGGTAACTATTACACCATGCCATGTTTGAACCTGTGACCTTGGATATATGAAGTTAACATGGTAACTATTACACCATGCCATGTTTGAACATGTGACTTTGGATATATTAAGTTAACATGGTAAACATTACACCATGCCATGTTTGAATCTGTGACCTTGGATATATGAAGTTAACATGGTAACCAATACACCATGCCATGTTTGAACCTGTGACCTTGGATATATGAGGTTAACATGGTAACTATTACACCATGCCAAGTTTGAACCTCTGACCTTGGATATATGAAGTTGACATGGTAGCCATTACACCATGCCATGTTTGAACATGTGACCTTGGATTTATGAAGTTGACATGGTAACCATTACACCATGCCATGTTTGAACATGTGACCTTGGATTTATGAAGTTGACATGGTAGCCATTACACCATGCCATGTTTGAATCTGTGACCTTGGATATATGAAGTTAACATGGTAACCAATACACCATGCCATGTTTGAACCTGTGACCTTGGATATATGAGGTTAACATGGTAACTATTACACCATGCCAAGTTTGAACCTCTGACCTTGGATATATGAAATTGACATGGTAGCCATTACACCATGCCATGTTTGAACCTGTGACCTTGGATATATGAGGTTAACATGGTAACTATTACACCATGCCATGTTTGAACCCGTGACCTTGGATATATGAGGTTAACATGGTAACTATTACACCATGCCAAGTTTGAACCTTTGACCTTGGATATATGAAGTTGACATGGTAGCCATTACACCATGCCATGTTTGAACCCACAACCTTGGATATATGAGGTTGACATGGTAACCATTACACCATGCCATGATTGAACCTGTGACCTTGGAGATATGAGGTTAACATGGTAACTATTACACCATGCCATGTTTGAACATGTGACCTTGGATTTATGAAGTTGACATGGTAGCCATTACACCATGCCATGTTTGAACCCACAACCTTGGATATATGAGGTTGACATGGTAACCATTACACCATGCCATGATTGAACCTGTGACCTTGGATATATGAGGTTAACATGGTAACTATTACACCATGCCATGTTTGAACCTGTGACCTTGGATATATGAGGTTAACATGGTAACTATTACACCATGCCATGTTTGAACCTGTGACCTTGGATATATGAGGTTGACATGGTAACCATTACACCATGCCATGTTTGAACCTGTGACCTTGGATATATGAGGTTGACATGGTAACCATTACACCATGCCATGTTTGAACCTGTGACTTCGGATATATGAGGTTAACATGGTAACCATTACACCATGCCATGTTTGAACCTGTGACCTTGGATATATGAGGTTAACATGGTAACTATTACACCATGCCATGTTTGAACCTGTGACTTTGGATATATGAAGTTAACATGGTAAACATTACACCATGCCATGTTTGAATCTGTGACCTTGGATATATGAAGTTAACATGGTAACCAATACACCATGCCATGTTTGAACCTGTGACCTTGGATATATGAGGTTAACATGGTAACTATTACACCATGCCAAGTTTGAACCTCTGACCTTGGATATATGAAGTTGACATGGTAGCCATTACACCATACCATGTTTGAACATGTGACCTTGGATATATGAGGTTAACATGGTAACTATTACACCATGCCAAGTTTGAACCTGTGACCTTGGATTTATGAAGTTGACATGGTAGCCATTACACCATGCCATGTTTGAACCTGTGACCTTGGATATATGAGGTTAACATGGTAACTATTACACCATGCCAAGTTTGAACATATGACCTTGGATTTATGAAGTTGACATGGTAGCCATTACACCATGCCATGTTTGAACCTCTGACCTTGGATATATAAAGTTGACATGGTAACCATTACACCATGCCATGTTTGAACCTGTGACCTTGGATATATGAGGTTAACATGGTAACTATTACACCATGCCAAGTTTGAACCTCTGACCTTGGATATATGAAGTTGACATGGTAGCCATTACACCATGCCATGTTTGAACCTGTGACCTTGGATATATGAAGTTGACATGGTAGCCATTACACCATGCCATGTTTGAACCTGTGACCTTGGATATATGAGGTTGACATGGTAACTATTACACCATGCCATGTTTGAACCTGTGACCTTGGATATATGAGGTTAACATGATAACTATTACACCATGCCATGTTTGAACCTGTGACCTTGGATATATGAGGTTGACATGGTAACCATTACACCATGCCATGTTTGAACCTGTGACCTTGGATATATGAGGTTGACATGGTAACCATTACACCATGCCATGTTTGAACATGTGACCTTGGATTTATGAAGTTGACATGGTAGCCATTACACCATGCCATGTTTGAATCTGTGACCTTGGATATATGAAGTTAACATGGTAACCAATACACCATGCCATGTTTGAACCTGTGACCTTGGATATATGAGGTTAACATGGTAACTATTACACCATGCCAAGTTTGAACCTCTGACCTTGGATATATGAAGTTGACATGGTAGCCATTACACCATGCCATGTTTGAACCTGTGACCTTGGATATATGAGGTTAACATGGTAACTATTACACCATGCCATGTTTGAACCTGTGACCTTGGATATATGAGGTTAACATGGTAACTATTACACCATGCCAAGTTTGAACCTTTGACCTTGGATATATGAAGTTGACATGGTAGCCATTACACCATGCCATGTTTGAACCCACAACCTTGGATATATGAGGTTGACATGGTAACCATTACACCATGCCATGATTGAACCTGTGACCTTGGATATATGAGGTTAACATGGTAACTATTACACCATGCCATGTTTGAACATGTGACCTTGGATTTATGAAGTTGACATGGTAGCCATTGCACCATGCCATGTTTGAACCCACAACCTTGGATATATGAGGTTGACATGGTAACCATTACACCATGCCATGATTGAACCTGTGACCTTGGATATATGAGGTTAACATGGTAACTATTACACCATGCCATGTTTGAACCTGTGACCTTGGATATATGAGGTTAACATGGTAACTATTACACCATGCCATGTTTGAACCTGTGACCTTGGATATATGAGGTTGACATGGTAACCATTACACCATGCCATGTTTGAACCTGTGACCTTGGATATATGAGGTTGACATGGTAACCATTACACCATGCCATGTTTGAACCTGTGACTTTGGATATATGAGGTTAACATGGTAACCATTACACCATGCCATGTTTGAACCTGTGACCTTGGATATATGAGGTTAACATGGTAACTATTACACCATGCCATGTTTGAACCTGTGACTTTGGATATATGAAGTTAACATGGTAAACATTACACCATGCCATGTTTGAATCTGTGACCTTGGATATATGAAGTTAACATGGTAACCAATACACCATGCCATGTTTGAACCTGTGACCTTGGAGATATGAGGTTAACATGGTAACTATTACACCATGCCAAGTTTGAACCTCTGACCTTGGATATATGAAGTTGACATGGTAGCCATTACACCATGCCATGTTTGAACATGTGACCTTGGATATATGAGGTTAACATGGTAACTATTACACCATGCCAAGTTTGAACCTGTGACCTTGGATTTATGAAGTTGACATGGTAGCCATTACACCATGCCATGTTTGAACCTGTGACCTTGGATATATGAGGTTAACATGGTAACTATTACACCATGCCAAGTTTGAACATGTGACCTTGGATTTATGAAGTTGACATGGTAGCCATTACACCATGCCATGTTTGAACCTCTGACCTTGGATATATAAAGTTGACATGGTAACCATTACACCATGCCATGTTTGAACCTGTGACCTTGGATATATGAGGTTAACATGGTAATTATTACACCATGCCAAGTTTGAACCTCTGACCTTGGATATATGAAGTTGACATGGTAGCCATTACACCATGCCATGTTTGAACCTGTGACCTTGGATATATGAGGTTAACATGGTAACTATTACACCATGCCATGTTTGAACCTGTGACCTTGGATATATGAGGTTAACATGGTAACTATTACACCATGCCAAGTTTGAACCTTTGACCTTGGATATATGAAGTTGACATGGTAGCCATTACACCATGCCATGTTTGAACATGTGACCTTGGATTTATGAAGTTGACATGGTAGCCATTACACCATGCCATGTTTGAACCCACAACCTTGGATATATGAGGTTGACATGGTAACCATTACACCATGCCATGTTTGAACCTGTGACCTTGGATATATGAGGTTAACATGGTAACTATTACACCATGCCATGTTTGAACCTGTGACCTTGGATATATGAGGTTGACATGGTAACCATTACACCATGCCATGTTTGAACCTGTGACCTTGGATATATGAGGTTGACATGGTAACCATTACACCATGCCATGTTTGAACCTGTGACTTTGGATATATGAGGTTAACATGGTAACCATTACACTATGCCATGTTTGAACCTGTGACCTTGGATATATGAGGTTAACATGGTAACTATTACACCATGCCATGTTTGAACCTGTGACCTTGGATATATGAAGTTAACATGGTAACTATTACACCATGCCATGTTTGAACCCACAACCTTGGATATATGAGGTTAACATGGTAACCATTACACCATGCCATGTTTGAACCCACAACCTTGGATATATGAGGTTGACATGGTAACCATTACACCATGCCATGTTTGAACCTGTGACCTTGGATATATGAGGTTAACATGGTAACTATTACACCATGCCATGTTTGAACCTGTGACCTTGGATATATGAGGTTAACATGGTAACTATTACACCATGCCATGTTTGAACCTGTGACCTTGGATATATGAGGTTGACATGGTAACTATTACACCATGCCATGTTTGAACCTGTGACTTTGGATATATGAAGTTAACATGGTAACCATTACACCATGCCATGTTTGAATCTGTGACCTTGGATATATGAAGTTAACATGGTAACCAATACACCATGCCATGTTTGAACCCACAACCTTGTATATATGAAGTTAACATGGTAACCATTACACCATGCCATGTTTGAACCCACAACCTTGGATATATGAAGTTAACATGGTAACCATTACACCATGCCATGTTTGAACCCACAACCTTGGATATATGAAGTTAACATGGTAACCATTACACCATGCCATGTTTGAACTTGTGACCTTGGATATATGAGGTTAACATGGTAACCAATACACCATGCCATGTTTGAACCCACAACCTTGGATATATGAGGTTAACATGGTAACCAATGCACCATGCCATGTTTGAACCCACAACCTTGGATATATGAGGTTAACATGGTAACCATTACACCATGCCATGTTTGAACCTGTGACCTTGGATATATGAAGTTGACATGGTAGCCATTACACCATGCCATGTTTGAACCTGTGACTTTGGATATATGAAGTTCACATGGTAACCATTACACTATGCCATGTTTGAACCTGTGACCTTGGATATATGAGGTTGACATGGTAACCATTACACCATGCCATGTTTGAACCTGTGACCTTGGATATATGAAGGTAACATGGTAACCATTACACTATGCCATGTTTGAACCTGTGACCTTGGATATATGAAGTTAATATGGTAACTATTACACTATGCCATGTTTGAACCTACAACTTTGGATATATGAAGTTAACATGGTAACCATTACACTATGCCATGTTTGAACCTACAACTTTGGATATATGAAGTTAACATGGTAGCCATTTCACTATGCCATGTTTGAACCTGTGACCTTGGATATATGAAGTTAACATGGTAACTATTACACCATGCCATGTTTGAACCCACAACCTTGGATATATGAGGTTAACATGGTAACCATTACACCATGCCATGTTTGAACCCACAACCTTGGATATATGAGGTTGACATGGTAACCATTACACCATGCCATGTTTGAACCTGTGACCTTGGATATATGAGGTTAACATGGTAACTATTACACCATGCCATGTTTGAACCTGTGACCTTGGATATATGAGGTTAACATGGTAACTATTACACCATGCCATGTTTGAACCTGTGACCTTGGATATATGAGGTTGACATGGTAACTATTACACCATGCCATGTTTGAACCTGTGACTTTGGATATATGAAGTTAACATGGTAACCATTACACCATGCCATGTTTGAATCTGTGACCTTGGATATATGAAGTTAACATGGTAACCAATACACCATGCCATGTTTGAACCCACAACCTTGTATATATGAAGTTAACATGGTAACCATTACACCATGCCATGTTTGAACCCACAACCTTGGATATATGAAGTTAACATGGTAACCATTACACCATGCCATGTTTGAACCCACAACCTTGGATATATGAAGTTAACATGGTAACCATTACACCATGCCATGTTTGAACTTGTGACCTTGGATATATGAGGTTAACATGGTAACCAATACACCATGCCATGTTTGAACCCACAACCTTGGATATATGAGGTTAACATGGTAACCAATGCACCATGCCATGTTTGAACCCACAACCTTGGATATATGAGGTTAACATGGTAACCATTACACCATGCCATGTTTGAACCTGTGACCTTGGATATATGAAGTTGACATGGTAGCCATTACACCATGCCATGTTTGAACCTGTGACTTTGGATATATGAAGTTCACATGGTAACCATTACACTATGCCATGTTTGAACCTGTGACCTTGGATATATGAGGTTGACATGGTAACCATTACACCATGCCATGTTTGAACCTGTGACCTTGGATATATGAAGGTAACATGGTAACCATTACACTATGCCATGTTTGAACCTGTGACCTTGGATATATGAAGTTAATATGGTAACTATTACACTATGCCATGTTTGAACCTACAACTTTGGATATATGAAGTTAACATGGTAACCATTACACTATGCCATGTTTGAACCTACAACTTTGGATATATGAAGTTAACATGGTAGCCATTTCACTATGCCATGTTTGAACCTGTGACCTTGGATATATGAAGTTAACATGGTTACTATTACACCATGCCATGTTTTAACCCGCAAGCTGGGATATATGAAGTTGTTATGGTAACCATTACCCCATGGAGGGCGACTCCAAAGATGGAGAGGATGTTAATAATAAAACTGATGAGATTGTAACAGATTAGTATATATGAATGTACAAATAGAGGGAAAGGCATATATGCATAAATAACTGTGATACAGCAACTCCAGGGAACTATATATTGTGTTTGTAACTTGAAAAGATGAAATTAATGATCTATCTAGTATTTTTAATTGGAAGACATGTTTCTCAAGTTATGTGCTTCTATCTTCAGTTTCCATTTGTGGTGCTTGCATACATGAGCAGGTCACCTGACAGAAGTCCTAACTGTTGCTCTGTTTTCTTTGCTATGTGTTTTAATACTTTTGGATTTGTTTGTCTTTCCAAAAAATTGACTTCTTCTTTTGTTATTTTAGTTTCCAAACTATTCTTTTGCTCTTGTTTTTGTGGTTCTTTTATATTTTCCAGCATAAACGTTTTCAGTCATTGTAGCTGAACTGGTATATTCGTGGCTTGTATTCCTGTAGGATATCATCTTACAATTTTGAATCTTAAGTGCTTTTTATGGACTTTTAACTGTTTTTGGGAGCAAAAGCTCCACTGAAGTTTGTAGAAAGCTGTTGGAAGGTATGTGAACATCCTAAAACTGTAGTTTTCTTTTTGACTTGGATTCAGTATGCTTGCACATGGGGACATTACAGAGCTCTAATGCCAGTAAAGAACGGAATGTTTCCTGTAGATGCCAAATACTGGTTCATAATGTGCAGGTTAGGAAGGGCAATTGTCCATCACATTCTTCATTGTGAATTTTAGCATTTTCCTTGCAGGGCTAGTAGTTTTATAGTAGTACCAGAAACACACTTGGAAAATGCATTAAACTACTACACATGCAAGATAAAACTATAAAATTCCTTCCTTAACCTCAAAAGTATGTCGCAACATTTGGAAACCTCACATGATCTGGTTTAGTATGCGAGTCTTAACCACGTGTGAAGCCAAATATGGCCTTCAAGTAAACAACATAACGAACATGGCTACAGAAAATGGACTCCAGCACAAGAAAATAAAACACAGTACGAGGTCAGCACATTTACCCCAACTGAAAAGGAAAACAACAGTTTTAGAAAGTTAAAACTCATTAAATTCAAAATTAAAAGATGATATCCCACTGGAAAACAAACCAGGAATATAGTAGTATGGGTTTAATTGTTTTTTCACAGAAGTCCTATGTAGGACAGGAGTTGGATAGGTAGAGTCAATGTCATAGTCGGGATTTGAACCACAGATCTCCCGGTCTCTAGCTGGTTGCTCTTCCACTGAGCTACCATGGCAACATGCAATACCAACTGACCATAATAGTTGGCTATACTATAATCCTGGGACTTAAAGTACTTACAAAATTGTAAGTCACTATTGGGGTTGTCATCTCAAATTAATTTGAAATCACCTTGTGGATTACCGGGAAACATGCAAGTCAGATGAGAAATTCAATGCTATGCCGACATGCTGCCATGGTAGAGCAACTGGCTAGAGACCGGGTGATCCGTGGTTCAAATCCTGACTATGGCATTGGATTTTTCAGTCTATTTATTCAGGAATATAGTAGTTCAGTTGCAATGACTGAAAAAGTTATGTTGAAAAACTACAGAAAACATAAAAACTTGAGCAAAAGAACATCACAGAAACATAAAACAAAACAAAAGCATGAAGACAAATGGGCAGTAGGGTGGCATTTTTGGAAGGACCAACACACCATAAATAAATATCTGAAAGTACTAAAAACAGTTAACAGTTTGGGAAAACATCTATATCTGGAAGAACAGAAACCATGCTTTCAATTTTGAAATCCCGCCAAGCATCTTAACAGTGGATGATGACTTAAATCGAATGGAATTGATGAATGCACATAGCTTCATTTAAATAATAGTAAATATGGTAGTGCTACAAATGGCTCATTAATTTCAATGATAAGAAAATATCAGCGTCACAAAGTCCAACTAATTTTAAGTTAAACATCACAAGTTTATCAAATAGTGTGCAGGAACAAGGATACAATGATATAGTGAACAAATTATTACAGCTTTTTGAGCAAATGTATGTTATTTTAAATTATAATTCTACGTTATTGTTCCAAATGTTCATTAATATGGTTTGTGATTCAGAGCAATTTACATAAAATAATCCCCTAATAATTTTAAATTGCTGGTTGGGTTGTTAGTAATACGCAATTTGTGTGTTTACCTCCAAACATCATTAATTCACTTATAAGGTTTACAAACAAATGAAGGTCATTCCAAAAGTTTTGAAAATGGACACAATATTAAAAATTTAGATCTGATCATTGCATCTTTTCAAAATATTCTCCATTACACTTTGTTTACTTCAAACTGCTTTTCGAATGCTCAATGCTATTCTTCTTTGGAAATAGTGCAAATAAACTATTTGTCAGCAGCTGCTGCGACTTCAGGTGGGGAATAGCAAAAAGTTGCCTCTGACTCCTGCAGACATTGTCACAGTCCAGTCTTAGCACACTTGTGACAGTAACAGTCGCCAACACTTCTAGCTGGGGTGTCTCACCCAAACTGATGGATCATAGTAATTCCATCTATCGTCACCTATTACAATATGAAATAGGTAAAAAGGAAGCTAGTTACAGTGACCTAACACAAATATTAATATGATAATTAATAATTGTAACAATTCTCCATTTATCTTTTGGAAATCCAAGGACTAGTTTGCAATAAAATCAAATTTATTGCATGATTTTTATTCTTTAAGGGGAGCTGAAATGCCAATGTTAAAGTTTGACTCATAACTACTGTGTCAAGTACAGGGAATTGGTCAATAAAACACAAAAAATGAATTATTCATCCAATTTTATTTTATCGCCTTTTAGGAATCGATGTCAATTGTCACTGCAAATTTTCCTTTATGTCTTCTATTGACTGAAAACATGTGCCTCGAAGTGGTAACTTGAGTTTTGGAAAGAGAAAGAAATCAGGAGGAGTCAGATCAGTTGAATATGGTGGTTGTTCGATGAAATTTGTTTAGTTTTTGGCCAGAAATTCGTTCACAATAGCCTTGTGAGCTGCTGCATTATCATGGTGCAGAATCCACAAGTCATCTTACCACAAATCTGGCCTTTTTCGCTGTATTTGTTCTCTCAAACGCTGCATAACACTCAGATAATAGTCTTTATTTACCATCTGACCTTCTGGCAAGAACCCTGAGTGCACGACACCGCGATAATCGAAAAAAAAAAAACTGTCAATATGACCTTCAGTTTTGATAAGAGTTTGATGTGCCCTTTTAGGTTTCGGTTCAGTTGGAAGGCGCCATTCAGAAGCTTGTTGACTGGTTTGAGTGTCAAACTCGTAAACCCACATCTCATCACCAGTTACAATGCATTTCATGAATATGGAGTCGGAACTGGCTCGTTCAGCAATCTTTACGCAATTGAGTTTTTGTAGAAAAGTCAAGTCTTTCGGAACTAACCGAGCTGCAATGCAAGTCATGCCCAAACAATCGTTTAATATGGCACAAATTGATTCATGAGACACAGAAAGTTCAGCAGCAATCTCTCTCAGACCTAAATGCGATATTCAGACACCATTTTCTTCACATTAGCGATGTTCAGTTCAGTTGAAACCGTTGATGGCCGACCAGAGCAAGGCAAGTCTTCCACCACATCTCGACCACTTTTGAATGCACTGTACCACTCATATAATAAAGTCGATTCACCATAAGCCCTCTGTAACATTTTCAGCGATTTGGCACACGAAATACCATTTGCAATGCAAAATTTGAGACAGATTCTTTGGTCAATATTTGTATCCATCGTAAAATTGCAAATCACCTTTGAGATGAACTAACAAAATGGCATACTGTAAACAACCAAATGACAGATGACGATCAAACTCCCCGTGGGTATAGAGGAAAGTTGTACCAACTTAGCAACAATAATAATTTTGAATCCCCTTTTAAACAGAATTCCCGGTACTTTCTTGACAGAATGTATCTCAGCAACTATTTAACATAATGAGCTACATTCAGCAACACCTTTACTGTTGATTGATGAAAAATACAACACTTCTGTTCATTAGAAACGAAGGTAGGATTTTTTTAGTAAAGCTATTAAAAGTTTACTTAAGAATGACCATTTTTAAATTTTAAAAAACTAACTAATCCATATACATAAAACTTTTTTCATTAAAATAAACACTATTTAGGTGCAAATGTGTGGTAAACATTTCTGCTTTTAGTGTCAACTAGTTTCTGAGATAATGGCACATTTGTGTAGACAATTTTACTTCAGAAACGGCTTTCAAACATATACAAAAAATGTAAGCTAACTTTTGAAATACAACTTCGCAGTACTTTGTGTGGGATGCCAATGCTGCAAATTGCTAAAGTAAAACTTTCCCATCAAAATAAAAAAAATCTACTTCAACACTAATATTGACAAGGTTATTAATGTTTTACCAGGTGAATAGCAAAATGTTGCAAAAAGCTATTATGAGGAATTATTTTCAACAACATTTCTAAAATATTTACAATAAGGGTACCTCTGTGAAATATTTACGAAAAAGAGTGAGAGATTCAAAATATGCATAAGGAATTAAAACACGAAAGTGGAAAAAAATTATGAAAATAGCATTTCAACTCCCCTTATAATAAATATTTTCTCCTAAACCATTAAATCTATGGGTCCATTTAAGTGTTTTAATAATTTAACATCTGAATTTATTTCATGATTAAATTTCCAAAAATTTTCTGCCACAGCTGATTTATCAATTTGTTTGCATTTTTTTCTTTTTGGACCCACAGATTTAATGGTTTGGGAGAAAATACTTATATTAAAGAATAAAAATCAATTCTCCCACCAAACTTGTTTTGATTCCAGTAGTTAGCCATGCCTTAGTACATATTCCACCACCTCGAAGCAGTAACCATAACAATGTAAATAAACAAGATCAAAAAGATAAGTGGAGAATTATAACAATTATTAACTTATATTAAATGAGTTTTTGGATCTTGCTCCATTGTATCTTTCAGCACATTTTCAGAGTTTTTGTTTCAGGATTGTTTTCACTGCTACATTGTTGCTGCAGCTGGTCTTCCTCTTCTAAACCTTGCTCAACACTTTTGTACCTTACCACTTTGTTTGCCCGCACTGCAACAGTTATTGCTGGACTGACCACTGTTTTCACTGCTACCCCTTGTAAACCCTTGTACTGTAACTTACCACTTTGTTTCCCCGCACTGCAACAGTTATTGCTGGACTGATCACTGTTTTCACTGCTACCTCTTGTAAAACCTTGTACTGTAACTTACCACTTTGTTTCCCTTCACTGCAACAGTTATTGCTGGACTGACCACTGTTTTCACTGCTACCCCTTGTAAACCATTGTACTGTAACTTACCACTTTGTTTTCCTGCACTGCAACAGTTATTGCTGGACTGACCACTGTTTTCACTGCTACCCCTTGTAAAACCTTGTACTGTAACTTACCACTTTGTTTCCCCGCACTGCAACAGTTATTGCTGGACTGACCACTGTTTTCACTGCTACCCCTTGTAAAACCTTGTACTGTAACTTACCACTTTGTTTCCCTTCACTGCAACAGTTATTGCTGGACTGACCACTGTTTTCACTGCTACTGCTACCCCTTGTAAACCCTTGTACTGTAACTTACCACTTTGTTTCTCTGCACTGCAACAGTTATTGCTGGACTGACCACTGTTTTCACTGCTACTGCTACCCCTTGTAAACCCTTGTACTGTAACTTACCACTTTGTTTCTCTGCACTGCAACAGTTATTGCTGGACTGACCACTGTTTTCACTGCTACCCCTTGTAAACCCTTGTACTGTAACTTACCACTTTGTTTGCCTGCACTGCAACAGTTATTGCTGGACTGACCACTGTTTTCACTGCTACCCCTTGTAAACCCTTGTACTGTAACTTACCACTTTGTTTCCCTGCACTGCAACAGTTATTGCTGGACTGACCACTGTTTTCACTGCTACTGCTACCTCTTGTAAACCCTTGTACTGTAACTTACCACTTTGTTTCCCTTCACTGCAACAGTTATTGCTGGACTGACCACTGTTTTCACTGCTACTGCTACCCCTTGTAAACCCTTGTACTGTAACTTACCACTTTGTTTCTCTGCACTGCAACAGTTATTGCTGGACTGACCACTGTTTTCACTGCTACTGCTACCCCTTGTAAACCCTTGTACTGTAACTTACCACTTTGTTTCTCTGCACTGCAACAGTTATTGCTGGACTGACCACTGTTTTCACTGCTACCCCTTGTAAACCCTTGTACTGTAACTTACCACTTTGTTTGCCTGCACTGCAACAGTTATTGCTGGACTGACCACTGTTTTCACTGCTACCCCTTGTAAACCCTTGTACTGTAACTTACCACTTTGTTTGCCTGCACTGCAACAGTTATTGCTGGACTGACCACTGTTTTCACTGCTACTGCTACCTCTTGTAAACCCTTGTACTGTAACTTACCACTTTGTTTCTCTGCACTGCAACAGTTATTGCTGGACTGACCACTGTTTTCACTGCTAACCCTTGTAAAACCTTGTACTGTAACTTACCACTTTGTTTCCCTTCACTGCAACAGTTATTGCTGGACTGACCACTGTTTTCACTGCTACTGCTACCCCTTGTAAACCCTTGTACTGTAACTTACCACTTTGTTTCTCTGCACTGCAACAGTTATTGCTGGACTGACCACTGTTTTCACTGCTACTGCTACCCCTTGTAAACCCTTGTACTGTAACTTACCACTTTGTTTGCCCGCACTGCAACAGTTATTGCTGGACTGACCACTGTTTTCACTGCTACTGCTACCTCTTGTAAAACCTTGTACTGTAACTTACCACTTTGTTTGCCCGCACTGCAACAGTTATTGCTGGACTGACCACTGTTTTCACTGCTAACCCTTGTAAACCCTTGTACTGTAACTTTCCTCTTTGTTTCCCTGCACTGCAACAATTATTGCTGGACTGACCACTGTTTTCACTGCTACCCCTTGTAAACCCTTGTACTGTAACTTTCCTCTTTGTTTGCCCGCACTGCAACAGTTATTGCTGGACTGACCACTGTTTTCACTGCTACTGCTACCTCTTGTAAACCCTTGTACTGTAACTTTCCTCTTTGTTTGCCCGCACTGCAACAGTTATTGCTGGACTGACCACTGTTTTCACTGCTACCCCTTGTAAACCCTTGTACGGTAACTTACCACTTTGTTTCCCTGCACTGCAACAGTTATTGCTGGACTGACCACTGTTTTCACTGCTACTGCTACCTCTTGTAAAACCTTGTACTGTAACTTACAACTTTGTTTGCCCGCACTGCAACAGTTATTGCTGGACTGACCACTGTTTTCACTGCTACTGCTACCCCTTGTAAACCCTTGTACTGTAACTTACCACTTTGTTTCTCTGCACTGCAACAGTTATTGCTGGACTGACCACTGTTTTCACTGCTACCCCTTGTAAACCCTTGTACTGTAACTTACCACTTTGTTTCCCTGCACTGCAACAGTTATTGCTGGACTGACCACTGTTTTCACTGCTACTGCTACCTCTTGTAAAACCTTGTACTGTAACTTACCACTTTGTTTCCCTGCACTGCAACAGTTATTGCTGGACTGACCACTGTTTTCACTGCTACCTCTTGTAAACCCTTGTACTGTAACTTTCCTCTTTGTTTCCCCGCACTGCAACAGTTATTGCTGGACTGACCACTGTTTTCACTGCTACCCCTTGTAAACCCTTGTACGGTAACTTACCACTTTGTTTCCCTGCACTGCAACAGTTATTGCTGGACTGACCACTGTTTTCACTGCTACCCCTTGTAAACCCTTGTACTGTAACTTACCACTTTGTTTCCCTGCACTGCAACAGTTATTGCTGGACTGACCACTGTTTTCACTGCTACCCCTTGTAAACCCTTGTACTGTAACTTACCACTTTGTTTGCCTGCACTGCAACAGTTATTGCTGGACTGACCACTGTTTTCACTGCTACCCCTTGTAAAACCTTTTACTGTAACTTACCACTTTGTTTCCCTTCACTGCAACAGTTATTGCTGGACTGACCACTGTTTTCACTGCTACCCCTTGTAAACCCTTGTACGGTAACTTACCACTTTGTTTGCCCGCACTGCAACAGTTATTGCTGGACTGACCACTATTTTCACTGCTACCTCTTGTAAACCCTTGTGCTGTAACTTACCACTTTGTTTGCCCGCACTGCAACAGTTATTGCTGGACTGACCACTGTTTTCACTGCTACCCCTTGTAAAACCTTGTACTGTAACTTACCACTTTGTTTCCCTTCACTGCAACAGTTATTGCTGGACTGACCACTGTTTTCACTGCTACTGCTACCCCTTGTAAACCCTTGTACTGTAACTTACCACTTTGTTTCCCTTCACTGCAACAGTTATTGCTGGACTGACCATTGTTTATCTCGGCAGCATCGTCTTGACTAGCACCGTCACAAAAGATTGTTAAGTCATCAACAACATCGTTGTCGTTCAGTCCATCTTCCATGCAACATTCCACACTTTTAGGGCACAGGGAAGACTCTAATGTACTCTTTGGGATTGCACTTTTATTACCATCTGAAAATAATAAAATTACTGTTACTGCTTCATGCATAAAACTGAATACAAGTTTCATTTACACTCTTTCATATTTATGATTGTTTACAATCTAATTCCATATTTACATATATTTCACTAGTTCTAACATTCAAGTACTTCTCTACTGAATAGTAACATTTTTCAAACAAGTACCTCTTTATGCTATTTTGAAATTTTACTAGGGAAGTGATGGAGTTTTTCAGTAGGAAGTTTACTGTAAATATGAATTCCATTGTAACTGCACTGATTGTTTTTTTTTTTCTTCTTTTTTTATAACCGACATGCAGCTTTTATTTAATTTACCAAAATATTCTGCGCCTGGCCAGAGGCATAATTCCTCATTTTTTGAACCATTCTTTACAACTAAGTCTTTTTATTCGTCATAATTCAAGTTGCCTGTTTTCGCATCTTAAATACTCTGATCCTACCACTACTATTTTCCCATACTGTCATCCCATATACAATGAGTAATTGAACATTTGAAAATGGTTACATCATATTGTAGGGAAGTTGTAAGACAATTTCACACTAAAAAGCCTGGCATGCATGTTCCAAGAAGAGGGGCTGTTTGTTTGCTTGTAAATATATTCAGGGAGACGAGAAAAGAAGGGTAAACAAGCGTGAAATTGAAATTACACAAAATCACATTAGAATGGTCACCTCAAAAATCTCTTAGGTGCCTTGCACAAGAAACTGACATTTCAAAACCTTCAGCATGGAAAGTAACAAAACCTGTAAAAGTCAAACCATATAAGGTTATTGCTGTCCAGGAATTGCTACCACGTTTTCTGTGGTAAGGTATGTTGTGTTTATTCTGATAATTGTTAAATGTGATTTTAGATTTTGACGTCCATGCTTGTGTGATCTTATTAACAAAGGGAGTTGGCAAATAAACATACACAATTTTACTTTATCTACTATGTGGTACTGAGATCTCACTAGAAATACACCACCAAATGTCATAAGGTCCATGTACCACAATAACATTAAATGCCAAACTTAAGTCAGTATCTTCCAAGAAGGCAACACAAACACCATCATAAATAAAATGAACAGATTTGAACCACTTGGGCATAACTGGACCATAAGAGACAAACTTACCACACAAAAAATGTAGTGTTAAAAACACACAACTTATGTTAGATCATATATTTTTGGGAGGGTGGGGGGACAAGAGTTAAGCATTTACAAAATATTTCTACTTATTGATTTCAATGTTTCAACTTCTATACTTTAAGAGCTTCTGGCCATGCAAAGAGAAACAAATTTCCATATCACATAGCAACCAGCTTTTAAAACATTTGACTATCACTTTGGCCTAGTGTATTCTCTTCTACTTACAAGGAAGCAAGTATAAGACAGTTTCTATTAACGTTTATCTTCATTACCACGAAATGCAAATATGATATTTTATAAAAATAGTTTGCAAAATAAATATAGAAAGTCACGTAAATGGAACACTATCAAATTTTTTTTAATACAAAACTTGCAATGTAGAACATTTCTTGAAATGAAACAGAAGTTTACGAATCCACAACTCCACTGATGTGCAATAAATGTCAGTTTTAACAAGAAAATGCATTTGTATGAGGCTGAAAGTCTGAATCAATACCCTATTTGCCTCGGGTAGATATTAATGCTCTCAGAAGTAGTAACATTAACTTGTTAAGACAAATAATTGGTCGTTTTTTGAAAATCTTTGCATTTTCTTATCAATAAAGGTAACGCGAAAGTAATACATTTGTGGACCTTGTTTGCTAACATCTTGATATGACAGTGTTGTTTCTGTAGCAGACAACCCAATATAGTTAGAATTGCAATGTTAACTGAAAAAATCTTGATACAGAGGAAGTAATTGTTAATTAGAACACATTAATCATTTATACGAGGGCGATTCAAATATGAACAGTAATTCTGTTAAAAATATTGATTAAATATATACATAAGCGAGTTCAACAGCATTTCTCAACATAGCCTCCTTCACACTCTTCACATTTTTGCCAACATTTTGGAAGCTTGAACATTTCTTCTTCAAAAAAATGTTTGAGGACATGTCGCCAGCCAATTGCGCACATGCTCCTCGATGTACTCGTTTTCAAAATGTTTCCCTCCAAGGGATTCTTTCCATGGGTGCAAACAAAAAATAGTCTTGGGGGGGGGGGGGGGGGAGACAAGTCTGGACTATAGGGAGGGTGTTGAAGGGTTTCCCTGTGCATGTCCACCATTGTGTCCATTGTCATATTGTCTTGGAGAAGGATGACATCTCTGATGGGCATATGACATCTTTTGCTTTTACAGACCTTATCAATTGGCAATAGTAAGCTTCTGATGAGATTTCTTTGACAATAGAGCGGCAATCACCTTCATTATGCTCTCGAACGGCACAGATGTTGTCATCTCTGAGACTTAACCTTGGGTGTCAAGCATGACACTTTTCCA
The DNA here is from genome assembly GCA_030762935.1 of Hymenopus coronatus. NCBI lineage: Eukaryota > Metazoa > Arthropoda > Insecta > Mantodea > Hymenopodidae > Hymenopus > Hymenopus coronatus. Next base: position 1,434,415 of record CM060894.1, read on the forward strand.
CAAATTCTCGGCTGCTCTTAAATTGTCTGGCCCAAGTAAACACTCGATTCTGCGACAGTGTAGTGTCCCCAAACTGTGCCCTTAAACGAGTTAAAATCTCCAAAGGTTTAACCCCTTCCTTGGCTAAAAACGTGATAATGTATTGTGCAACAGACGAAGGAACTTGTTGCTCACTCATAGCTGTACTGACACCAGAACCTAGTGAAGCGGCTAACAAAGCTAACACAACGACCTTCAACCCCCCACTCTGAACTGCTTGCTCGATGATGTGCAACAATTACCGTTTATATTTGAATGCTCATTCAGGGAGGCCACATTCGAGAGTTAAGAGGACGGCATTCTTAACACATGTTTTTGAATATTTGAAGAAGCTGAAATGTCAGGATCAGTGATACGGTAAAATCATTTCTCATGATAAATGTTTGGAATATGCAACTAAAATTTCATCATTTTCCTTGTCTCAAGTCCTGGAACTTTTGCTGACAGAATTTAGAGACAGACGGTTTTGTCATTTTGCAAATATGGAAAATGATCTCTTTGATACATCCATTCTGAACGTAAGACCAGAGTAGCAATTTGAAACTGCTGATCTCCAAAACGACACTTTTGTAAAAAGTGAGCTTCAAACATATTGGCTCTTCTCCAATTAGAATCGCAGCTAAGTACTACTCTATGTACACTGTGAACAGTGAAGACGAGAAGAAAAACAAGCCTAACTGATACCGGCCTGTGAACCAAGAGAGTGTCATTTCTTTGTAATGCACAGGATGGTATTGTCTCACGAATTGGTGACGTAACAATACTCTGTCTGCTCTCTTTAGTTTCATTGATTAGAGATGTTTGCTTTGTAAACCTTCCACATAAACACAAAAATGCTTGTGATTTTTGCTACTATTAAGTGAAAAGTGCAGTAGAACATAATGAGCTTGCTTCTGTTGGTAATATTTCCTATAAAACTATCATCTCAACTTTAAAAGTTAATTCTTTTGTCGTTTTCAAACTAAACAGCAGTACTTTTATTAAACATTTTAGCGCAGGGACATGGCAATGTTAACTAAACAACCAGTTTAACATTGTGTTAGAGTAAAACTGCCTTGCAGTGTATTAGTACAGAGTGATTTATATAGAACTGACACATTTCTTTCTTTAATTGTTTCAAAACGAATTGTGCTAGCAACAACTTATTATACCTAAATTGTACAGGAATTTTGGGAGATTATTTACCTCTATAGCAAATGTTGAAAACGTCCTCCATCCTGCATAAGGCACAACTCAACACGTCATATTGGCCACTCATTAGAGGATTGTTGTCAATAGCTTGAATCTCCTTTGTGATGATGTGCTTCAGATCGTTCAATGTCTGGGGACATGTGGCGTAAACCCTGTCTTTTAAGTAACCCTATAGAAAGAAGTCTGGCACTGTCAAAACTGGAGATCTCGGTGGCCACAGGTTCCTGGAAATTATTTGGTCATCAAAGAAACTTGCAATTAGGTTCATGGATTCATTTGATGTATGACATGTAGCGCCATCTTGCTGAAAATATCCTTGACTCAGCTCAACATGACCCAGTTGCTCAACAAACTCCATGAAAATCAGTTGGTACTCTCGAGTGTTCACAGTCCAGTTAAAAAAAATTGGCCCCACTATTTTCTGTGCGGATATTGCGCACCAAACTCTGATTTTAACCAGGTGCATAGGTGCTTCATGGATGACATGTGGATTTTCGATGGCCCAATGGCGTGAGTTCTGCAAGTTCACAAAACCGGATAAATGGAACCATGCTTCATCTGTGAATCATGTGATGGACAATATGGCAGGATTTTGCACAATGAGAGTCTGAAGCCAACGACAATAATTTTATCCTTATCTAGTTCCTGTAGTTGATGAACAACCGTAACCCTATATGGCTTCAGGCCTGTACTTTTCGCAGCTCTCTGACATACCCTGTCTCTGCGACAAACGTCTTAATGATTTTTGGGTGACTGCTCCAGTCGAGCTCCTACGTCAACAACCGTGGGAAGCCTAGATGAACAATGCTTGTCTTTTTCACTCACCAGTCCCAGTATTGTTTCTTTTGGGAGGATTGCGAACACCAAATTCTCTCTGGTATGCCCTTTGAGTAGCTGTTCTGGTATGCCCTTTGAGTAGCTGTAATTAAATCTGTAATCCAGTATTGCTTCACAAGAAAGAGTCGTTGCTTTAATGTGTACTGCACTTTCACGTTGACTACAAGAACAAAATGTTGAAACAGCTGCAAACAATGCAATTAGGAATAAAACAAACATCTGCGCAACTAGCGACAAGGAATCTAAACTCCAGAACATTCTGCTTAATTTGATGCTAAAATTGGGTCATTGAGAAATGTGTCAGTTCTATATAAATCAATCTGTATAATCAACTCCTGCCTATATTATGAAGCAAACAGATTCAAATTATTAGTTTTGTTATTCACAGATATAACTTTATAAAACCTATGATGAACATCTCAGAAATGGCTTACAGCACAAACTACCATGTTTGGTATTTATCCACTTTTTGCTGCATGCATGCACACATTTTCTAAAAATCTTATTTTAGATCCAGGAGTGTTCAAAACATGTATTTCTGGCGAAATCTGATATAGAACTTTTACTATGGTAAAGTAATCAATTACCTTGGTTTACGTTTTCATTGGATAAATCAGTCTTTCCAAAGTTTAGATGAGAGAATATTGCTGGGCAAGATCTGTACATTCCGTTTGTAAGAATGGGACTGTTACTTGCTGCTTGGACCGTGTCGTCCAGACTCCAGGGCAGACCCTCGTCACCCACAGCAGGAGCTGTCACGTCCTGCGTTGCCGAGGTGCAGCTCGACTCCTGCAACATGCAAACATTCTCTTTTTTTCACAACTCAAATACAAGATAACTACCATATTTACTCCCACAATATCCCCCCCTTTTTCCCTAAAATTTTAAGTTGAAAAATTGAGGGGGAGATATTATACCGATATTTATTAAAAGAAATAAAATAAAAAAAAATCGGGCAGTACCTGTGATAACTAAAGGCTGAGCTGTTGTTGCACTATCTGTGCCAGCAGATGTCTGTTGTATTATGAAGCAGTGGTCCACCTCTCCGCCCTGGCTAGCTTTCACTTCCACATGTGCTGCTTCCCTAGCTTTCAACTGTAGCATTTCACATGCCATCATTTCTTAATCCCACAACATACTATAACAGTTCTTCATCTATCTCGGCACATTTCCCATGCTTTGGGCCGCGAAACAATTGACAAGTCAATTTTGCACTTCTCAACTCCTCTTTTTGACCTCTCCAATTACAGATTAATTTAGGTTCAATGCCAAACTCTCTTCCTGCATATTTCACTCAATTTTTCTCTGCAGTTTCAATTTTTCCGTGTAACTGTAATTTTTTCTAACCATTGCGTAATGTGATAAAAGGAAGAGACCGAAGTGATTATTGACAGAAATTTACAAATGAACATATGTATATGTGCTCTAATGACATCAATCCTGTCAGCCACCCTTAGGTATAAGGGACAAAGCAACCTTGATGCACTAACCATACACAATTCTTGGAAACTAAGCTTCTGAAGGTCACAGGATGTCCACTTTTTGGGAAAAGTGCACTTAAAATTGCACTTTTTTTAAAAAAATCTTCTGATAATTTTAGGGGTGGATGTTCTGCGAGTAAATATGGTATTTCATAATGTGAAAGTGAACTTGAGGCAGTCAGTGGAATGGAGTTGATTACTTTGCAACTAAGTTGGGCTCCATGTTTCAACAGTTGACTGTCACGTATGAAGCAGTTATGAGAACCTCAAAACTGACATTGTAATTAAATGGCTTCCAGTAGTAATGTATGTTTCCTCCTCTCAGGTAATGTTAAGGTGTACAAAAAGCATAGTAATTTTCTTTTAAATTATAATGCAAATTTTATTTATTCAAAACTGATTGCGTGAATCATCTATAGCACCCTGCAATATTTATTTGATAAAGTACATATTTGCTAATAAGTCTGTTGGGTACACCCTCCACAATATGTAAATTAAATAATAATATTTAAATAATTCTAAGTTATAATTCTTAAAAGTAACTCAGGAATCACTTTAATTCTTATGGCAAATTAAGTTTCATCGTAACATATATGCAGCAACACCTCCTGCAGTAACTGGCAGTGTAAGCTAAAAATAATTTTATTTTCCCATACTCATAATGCAATATCTTCCAATCCTCTTCCATTACTATAATTTCACTCATTGTTAAAAATGTTTATATTTTAAGATGATTCTCTTTTTGTTTAAAATAACACAAAAAAAATAAAAGAGCAGTTTTGAATGAGAAAGAAATGGAATAAAATTCATAGAGTAACAAACAAACAAAAGCACATCAAAAGTATCCCATCAATTTTGAGAGATGGAAATGAAATATATACAAAATGAGTTATAGATAATATAACGTACAAAATTGTGCAACCAATTAATAGAAGTGTTCAATTTACACACTTCACTCACTTACTGTGAGTATATTTAACCCTTTTATTAATTAGAAATGCCTTCATTATTTACATTACTTGTATTATGCAACCAAACAACAAATGCTAAACTCAAGTCTTTAAAGGGAGCATATATTTTGCCTTAAACTGCAGTTAATGTAACCTCATCTTATAATAAATACTGGAAAACTTTTGTTTAAATAAGTAAATCAATGAAGAATACACAAACAAAACATCTGGAAAACAATGGAAAAATGTACAAGATTACAATATAACCAAGTAAATGTGGAGTAGCAACCTTCAGAATACTAACATAGCAGAGACTGCTATATCTCTTTTCTGTAACTTAAATGAAGAAATGGATCGTGATCATCTTCTATGTTGTCCAACTTTTACAGAAAATGACAACCTCCCAACTAAATATTGAAGTGCAAGAAAATGAATGAATTCACTATCAAGTATTTAACATTAGATACCAAGGACGTAGTGTTACAAAAATCGACTCACTAATTAAATTCAATTATGTAACTATAAGTTTATAATATTAATTAAATCATATGCATGTTATATAAACTGTGTTTTAATAAACTTACCGTTGACACATTGGCAGAAGAGACGGTAGCAGCTGTTGGAAATGTTACTCGCCTTACTGACACTTTCCTCTTCGTGCTAATAAATCCCTTAGCCCAAGTTTTCCTTTTCTTGGAGCGCGATGTTTCACTACCAGCACCAAACTTCCATACTCGTTTTTTCAGAACTGAAAAGTTACACAGTTTCTTAAATCAATTACTTATATATATATAGTTTATGACATCACTTCTATATTCATTTTATAATACAAATTCAGAAGAATGTGTTTTGCAATCATTCAAATGAATCATTAGACACTTGTGGGGTGTGTCAGGGACTCGTCAGGTTGCTGACCGATCATAGTTTAAGAAAACATAACCGCCATTGGTGTTGTAACATCTAACGATTCAGTGGAAATTTACACGCACATTCTTATACATGGAAAGTTTGGTGGTGTTATACACAGTGATTTACTATTATATATCACAGACATTGCTCTTGTTCTCATCCTGGAACTATCACAAGCAACTGTCATCTGAAAATGTCTTACAGTTGAGGTTATGTTAGCTGAAATAATAAAACTTGTAGGTTTAGTCAAGTACAGGACTAATGTTGAAAGGAATAGATGAGGTAACTGGTGAGAAATGGAGAAAAGTGGTTCAACATACAAGAAATCTGATAGAAAATGCATGGAAAGAAGAAGGCATTTTAGAGGAAGCAGTGGAACATGAGGTACTGGAGTAAATATGGCAACAGTGTACCAAGACAGCAATGTACAGTATTGCCAACTACTGAAGTAACATTTGCTGACAATCAGTCGGCAGTATTTCAAACTTCACATCAGTATTGCCAACTACTGAAGTAACATTTGCTGACAATCAGTTGGCAGCATTTCAAACTTCACATACAGTATTGCCTACTATTGAAGTAACATTTGCTGACAATCAGTTGGCAGCATTTCAAACTTCACATACAGAATTGCCAACTACTGAAGTAACATTTGCTGACAATCAATTGGCAGCATTTCAAACTTCACATACGGTATTGCCAACTACTCAAGTAACATTTGCTGACAATGCATTTCAAACTTCACATACAGTATTGCCAACTACTGAAGTAACATTTGCACAGTCAATTGGCAGCATTTCAAACTTCGCATACGGTATTGCCAACTACTCAAGTAACATTTGCTGACAATCAGTTGACAGCATTTCAAACTTCACGTACGGTATTGCCAACTACTCAAGTAACATTTGCTGACAATCAATTGGCAGCATTTCAAACTTCACATACAGTATTGCCAACTACTGAAGTAACATGTGCTGACAATCTGTTGACAGCATTTCAAACTTCACATACCACATTGCCAACTACTCAAGTAACATTTGCTGACAATCAGTTGGCAGCATTTCAAACTTCACATACAGTATTGCCAACTACTAGAGTAACATTTGTAAGACTTGAAGCTTTCACGGCAAACATTCATTATGGCTTCACAGGTGATCAGCCGTGTCAGGTGTATAAAATCCAAGCTTTCGAACACTGCACACTCCATGGTCTCAGTCCCAGATGAAGACCATGGAGTGTGCAATGATCGAAAGCTTGGATTTTATACACCTGACACGGCTGATCACCCGTGAAGCCATAAAGAGTAACATTTGCTGACAATCAATTGGCAGCATTTCAAACTTCACATACAGTATTGCCAACTACTCAAGTAACATTTGCTGACAATCAGTTGGCAGTATTTCAAAATACACTCACAATTTTTATTCTTTAAAACAAATGTTTTTCCCAAATCATTAAAAATATATTGAATAATTTGACCAATTTAATTATTTCACGAGTACAATTAAAATTAAATTCAGTTTTACAGTGCTTCTCAGAGTTCATTCTATGTTGGGGGTGAAGGCAGCTTAAGTTTGCTCAGGGGCCTCTTTATCAGGCTTGCAGTTCTTTTACATGTCTATGACAAGGGACCACCAGCTTTAGTTTCCTTTTTGAAAGTTATGATAAAGATTTTTAACCATTGCCCTCTGCCAGATTTGGGCTCCAGAGAATGATTTTCTCTAACCTCTTTAACATTAGTGAATGTACAAACTTCTCGTACTGTTTCATTACAATCAAGATATCATCTTCCAGAAATAACTACATTATGAATTTTGTTAAAAGTATAAAGGGAGTAGTGACAGTCAAATGTTTAAGGACTAGATACTAAATACTAAACATAAAATCCATGTTATCACAAAAAACTGAAAAAAGAATAACAAAAGTCAAACCATTAATGACAGATGCCTCAGAAAAACCGCAATGTGGGCTACATGATATGGTTTACAGAAATCTACATTTTTTGTGCTGTACATTATTGACTATCACTTAATTTCCAAATGAGTGGACTTCAAGAGGCTGTTTCTAGAAAATTCCAATGAACATTTCAATTATTATATAAATATATTTAACTTAACTACGCTATTTTAATAAAAATCATTATAACCATTTTTGAGAAAACCAAAATATTCACTGAATCTTGCATCTAAAGGGTTCCTTGTAAACATTCATGCCGCATCTCTCTTACGCACATGCATTGACACCTTTTTGCAAAAGGTAAAAATGATCTGGTTCAGCTTATCTATCAATTTAATTCTTATAAAATGTTTCTTTTTCCAAATTGGGTTTAGTCTTCCCAATGTCAAGTTGCTTACAATCTAAACAGTTTAATTGATGATTGTCATTTACTATTATATTTTTTTATTTTAGAAAATACAAAATTTTTTAATACTGTATTTATTTTGAGGAACCACAACCATCATCATCACCACCACCACCACCACCACCACCACCCTACTCCATTATTATGATTATTTTTATATCTATTTCCCTGACTTTCTCTGAACCGAGTTAAAACATGTTCTATGCACACATACTTTCTCAGTCTCTCTTCACTTTTTAATTGACTACACCCAGGTTTTAAAATACAATATGTGAATACTTTTTATTTTTTTTTAAATCAACTTCCACCATTCCCATAAACATTCAATGCTCCCATTTAACTTTATTCCATTTTTAAGACAAACAGCATAGACAAAAATTTATACAAAAATGTTTAATAAAGCTATCAGAATATAAAATATTGTTTATTTACTTTAGTTATGTAATATGGCTTTTAAAATACTAAAAAAAAGCCTTGTAAACCTATCCAGTTACAATTAATGGGATCCCAGACAAAACAGTATAAATATGAACTGAAACAAAAGTCACAAGAGAGTGAATTACAGTGATTTCTGAACATTGTAAGTGATCCCCTAACAGCATTAGGCATTATTCTGTAAATAAATGAAGTTTCTAACAATTTCTTTTCTCCAAAAGTCAATGAAGAAACGCTAACCAGCAGCAGGCCTATAACCTCTTCACTTTTGAGTAGGGTTACATATGGTTTGGTGTCGTCTTAGGCAATGATATTGTTAACCTTTGCTCTCCATAAGGACAAGAACCCACAACTTGAGAAAGTGTTGCATTACTGAACCACACATAAACAAACAAAATAGAACCAGTGTTATTTGCCAGGCACTTGTTAATGCTACACAGACTAATGAGACCATGGTGAGCTGGGCTTTCCAGTTGCAGCTTTCTTGCTAAAGCCAGCATTACATTATTGTTAGGTTGGCACTTCTTAGGTATTCAACTAATTATAACACAATTACCAATTTGCAATATTCTGTGTTAAACAAAAACCTAACTAACCAATTATCTATGCAGCCATGCATGGTCCACTACACACATTATGTATCCATTTAGTGACGGTTTCAGTAATTCCTAATAAAATTGCAATGGACCAAAATATAAAAAAAATTTACATGACTTAAGTAGATAAAAATTGTAAGATACACATATCTTGACTACATATTACAATATTTGGTTGGTTATCAAATGAGGCCAATCTCATATTGTAATACAGTACGTTTGTTACAAAACTTGGCCTGTGTCACCTTCCCTGCGCACGAGCCCTACATCTGTTCTGGTCCAGTTCACACATTAGCAATGTTTAGTTTTGCTTGCAGTATACAGTACCACAAACATGTGCTTACATCATCTTGAAGGGAAGTTTTAAGACAATTCCAAACTAAACTTCCTGGCATGCGTGTTCCAAGTAGAGGGGCTGTTTGTTTGCTTGTAAATATATTCAGGGAGACAGAATCAATTTGTGATGGGAAAAGAAAGGTAAACAGGTGTGTACTTATGGAGCAGCAATTAGATGAAACAAGAGAAAGGTTAGAACAATCACCTCGAAAATCTCTTAGGTGCCTTGCACAAGAAACTGACATTTCAAAACCTTCAATATGGAAAGTAACAAAACCTTAAAAACTCAAACCATACGTGGATACTGTTATCCACATGATCACCAGCGTTGATTTTGAGGAATGTTAAGGATGGCAAAGCATGTTTTCATTTACATGCCCATGTGTCATCACAACACAACTGATATTATGCTACAGATAAACACAATTTCGCTCATGAAACTCCCTTGCATGATCAAAAAAATTGGGGTATGATGCACAATGAATGGATACAGAATAATAATACCTATTTTTTATGTGAACCATAAATGCACCATGTTTTGATGGACTTGAATGTTGGTCTGGATATTCTGCCACCGTGCACACGGCTGAGGAATCATTAGTAAGGGTGTATGGTCTGCTCACTTACCTAGTCTTACAACATGCCATTTTTATTTATGGGCAACTTGAAAAATAAAGTATACAAAACTAATCTGCACACATTAGAAAAATTAAAACAAAATATGAGGACAGATATCAAGGCTATTTCAGAAGCTGAGCTAATGCATGCAAATGCTATTGATCCAACCTCTCCTGTCATAAGGTATGTTTTGTTTTTATTCCGATAATTGTTAATGTCATTTCCGATTTTACTTGACATTCACATATGTGTGAGTGCCAAGTGACAGAGGTGGGCCATGCCCCTGACGGCCAAGTTTGTAGCATACTTACTGTATAATATGTTACAACACTCAATGGTTATTAAATGAGGCCAATCTCATATTGTAATACAATGCATTACAATATTTGTATTCTAAACTATTTTAGCACTAAAATAATATAATATTATGTTTATCTAATGAATATAAGAGTTAATTTTTCCACCAATAGAGGAGCCTATAAAGACACATCACTCACTAAATCAGGTGCTTGTGATTAGCTGAAGAGAAAACACATTTCTAAATAAGTTAAAGTATAAAGTGGAACTCAATAATTATAGTAAGATTAGATTTTTGACTGGGAGATAAACAGGGGGAACAAGCCCCTACCTGCTCACACCAAAACCTTACGTTTGTTATACATCACCTCTGTAATCTCTAATAGTATCAGGAACACACAAATATACGAGCAACAAATTTCTCAAAAAAGGTAAAAATCAGCCTATTCAGGTGCTATAAATACACCATTGTGCACATTGAATGTATTCTGTGTGTGTGTGTGTGTGTGTGTGTGTGTGTGTGTCTGTGTGTGTGTGGCTGTGTGGCGTGTGTGTGTGTGGCTGTATGTGTGTGTGTGTGTGTGTGGCTGTATGTGTGTGTGTGTGTGTGTGTGTGGCTGTGTGTGTGTGTGTCTGTGTGTGTGTGGTTGTGTGTGTGTGTGTGTGGTTGTGTGTGTGTATGTGTGGCTGTGTGTGTGTGGATGTGTGTGTGTGTGTGGCTGTGTGTGTGTGTGTGGCTGTGTGTGTGTGTGCGGATGTGCAGGTGTATGTGGATGCAGGCGTGTGTGTGTGGCTGTGTGTGTGTGTGTGTGTGTGTGTGGCTGTGTGTGTGTGTGTGTGTGTGTGGCTGTGTGTGTGTGTGTGTGTGTGTGTCTCTGTGTGTGGATGTGCAGGTGTATGTGGATGCAGGCATGGGTGCGCGTGTGTGTGTGGCTGTGTGGATGTGTAGGTGTATGTGGATGCAGGCGTGGGTGCGTGTGTGTGTGTGTGGATGTGCAGGTGTATGTGGATCCAGGCGTGGGTGCGTGTGTGTGTGTGTGGATGTGTAGGTGTATGCAGGTGTGGGTGTGTGCAGGTGTATGTGGATGCAGGTGTGGGTGTGTCTGTACTGTGTGTGTGGATGTGCAGGTGTATGTGGATGCAGGTGTGGGTGCAGGTGTGTGGGTGGGTGTGTGTGTGTGCGGGTGGGTGGGTGTGTGTGTGTGTGTGTGTGTGTGTGCGGGTGTGTGTGTGTGTGTGTGTGTGTGTGTGTGTGTGTGTGTGGATGCAGGTGTGGGTGTGCATGTGGATGTAGGTGTGTGGGGGTTGGGTGGGTGTGTGGTGTGGGTGCACGTGGGTGTGCAGGTTGTGTGGATGCAGGTGTGCGGGTGTGTGCAGGTGTATGTGTGGATGCAGATGTGCAGGGGTGGGTGTGTGCAGGTGGATGCAGGTGTGGGTGTGTGTGTGCGTGGGTGTGCAGGTGGGTGTGTGTGTGGATGCAGGAGTGGGTGTGTGGTGTGGGTGTACACGCGGGTGTGCAGGTGTGGATTTGAGTGTGTGGATGTGTGTGGATGTGGGTGTGTGTGATGTGGGTATGTATGGGTGGGTGTGTGGTGTGGGTGTGCATGTGGGGGTGTGTGTGGGTGTGCATGTGGGGGTGGGGTGGGGGTGCACATGGGTGTGGGTGTGCAGGTGGGGGTTTGAGTGTGTGTGGGTGTGTGGAGGTGTGGGTGGATGTGGGTATGTGTGGGTGTGTGGGGTGGATGTGTGGGTGTGTGGGATGGATGTGTGCACATGTGGGTGGTGTGGGTGTATGTGGGTGGGTGGGTGTGTGCAGGTGTGGGTTTGAGTGTGTGGATGCAGGTGGGTGGATGTGGGATTGTGTAGGTGTGCGGGGTGGGTGTGTGCAGGTGTGGGTGATGTGGGTGGGTGTGTGCCACCCCAAGCTTAGTGTGCGTCCTCACACAAACATTGCTGGTTCACTGCTATCAGCTTGTTTATGATTATCTTTCACGGCAGCAGTACTGGTTGTTAGAATTGCACTCAGCTCATACTGAATTAAATTGTGCGAATGGTGAAAAATATTTATGAAATATAATTTTGTGAGTCATCAGATAGAGGTGCAACACAGCTCAGGATCAGAAGCAGTTCACTTTTTTTTTATTTCTGCTCTCGCATTGGAAATAGTGTTCACAATTTGGTTATTTCTTTCACAGCAAAGGTGTCACAACATTTAAAAAAAAAGTTAACATATTTAATATAATTGCCTTTTTACCACTTTTTAAAGACTTGCAGTGCTTATTAGGATATGTATACAGCATCATGACTGCACTACACAGACAGATGCCAGAACATCGCTTTGCTGTAATAAAGAAAGCTGACCATCATGTGACAGTAAAATATTAAAGCTTATGTTTCAATGCTTTGGAAGTTTAATTATAGTGGTTATTGAGCCCATTCATCATCAAATAAGTGATAACACATGCAATGTAGTAAACTATTTTCATCTGTGCCAAGAGTTGTGAAGTGGCATAATGTTGATATCTGAAAGCATTCTAAGGGCAGATAGATAATTTTTAATGTGCATGCTTGTAACTTATATGCCCAAGTTACACAAGCAAAACAGGACTACTATCATTATTATTATTGATTAGGATTTTTATTAGATACGGCCTCATCTGAAAGCCAAGAATACATTTGGAATAATGAGCAGTTCAAGGAGCCAGGGAAGAGGCAGGGTCCCCAAGCAATAGTAGGAGTCAGATCATGCTTACATTGCTCTCATCTAAAGGGTATTTGCTTCTCTACACCTCCTCTGTCTGCTACTGCATTTAAACACTGCCATACTCCATGTACTCAATTTGGTAATAGCTGACACATTTGCAATGAAGTTCTGAATTACAAGCATGTACATCAACTCATGCTGTTAGTAGCTCATATGACTTTCTCTAGCCCTGTATTTACCTTGAGGCCTGGCAGCAGTTCCAGTTGGGGTTGTTTCAATGTTAGCTTTTACTTCCTCCTTTGCTGTCACACTTAGTACTTCTTTGGTTACATCTATCTTTGACTGAAGTGCATCTGCTGAAATTAATTGTTCAGATGTTGAAAAACTGAACAGCGACGACATAACAATTATCACAGAATTCCATGTACATATATGGCACAAAACAGTAACACTTTCTGTTGTCCTCCGGTATATGTACAACAAATGAATGGGAACTCTGTTTTACAGACTTGGTATTACTGCTGCTTTCTCCCCCATACAAAACATTGTAATTATCCAAAGATAAAGTTTTTATTTAAAATATTAATATTAACAACTAGAGTCATCTTGCATCTGCAATAACATTCAAACTTAAAAGGTACAGCAGTGACAAAGTAGGAGGGCAAAAGTAAACATTACTGCCAACCTCATTAAGTGTGCAGTATTTTCTATATTTCATTTTGTGTGAAATTAGCTTACGACCTACAGGAATTACAAACATGCTCATTGGAAAAAAATTTCTCTCCAAGTCAAAAATAAAACTAGAGAATTTCTTTTCATATTGGTGTTGGGTCTATTGTTGTATTAGGAGCAAATCATCAAACAGAAAAAAGGATTTATGATCTGTAATGTAACACAGCTTTTTCACAACCTTCATTGCAATTTACCACATATATATAAAAAGAAGACATAACTTAATTTTTAAATGAAACTTAAAGTACTGCACAAACTAAAGGACACAAGCCTAATTCCTTTTTACTTTCTCTACACGTAGCATACATAGCATATAGAGAAGGTATTGTACTGTACCCAAAAATCTGATAGCAAGATTTCACCAGAAATAAATGTTTTGGGATCCCTGAATCAAAAAACATTTTTAGAAAAAGGTCCATGTGTGGTCTGTGGGCAGCATACCTCAAGAATTAAAAGTCCATTAAATATCATACTTGAGATTTAAGCTCAGTATGTCCCGAGGATGCGATACATTGATACTCAAGAACCCCCCCCACTAACTACCCTTTACATGCAAAAAATTTTGAAAATATTATTTTCTCAAAAATTGCTCTAATGATTTGGATTAAAATTTCTTATATTTAAGGTATTTACGTGAGAAATAAAATGTATATCTTGAATTTTCTGAAATAGCCTCTAAAGACCTCTATAATAGACACATTTTTTTTAATTTTGCCTAACTAGTAAATCATAACAGAAAGACAAAAAATTACTATACAAAAAATATAGAGCTCCTTAAAAAATACAATTTATGTCATACACATTTTTTTTCCTGAAGTTGACCTTTTGAGATATTCCTTGTTATTGGTTTCAGTTTTAAAATATTTAAACTTTTCTCCTACAGGAACTTATCAAGACCTGGCCTGCAAAGAAACTGATTTGAATCCCATAGCAACCACATTTTAAAACATGTGACTGTCTAAGCCTACTGTATTCCCTTCTACTTATAAGGAGCAATGAGACAATTTCTGCTAATGTTTATTTCAATTATCATAGTAGATAGAAGAATAAGCTTTATAACATTTGTTACAGAGATGTCTACAGATGTCTCTAGAAAGTCATGTGAATGGAACACATCCAATTTTTTCCCTTCTTTTTTACCTAATTCAAATTGTCATGGAAGGAAACATATTGCTCAATTCCAATGACAATGATGGATATGATATCTGCTATAAGATATCCTTGTAAAAATCTGATGTGTACCAACAAATTACTCTTAAAAAGCTTATACTTCTATTAACTGCATTCTAATCAGTAAATCATTAGCAGAAATAGCCACATTACTTGCTTCCTTGTAAGTAGAGGTGAAATAAAGGAGTACCATAGGTTAAAGTGATAATCAAAAGCTGGTTGCTATGTCACTGAAGTTCCTTTGTTTGTATGGACAGCAGTTGACAAATTCCTGTATGAGAAATGTATGCTTTCATAGCAGAAACCAAAAATAAGGAATGTCACAAAAACGACGAACTCCACGAAAAAACTGTATATAACATAAATTGTGTGTTTTAACGTGCTCTACATTTTTTGTGTAGTAAGTTTTTGTCCATTTCTTACGGTTTAGCAGTTATTCAAAATTTAGTAAAATTCATCCAGAATAAACTACTCTTCAGAGGCTATTCCCAGAAAATTCTAGATATACATTTTATTTGTCAGGTAAATATCTTTAATATACGAAATTTTAATCAAAATTGTTAGAGCCATTTTTGAGAAAATCAAAATTTTCGAAAAAAGTTCCATGTAAAGGGTAGTTGGGGGTGGGGGGATTTTTCTCAAAATCTTCGTGCCGCATCCCTGGAAGATACTAAACTTAAATACCAAGTTTGGTATATTACCTACTTTTCGTTTTTGAGTAATCGTGCTCACTATGTAGATAGTGCCTGTAGAGAAAGTAAAAAATGTTGTCTAATTCAGATTTGCATGGAAATTGTTATAATGGGTGGGGGAGAGAGAGGGAGGAGGAAATCATGCCATTAGCTGCTAATACATTAGGTACAACCATTCATGTGTGTTACTTTCTCTAGCACATATACAGGTAGAGAAGGTATTGTATTCCACCAAAAAACTAGATACCGAGATTTCACTGGAAATATTTTACGGTTTTCTGAAACCACAAAAATCATTTTTAGAAGAAGATCTGTGTGCATGGAGAGCATAAGTCAAAAAATAAAAGCCAGCTAAATACCAAACTTGGTATTTAAGTTCAGCATCTTCCAAATATGGGACATGAAGAGAAAGTTCTCTCACTCCAAACTACTTTTACATGGAACACCTTCCGAAAATCTTGATTTTCTCAAAAAACAATAATCAATTTCTCAGCGAGCTGACTTCTCACCTGAAGGTCCCGGGTTCGATTCCCGGCTGGGGCAGGGAATTTTTCTTTAACCAGCATTATTCCCTATCCCCCACAGAGTCTGCAAGTATGTGAGAGTGAATGTGTGCGTGTTTGAGGAAATAAAACGTAAAAACCTACAGATAACAAGTTGTTTCTAATTTGAAGCCCCCGATATGACCTTAGATGTTAAGGGGGTTCTATAAATGAAATAATACAAAAAAAAGAATAATTTTCATCAAAACACCATATGTTTAAGATATTTTTATGACAAGCAATATGTATATTTTGAATTTTCTGGGAATAGCCTCTGAAGACATCTTTATTTTGGAGACTTTTGTATAACTATTAACTGAAAGAGATCGACAAAAACTTACTACACGAAAATGTAGATCTTGTTGAAACACACACTTTGTCATACTCTTTTTTTTTTGGTAGAGTTAATGTTTCCAAGATATTTTGTTCTATTGATTTCAATTTTAAGCTATTTTCTTTTCATCTCTTTTGTTTTACTCCTGGCAACCAAATTTCATTTCTTTCACATAGCATCAGCTTTTAAAAGATCTGATATCACTTTAACCTGGTGTATTATTTCCCTTCTGCTAACAAGGAAGCAAATAACAAGACAATTTATGTTAAACATTATCTCAATTAGTATGATTTACATAAAAGAAAAGTTTGTTGTAGAACAGAGAAAGTCATGTGAATGGAACACATTATTTTAGTGTGCGAGAGAAATGTTTAACCAATGAGAATGCTTATAGGTAAGTTGTCATGGGGTGAATACTTACATCGTTCCAAAGCAGAGTGGGGAGCCGAGGGTTTGGTGTGCACAAAATCTGGTGCAAACCTGGACGGAGACTCGGCTCTCAGACGTCTTGCTTTAGAGATCTCTTTACACTGCTGTTCAAATTCGGAGTCCATCTCAGCCTTGATCAGAGCATACGCTGTGTCCCTCAGAGAACAGGCTCGGTGACGGATCAGCTTGTCAGCGGGGTCTCTGCACACAATTAACTCCAACTGTTGCATCTTCACCTCAGCTTCTTTCTTATTAAATTTGTGAGTTGAGGTGTACACACTTACGAGGGTCAGCTAAGTCCCAGGCCTCACGCAGATATGGCGCCACTAGACCAGTTAGACGGTAGTATCGTATAGTTTAACTCTAGACTAGCTTGTATCCATAGTTATAGCTCAATAACTTGTTTAGTTTTCCAATGACAGCATTTTAAACAAGACAACTTTAGAGTTTTCACGAAAATGGAGGATTTGGAAAAACGAGCAGTGATTAAATACTTCCATTTGAAAGGCTAACACCTAAAGAAATCAAGGAGGAAATGGAGAGTACATTGAAAGACTCTCCCCCTTCATATTCAATGATTAAAAGGTGGGTTGCAGAGTTTAAAATGGGAAGTACGAGCACTAGTGATGAGTCTCGCTTTGGACGCCTCGTAGAAGTGACAACTCCAGAGATCGTTGAAAAAAGTCATCGTTTAATACTGGAAGACCGCAGATTAAAGTTGTTTGAGATAGCAGAGGCTGTAAACATATCAAAAGAATGTGCAGGTAATATTTTAAGTAATGTTTTAGGCTTTCACAATTTGTGCAAGATGGGTGCCACGTTTGTTGACACCTGATCAAAAGTTGCAAAGAAAAACTGTTTCTATTAAGAATGTGAGGCTCAACCGTAAAAATACTAGTGAATTTTTGAGATGGCTTATTACCATGGATGAAACTTGGATACATCACTACACTCCAGAAAGTAAATCACTGTCAAAACAGTGGGTTGCACCAGGAGAACCAACTCCAAAAAAGGCAAAGTCAATTTTGTCAGCTAACAAGGTTATGGCAAGTGTTTTCTGAGATGCACAGGGAATTATTTTATTGATTACTTTGAAAAGGGTAGAAGTATCACTGGTGACTACTACGCAAGCTTACTGCAATGTTAGAATGATGAGGTGAAAAGAAAAAGACCTCATTTGGGGAAAAAAAAATCTTGTTTCATCACGACAATGCTCCGGCCCATTGTTCAGTAATTGCAATGGGAAAAATGTGCGAATTAAAGTTGGAATTGCTTGAACATCCACCCTATTTGCCAGATCTAGCACCCAGTGACGTTCTCAAACCTCAAAAAATATCTTGGAGGACGAAGATTTTGCAGCAACGAGGTCATTAATGTGGTAAACAGATATTTTGAAGACCTTGATAAATCGCACTACAGAGATGGTTTAATTAAATTAGAGCACTGATATGACAAATGTATTAGCCTTTCTGGAGATTATGTTGAGAAATAAAGAAAAACACATTTAAATGCTGTTTTCAATGAGAGGCCCGGGATTTATCAGTGTACCCCCTACTGTTCTTTTAAACAGAACATGTTTCAAAAGCTGTTGCCTTTATCTTCAGCTGTAGATTTTAGAGTGGCGTGGATGGCACTGTCTTCTCCATATAGATGGCATAATGTACTTGTTAAATATATGTGGTGGTAGTATTTTAAAATGAATGACCCAGTGCAACTTCTTTTTTATAAGTATTTTTCCCAAACATATAGGTCTTTGGGGTGGCTCTGTGTTTTTGATTATTTCGTGGTTGCAACTCCAGCTGCTCACTTGTTTGTTTTTTATGTTGTACACATGTTCTTTGGTCCAGGTGCTGATATTTCTTTTGGTTTTTGCAATTATCAGATAAACTGCAATAAAGGATCTGGACCAAAGAACATATGAATTTTGAAATATTGCCATCAGACTTATTGGACAAATACATTACGCCACCTACAAGCCATAGATATGGAGAAGACAACGCCATCCATGCCAGTTCAAAAACTACAGCTGAAGATGAAAGCAATGGCTTTTGCAACATGTCCTGTTTAAAAAACCAGTAAGTGAAGCAATAAGTGTGTACACCTCAACTCATAAATTCAATTCACTGTCTCTAAGCTTCTACAATATTACACTGCTATGGTTTCTGGCAGAGATTGTGCTGCTACACCCACAAAACAACATTAGTAAAGTGTGCACTAAATCAAGATGGGGGGAGTGTGTGTAAATCACTATTATTTATAGATACTCTTAACTGCTATGCTTCTCAGCATCTAATTCTATATTGTGCATGAATGATCACTTAGATACTTGAGAGAGCAACAGCTTTACTGCTCTTCAACCTTCGATGAGAACACTAGACAATAAAAAGCTGTGGGTGGCATCTCTTTATCACTACAAGGAGCAACCCATCTTCAAATTAAACTCTGCTGGTTTGTTATAAACACTTACATGTTACATTCCACAGTACATTTGTTACAAAACTTGGCCTGTGTCACCTTCCCTGCTCACGTGCCCTACATCTGTTCTGGTCCAGTTCACACATTAGCAATGTTTAGTTTTGCTTGCAGTATACAGTACCACAAACATGTGCTTACATCATCTTGAAGGGAAGTTTTAAGACAATTCCAAACTAAACTTCCTGGCATGCGTGTTCCAAGTAGAGGGGCTGTTTGTTTGCTTGTAAATATATTCAGGGAGACTGAATCAATTTGTGATGGGAAAAGAAAGGTAAACAGGTGTGTGCTTATGGAGCAGAAATTAGATGAAATCAGAGAAAGAACCTTGAAAATCTTTAAGTGCTTTGCACAAGAAACTGACATTTCAAAACCTTCAGCATGGAAAGTAACAAAATCTTTAAAACTCAAACCATACATGGTTACTGTTGTCCAGGAATTGCTACCACATGATCACCAGAGTTGAGTAAATTTCTGTAAATGGATTTTGAGGAATGTTAATGATGGAACAATTGATTCACTTAATAGAGTTGAGTGATGAAGCATGTTTTCAATGTGTCATCACAACACAACCGATATTATGCTACAGACAACCCAATTTTGTTCATGAAACTCCCTTACACGATCAAAAAATTGGGGTATGATGCACAAGAAATGGGTACGATTCTGTGATGTACATTTTGTGTTTATTCTGATAATTGTTAATGTGATTTCAGATTTTACTTGACGTCCACACTGGCCATGCAACTGCGAGCCAAGTGACCAGATGATGGACTGTACACCAGAGGGCCAAGTTTTGTAGCATACTTACTGTATACATACTCATATCTGAGCATAGAGTTTCAAATTTACCATAATATAATGCGTTATATTGTACAACAAATATTCCCTTCTTTAAGTTGAACTGCTGCTCATTGTTTTATTGTATTACCTATCAGGATTGTATTCCAGTGCATTGCGACATAACAGATCAATGTCATCTAGAAAATCCTGAGCACAGGCATAACGGTGAAGGTCAATTTTTGTCATCATTGTTTCCAGATCCATTGGCTGTTTAATGATGGTGAGGTAATCTGGAACCTCTTCTACATCCACAGGCTTCGTAAACATGAAGAACCTACAACACAATAGCAAATAAACTTTAGGTATACACAATACTAGGTGTCCAGAACAGCCTCTTAGCTAGAAATGCTTGTACATCATCTCCTGGCTTCATATGTGCGAGTACTTTCTCTTTCTTTGTTAAATAAGTTATGCAACAAATAAAAGTGTATTTATTATGGACATAGCCTGCCCAGCACAATAACATGTGCCAGGTTTGACAAACACATCTGCATCCTAAATGTACACTAACACTATGAAGAAAGCAGAGGCATAGTGGAGAATGGGTTTCGTCAAAGTCTAGAAACATCATACTTAAATGAAAACACAGTGACCAAGTTTTCCATTAAACTCCTGTTTATTATAACAATATTAAACAATAATCTTGAGCCTGACTGTGTAGTGTGGGGGTAGCGTGTCTGCCTCACATTCAACAGGGTCAGGTACCCAGAAAAGGTTTTTTCAGGGTTTTCTCTTACCTAGAGAAGGCGAATGTTAGAGTAACTTTAAGCTCCATTGACCCCGAGATTATTTGAGCATCATTTCACCAATTTCATTCATCGTCCGATATCACCAACCAGGTTAAAGAGTATTAACAAAAAAAAATCTTTAATGGGCATATGACATGAATAAACAGGCAATAACAAACAATTTTAAGAAGTCCCACTTTCAAAATTTAACAAATTTCCCTTCGACACATTCCCCAAATTTTGCTGGCAACACCCAAAAATCTTAATAGCTCTTACCTTCAGAAAGAACCAGACGGTGCAATAAAATGCATACAACATTCTGCACTATGCAGAAATGCAACAGTCAAACTTAGCGTGCTTGGCAGCAGGAAGCAAGAAATTTAGAAAACAGTTTAAATACAAAATAGAAAAGTGTAAATTTAGCAGTTAGCTGTACATTGTTCTTAATTTAGCTACTACAGTTATACATTGTGAAAACACTTACTCTCACTTGTGTCCAGCGAATACCACCAGGGAATACAACAACCACAAAGCCTACAACTACACACAAATGTGTATGGTATTCTCAAATGCCATTCAACAAAATGTCAATTCTTTTGCCATAGAGAAGCCCTATACTTTGTGACAGACATTCGGCTATACTCATCTAATTACTGTCACATTAATAAAGATATACAAATGCTTTGTTGAAAACATCATGGCTTAGGAAATAGCTACTATATTGAACAGAGAATGGATCTAAAAATAAAAGCATGTTAGATTGGCATGCTATAAAAGTTAGACGAACAAAAGATTACTTGAAAGGTGACAATTGATCCTGTTTACAACATTGTAACGTACAAATTCAAAATTAATCTCCATTTAACTTGTATTAATACTGTGCAATACGGCAGAGAAGTGATTACCATTTGCTATACACCAGGAGCAAATCTGACAAAACTCACGTCAACAACAGGGATCATAGCTATAAACAACAGTGTAACAGTGCCAAACCCCGAGGTATACCATTCTCCTTAGTAAAATAATTACATTAAATCCAACTCATGAAATACCTCGTCTTTCATGAACTTGTGAATAAATTTGGGTAGGTGGGTATGGAGGCCACACTGATGAATTGTATGAAAAAAGTCAGTCCTCCAAAAAATGTTGTAAGCTTTCTCCAAGTCGAAAAATAGGGCTGGCCTGGCTTTTTCTCAGGAAGCCATTCATAACGCGAGTCGAAAGAGACACTAGGTGGAACATTGGACAGGAGTCCCCACCACATTAACTGCCCCTTCAGCATGCATTTCATGACTTTGCAAATGCAACTGATTAGGGATATCAGATAATGTCACTTGCCTTTGCATATTTGTAATACAGGGTCTTTTGTATAAAACGTAATGTCCTCCTGTAGTCATTAGTGTCAGTAGTCCACTTTTTGCTCACAATGCTATTTTAAATATGAATTGACTCATTTCTCCTTCCACAACTTCTACTGATGTACAATGATGCAACAACTTGAGCCTCGCTCGCACATTGGAGAACTTGAATACAAAACATTGCTAATTTGTTCAACTGCTATTAGGTAAGAGTTCATTTTGTGATTTAACCCTGCAGCTTTAGGCATCCCTAACAAGCTTCAGTTTTCAGGGACATGCAATACTTACTGTCTATTTCTTGCTAACTTGGCACATATCTCCCTCAAAAATATCCTCAGTTCTCGTAGCAGAGCTTCCTCCTTCTCATAAACCTCTCTAAGTTCCTCTTCTGAAAGTTTTACCGGTTCTGGAGGTGGCGCAAGAGGTAAATTCTCCATGTGCTCATCTGAATAAACCAATAATTTACCAATTAGTAACTCCAGTTGACTACAGAATGCCAAATAGCGGCACATTTGTTAAGCATAGCCACCTTAACAACGAAGTTACAGAATAGTCCTGAATGCCTTACAGTTAAAGCACCACACCGACACAAATTAACTGTAAAAATGATTTTATTTTCTTTAATTCAACTTACAAGATTTGCGTATTTCCTTTGGTGGACGAACAGCCTCTGTTAAGAATAAAGGCTTAAAGAATGCTTCCCTATCCTGTAATCCAGGCTCTTTCACTACCAATACTTCCCCTCGATAATCACTGAATAAACAGCAAATCTGAAACAAATGCATATATTTAATAAGCATCATAAACCAGCTGCAAACTTGACATGTACACTGATCCTTAAAACTGCAATTTTTTTCAAATAAATCAAAATTTTGTGTTTCATCTCAAAGACCAATTCCTCCAGATTATAATATATATAAACATATTTTAAGTTTTCATACCATTCATTAATTAAATTCCAAACACCAACATCTTCATACATCAAAAGAAACTTTAAATTAATTTTTCTCCAATTTTAGTTCTTTGATTCAAAATATCTATGTAAAGGGTGATAGATGCTGAAGTATGTTTTTCCTTACCTTATCCTGCAAATTATGATGTGCTTATTGACTAGTTTCCTAGTTAAATTGAGTGTTTCAGTCAATCTTACTTTCTATTCAACCAATGACATTATTGTTTATAACTGTAGCATGTGTGTCTTTACTTACCAAGCTTCAATTCATTAACAGATGGTGAAAAGTGATGAACTTGTTACCAAGAAACAACACCACATTCAAACTGTTAGAGTTAGGGCACTACTTAGTACAGGTTAACAACATCAATTGGAAAGGAGCAATTACGTGATCGAAATGGACTGGGAGCTGAATGGAAATATAGGCTTTTTAGCTTAACATCCTTTAACCTAGTGGTCATATTGGATAATGAATGAAATTGGTGAAATGATGCTCAAATGATCTAATCTATGGAACTTAAGTTAATTGAAATTTGTCTTTCAGGATAAGGGAAAAGCCCGAGAAAAATCTTATTCGGTTAACTCCCTAAGCAAGATTTGAATGCGAGGCAGACACACTGTGTTGTCATTAATCTTGCTGAAAAGTTCTTCCGACAGCAAAACTCAACATCCCGACATAGGGATTGCTTCATTTCCAGATGCCATAATTGTGAATTAGATTTTCTTTATACATTTGTTGCATGTTTAATTTATAGAAGTGACAATTTTTTTTTTTTATATATATTTCTGCTGTTGTGTGCTCACTATGTGATATACAAGCTAAAATTACAGGAGGAATTACCTCAGCCAATCTAAGAGAAGGGAATGAGGTTAGATACATTTAGGCATCTTTACATTGGGATAAGGTTATAAAGAACAAAGATTTGAATCCCAAGATCAAATTGGGATGTTAGCATTTATATTTTTATACTTAATGCATTTCTATGCATCAGAATATAATAAATTTGCAAACAATTTATTTTTGAAAAATGTCTTTTAAGAGGGATCCAAAATGAGATTTAATTACTTTATTTTGTGGATGAACATGTTTGATAACTAAAGTCCCAGGTCCTGATCTCTTCCTCTTCAAATCTCACTTTATTTTTACGCTTTAGACAGTGAAGAGTGATGTATTTCAATGTTTACAGAAGCCTAAATCAACATATTTGCTAACAAGGCTGATATTTACCTCACTTGGCAACGAATTGTAAGAGCAATCAGCAGTGGCCAGCAGGAGTACCGGTGCGCCAGCTTCTAGTTTATTCAGATTTGACAGGAAGACAACGTGTAAAGTTTCTGGAACCAGATTCCACCACTGAGCGACAGCAGGCACATAGATGATTGATGGTACATTGCGACGCGCCTCTTGGAAAACCTGCATCAAACAAAACCTTGCACCTCAGTACACTCTACTCAAAATTAACAAACAAAATAATTTTTAAACTTCTGTACCCAAACATATTCGCTACAGTAACAAGAGTTGTGAACAATGGGCCTGGTATAACACTGAGGAACAACATATGAAATGGATGCCACTTTGTTTACTATAATTCCCACATGCAGTACCCTGCCTTGGTGAGAGATGAACACGGTGTCACCTGGATAAACTTTATAAGTTGATCAATAAATTTGGTGAGTTGGATAGGTAGAGTCAGACTGAAAAATTCAATGCCATAGCAGGGATTTGAACCACGGATCTCGCGGTCTCCAGCCAGTTACTCTTCGACTGAACTACCATGGCAATGTGCCGGCATAGCATTGAATTTCTGAACTGCCTCGCTTGTTTCCTGGTAAACCACAAGGTGATGTCAAATTATTTTGAGATAACAACCCAATTGGCAACTTACAATGTTGTGAGTACTTAAGTCCCAGGATTCATAGAATAGCCAACTATTATGGTATTTGGTATTAGCCAGATCCATGGTTCAAATCCTGGCTATGGTATTGAATTTTTCAGTCTGGCTCTTCCTATCCAACTCCTGTCCTACACATGGCTTGTGTGATAAACAATCAAAAAACCAATACCAAATTTGGTGAGCCTGTTTTCTTTGATACAAAAATAAATAAATGTATTTAACAATAAAATACATTAATACAGCTTTCAAAATAATGGGGCAGGGTTAGTAGTATATTATCATAGTATCATTTGTAAATTTATAAATTAATTATTATTTTTATTTGTTTTCTATTTTTACTGGTTTCTCCAAATTCATTCCAATCCACCATTGTAGAATCACAAATACACCATATTTCACTTAATTCAAAATCTTCTCGGGCTTCTAGCCAGTCAAGCCAAGTTTTTACCTGGCTAGAAGCCCGAGAAGATTTTGAATTAACACGTCGCCAGGAAAGCTTCAGTTCATATTTCACTTATTCCATCTTAGTGGTAGGGCGCCAATTACAATATATGGTGGATTTGTGACAGTGATGCGAGTTGATTTTTCTAACACTAATGTCCCCCACAACACAGAAAACTCATTCCAAAGGAAAAAGAATACAAGTTAACATGCCCATCAACACTTTTCTACAAACACACAGTAAATTTTAAAGATCATTTGGTCCCAAAAAACAAATTATTCAATAAAAAACATTAAATTTGATATAAAAACATGGCACCTCAAAGAAAAACAAGACAGAAATTTACCAGTTCAGGTCCAGTGCCTGTGAAAAAATCTACATTTGTAAAACTAAAAGAAACATTAAAACAAAAACTTAGAATTGTAAACAAAAGCATAACTGATGAACTTGTTGAAATACATTTTCAATAAATAAAACTGCTGATTAACACAAGGTAGAATATACTTAACATAGTCTCAGTTTATAGACCAATACTCTTACTTGAACGCAAGCTTCCTCGGGAGATCTTCCAGAGACTTCGTACAGAGACGTGAGGTCTAGTGTATGTACAGCAATGTGCTCCATCAAGTGTAGAAGTGCTGGACCAAGATGCGAAGTCTGACCCAGCAGAGAACTTGATCCAGTAAGTAACAGTCTTGGCCGATGAATGGCTCGAGAGTACCCCAAAATCCTGGAACTAAATGTCGGCACTTGAGCAACAGGACCTTGCAAACACCTTAATATCATCATTAAATTCTAAGGTAAGCCCTGTGCGCGAGAGATACAAGAGTCGCACAAAGATACGTATCTTAACATTAAAGGCTAAGCTTAGCAGCAGCATGACGTTATCACTAACCTGTTTGGAAGCATTACATTATACCCCACTTTCATCAAGCTGATAAATATTTTCGGAGACATTCACCTTTATTCTCAGCAGAGTTCCTCTTGAGCATCCAAATACTGCCATCTGGCAGTCAACTTTCTGACTGACAGGATGCCCAAATTACAAACTTTTATAATTTTTTAAAGAAATACACCAAAGTAGCAAGTTCTAGTATGGTTGTCAACAATTTTTAATAATTTAATGTAATATATAGTGACTGTCAAAAATGGTGTGTTACTACTCATTTGTCAATTTGTATAAATTTGATATTTCTTTTACTGTCTTTCAGTCTGACATTCAACTTCCTATACAAGATTTATCACAATCAAGATATTTAATTTGATATATGGCAGAATTCAAATAATGTAGTATGGTGTTCTTTGGTGTTTTAATTATTTTCTCAAACTTAATTTATTTTGTGGAGCCAATCTGATAACTTTTTTCGCAGTGCTTGTATGAAGATGCCTGCAGCTTTTTTCTAAACCTATTGCTTTGCTACTATACCATTATGACATAGATGTCCTGTTACTGCTTAAAGTAAACTTTCGTTCAAGTTGGTGAAAAATGCCCCAAAGAAAAACTAACTCTACCTAAATATGCCCCAAAGGTGAGCAACAAACATTGTTGGACTAGAGCTCACTGTTACTCGGCTCTAACCAACAAACACTCACCTAGCAGCCGAACGTGACAGTCCACAAGGAAACGAATCCTTCAACAATTTAATAGAATTCTCTAATGGCTTCTTTAGTAAAGGTTCAATGAATGCTGCCAACTTTCGACCAGGATTAGGCGTAACCCTTTGTCCAGAAGGAACAATGCTGCACCTCGCTCGAATGAAATCCACACGCTCTACCTGAAACAAGAAACCCACCAGCGTTACTGCTTCATTAAGAGCAAACAACAAAACCTAACCTTGTAAGCTACCTTACTCTTCATTGTTACTGTATTTATGCGAATACAAGACAACCTTAAACAATCCCCTTTTTTCACAACTTCCATATAAAAAAATATTATAACTTACCTTTTAAACAAAAATTAGTGTTGCATATATATTTTGAACAAACTCCCTCCCTCCTCTTTTTACTTGATTTGAATTTCTGAGAAATGATCCGGTACGTATGCAATCAGACAACACATCTAATCATTGTAAAAAGTTTTACCCAAATTAACTATTCACATTTTGAGGTGGAGAGGAGAGTACTGCATGTGTACATGGCAGCTTAGAAGTAACAATGATGGATAACAATTCCTCTTTAACAATACAGCAAAACATCTGATGTGTTCCATTCACATCACTTTCTCTATAGCTCTGCAACAAAGTATTATTAAAAAGCTTATGCTTCTATTTCATGTTAATCAAGAATAAATTAGTAGAAATAGTCTTATTACTTGTTTCCTTGTAAGTAGAAGTGAAATAAGGGAGTACCGTAAGTTAAAAGTGATAGTCAAAAGCTGGTTGCTATGTGACTGAAGTTCCTTTGTTTATGTACACGAGTTGACAAATTCCTGTATGAGAAAGGAATAAGTTTTTAAAAGCTGAAACCAAACATAAGGAATATCTCAAAGATGATCAACTCCACGAAAAAAATATTTATAACATAAATTGTGTGTTTTAATGTGCTCTACATTTTTCATGTGGTAAGCTTTTGTCCATCTCTTACAATTTAGCAGTTATGCAAAATACCATAAAATTCATCCGGAATAAAGTAGTCTTCAGAAGCTATTCCCAGACAATTCAAGATGTAGATTTTATTTGTCAGGTAAATATCTTAAATATACGAGATTTTAATCAAAATCTTTAGAGCCATTTTTGTGAAAAATGAAATTGATCACATCCTTGGAAGATACCAAACTTAAATATCAAGTTTGGTATTTAAATGATCTTTTTGAGCTATGCTATCCACATACATGCACACACGGATCTTTTTCTTAAAGTTACCCAATTCAAACTGAGAGCAGCAGAATGAAAATGTACAAGTATATCTCCACTGCAGCTTACCTATGATGCTATTTTCTATTAAGACAACACAATATATGTAATTCAAATTTGCACATAAACTCATGTGTGGCTTGGCTCTTAGCTCCGTTACTTTATATTACAAGCATCAATTTGAAAGGAAGTCTTTTTACTTTCTCTATGCATACTATGTACATAGTGTATAGAGACATATAGCACTCCAACCAAAAATTCAATACCAAGATTTCACCAGAAATAAATGTTTTGGGTCCCCCTGAATCCAAAAAAAGCATTTTTAGAAAAAAGCCTGTGTGTGTGTGTGTGTGTGTGTGTGTGGAACACAAACATTTTCAAAAAAAATCCCCCCACCCCAACTACCTTCTACATGGAACTTTTTTCAAAAATTTTGATTTTCTCAAAAATGACACTAACAATTTTGTTTAAAATATTATATACAAGGGGCATACTGAAAGTCACGAGCAACCCATTGTAAAAATTTAAATTTCAACAATGTAACGAAACGAATTGCAGGATCGTAATCTACAGACTTTAAGCCACATGTTGACATTTGTGACGTCATTAGCTTCTATCACGTGACCACAGACAGTGTTTGAAAAATGGCTGACATTGATGTTTCGTTTTGACAGCATGCTGTCATTGAATTCCTTGTGAAAGAAGGAAAATCTGCTCCTGAAATTCATCTCAGACTTCAACGTGCGTATGGAGGTGTCTGCATGGGTGCCAGCAGTGTTAAGAGATGGGGAAACATTTCAAAGATGGAAACACGAGTCTGCAAAATGCGCCTTGTAACGGGCATCCTTGAACTGCCTCTACAGAACGCAACAAGGAAAGAGTTGATGAGCTCATTACAGGAGATAGGCGTTTCACTGTGAATGAAATTGCTGCGCAACTTGGAATAGGACATAGTGCAGTGCAAGAAATGATCCACAGCTTGGGTTATCGAAAGGTCTGTGCCTGTTGGGTCCCCCGTTTATTGACTGAAGACCACAAACTTCAGAGAAGAACCATTGCACAAAACCTTCTTCAGAGATTTCATAATGAAGGTGATGAATTTTTGACATGTATTGTGACTGGAGATGAGAGCTGGTTCCATCACTATGAGCCAGAAACGAAACGTCAGAGTATGGAATGGCACCACTTGAACTCACCATCGAAGAAGAAAACGAAGACAGTGCAGTCTGTAGGAAAAGTTATGGGAAGTGTCTTTTGGGATGCACAAGGTTGACTTTCTTGAACCTAGACAAACCATAAATTCTGCCCGCTACATCAAGACACTTCTGAAGCTCCGTCGGGCTTTGGGTGATAAACGCCCTGGAAAGAGGATCATCCTTCAACAGGATAATGCGCATCTGCATACTGCCCGTGCCACTATGGAGAAGATCAGGGCATTAGGGTGGGAAACTCTTCCACATCCTCCCTACAGTCCCGACTTGGCACCCTCCGACTAGCATCTTTTCGGTTCTGTGAAGGAGCAGATGCGTGGCCAACGCTACGAGATGCTGGAGGATATTCGGAAAGCAGTGCGTCAGGGTCTGCAGGCAGCTGGAACGGAGTTCTATCACAAGGGCATTTTCAAACTTCTAGAACGATGGGGAAAATGTGTGCAAAACAATGGAGACTATGTCGAAAAGTGAAAGAAAGTCTGTAGATTATGATGATGTATTTGGTTTGGCTTAAAAATAAATATTAAGATTGTAAAATAGAGTTGCTCATGACTTTCAGTATGCCCCTCGTATTAAAGATATTTATCTAAATGCATATCTTGAATTTTCTGGTAATAGCCTCTGAAGACTATTTTATTCTGGATGAATTTTACGGTATTTTGCATTACTGCTAAACCGTAAGAGATGGACTAAAACTTACCACACAAAAAATGTAGAACGTTAAAACATAATTTATGTTACAAACTTTTTTTCGTGGAGTTGATCATTTGAGATATTCCTTGTTATTTGTTTCAGCTTTAAAAAACTTTACTTTTCTCATACAGGAATTTGTCAACTCGGGTCCATACAAACAAAGGAACTTGTCACATAGCAACCTGCTTTTGACTATCACTTTAACCTATGGTACTCCCTTATTTCGCTTCTACTTACAAGGAAGCAAGTAATAAGACTATTTCTGCCAATTTTTTCTCTCAATTAGCGTGAAGTAAATAGAAGCATAAGTGTTTTAACAATAATTAATTGCAGGGAAGTGAGAAAGACATGTGAATGGGACACATTAGATTTTTTCCAATGAGAATGCTTGTAGGCCTGTTAACCATTAACTTTTGGCATGAAAAGAAACAAAAAATCTGCCTAATACATCACAGCCTAAGTGATAATCTTTATTATTTCACCTCGGCTGTGTAGTTTGAAACTTACTTTTTCTCTGCACGTTATTCAGGAAAACATATTGTGAATGCAATATGATCCTTAGTTCTTAAACATTAATATTTTGAAGAAAAAAAAAATCTATTTGGATAAATACATTAATTGAAGCTATGTATTTTCACTATGCCAACAGTGATAAAGGTGACATAGAACATGAGAGGTTACAAAAGTGCAACTTTCACACTTTTCCATCATTATGGGATAATAACTCACTAGATTCTAGTGATATTCTAGTTTGTTGCTTCCATTCTTAGCAGGCCTCTTACTGTTGGCAAGTAAACTTTGAGGACACTAAACAACACTCACATTTCAACTTCCTGGAACATGTTTAGGAGGTTAGTTTCCTGCATTGTGAACCTTACATCAACTAATTGCTGGTGGTGACGCTGATTGATCCATTGCTCGCTCTGGTGGTGGTTCTATGAATTTGTTCAATGAGTCGCCCTGGGGGATATCGAAGTTGACAATCCTATAAATTGTTTTTCCAAATTTTCATTTGGAAACCATCGACAATGAAGCCCAAATGTCTTCGAAAATGGTCTGGAAAAATTATACGTAACTGATACTTAAGTGTTACAAACCTAACTCAGAAATGTACTAAGGTTAGTTATATTGTATCTGTTATGTTGGCACTCTGGCTTATTACTCACAGGTATATTTGCTCTTCAGCAGAGAAGGAGAGTCATGTTAAACTCATTGCAAGTATATGTTTTCAGTTTTAATGTAACAATGAGCCACAACTCTTTTTGTCACTGATAACTGCAATCAGTTTCCTTTTTATACCAGTTGGGCTCCATTTCTGTATCAACAGACAACCCTTGTTTTATACATACCTTGACAGAACTTGGATCAAGTAACAATTTCTGACTTGACTTATAAATTTGTGGATATCTTCTGCGAAGCCCATGAATCACTGCCTCGGAGCACAAAGCTCGCAGGTCTGAACCACAATATCCTACTGCCTGTTCAGCAAGCTGGTTCAGCAAACTTGGACCCGGCGGTTGGTCCCACTGGCTAACATGGATTCTCAAAATTTCTTGCCGCTCCTTAATGGAAAAACATATACACATATGAAGTAAAGTAAATAGTAATAACATTATTAATTACAAATTCATTTGAAAATGCTTCTCCTTCAATTGAAGCTACAAATTTCTCTACACAGGGACTGCTACTTTTCAGGCAAACCCATTCTTGAAATTGACAACTAACTATTTAGGAATGGTTCACAATGAAATCATCTTGGTTCCCAATAAATGTAAAAAGAAGCTAGTAACAGTGAAGGAATAACATAAATATTAATATAAGGTTATTATAGAGAACTTCGGCCGCTCTAAAAAATTAAACAAATTGTGGTTTGACCGATAGTTTGGTTTATACTTGTTACGTTTTCATCAATTTTTTTTATCGGAAAAGCTCCGTAATTGAGTTAGACACTAATTTATTATGTGCGCGTAGCGATCCTTATTTGTGAATATTTATGAAGTATGCTGGCTAGAAGGAGTAGAATATAAATAAAGAAGTCTTGTAGTACTTTTGCAATGTAAATATATAATAATACTACACACTAAAGTGCCTAAAACCTGAGTTTCATTATCGGCAAAGGCGATCAGTGTTGAGGTATGCAACACCGGCATATGTCGCTAGACGTTGTGCTGATGTATGACCAGTGTGTTTCACGCAGACACAGCTGTTCAGTGAAGGCAGTACAATGTTAAGAATTGTTGTCAGAAATTAAAAATGAAACATTATAATACCTTAAGCTTGGTTTCTTTTTCTTTTTTTTGTGGTTATTAAGCAGAACTTCAGTCGCTCTAAAATTGAATGAAACTAAGTGCGATTGATTGACTTTGTATTTATAATTTCAAAGCCTGTGGTTTTCAAATTTAGCGGAGGTTAGGTTCCAATCCATTTAGGTTAGTGTGTGTATATAAATTTATGTTTCTAATTTTCTATTGTAGTACTTGGCGGAGAAATATGTTTCAGAACATTACATTGAATACATAAATCGAGTAATTGTTTGGGATGAATGGTGCTTAGGCTTGCATATTATGGGTAATAGAGTGCAGAATTTACGTAAATGAAGAAACTTGAGTCTTAAAACTAGTAGGAGGCAGGCCGCAGCGAAGCCAAGGGGTCCTGCATTTTCTAGATTAAACGCGAGTTTAACCTTAGGTTTAATGTTTCTGTGATGACGCACTACACTATACGTATATAGAGTAATTCCTTGAGAAAAATAGTGATTGAGCTTAATGTCGTGGGTAATAAAGTGGGTAAATGAAGATACAATGTCTGTTAGTCTTACCTTTTATGCATGGTGAGGAGTATAAAGCTACCCAACTGCTTTGAAGAAAGCATGAAGTCAGTGCCAGTGGTTGGGATATGCTCTTTTAAACATAAACTCCGCCAAGTATCCATTATAATGAGCTTGCTTATGACTGAACCTTGGAACCTTGACTCTTTTTCTGCATCGGAGCTCCAATTTGCAGTGAGAGTGGCACCACAGTTAGGACAACTACGACAGTTTGATTTATTAGGAACACTCTTAATGTTTCTGTATTTGGTTGCTGTAGCTATGCAAACGTTGAAGCCAGTATCTCTTGATGTGCACACTGTCATTTTACACGTCAAGCTGCACGTGGGGACGGAAGTAATTGTGCGATAGATACGGTGGGTCACGTATGGTGTATCACCTATAGCCAATAGCAAGCCAGAAAAATTATATTAATATAAATTCGTCATTTATACACCTGAAAATAATTTACAGAAATACTAGGAAGTAAAACGCTAGCCTTTATGCAATTTGAGCAAATTATATTTATATTTAGAACATATATTTTATTTTGCGACTCTGAAGTGTTAATATTTAATATTCATTATCGATATTTCCAAGAGCTCCTAACAGCGCAATGGATAGCCTGATAAACTACAACACCAAAGGCACCTGGATCGAGTCTCAGTCAACTAAAGGTAATTTGCAAAATTGAGTGTTGTGGTATGTGGAAATCAGGTTAGTGTATAGAATAAGAACGAAATCAAAAGATAGGAAGTACAGAGAAGAGAAAAGGGTGATAGCTGTAAAGGGATAATAGAAAGAAGGTAGCAACATTAGTTTTTTAAATCATCTCCCCACCCATAATCCCCCTCTAACCACACCGGTCCCGTTAGAGTGCAAAACTGGCATAAGTCACAGCGGAGAGAGTTAGTGGCCCAACTAATAATTAATTAAATAATTACCTAATAGAAAAATGATAGTTGCAACAAATCTTTACTTATCTTTTGAAATCCTTGCTTTGGACTAGTTTTGCAATATTTGCTGTCCACCCTGAAATGTGTCAATTCTTGCCAAGTTTTTATATCCCTGTGATATAAGCCATGATTTCTGAAGCAGTTTCAATATCACTCAAATGTTCTTGTGGTAAAGGATGGGGAGGGCCCACATAAAATAATGTGTGTGAAGACACTGACAACATTTGACTACAGTTGGATTCTGCTTTTTCCTTCTAAACAAAAATACTACAATAATATTGAAGTATACAAAAGTATTTATGACATGCTGGATGATGCATTTCTTTTAAAACAGGACATTGTGCAAGCAGTGGATCAAACTCCTAATTTAAATTTGAGTTTTATTTATGGACACTCTTTAATTCCTGCACTTCTTAGTATCCCATTCTAAATTGGACACTTTATTTTGCTCAGCGGTCTCTTTGTCAGGTGTCAGGTTCTTTTATATCCGTAAATCTATAACACAGGACCAACAGCTTTACTTCCCTTCCAAAAGGGTCCTCTCCCCCTCTCACCAATGACCTTGGGAATTAGAGACTAGCTCCAAGTAAAACGAATCAAACTTCTAGAGGCATACGACATACGACCTCATAAGGAACATGTTAAAAAGAAATGAAAAAGTGAAGAAAATTTCACAAACTACCACATTAACACTACTCTGAAACATAAACCGTCGTTGGGCTTTCAGAAAATCTTCAACAAGTTAAATAAAAGTTGGCACCATAAAACAAATTTAGACTGAAAAACTTGTTAAACAAACCCATTAGAAATAACTTTGGAATATATCAGGTCAGTTGTGAAGACTGTGAGAAATACTATATAGGGAAAATGAAAAACTTGGAAATTAGACAGCGAACACCAGGAAAAAAAGAAAAAAAAAAGAAAAAAAAAAAAAAAAACTAAAGCATACAAAACAAATCCATTGTATCACACCATTTTGGACAGAAAATCACAGCTGCAGTTATAATCTGGCACCACAACTGAAGCGACTTGATCGTTAATGCAATACAAAGTGGACTGGCCAGTGACTGCCTGTGGTAAAGGGTGGGAAGGGCCCAGTGTGAGGCTGGCAGGGTTACATTTCACTGCACTCATGGATTTTGGTCCTTTTTATTAAAATAAAACCACTATAGTTTTATTGCAAAAATATTAATATTTTTACAATAACAGACAGCTATAGCTAGCCTAATTTTATTGCTGAAGGTTACTGTAATACAAAATTAGAAAAAAGTCCATTAAAAATACTAAAACCTTTGATTAATCTTCTTTGTTGCAACACCATGCAACTAAGGGTAAAAACCACTTACACCACCCATAGAGTTGAACATTATAAAAAACAGCTACAACATTATAAATTTTGAAAGCCTGCCATTGAGTGAAGTACTGTAACTTTAAGCAAAGATCAATGGGAAGCTGCTGCAGATGAGGACAAATGTCATTGAAAAGGCAAGTGCAACTCGTCAAAACTGCAACAAACAATAGCATTTCAAACGCTAATCTTTCTTGCTGGAAGCACAACAAATTGCAAAGAACGACATTTGCTGTACAATAAAAGGAACTGTAGTCCACATTTTAATCTTCATAACATACATTATAAATAAAAAGTTAGGAAACACATCTACAATGTCCACAAGAGAAGAGGGTTTTACAACTCATGTCATCCACCATTGGTGGGCACCCACATTTGAAATTTTGTTGCAGCCCAGTAAAACTAAGATCTGGCCTATCATAGCTAACACTTTCATGACTTAGACATAAACATAGAGCAGCAGGGTGTACTGCAACACAGAAAGTGGTCAAACATTGTACTCCTTCTGCACATCAATGCAAATTTGGCTTCCTGACGTTAATTGTTTTGCCAACTGGACCTTACTTCATTCAACATGAAGCACGTACTGAAATAAAAGATTCGGTAATAACAAGGAATTCACAAGTAGGTGCATAGTGCCCCTAACAATGAGTCTTGATGCAATAATGAAGTAACCAGCACTATATTAACATCAAACAAAAGCCACATATATAAAGTAAAAGGGTGTAACTACAAACCTTTTTTGCAGGTAGAGGGAAGTACAGCTCTCGATCAAAACGGCCTGGTCGGCGTAAAGCTGGATCTATTGCATCAATTCGATTGGTGGCACCTATTATAATGATATCTCCTCTGTTATCCAATCCATCCATCAGCGCAAGAAGAGTTGATACTATACTAGCATGTATTTGATCTTGTTTAGAAGATCTAACAGGTGCTAAACCATCTATTTCATCAAAAAATATAATGGATGGACGCATCTGGTAAGCCTGCGAACACATGTACCAAGCATGAATATGGACGTACATCTTATCTTGCCATATTCCTAACTCCAGGGTTTGCTTCATATCTTAAACACTTTATATTAATGATAATTACGGAGACAAAGAATTAAAAAAATTATTGTGCACATTGGGCAAGATAATCATAATCAAACATTTTATTTTTGCAACTAAAATTTATTGTTTAAAACAAAAAAAGGAAGTGGTATACAGTGATATGCAAATTATAATAAATAGCAAAATGAGTGGAATAAGAATTACACTTTAATTGCTTCACTAAATAGTAATAAATATATAATAATAATAATTATCTATTTTGGAATATATCCATAAAATTAAGTTTTATTTGCATATATTTATTCACCTCATTTATTTCCTTTTGACTTAAATACTTTTTCATTATCTTTGTTATGGAGTTTAATTAAGTCTACTTTCAACCATTTTTTATACACGGTCTCTCCAAAGCTCTGCCCCTTTACATCACAACTTAATTTTCAAATTTACCACAGATATAAAAGGAAGACAAGAATGAATGGAAGGGAGAACAGAGATGGATCCCATATGTACCTCCCTCTCTTTCCATTTGACAATACAACACTGATGGCAAAGTAAATCCTGTTTTTTATTTTAGTCTTGGAGAGAAATGTTTTCCATGACCTTGGCAGTACTCCAGGCTCATTTAAAACATGTTATTTACAAAACATATTGCAAATGCTAGACAACTCACAGTTCAAAATTAATATTTTGGAAAAACACATCTTTTATTCGGATAAATATGATATATGTTCCACATAACCAAGCACTATTCTCTTTATTCCTCATTTAATTTATTCACATTTATTTTTCTTATTGGTATATACAATTCCAGTGATCTTTCTCTTTAATGTTACTAAACAGTTTTTGTATTTCTATATCTTCAAATCTCCCCCTCACTTGCTCCTTTCCAAGGTTCATTTAAATTTATTTTTCCCAATGCATTATTCTCTAAATTAGATTACATGTTGTAACTATTGCCGAAACAAATTCCTCTCCTTTGCCAACATTCATAGCATCGCGTACAATTGTTTACAGCACTGCTCCAACAGAAAGTGCTGCTGGTACATACCTGATCAAAAAGAAGTCTCAGTTGACGCTCTGATTCCCCGACCCATTTGCTTAGGCAATCTGCTCCCTTTCTCATAAAGAACGACACTTTATGATCTCCCTGGCTGCATTCGTTAGCTAAAGCGCGTGCTAACAATGTTTTACCAGTTCCTGCAACAAAACATTTACATCTCAGCAACTCCACTGCAAAGTTATGTGTTAGCATACATATATAAAAGTCAATAAGAAAAAATAACATTTCATTTTCCTTTTATTTCATTATTTTATTATACATACAAAGGATACATCATATGCACTTAATGTTATAGTACAAAAAAGCTATTCTTTGAGAGCTTCAATAAATTTCTGTACATAAAATACATACATTAGAAAATTTACTATATGTTATTTTCAATAAATGCACAGCACTTTGTGATATACTTTATAGGTTGGTTAAATTCTGTCTGTCCACTGCAAGAGAGTCGCCAAACTAAAATACTTGTTAAGATAATAAAGATGGAGCATGAGAACATGTTTAACTTGTTATACTTTCTGTTTAGGAGCAACAGTGGAGAAAGGCTTACCTGATAATTTAATGACCCTATACACTCAGTTATATTCCTCCATGCTATAGAAGCATGTAATATGAATATACTTAATCAACTTTTTTTACATAGCTTTTAAAATTTTATGTACAAACGCCTCAGTTTACATGGCACCAGGCCATTAGCCTCCCTCTTTATCTTAGTTATCCATCTCTTCTTTTGCACTCCTTCCTTTTCTTGCCCATTTTTCTGTCAAACCTTGTTTCCCCATATTGCTACTTACTTGCATTCTATCATATAATGTTGTATACTTTTTTTCTCGCCACACATTTCACATATTCCTTTTTCACTGCCTCTTAAAAATGTTGTTCTGTTCTCATCCTTTTTCTTACTTGTTACAGTAATCTACACATGGTTCTTGCCCAGTCTCTCTATTTATTTATAAAATTGTACCATTTTCCTGTTTTCTAAACTTCCCCATATCTACTGCCTTTCCATGTCTTCTATCTACATTACTTTCATTCTTTCTTCAAATTTCCATTTATTCCCATTCCTATTTTTTCCATAATTTTTCCAACCCCTGGCCAGCAACTACAAGGTCGATTCAATAAATTACTGGAAAAGTTGTATAAAACATCTGATGTGTTCCATTCTCATGACTTTCTCTACATCTCTGAAACAAATTATTGTTAAAAAGCTTAAGCTAATATTTACTTCATCCAATCGAGAAAAAATTAGCAGAAATAGTCTAATTATTTGCTTCCTTGCAAGTAGAAGCGAAATAACGGAGTACCATAGGTTAAAGTGATAGTCAATATGTCACTAAAGTTCCTTTGTTTGTATGTATGGACAGGAGTTGACAAAATCCTGTATGAGAAAACTAGGTTTTTCACAGCTGAAACCAAAAACAAGTAATACCTCAAAAATGATCAACTGCAAGAAAAAAATGTAACATAAATTATGTGTTTTAATGTGCTTTACATTTTTTAAGCGGTAAGTTTTTGTCTATCTGTTACGGTTTAGCAGTTATGCAAAATTCCTCAACATTCATCCAGAATGAAGTAGTCTTCAGAGGCTATTCTCAGAAAATTCAAGATATACATTTTATTTGTCAGGTAAGTATCTTTAATGTAGGATATTTTAATCAAAATCGTAGCAAAGGGTAGTTGGGGGTGGGGGGTTTTTCTTTAAGATCTTCATGTCGCATCCTTGGAAGATACCAAACTTAAATACCAAGTTTGGTATTCAACAGCCTTTTAGTTTTTGAGCTATGCTGTCCACAGACACACACAGACCTTTTTCCAAAAATGCTTTTTTTGGATTCAGGGGGACCCAAAACATGTATTTCCAGTGAAATCTCGGTATAGAATTTTTGGGTGCAGTACAATACCTTCTCTATACACTATGTACATAGTATGTGTAGAAAAAGTAAAAATACAAAACTTGGAGAAAGCATGTGCCTCTTAGTTAAGTTTTGGTGGTGTCCAAGAACTATTGCTTTGGCAGCACAGAATGCTGGTATTCACTGAAAACAAGTTACAGGTTTACACCAGCATGCAGAGCAGAGTGTCCTTAGATTTTTGTCAGCAGAAGGTTTGAAACCAATCAGAATCGAACACAAGTGTATGACCAGCTAGATAAGTTCAAACAAGAGTTCCAAAAGCAAAGTCGCTACGAACTGAAACAAGTGCTGGTAAGGTCATGTTGGCAACTTGAACATTACCTGCCAAGAGGTGTTGCCCCCCCCCTATATTGTCTGGATCTGGCACCTTCAGATTATTACATTTTTAACCCATTGAAAGAAGCTCTTAGTGGCTTAAGGTTCACTTAAGAAGGTGAAGTCTAGGTGGCAGTGCATAACTGGTTACTCACATGCCCAAACGTGGAACTGGGGGGGTTACATTGAGAAATAATAATTCTTGTACTCCATTCTCATAATGATATATTTTGTTTGGTTATTTATTGAATGAGCCTTGTACTTCTGCTTCATACTAAAATGTTATTCTGACAACTTCTCTACACACATGATGCACACTTGTACTTGCATGCAGCCCTCCCATTCCCCTCTGTTACACAACCTTACTCCCAAGCATTCAAATTCTTTGATTACTTCTAATCTTTTCCCACTTAATACCCACATCTCCTCTTTTCTCAATTTAGATCTTTTTTTGAAAACTATAACTTTACAGTTGCTCATATTTATTTCTATTCCCTACTCGTCACAAAATGTTTAAACCTCCGTTATTGCCTTTGTAATCCAACAATTGATACGGAACCTACCATTAAATTGTCAGCATATAGCAATCCTGGAATTTCCTTATTCACTATTACCAGACAGTTGTCTTCTCAGGTTTGTGGAATATGAGACGTGTTCTGTACTTTGATTTCAACTACCATAAATAAATATTGTTATTCTTTTAAATTTATTGTGAATCATTGCAGATGCATAAACACACACAGAATCAAGTTATAACTTTTTTTTAACACAAGAATACAACATCTTTACCCCTTCTTGTTTCGTTGTTCAGCCAAATCGATCTTCCTTTTTCTTCACAGAAATATTTGTTGCCATGCGTTCATTCCAAAGCCATGTAACGTATGCAAGTTTTACAAATGCACATACATATAACTCTTTCTATCATTGTTGCTATTGTTGGTCAACAATCCTTTACTTAAACCTTTTTGCATTAGAATGAACACAACATCTTCCAAATATATTAATAACACAAGTAAAACAATTCACATACAAATTAACAGTTAAATGTATGGTTTAAGCTATTTAGCCAAATAAATTTCAAATTATTAATAATAAAATTACAAAATAAAAACCTTGTGGCCTTAATATTGTCACACCCATTATATATTTTTTCTACTTCCTTTATGTAGTTTCTCCTTAATTTCCATGATAGAACTTATCTGTTTATTGTATCAAATGCCTTCTCAAAGTCTGCAAAGAACATGTAC
Organism: Hymenopus coronatus; assembly: GCA_030762935.1. Lineage (NCBI taxonomy): Eukaryota > Metazoa > Arthropoda > Insecta > Mantodea > Hymenopodidae > Hymenopus > Hymenopus coronatus. Next base: position 1,475,215 of record CM060894.1, read on the forward strand.
ACCTTCCTCATTTTTACAGCGATATTTATCTATTGTCTTTATTATAAACACATTATCTATTGGATAGGTAGTCAGACTGAAAAATTCAATGCCATAGCCAGGATTTGAAACACGGTTCTCCCAATCTCTAGTCGGTAGCTCAGTGGCAGAGCAACCAGCTAGAGATCGGGAGATCCATGGTTCAAATCCTGGCTATGGCATTGATTTTTTCAGTCTGACTACCTATCTAACTCCTGCCCTACACATGGCTTGTGTGAAAAAACAATTAATCCAATACCAATTGAACATTATCTATTGTTTGCTTCCCTTTTCTGAAGCCTGCCTGAAATTCTGACAGCTTCCTTTCCTGTTCCACCCAAAGTTTTAATCTTTCTGCCAATATCCCAGAGTAAATTTTTCCTACAATAGCAAACTTATTCCTGTGTAGTTTTCTGGTTTGTTTGGTCCCCCCTTCCCCTTAGAGCACTCGTATTTCCATATAAACCCTGGTAAACCTAGCTTTCTACAGCAGGCGAGCCTTGTTTCAACCTGGCCTGTCAGTTCCCCTCACCCTTTGTCTGCATCAATCTGTATGCGAGTGAATGTGCTTTATGTGGGAATACTAATTATTGTTACAGCTATTTCTTATTATTGCTGTTGCAGTGCCTTAAAGCAGGAGTATAATGGCATTCAAATGCTCTAAAGTTTATTGCAGAGCTAGAGAAATAGTAGCAAATGTGCTGAAATTTATACGACAGGAAGCCGACAAAGAATTTTGTAATCCTTGTGAATAAGCTACAACAGGCATTTCATTATCCACAGTTAAGAAAATAAAGAAGGAGATGATTGATGTACAGAGTGGCTCAGTTTCTTTGTTAAGTACACGTACCCAAACCTTGCACTGATCTCGATTTTGATTTGTGTTTAACTGTTGGACTATAAATGAATTCCATATTCATGAAAAGCAAGTTGCTACAATGAAAGCTGTGTTACATAAGTTAAGAGAAACAATTGATTATAAAGGTCAAGAACGAAGTGTTCAAACTTCTAGGGTTTCGTTGGTGAAACATGCATCAGAGCAGGCGCATTCTTATTGAAAAGTGTGCCATAACAAGTGCTATTACAAAATACTGCCAGGAAGGTCGTCCTATTGTCTACAGCGATGAGACATATGTTCACAGTTCCCTTGGTCTGATAATGGCACCTACCTCCCCAGTGAATGTAGGAACAGAAAAAGGTTTCACTCCCAATGCAAAACTGATCTTTAAATCAAACACCAAAAGTAGCGATTATCATAGGGAAATGAACAGCAAAAATTACATGAAATGGGTTAAAGAAAAATTAAGCCCCAATCTTCCAGAAAAGTCCATTTTTATGATTGACAATACTTCTTATCACAATGTGGCCAGGGACAAGTGTCCAACAATGAACACAAGAAAGCAGGAAATGCAACACTGCTTGCTTAAAAAAGAATTGCATTTGGAAGTGATATGCTAAAAATAGTACTTTACAGCCTTATAAAGCTGCATAAGCCAAAGCATAAGAAATACATTCTGGATGAAATTTGAGAAGATGGGCACATAGTTCTCCGCTTACCACTGTATCATCCCGAACAAATTTATGCAAATTTAAAAGAATGGGTTGCGCTTCGCAATGTGAGTTTCAAGATGGAAGACGTGTGAACAGCAATTTGGTGAAATAGGAGAAGCAGAATGGGGACCAGTATGCCAAGCGGTAAAGCAGTATATAAAAACTCAAGGCCTCCTAGAAACCTGACATTCACTGCTAAAGCAGTGATTTTTCAGCAATGTCTGAATATGAGTGAGGCATATCGGAAATAAATATGAATGTTTTCGAAGACAACACACTAGATGGCAATCAGCAGTGAGAGGCACTCCTAACGTAAGCCAGGGTTTTCACGGAAGTAATCCAACTCTACTATCAGAGAAGCATGTAGTGTTAAAGGCTTTTCAGAGCTTTAGTGCAATTTTTATGCTTTACTTTTTCTGCCAACTTGTACCTTTTAATCTTATGTAATTACCTAACAACTGATAATAAATTATATTATTATTGTTGTTATAACTTCTTACCATGTATTCGAATGTGCAATTATTTCTCCTTGCGTGTTGCTCTATTGTTTTGAAATTCACTGGCGTTCATAAGCATGTACTTTCAAATTTGCTAGTTAATGTAACGTAAAAATTTCTATTGCCAGCTTGTAATACACATGACTCAGTGTTATTCACAAATAAAACTGTTTTCTTATCCATTAGATAAACATATTCTTTATTACTTTTTTATTTTGGAAGTTGATGACAAGTGTTGTTGAGATCAAATTAAATGTGAGTGTTGTTTAGTGTCATTAATTGACTCAATGTTTACTTTTAATTTAATCCTCTTTATTGCTTACTTTCTCTGCTACTTGTGAAGTCTTGTATTCCACTCAAAAACTTGATGTTGACATTTCACTAGAAATAGTGGCTTGATGCCCCCTGAACTCAAAGAAAGCATTTTTAGAAAAAGATCCCACTTTGTACAAACACCAACATTTCAAAATAAAAAGTTGGTTACATACCAAAGTCGATAAGAGTAAAATCTGCTTAAAACATAATATATTCCAATAACTTTCTCCCCATTTTCACAGATTTATATTTTGCAAAGAATGACATTTTAATAAAACAAAGTGTAACAATTGTGATCACATATGATGGCAATGAAGAAGAATTTATAATAAAAATCTGATTATTCCATTCACATGACTTTCTCTGTATTTGGTAACATATTATTGTTAAAAAGCTTATTCTCCTATTTACTTCATGCTAATCGAGAAAAACATTAACAGAAATAGTCTTATTACTGCTTCCTTGTAAGTAGAAGGGAGTACACTAGGATAAAGTGATAGTCAAATGTTTTAAAAGCTGATTGCATTATGATGAAAGCCATTTCTTTGCACTGTCAGAAGTCGACAAATTCCCATATAAGAAAAGTTTAAAGGAATATCTCAAAAATGGTTATCTCCAATGTATTTGATAAATGTTGTGTTTTAACAAGCTCTATATTTTTCATGTAGTAAGTTTTTGTCTATCTCTTACAGTTTACCAGTCACAAAAGATTTAGCAAAATTCATTAATAAGAAAGATGTTTACTCAGGCTATTCCCAGAAAATTCAAGATATACATTTTATTTGCCATGTGAATATCTTTAATATACAGTACTTTAATCAAAATCATTAGAGCCATTTTTGAAATTTTTTTGGGTAGTGTTTAATGCCCAGTTTTACTACTTGTGGCACTGCAGGTGATGATGCTGGTGAATTATGGAATGAACATGGAGCACTGGTGGAATGCGATGGCAGGGGAAATCATAAATCTCACATGCGGTTCCTTGATATCAAACTTGGGCTGTCTTGGGGGGGGGGGATTTTTTTCTTTAAAATTGTGGAAGATGCTAATCTTAAATACCAACTTTTGTATTTTATAGACTTTTCGTTTTTGAGTTATGTTCACACAAACATTCACACAGACGTTTTTCTAAAAAGTGTTTTTTAGATATAGGGCACCCTAAAAGTGTATTTCTGGTGAAATCTTGTTATCAAGTTTTTGAGTGGAATGCAATACCTTCTCTGTACACCATGTAATAGTTTGTGTAGAGAAAATAAAGAGCAATTAGTCACGGAGACACCAAGCACAACCCTCCCTCTAAGAGATTCGGTGAAAATGTCTAGATAAGGGCCGTTGAAAATCATTTCCCATGCTCTTTAATGCATATACATTATCTGCAACAATAACACTTTGTTTGCATGTTTTCATGACGTCAGTCAGTCACTCCTCCATCAGATACTCTACCTTTAGATGCAACTGGCATCTACTAATATTACAATGAGCAACAACAAACTGCCGCAAACGTTTATATCCAGCGCACTTTGGTAGTAGTTAAGGAAATTCCATTTCTTCACACCTCACTCTCTTCTACCATTGGCATCTGAAAGGCAAAATTAATGATGATGAAGATAATAATAATAATAATAATAATAATAATAATAATAATAATAATAATAATAATAATAATAATAATAATAGTAATTGAATCATATTTAATTATAGTAAAGCATTAAAATCCAAGTGAGAAGGAACATTCCACTGAAGGTGGATAGCAAAAATGTCAGGAAAATTATCATGTATAAGCAATTGTAAAGTGCCATACAACAAAGAGAGCAGCAAGAGGACATTCTCACTGTATACGAGGGCCCTCTTCACTGTCTTGTGAACACCTCATCCTTTCAAATGCCTAACACCATTCTTCTTTGTAAGCAACAACTGCAGTTTCAGATGTTGACCTAGAATTTTCTCTTTTATTTTGGGGAATAGAGGCCAGATGTAGACTATAGGGAGGATGGGACACAAACTAGTCTTGGGACCTTTGTTAACTTCATTGAAGACATTTTACAGTGACAGTCTTTTGTCCCTCAAGCAGAATTATCACAATGTGAACATGAAGGAACAGATCATTTTGTCGCCAACCCTTCTTCTCTTAGCAACACCCAGACTTAGTTTCTGGATCATATTGCTATATAAATTAAAATTAATTGTACTTTTATTTATGAACGATCTTTAACTGCTGTGGTTCTCAGCGTACCATTCTATACGGGGCGTGAAAGATAACCTAAATTTGCTCAGACACCTGTTTATCGGGCTTGAGATTCTTTTACGTGCCATAAATTTATGACATGGGACCAACGGCTTTATTTCCCTTCCAAAGGAAGCCATGCTAAGGATTTTACACCCAAAAAAATCCATTGTCCTCCACCAGGTTTGAACCTGCGACCTTGGGTATATGAAGTTAGCATGATAACCATTACACCACAGAGGTGGATTCACCTAAAGTGACTTTTAAGCCAGAAAATCATAGCACAGAAATGCTCTTGCTTCTGTCTGGTGTAGCCACACATACACAAGTGAACATTGTCAAGCTAGGAAGAACTGCAATTCTCAAACCTCCGAGTGACCTTAACCCTTTAAGGCCAGTCATGATGCCCTTTTCATACGTTTTAACTCTTTCTGTGTACTTTCTATGTCATAGTCAAAGAGAAATGTTTTGTGGAGCATTTCAGGACCTTATCTTCGCTCCAAAGCACTAAAGTAGCTCCAAATTTAATGTCTCTAGCCGTGTCTGTTTATGTTGGCTGAAACATGTCATAGCCAAAGGTTACGACTGAAGAGAAAATAAAGAGTTGCAGTTTATGATGTATTAAAAGAAAGAGAGTTATTTTGAATTTTCAGACCTTGTTGAAAGAGTTTCTGACATTGGCATAAGAGAGGAAGATATATATTCTAGCTTCAGCAATAAAAATGTATCTGATAACATCGGCCATCGTACACATGCAATAATTGGTGTACTTATCAAAATGTAGTTATAGAGATGCAACTATATGACAAATACAATGTGAATCAACCATTCGGCTAAGCAACAACACAAGTGCTAAATTGTACAGTAATGTAGGTTACATTTGTATCCTATTGCTGTATGTCACTTTCATTAATAGTGGCATCATGCTTGTGTGTGCATTTTTGGTGACTTTTTCAAGTTTTCAGCCTTCAGGTTACATAAAATCATATTTTGTATTTTAAAAAGATAAAACACCAGACCAAAACAGGATGCTGTTTTAGTACAGAAATATCTATACTTTCATTTAATTTGCCTGAACTTTCTGTGTAGTAAGGTGTTATATGCCATCTTAATTTTATTTTCAAATTTTTCTTTTGTTTTCAATTTTTTAAAAGTATTGAAGAGACTTTACATCCATAATGCATATTATGCAGCAAACAAAAGGGTTTACTAAAAATGAAAAAATATTCAGTTATGTTATGCTTGCCACTTTTTAGACAGCATTTTGCTATTGGGGCTGGCACAAAAACGGTTAAAATGTGGTCACACTTCCATTCAAGCAGGTCCCAACAACCAACAAGATTGTGACAAAAACTTGGAGTTGCCAATTGAACATATGCAAGTTGATCTCGATAGACCGTGTCCAGTACATGCTATTCTGGTGTACCAGTTGATCATTGACCAAAACTGCAGGTTGCCAAACTCAACACTTTCAATACAAACTTTATACTCAGATTCATCTACAGACACAAAAGAAATAAAACATTACATGAAATCACCACTCTGGAAAAATTGGAAAAACTATCAGTTAAATTTTGAACATTTATTTCTCACCCCAAAGGTTTCTGGAAATTTTAGAAGATTTTTGAAGACTAATATAAAGTTGGTTCTCAAAATAGATATAACATCCACAGCTTATTAAATCACCCTTTAAAAGATACCACACCAAAAACTATGAAATCAGGGATTTACAAAATGAGCTACAATAAGATTTACTGTATTAATCCAAATATAAAACATTAATGTTCAGAACTGAGGCTAATCTTGCATTCTTCACAATATGTTTGCTGAAGAGTAAGCTTCAAACTTTGGTATGCTACTGCCAATGTTGCGACGAATACAGCAGATTTTGTGCCTTTCATTTTGTTAAGGGCCTATGCTGTCTTGATAGAATAATCGTCACTACAGCTATGCTTCCACATTCTACCATCTACCATTCCACACATACCAATATCACATTCTACCATCTACACTACCATGGTGCACATTCCACACATACCAATATCACATTCTACCATCTACACTACCATGGTGCACATTCCACACATACCAATATCACATTCTACCATCTACACTACCATGGTGCACATTCCCCACATACCAATATCACATTCTACCATCTACACTACCATGGTGCACATTCCACACATACCAATATCACATTCTACCATCTACACTACCATGGTGCACATTCCAATATCACATTCTACCATCTACACTACCATGGTGCACATTCCACACATACCAATATCACATTCTACCATCTACACTACCATGGTGCACATTCCAATATCACATTCTACCATCTACACTACCATGGTGCACATTCCACACATACCAATATCACATTCTACCATCTACACTACCATGGTGCACATTCCACGCATACCAATATCACATTCTACCATCTACACTACCATGGTGCACATTCCACACATCCCCACCCTCCCCACATACCAATATCACATTCTACCATCTACACTACCATGGTGCACATTCCACACATACCAATATCACATTCTACCATCTACACTACCATGGTGCACATTCCACACATCCCCACCCTCCCCACATACCAATATCACATTCTACCATCTACACTACCATGGTGCACATTCCACGCATACCAATATCACATTCTACCATCTACACTACCATGGTGCACATTCCACACATACCAATATCACATTCTACCATCTCCACCCTCCCCACATACCATTATCACATTCTACCATCTACACTACCATGGTGCACATTCCACACATCTCCACCCTCCCCACATACCAATATCACATTCTACCATCTGTAATACCTAATCTACACTACCATGGTGCACATTCCACACATCTCCACCCTCCCCACATACCAATATCACATTCGACCACCTACACTACCATGGTGCACATTCCACACATCTCCACCCTCCCCACATACCAATATCACATTCTACCATCTGTAATACCTAATCTACACTACCATGGTGCACATTCCACACATCTCCACCCTCCCCACATACCAATATCGCATTCTACCATCTGTAATACCTAATCTACACTACCATGGTGCACATTACACACATCTCCACCCTCCCCACATACCAATATCGCATTCTACCATCTGTAATACCTAATCTACACTACCATGGTGCACATTCCACACATTCCACACATCTCCACCCTCCCCACATACCAATATCGCATTCTACCATCTGTAATACCTAATCTACACTACCATGGTGCACATTCCACACATCCCCACCCTCCCCACATACCAATATCACATTCTACCATCTACACTACCATGGTGCACATTCCACACATCTCCACCCTCCCCACATACCAATATCACATTCTACCATCTGTAATACCTAATCTACACTACCATGGTACACATTCCACACATCCCCACCCTCCCCACATACCAATATCACATTTTACCATCTACACTACCATGGTGCACATTCCACACATCTCCACCCTCCCCACATACCAATATCACATTCTACCATCTGTAATACCTAATCTACACTACCATGGTGCACATTCCACACATCTCCACCCTCCCCACATACCAATATCACATTCTACCATCTACTACCATGGTGCACATTCCACACATCTCCACCCTCCCCACATACCAATATCACATTCTACCATCTGTAATACCTAATCTACACTACCATGGCGCACATTCCACACATCTCCACCCTCCCCCCATACCAATATCACATTCTACCATCTGTAATACCTAATCTACACTACCATGGTGCACATTCCACAAATCTTCACCCTCCCCACATACCAATATCACATTCTACCATCTGTAATACCTAATCTACACTACCATGGTGCACATTCCACACATCTCCACCCTCCCCACATACCAATATCACATTCTACCATCTGTAATACCTAATCTACACTACCATGGTGCACATTCCACACATCTCCACCCTCCCCACATACCATTATCACATTCTACCATCTGTAATACCTAATCTACACTACCATGGTACACATTCCACATATCCCCACCCTCCCCACATACCAATATCACATTCTACCATCTGTAATACCTAATCTACACTACCATGGTGCACATTCCACACATCTCCACCCTCCCCACATACCAATATCACATTCTACCATCTGTAATACCTAATCTACCCTACCATGGTGCACATTCCACACATCTCCACCCTCCCCACATACCAATATCACATTCTACCATCTGTAATACCTAATCTACACTACCATGGTGCACATTCCACACATCTCCACCCTCCCCACATACCAATATCACATTCTACCATCTGTAATACCTAATCTACACTACCATGGTGCACATTCCACACATCCCCACCCTCCCCACATACCAATATCACTTTCTACCATCTACACTACCATGGTGCACATTCCACACATCTCCACCCTCCCCACATACCAATATCACATTCTACCATCTGTAATACCTAATCTACACTACCATGGTGCACATTCCACACATCTCCACCCTCCCCACATACCAATATCACATTCTACCATCTACACTACCATGGTGCACATTCCACACATCTCCACCCTCCCCACATACCAATATCACATTCTACCATCTGTAATACCTAATCTACACTACCATGGTACACATTCCACACATCCCCACCCTCCCAACATACCAATATCACATTCTACCATCTACCCTACCATGGTGCACATTCCACACATCTCCACCCTCCCCACATACCAATATCACATTCTACCATCTGTACTACCTAATCTACACTACCATGGTGCACATTCCACACATCTCCACCCTCTCTACATACCAATATCACATTATACCATCTGTAATACCTAATCTACACTACCATGGTGCACATTCCACACATCTCCACCCTCCCCTCAAAACACGAATTTACGCATTGAATCAGGTAAAACGTTTTACGATATATTCTATTAAGTATGTTGTCTTGTAAATTGTATCCATAATCACCGTTATCACTGAACACAAAAGTACTGGTACATTTCCATTCCCCATCTCTCTCCCACTCACAATGTGAATTTCTGCGCAAATTAAAATGTACGTTGTGTTATATTAAGTATGTTGTCTAAATAGAAAAATCATATCCATCATTGTCGTCGTTACAGCCTCACTGACATCGCACACAATTCAAATTAGGTAAAAACATTTACAATGTCTTATATTAAGTATGATCATCATATTCAACACTGTCGTTACGCTACTGCCACTCTTGCTATCATGTATTGCACCCATGCTGCCCTCTCAAAATGAGAATTTCCACACAATTTCAAATAAAGTAAATACAGGACTTAATCAGCTTAAGTGTCCATTAGTTTGCCCAAAATGTATGGCAAACCTTTAAATTTCATTTATGCATTAAGTTATGACATTCTTTTTACATAGATGATGATGCAAAATTCCAAAATTTAGTTCTGAAAAATGAGGGTTATCTTGCATTCAAGGTTTTCTTTTTTTCGGATAAAACAGTATATTGAGAAAACAAAACAAAATTTGGAAACTGGATTGAAAGAACACCTGAAAAGCATTAGGTACAAGTTTGCAGCAGAGATCACTTTTGCTCTCAAAATCATAACATACAAGAAAAAATAGAGTTGATAAAATATGTAAAATAACCTTTGGAACTGCAAATTTGAAAAGATGTTTATCATCAAGGAAGAAGATTGAGGTCTCCATCATGTTTGTATGTAGTGTCCCCAAACAAAAAGGTGACTTAATTCTCTTAGTGTACATCACCAGTTTCACAAGACCTTGTTCCCAAGCTGGGCAACTCAACTTCAAGAGCTTCAAGCTGAGAAAGGTGCTTATTTTCCACAGTCAGACAAATCCTACTTTACTAAAAAGTGGCAAGTCAGTTAAATAAGTTTATTTAATATGCAACTGTGCTGAAAATAACAAATTAAATAAAGTACATATATATATGACAGCAACCATTTTTTTTTTTTTTTTTTTAGAAAATCAAACAAGGATTAGTTTTAGAATATTTAAATGATTTTATTGCTTTTAAACTTCATTACATTTTTGTATTGGATCAAATCAGTTCCTTAAAGCAATATGCCATTCTTTTTGTGGCACTTCAGAAATTTTCAGGATATTTGCTTCATGGGAAATAAATTTTTATACCTTTAACTTCTGCATGTTTTATTGTATCAAATTTTGCTTCACATGGCATATATTTTTTGGCTGATTTTGGGTTTTTTAATGTTTTACTGCTTCATCTAATACTGAAAAAGTGATGCCATGCGTTTTATGTTTAATTTTTGGAAATTTTATAAATTACTAGGTCAGGGCTGACCTTTAAGGCATCCAGATACTCAGATATTTAAGTTTTGTGAGGTGTTGTCATGATGTAAAATTACTTTTTCCTATTAACATTTTTCAATAACTTTTTAAAAAATAAACAGACATTTGCGTATACCAATGTCTATCTTCTAATGCTATTTTAGCAATATGGCCTTTTTTAGAAGAAAAAAATCTAGCAACCATCTTCCTACTAGTCAGACTTTGTTCGAAACAGCCACAATGTGTTTTTGATTGGAAGTCAATTTATGTGGAATCCCTCGACAACAAAGTTTTATCACATCCAACTGTTGATATAAAATGTTTTATTAAAACATTAATGGGAATGCACAGTGAAGTAACTAATCAATTAGGAGTAAAAACATAGATTACACTCAAATTTCACTAGAAATAAAGTAACTTACTTCGGACATGTTTCAGTGGCTGTTGATGCACACGTCCGAAGTAAGTTACTTTATTTCAAGAGTGAAGTTTGAGTGTAATCTATGTTGTTACTCCTAAAATGTTTTGTATTGAATTAGAAACCTCAAGTATAAATTATGGACATGTATAAACAGATGATGGGGCTGGAGCAGGTGGTATATGTCACTTCTTTTCCTTTTACACAAATGTTGGAAAAAATACCACAAATTTTGATAGGAAATAGAAGCAGTTTATATAAGCTGTCAATGCATTTCCCTGGCTACATCAATGCAAAAATATAGTTATAGCTTCACTCATAGGCTGCTATACAAGTGATAGTAAGACTCCCAAAAATGAATAAAATTAAAGAAATTCAAAAGATGATAAACTATCGGTAAAAATTTCTATTACAATGGATTCCATCTCACTGAGGAATGGATGGTAATTAAGAGATTTTTATGGCAAAGAAAGGAACCCAAATTAAACAAAAACTATTATAAAATTTCCTTATGAATCAAACACATTGCAAAAACAAAAATAAATACAAATTATATACATAAAATAACACAAAAAAATACAAATTGTACAAAATCCTAAATTTAATTTGAAAATTAGCAAGGAAATCAACTGTTGCCCATAACTGGACATGATAACCATCTGTTTCAACCTGACCAAAATGCCTACTACATACCAAAGAACGTGTTGCTAACAAATACTTGGAAGCGAGGAGAATCGCTCCATTGACAATCTCACACATATCAATGTTGTCTGACTATCAAACAGTGACAATATTTTCATGTGTGTGTCAGGAGCATAAAGGGTTCTGGCTCCACAATACCATACAAGTAGATGCAATATGTCAACAGCAAACTGAGCTTTTCACAATGGATGAAAATGATGCTTCAACACGAGTCAGAGGTAGTTTCATTGAGCCAACTATAAGAAGTAGAATCTTTGTGTGTTTTCTGAAAGCACCCATGTTTTTCAAGAATTTTAGCTGCAACCTCAGAACTAATTATTTATTTATCTTTGTACTGCTTTAATGTTGTTCAAATATTTTGCTAAAAATAATCTATTCACATTTCTTACACAGGTTATAGATAAAAGAAAAGGGCAAAGGGATCAATAATACAAGATGAGTATAGAGCAGAACAAGTTAGCTGTCTGGCGGTGAACTCTTGCCCAGCATGGCTCCACTTGGGTACCAGTCCCAAATAGTTATTTATCATGTAAGTTTCACAACCACGCTTGCATATCATATAATCTTTTCTCCGATATTAAGTTTGAGCCATTCACCAAGGGTTATAGTTATTTACTTCGCATTGCTGGGTGCCATGATGGTACAGTTTAAGCAGGCAGTGACAATATTATTATTGTTCTGTCGTGTATTTTCAGAAAACGGCAGATTTTGAGGATTATATCCTTAGAGCTGCGAAAGAAGCAGAATCAAATTTACTACCTGCTAAATCCCGAAAAGTTTATGAGGCACAATATGAGAAATTTATGAAGTGATGTTTGTTGATCAGTGATGTAATATCATGAATTATTTTGGCAACCGTGAATTTGGAAGAAAATTACTTTACACTTACTGCACTCTTTTGGGCGTGGATTCCATAAATCAATTTTAAGATCTGAAATGAGCTTGTAAACTACTCAGTTGTAGAAAAAAGTATTTATAATTGATATGTGTACACAGAATTTGTAACAGTGGGCCCAACATTTTTATCTTTGGGGGAGGGGATGGAGGGATTAAAAGAGAAAGTTTACATAACAAATCCATATACTTAAGAGAAATTTAAAAATAAAATTTGCTATCATTTCTCAGAAGGAACTCCAGAACTGCTTGAACAACAGCAGACTTGCATCATCTCCCGTCTTGATATATGCAAGTACTTTTATTTTTAAGGGTTTATTTTCTGTCAAATCAATGCATATGTGCTGTTCTGCTCTATGCTCATCACAAGTCTCATGCAAACTTGGTGCTGAAACATTAACTTTTATCATATACATCTTACCTTGGACATAGAACAGGCAGTCAAGTTGGTTTTGTTGAAGCATTTCTCGACCTTCAGTTGACGTACACTGTCCTTCAATGCATGTTAACAGTGATACCCAGTAACATGCAGGCATTAACTATTCCAACTTCAGACATCTTTAATTCTCCTCTGTCTTTCTGCAGCTGTCACTTGCCGTTTGGTTTGGGGGGAACCAGTTCATCACAGACAGAATGAGAATAACAAGTTAAGTACTTGTATTGTAATGTGAGCATTCACAATTAACAGGGTTATGAGAGTAACTTAGCCCATCTGGCTTAAGTTGAAACAAGCAGCCTACTTCCTAACTTTTTCTTTTAGTGTTTAACACCCACTTTTACAATGATCAGAGAAAGCCCAGCCCTGCACCAGCTGGGTAAGTAGCCACACGTGAAGAGTTACTCTGACCCACACTTAGCAGCACTTTACACACTGTTAAGGGTTTCTTGTACTTTTATGTGAAGATACACAGGTATTGTTGTTGCTTTTCAGATTTCATCAGTGCCAAACATAATTTCCCTTAAATCAATCAACTGCACTCGTCTTCCAACACCAGCTTGGAACAACAAAATAAACACATCCTTGTCAATAAAAAAATTCAGCAGACACAACACATTTCGTTATCTAGGCAGTTGAAATTAATTAGTGAGCCAATTTTGTAACGCTACATCACTTACTATATTATTGGAAAACAAACATAAAAATAAGAACAAAATTATACAACAGAAATTTTAAACAAAAACAAGAAGACAAATCAGCAGTTGCTTGGCATTTTTAGAAAGAGCAACACACCATAAATAGAAGTCCAAAAATACAACAAGGAAAACAGAATTAAAAGTTTGGGAGAATATCTACTTTTGAAAAAACAGGAACCGTAAAATCCTGCCAGGCAACCTACTGATGCAGAGGCTCATCAAACCAACACAAGGTGACGACAATCATCACAGCAAACAATGCCAGCAATCAACTAAAGGAATTGACAGTGGAAGCTTTTGAAGCATGTTTTCCAGTAATAAAAGTGATGTATTGTTACAAACTTGACTCACTAATTAATTTCAACTGACATCACAAAATGCACTAACACTAGGCAGTATAAATAGCTGCCACTGCCACCAAACGAAGCAGGTGCTCTAGCGACTCAGCTACAAGGCCAGCCAAAATCATCTTCAAAGTAGCCTTCATTAATTTCACACTTAGCAATTGTTTTAGAAACAATTATCATTGATAACTTCTACTGCAGTCACCTAGTATAGCATCATTACATGGTGACCCATTTGCAGCCTTTCCCTACTTCGCTACTCCCACACTGTCTGCCAATCAGGTGCATGAGCAGTCAGTTAGGGGCTTCTGTCGCTGGAGTAAACATGGAGTATCACGCATCTTTATTTGTAAACTTTACATTAAATGTGAATCGGCTCGACGTGTGCACAGGGAGTTTACAAACGCTGTACACCTGCAATAAAAACTATACCTGCAGTCGCCAATAAATGTGAAGCTTCTGGTTCAGTGTTGGACTAGGTCAGTGTTAACAGAAAATAAACTGGATCAAATCAGTGCCACTTTAGAACATTTGCCTTAAAAGTCGTTGAACAAATTAATGCAGCAAACGGATGTATCTCCATCTTCTGGTAGAAACGCTACACGTCTGTTGAAACTAAAAGCTTATCACTACTCACGAGTGCAATAGGCACAATTAACAAGTAACCCTCAAGGAAGAGCACGTTGCTCACGCAATGTCGACTCCAACTGGAACAACTAGACAGTAGTGAGATATTGTCACGTGTGCCACTGGCAACAGCTTTCATTTATATTAGTTTGGTAACATTTTACTAATACTTTGAATCTAACTTGGATTCCTCTTTATATTTTAAAGCTCTGCTAAGTTGTGCGCAAGATGGGATGTACAAAGGTGTACATTTCCTATGACCTGACATGGGAGCCTATAGAACATTTCTTGTATCAGGCAACGAAAGGAAAATCATGAACACATACACAACTGCAGACTATAAATGGTAATTAATATCCACTGACAATATTGAAACCCTCATAGGGACCAAGAGGGCAATCTAGGCCCACTCATGGTCTCTTGTTTATTGGGCTTAGCTCCAGACTATACCTGCGACAAAGTTACTATCTAGGAATTGTAAAGTCAAATATTCAAACTAGGGTGTCTCATTACTGGAGCACCTCTAAATAAGTACCAAATACATTAGTTTTATTAAAGCCAAGCTTTGAGTTCCCTATTATTGCATCACACCTGCTGCCAGATCCCTGTGAGACAGCAGCAGCGTGAGTTGACAGTACCACGAAAGTTAATTTGTAAAATCCAGTTATTGAAATTGATTTGTTTTCTGAAATCATGAACTAAAGTCACTCTGTAGGGTTTGGCAGCTGCCTAACAGTGTATTTGCTTCATCAACTTTTTCCTCGGTCAGAACAAGTCGACTTCACTTCTTTAACGATCTTGTTCTCCTAAACTTGTTAACTAGATGCCTCAGAGCCTCTATCCAGTACTGCAAAATTAGGACATTTCTGCTAAAATTGTCTACATGATTTTGTTCATGTACACTACCAATAAAAAATGTAAACTCGCCTCGCTAAGTAGAGAATGTGAGGAAATAAGGTTTCAATTTAGAAGTGTCTACGCTTTACACAGCCACGACATACAGGTCTCACTTGCTTTAAGAGCTGCTATATAAACAGGGCTCATACTTCAGGGCTAATTTAATATTAAACTAGCCTTCAAGTACAAAACATAATTATTTAGTATTGTTTTACATTGTAAAAATATTTTTTTTAAATAAAACTATAGTGTTTTAAAAAGCCCTTGCAACTACAGTGAAATGTAACCCTGTCAGTTTCCAAGCACGCCATTACACTGTTTATTTTACTTGAACCCTCCCCATCCGTTACCACAGGATATTTTTACTGCAGTTGCTAGGATTTCAACTCGTAAATGTTTGGCTTTCAATAGATGTCCAGTTCACTACCAATAACCTGGCTACTCAAACTGCTTTAGTAGGGTAGTACATTCACGAATCAACTTTCTGTCACTGGTGTGTGTATCATACATAAATATTACTTCTGATGGTAGATCTTTCAGTGGACACACAACAGTAACACTCTTAAGTAAATCACACACAACACAGATGTCTTTAATAAACTTTCACTAACTAGATTTACAAACACAAAGCTGATAATGGACACAGGTAAAATACTCATGTCATTGTAGTACAGCATGACTACGCATGTTGTAGGATTCCTGGTGGTTATTTTGCACAAATTATAGACTCCATTAAGCAAGAAGCAAAGTTGCATTAGATTGAGCAACCAAAACTGGAAGCAGAGCAAGGCAGCACTGACCCCATGACAGAGTATGGTTGTTGGTAAGGTGCTGAGGTAAGGATATTCGTAATTTAGTACGTCAACAGTGTAATACAAACCTGAACCAAGCCAAGGACACTAAATGTAAACTGCGATAGGTGAGTGATGTGGAAATTGTGTCCCACTTGCCATTTGTTTTCATAATTCCAAACCCATTGTAATGAAAATGGTGCAACTTGGCCTATTAACAACATGCTCATCCACTGGTTAATTGCGTGTTT
The DNA here is from genome assembly GCA_030762935.1 of Hymenopus coronatus. Lineage (NCBI taxonomy): Eukaryota > Metazoa > Arthropoda > Insecta > Mantodea > Hymenopodidae > Hymenopus > Hymenopus coronatus. The sequence continues at coordinate 1,492,238 of CM060894.1, forward strand.
ATTGTGTTGTATGTATAATATTGAAGGTGTTTGTGTTTTGGATAGACAAAACAGTGCAGTGCAGTTAAAACGAAGAGTATGGTTATTATTTGTGTGTATTAGAAGACAAACTTCATACAGGCAAGTTAAGAGTATCTTAAGGAGACCTGGAGATGGACCTACTTACTGGATGTTGGCTATCATTTGGACCTTATTAAAGAAACTTGAAAGACATGCACGGGGTAGAGAACAATCATCACAGGAAACAATCAAGATTGTCAAGGATAGACTAATGGCATTACCCTCTAAATTATTTGGCTGACTTTTGCAAGAAACAGCAATGTCCAAAAGCACTTGTCAGACTGCTGCAAAATTACAGAAGCTTCAAGCTTACCATTTCACTGTGCTGCACGAATTAAAAGAAACTGACAAAGTGAAGCAAGTATGTTACTGTCAAATATTTCAACCATTTCTTTCACAATTAGCCAACCATTCTGGACTATATTTGGTTCATGGACAAGGTGTGGTTTCACCTGTTGAAATATATAATCAAAACTCCCATATTTGGGCAAGTGAAAACCCCTATATGAAACACAAAGAGCCCTTTCATTCATTGGTACATGGTGTGCAATATCTCGGCAGTGAATAATTGATCCCACTTCAACAAAACCACCACTAAAAATCCTTTGAAATTCTCAATACATTTGTAAATCAACTGAATAGGACATGCCACACAACTGATAATGGGCAAAATTCGTCCCTTTCTGCAACATTTCGAAAGCACTTTGGCCACCACGCTTGCCCAAACTACATCACCAGATTTTTATAGGAACATCCAAAAGGGAAAGTTTATAAGAAACCATAGATGCTTTGAAAGAAAACCTCATTCAGAGACCCATGCAATAAAAGCAGACTGGTTCAGCACATTTCTTGCAGAGTGTGGCAAGTAATCTTCAAATTGCATTGTCAGATTTTCATTAGTATTGGGATTGTTAAAACCAATTCTGAGTTGGGTAGCAAGTGGGACATGTAGTTCTCCCACAATCACACTTTGCCTCTTGCTAGCACGACAAAGTGGCAGGAGGAAACTGGGCCTCGCTGTAAACACCTGTCCCAGTGTCAAAGTAAGCAAACAATAGAGTCTTACCTGGAGGTCCATGAAACAGGACGCCTTTGGGAGGTTGGATGTGGAATTTTTCAAATACCTCCCGATACATTATTGGAAAAACCACCATTTCCTTCAGGCAACGGATATGGTTTTCTAAGCCACCGACATGACAGAATCTGATGTTACAATCCAGTGACATAGGATCCACATCTGCTAGTGTTGAAACTATCTGTTTATGATCTCCTGCACCTCTTCCTGTTTTACTTGAACTCTGAATATCACCAGCATTGAAGTTCAATGGTATACACCTGCAACACAATCACATTCACATCACTTTCTCTACCATTTTTCAATAAATTCCTATTTAAAAAAGTTTAGTCTTTAATCAAGATAAATACTAGCAGAAATGCATTTATTACAAATTTCCTTATAGGTATAATGGAAATAAGGAAATACACTAGGCTTAAGGCAAGAGCTAGCTGCTATGTGATGGATTTGGTCTTTGCTTGACCAGAAAAAGAAAAATGAATAATGATCTCTTATTTATAAATGCAAGTACTACGAAACAATCTAGGAATTCAGTAACTCTAAAACAAAAATATATTTCAGTTTACAGAATGAGAGGACTTCAGAGACTATTCCCACAAACTTCAGCATATACACATACTCCATTTGATAAGTGCTATATTGCACCGGCAACATGTCCATGGAGCATAAAGTTACTCATCTTGTCAGGATAAGGGAAATAACCCTATCCAGGTAATTCACGCTAAGCGAGATTTCAACTTGCGACCTGTTGAATGTGAGGGAGACGTGCTACCCCAGATGGACTTACAACAGCTGCAGGACGACCTAGGTTTGTGCAGCAAACATCACTTTTGTCATTATTTTCTTTAATTTCAGTTGGAGTAATGGTTGGGAACTTTAGCTTCCAATATTCCTGAATGACAATTAATTTTCAAAAACATTTGAAGAATCTGAAGAGTAACTAGAACAAATGAGAAACAGATTCCAGAAGAATTTTACAAGATCAAATCTGTTCAAATAATATAGTGATCATAATAGTATGAACTTTCTTTACAAAAATTTAAAGCAAACAGCCAAAGGAGCTTTTTGTGCGTTATGATTGAATGGTTTTGAGGCATGGTTGGTATAACCTTTATTTTACCATTACTTGGCATTTGGAACAGTTCTCCAATGGACTCAACAGTTCATTTTCTGATTTCGTTTTCGGGCATGTCTGGAAGCTAGCGGTTTTATGTTAGCATGCTTATGGTGTCAAATTAAACACCAGAACACAATGCTTAAACAAAATAAATGCTTAAAAAGATATTAAACAATTGGTGCAACAAAAAGAAAAAAATGCAACTCAAAAACTTAACGCATCACCATAGAACACACTTCAGTTCAGCATTTGAAACAACCTACATCCGAACACACAAAATCAGATTTTACAAAATACAAACAAAAAACAGGAAGAAAAATCTGCAATAGCAACTCATCTTGGCAAGAATATAAAGCTGATCGAGAATCTGTAGTTTTAAAAAGCATTTAAAATGAAAAAACTAACAGTGTAAAGAACATATTCATTTTGAAAGCAAGATCGTATCTTCAGTTTTGAGTTCCTGCCAAGCAATCAGCAACAGGTTCATCATTCAAGTAGTTGTGGAGCTCTCAAAAATGTCCCATTTTTATAAGAAGTCATGCAGCCAAAAACTGAGTATTCAGACTGCAGTAAGATTGACATTGGCAAAACCAAAAGAAACAGAAATCAGACTTAAAGAAAACACAAGCCATAAAACTACATTATAATACAAGTTAAGCAAAATTAGAGAAATGTACCTGCTTCGAGATTTGTTGTGGTTTTTATTCTTCTTTCTATCAAATCTCTCTTCATCGCTACTGCTGGAGGAACTGTCATCTCTTGCAGGTGCACGATGTCGTCGTCTCCTCACTGAATTGCACAACACTGAACGCAATATACGCGATGATCTTCGAGGAGGTTCTGAAATTAACATTCTTTTATTAAACTCTAGCAGCGCTATGTGTACAACAGGCATTCACAAATTATTACCGTTGCAATGAAATACTGCTTAGTCTACAGGCTCATTCTCTCATAGTAAAAGATGCTTAGTCCTGGACAAAGCTGGACGATTCCACTCCAGCAGGGTGAGGGGAACACCATAGCAATGGACACAACCGTACTGCAGCCAGGCTGCTTCAGCTCCACCAATGCCTGCTGTCACTGCTCTAATGCGTCAAAGCCAGCTACAGCACACGGAGGACAGCTGTTACGTGGCTCTCCAAACAGCTACACCATCAGCAGTATTGCAGAGATCACTTCCACAACCAGCAAATCTCTACTGAGCGGCAAAGTTGCAGCCACTTCACATCAGCCTCAACTAGACTCTCCACGTGGTACAGCCCAGGACCAAACACAGTCAGATCATGCAAGTGAGTGAGAAACTGGACCAGCCACAAACTTCCTCTAACAGAATCTGTTCATCACTCACATTCTTTTAAAATTAAAGATTAAAGCACTCTTCTCCCTCTCTAACCTGGAGCTACAGTCAGGGACTTGGGTCATGTCTATAGCCTAGCAGAGCCAACCAATGGGCTTCGGCCCAAAAATCAACTGCCACTAACGGTGCTGCATGTGCAATACTCTGATAATCTCGCTCTCTCATTCCTATCCTTTCCATTGTTTAAAAAAATTCATAAACGTCTAACTGCAGCATGTGATCAAGAAGCTGTTGGGACACACAGTTGAGTGCTCCTTTAGCACAACTGGGGCTCATCTGACATTCTGTGTAGTAAAACAATGAGGAATTGATGGCAGCTGTCCACATGTAGCCATGTTTGCTAATGGATAAGATACAAAAACTCTATGTTAAATGATTTCCAAATGCCTTCCCTGTTTTCATTAAAGAGATGGTATGGAAGCATTCACACAATATCTACATCTCCATGTGACAAACATGCCAGCATTTGTGCAGTGGGGAAATGCACAACTCAACATTTCTTTCTTTTGGCCATCGTCTCACAACCACCAATGTGAAAAGGAATCCTCAACTTTTATTTTTGTCTCGGAGAGAACCCCCCCCGAGTCCCAAACACTAACATGAATTGCAGAAAATCTACTGTACATACCACGACCTTGGCAATAATCATTTTCCCTTATACTCCATCACTGATGGACCTGCTAAATTTCAAACTTATATTTTCCTGAAAAACGTAAATCATGAATACCAGACAACCTCCATTTCTTGTGTTCGGATAAGTATGCTCTCATTCTGGTTCCTTTAACATGTAACTACCACAACAGGCACCATTAACGGTGAAGTTAAATTTCATTTCTATTTTACCTTAAAAAATGTTGGGTTTGACTCCCCAGCAAGTGAACCGTCCACTTTATATATTTCATCCCTGAAATATCACAGGGTCATTCATACAGGATGGCTTAGAATACCCAATAATGGAGGTGACGTGTTAAAATAAAAAATATATGTTTTTTGGTCCTTTAGAGGTGCAAACCTCTCAGCATTGTCAACTCAATGATTACCCATGCTTCTTTGGGATTTAGCTTCACAGATCCTTGGCTACACTTTGTGGCTTAGGGCCCTCTACCCTTGGCTATGCTATAAGGCTTTTTAAGATTGTGAATGTTGCCAACATTCAGAGAGCCAAGGACAGAAGAAGCAATGTTGCCATAATGTCTCAGGCAATACATATTACGTTTATGAAGGAAACTAACAAAAGCGAAGCTATTATAAACACAAATTAAAAATATGTGTTCCATTCACATGTCTTTCTCTACATCTCTGTAACAAATTATTGTTTAACAGTTTATTCTTCTATCTACTTCTGCTAATAAACACAAGTGGAAATGCTTCCTCATAAATAGAAGGGAAGTAATAGAATACATAGGCTAAAAGGATAGTCAAATCTTCTAGCCATGTGGATGCATTGCCAGGAGTTGACAAACTCGCATATGAGAAAAGTATTTTAAAACTGAAACCAATAACAAAGAATATCTGAAAAATGGCCAACTCCATGAAAAAAATGTATACGACATAAATTGTGTTTCAACAAGATCTATATGTTTTATGTAGCAGTTTTTTTTTTTTTTTTTCGATTTCCTACTTATTGGTTATGCAAAATTCACCCATAATAAAGTAGTCTTCAGAGGCTATTTCCAGAAAATTCAAGATATACATATTATTTGTCAGGTAAATATCTTTAATGTAAATCTTTAGAGCCTTTTTTGAGAAAATAATTTTGGAAACATTTTCCATGTAGTCTGGGGGTGGGAGGATTTTTCTTAAAATCTTTGTGTTGCATCCTTATATAGCAAGTTTGGTATTTTACTGATTTTTCATTTTTGAGTTATAGTGTTCACAGACACAGATCTATTTCTAAAAGTCTTTTTTTTTTGATACAGAGAGCCCTAAAACTTCTATTTCCGTGAAATCTTGGTATCAAATTTTTGGGTGGAATGTAATACCTTCTCTGTACAGTATGTGCATAATATATATAGAGAAAATAAAACTATAAGTGAATAAGTGTTGGAAAAGTGTTAGTGTATGTTCTCCACATTATGGTATTTAATAGTATGTAATGTGATGGAAACATTGATCTGGGAGTTTATCCCATTTCAAATGACACTTGTCACCACCCACATTTACACGTTTCAATTTTAAAATACACAAGCTAGCATTATGTAAACTATTTTAATTTTAAAACATTAATGACTCAATGTTTAGAATTCACAAAATGTTAAACTTGACGTAATTGAAGTTTAAGTGGGAACATTGTACATTAATGTTTAAAAATTACAACTAAATTAAAATGAAATTAATTTCAGAGTTGATAGTGCTCCTGTTATAAATGAATTATATTTAAAAATTACCTACTTGAAAAGTTGTGAGTAATTTAATTATTTGGTAAAAAGAGAAACGAACCAACATTAACTTGGAATCTATCAACGGTAGGCTTGGTTTTTCTCAGATGATATTTAGGTCCGTCTGCTCCACTTTCATCAGTAGAACTTCTACTGCTCTGAGTTTCTGTGGGTTCGTCCTCACTGCCGTCCGTTCCTGAACATAAACACAAAATCATGCAATTCAGTCTTTCTCGACCTTTCTTATTTACTCATCTTCTGGTTAAGGATTAGAAATGCTCAATAAAGCAAACACCCAAATTCTTTATTTAAGGAAACTTTATTAACCAGCTTACAAGATAATTTTAACCCTAGAAAGGTGGCGTGGATCCCAGCTGTGTATAATAATTATATCTGCCCTCTTTCTTTTGCTTACCTTTTTCTGCATTCCTTGCTCTCATTAAACTGCAGCACATTCCATAGGAAAATCTTATGTGTGTCATTCACATGACTTTCTCTACTTGTTCTGCACACAAACTATGCTTACGAAAGCTCATTCTTCTATCTATTTAATGCTACTCAAGATAAACATTAACAGAAATTGTCTTATTACTTGCTTCCTTATAAGTAGAAGGGAATACACTAGGATAATATGATACCCATATTTTTAAAGACTGGTGCTATCGCTTCTCTTTGCATGGCCAGAAATAAAAAGAAACAAACACTACTTCCTGTGTAAGAAAAGTATAAGTATTTTAAAATTGGATCCAATAACAAGGATTATCTCTGAAATGGTTAGCTCTAGTCCAAATCTACATTTTTTGTGCAGTAAATTTTTGTCTATTTCTTATGATTTAACAGTTATCCAAAAAGCATTCCAAATGAAAGCCTATTCCCAAATCATTAGAGCCATTTTTGAGAAAATAAAATTTTTTTAAAACTTTTCCATGTAAAGGTCACTTTAGGGTGATAAAATTTTTTTGAAAATTCTTGTGTCGCACACTTGGGAAAAACTAAACTTATATGCCAAGTTTAGCATCTAATGGACTTTTTGTTTTTGAGATATGCTGCTCACAAACACATATAGACCTGTTTTTTTTTCTAAAAACTGTTTATGGAATCAAGGGTCCTCAAAACATGTACTTCTGATGGAATACATCTTACCTACTAATGTACATTGTACATATTTAATAGACAAACTAAAAATGCAAAATTACACCTATTTTGAAATGTTTGCTTTAATTGTAATCTGGCTTTGTTTCATCAACAGTCATTTAATGCGCCAGGTTTATCCAAATACAAGACAATTTTTTTGCATTTGTGATATGGGGAAAAATGTAAGTTTCACATTTTGTGGGTGCTGACGTAGCTAAGCTTGGTCAGGATTACAGCCTGGGTCGTGAAGTATACAGCAGGTTTTGTTCATTTCACTTCATGCCCTACATTACTTACGTTATTTATAGTGCTAAGTGTATACTCGACCTTAACCCAGGCCATGAATATTAAATATACAATATTTCAAGGTAATACTTTAACCTCTAAAATTAATCTAGTTTCCATGTTTCTCAACTGACTATTTCCATTTACCTTCCATAAAATCTCCCCTAATTTAGGTATCAGTTTATGATTCTCAAAAATCTTTGCAAGTGCAAACTGATTATTTCTCAATAGCCATTTGCTACATATTAAATTTTTCCTTCAGTTATTTGTGTCCCTGCACTGAACGATAATGTGTACTTCACCTTCCTCCTCCCCTCATAATTTTCAAATGCCTAATCTAAACCAGGCTATTCCATTTTTCTTTACAGATCAAAATGTATTTCTCTTTCTCTGGGTCGTCTTTTAACTCCCTGTAAAATGTCAGTGAATTAATCTCTCCAATTTTAGACAGTAAAATTTGTCTCTCCATGCTGTTCCATCCTGCATCTCACTTCTTCCTATATTAGCCCAAAAATCTCCCAGGCATTTAGAATTAACTGTTCCCTGATTTTCTTCAGCCAGAATTAGGCAAAACACCAAATTTTCTCCTTGATATATCAGGCATATTTTCAGCAAGTCAGTATGAAGTGGCTCTTGGATCTGTAATAAATATTTCAATGCTTTCTCTGTCATTAACCCCCTGAAACCTACTATCGCCCTCCGTGGTGTAACGGTTACCATGCTAACTTAATATACCCAAGGTTGCAGGTTCAAACCCGGCGGAGGACAATGGATTTTTTCAGGTGTAAAAATCCTTAGCATGGCTTCCTTTGGAAGGGAAGTAAAGCTGTTGGTCCTGTGTTGTAGATTTACGGCACGCAAAAGAACCTCAAGCCTGATAGAGAGGCCTCTGAGCAAAATTAAGCGGTCTTTCACGCCCAGTATAGAATGGGACGTTCAGAACCACAACGGTTAAAGAGCGTCCATAAATAACATGCCATTTTTTATTTTTTGACCCCTACTTCTACTAAAACTGCTGCAATATTAGTTTGCAGAAGCTTCTTAATGTTAAATGCATATTATAAGCACATTTGTCTCAGACTTTATGAACAGAGGATTTCCTTTCACATCGGTGGTTGCACCTAATGCTGTAATGAGAGCAAATGGCCAAACATTAGTTGCTATTATATGAGTAAGCTATTTTTTATGGTTTTTTTATTATTAGAAGCAGTGGAAAAATTCAATGCCATAGCTGGGATTTGAACACTGTTCTCTCTGTTGTTCCAATCATTGAGCTACCGTGACAAATGCTAGAATGATAGTTCAGTTAGAACATTGAATGCCATAGTAGCAACCTAAGTGTTCAAATTCCAGCTATGGCATTGAATTTGTCAGTTGCTTCTAATAATAAAAAGCAAGGTTTAGTTGCAGACATACTGGACACATTTTCATTCCCCTCCCTTCCACACAAAAGCTCCCTTTTTCTGCCCATTACAACAATTCATACTGTTTACGCTAGGTATAATGTGTTTGCAATTGAAAGGTAACAGTTAAGTGAGTAAACTGAGAAGCTTTATGCATTAGACTTGCTGAAGGAATAACAATGCTGCATTCTGGTCTGTCAGTCAGAGAGTGGCTCTGTTGCTGGACTACTGTTAATGTAGATGTACATATCCGTCGAAGGACTTTACAGGCAACTTAGTCTTACCTGTTAATTTCTGTGCATGAGTCTTGGATTTCTGGGTGGAAAACATAATTGTTTGCACTGGACGACGGGGACGTTTAACTCTCGAATACATATCTTCATAATCCTTCAAACAAACAAACATACTAGCCAAGTTCTCTTCTTTGAATGCACAAACAACATCACAAATGAAAGGTAAATAACATTACATCTTAGAAAAAAGCAGTTACATAGCAACATAAAGACAACAAATGTAAATACATACAAAATGTTTGTTTTATTATTGCATTGGTAATGTTGCTATATTTACGTTTAGAACCAAGTGATGCCACAGCCCTCTTGCTCTCTATGTGCTTACTCTAACCACTGAGCTACTGTGACAAAAGCCAGTACAACATTCAATCAAACAAATGATTTGTGTTTTTTACTTGGTCCACCAACCAGTATCTCAAAATTTCAGAGAACATCTTAATGGCAAGTAGTATCTTAAAGTTGGCAATAACCATGTGGTTTTGCCTTAGGGTGCATAACACTGCATTAAATACACAGCAACATAACACATGTGACGAGAAATTCTCAATGCAGTAAATGTACAATAACATGTGAAACAAATGCAGTTTCTATTTTAAATTGAGTTACTGACGGAAACTAACTGCTGTGGTTCTTGGTGCATCATTCTATATTGGGTGTGAAAGAGTGCTTGATTTTGCTCAGAGGCCTCTTTATCAGGTTTGAGGTTCTTTTACATGCCATAAATCTACAACACAGGACCAACAGCTTTACTTCCTTTCCAAAGAAATCCACTACCAACATCCGAGTTTAAACCTGCAATGTTGTGAACTAGAGGCTAGTTACTCCTAGACCACGGAGGATGCCATTTTATTTTAACACAATGGTGTCTGAAAAGTGCAAAGCAATTTTAGTGCAGAATGCACGATTTTAAATTACTAGTATAATGAGACACAAATGACTTAAGGAGCTGAATTCTTTTTATTTTTAGTAAACCCTTTTGTCTACTGTATAATATGTATTATATGGATGAGAACTCAATTCTATATTTTTAAAAAATTAAAAACAAAAGAAAAATTTGAAAATGAATTTAAAAAATCCAAAAAATAATAATTCGACATACAAAACCTAACTATGCCAAAAGCTCAGGCTAATGAAATGAATTAAAATTTAGTTGAGTTGATTTTGTAACACTACATCACTTACTTTTTTATTTCGGAAAACATGTTTCAGAAGCCATGTGCTTCCATTGTCAATTCCTTTGGTCGACTGTCGGCACTGCTTGCTGTGGTGGTTGTCTCTGTCCCTGGTGGTGGTTTGATGAACCTCTGAATGAGTAGATCGCCTGGCAGGATTTCAAAATTGAAAACCCTGTTCTTGTTTTTCCAAATATATATGTTTTCCCAAACTTTTAATTCTGTCTTCCTTGTGATGTTTTTGAGGATTTTTGGGTTTCTATATGGTGTGTTTCTCTTTCCAAAAATGCCAAGCTACTGCAGATTTTTCTTCTTGTTTGAGTTTAATATTTCTGTGGTGTTCTTTTGCCCTGGTTTTTATATTTCTTTTTGTTTGGCCGATGTAGATTTTTTCACAGTCATTACAGCTGAACTGATATATTCCTGGTTTGTTTTCTTGTGGGATATCATCTTTTAGTTGAATTTAAAATGTTTTTTATAGAGTAATTGTTTTTAGGGGCTAGAATGATGTTATGTCGTTTGAAGATCCTCTGGAATTTGTAGAAAGTTGTAGGGTGGTATGTAAACTTCTTGTAGATCTTGTTTTCTTTCTGGGCGATCTACTCATTCAGAGGTTCATCAAACCACCACCAGGGACAGAGACAACCACCACAGCAAGCAATGCCGGCAGTCGACCAAAGGAATTGACAATGGAAGCACATGGCTTCTGAAACATGTTTTCCGAAATAAAAAAGTAAGTGATGTAGTGTTACAAAATCAACTCAACTAAATTTTAATTGTTAAAACACATCACTGTCTCAAAGTCCACCATATATCAGGATAATGAAATCAAAGTACAGATATTTCTTTATTAAAACAGCAATTTGTTTTGTAACCTGAAGGCTCAAAACTGAAGAAAAAAAAAATCACCAAAAATACACACATGCAAGCACACACAAATGTAATAAAGCAATAGGATACAAATATAACAATTTAGCACTTGTCTGGTTACAAATCCATTTTGATACCTACACTAATGATTATTTGCATGTGTATGAGGACAGTTATCTGAAGCTAATGTCAATGTCAGAAACACTTTCATCAAAGTGTGAAAATTCAAAATCACTTGCTTTCGTCTAAAACATTGCAATCTTATTTCTTCTTCTGTTCATAACCTTTTGCTAGATGATGCCATTTTTCAATCACCCTAAACAAACATTGTCTTCAAGAATTAAATTTGGAGTATAAAGATAAGGGCCTGATACGCTCCAGAAAACCTTTCTCTATGGCCAAGACGTAAAAAGTACACAGACTTTTCCACTGGAAAGTGTTAAAGTGCATGAAAGTGGCATCACAATTAGATCATGAATGGCAATTCTCGCAGAATTTTCAGATTACAATTGGATCGTGATTGGCACTAAAAGTATTAAAGAATTGGTAGTATACATGATGGAGTTCCTCATATTTAATATTCCTATTGAGGATGATAGATTTTTTTGGTCGCAAAAATCCTTAGCATGGCTTCCTTTGGAAGGCTTCCGTATTGTAAAAGAACAAGCCTAATAAAGAGGCCTCTGAGCAAAATTAAGCAGTCTTTCATGCCCAATATAAAATGGGATGCTGAGAACCACAGCAGTTAAGGGCATCCTTAAATAGAACTCCATTTTTTTCCCACAACTTCCTAGGCTTTACTACACCTCATAACATGAACTATGACAAAGAATAGCAAATTATATTAATTTACATAATTACAATTCATGCTGTTCATTACCTCCAATTTCTTATTGCAAATGACGACAGTTTTCATAGGTAATAATTTAAATTGTTTAGTTACAGATGAAATGGCTTAACAGTCTATTACAGAGTTATCAAACCTATAATTAAAAAAAAATTCATTTTTATTTTTTTGCAGTTTATGAAAATACAGTTAACTCTACTTAATTTGTTGTTTGATTCATTAAAATTTTAAATTTTAATTAACTATTACTGTTTATTTAGGATTTAGAGTAATGATTACTTTAAATGTAAAGATTTTTCAACATAAATCACCTGCAACTACCAGGAAGCAATAACATGTTTTGAAGCGCAATTAAACATTAGAACTGTTTGGCGTTAGCTCTGTGTTCTATCTCGGCTTGGCTGACCTCAGAGTTGGGAATGCTATCTTTTTATACACAAATATTAAGATAGCTTTTATATATATATATATTTATTTTTTTTACTCATGCCAATCAATGCTTTACAATTAGTATATTAGAATCAGTTGAAAAATTCAATGCCACAGCTGGGAATTGAACACTATTCTCCGTGCAGTTGCTGGTACGGCATTCAATCTTCTAACTGATTATGTGCGTTTTACCTGGTACAAGAAACCAGTATGTCTCACTTCAGAGAAGCATCTGAATGGCGACTCAATGGTCAGAGCAAGAGAACCGCGTTCAAATCCCAGCTGTGGCATTCAATTACTAATTGTGTACCTTTCAATATATATGAGAGAGAGGAGCATTACCATTACAATAATGCTTTATAAGTTTTTTATGTTAACATAGGACAGTGACACATTGTTGCAACCCTACAGATATTTTTATATGTAATGCTTTGTGGCATAATAAACACTGCAGCATTATTCCATTGAGATGTGGACACAGTTTTGCTCTGCTCTGCAACGACAGTATTGATATCATGTAGTTCTGTTATTACTTATCACAAAGTGAAGCATGTTTTCTGCCGCACCGCGTGTATTTATTTATGATCTGTAAGTGTTAACTCCATCACTCGTCAAAAGAAAGTATGATTTGCAGAAATATTTCAAGGTAAATTGGAGGCTAAGAAATCTAAAAGGCAGCAAACTAACATTAGACCTCATTTGGAGACTCCCTCCTAACAGATACAAATTTTATAATTAGGTGCACATTTTGTGAAACAGCCCCTTCATGGACATGTGTGTTATTGGAGCTCTGATATTGGTATGTGTGCCACAAGCAGAGAAATAGTTATAGGACCAATGTTTTTAAACTAACTGGTACATATGTCAATACAATTTGCCCCCACCCACCCCCTTTTTTTAGAGAATACACCCACCCCCTTTTTTTAGAGAATCAAGACATTTCGCCTTTCTAAACACAAATCTGCAACATTTCAATAAGAACTGTAAGTGTGTTTGAGGACAGAGACTTCTGGCGCTGATCTAACACCTTGCAATTTTTAACGCTGGGGTAAATTGAAACAAAGTGTACTAGACAAACCAACACACCCTTGAACAATTAAAATAAAATATCTGCCAGGAAATCGCCAACATTTCCCAATGTGAACTACAGTGAATGATAAACAGTTTCCTAAACGGTGGTCAGTTTCAGCTTCTCCTTTCATAAAGTTGGTAAGTAAAGCCTTTAAAAGTAGTTTTAAAACTTGTATGGTTGCATCTGCCCCATTCTAAATAGCAGTAAGCAGACAGCAAAAGTACCACACAGCTGGCTTCCTGTACCTCAACAGTTTTAGTCAGATAATAAATTAACATTCTTAAACAATTATTTACATTAAATCTTCCTCAAGGTTGTTCAATTAATTCTAGCCATTTAGAATTCCTAAATTTAATAATGTTTATGTACTTTCATAGTTATTCCTGTTGGCCTTCATTTCACATTTTTACTTACACTATTAGAGTATTCGAGACCAAGGGGATCATTCATTTTTTTACTTAGGTGCCCAATTTTAAAGTATTCCAGATAAACAAACTGGTACTCACATTGTCTATGACTGCTGGTTCCAGTTCACTCAGCACTCTGCGTTTCTTGTGAACTTCCTTTCTCTCATCTTGATCTGCACCTCTCTGTACGTTTTCTTGTTCTTTGTTGCTCCTTTCTCCAACTTTATCTGTGAGGAACATGGGATATCCCCGCAACGTCTGGGTACCTAGGATCCAACTAGTGTTAAAGTTGTCGTAGATTAGCTTCCTCTGGCGTGTGCTGCGCCGCACACCTAGTGCAGGAACAATGTATTACATATTGGCACACACAAACTATACAAGCAACAACCATAATATATACAGCCACTCTCATGTTTCATGTCATTAAGAGATGCATGTGCTCTATTTTTGTAAAATGCAAACAGTGGCTATACTCCTGCAACCCTTAGAAGCACATAACTCCAACAACAGCTCCATGTAAATGCCCTCAGAATGAATTATTCGATTTCGAGAGAAAAATGGATTCGTCTTTACTTAGGCCTATATTACACTACCACAGAAATATGATAAAACATTTTACAGTGTCATATAGCATCTAGCTCTGATAAAAGTTTATATTCACCATCACACCTTTGATCATATCCGAGATTAGAAAACAAAATAGCAGACATTACACGCGTTCAGTGGTTACAACCAAACTGCTCATTTCCTATTATGAATCACATGAAATACTTCACAATTTAAAACATAATTATACCAACAGAAACAATACCCTGCAAATATATAAAAGCAAGCAGATGCCATTATGAAGTGCATTAAGGATATATGGATAATGATGTTAGGAAAAACTTAAATGAATTGGGAAGCCAATATTTAGAACAAAACAAAAGTTATTATGACAGTCATTAATTGCCACGCTTACTGCTGGCTTCATACTCGTAAACGTAGTACCAATTAACGTTCTTTAACAAATGGACTTATTGAGGTTAAGTTTTACGTTAGCTTCAATGAAAATGTGGCAAACAAACTTAAAAACTTATCCGAATACAAGACAAAGTTTTTTTTTCCAAATTATTAATGTTCAGAACTGGGAGACATCTTGTATTTGCAACATGTTTTCCGAATGCCATATGGGGAAAAAGTTAAGTTTCAAACTTGGCGGGTACAGCAATGGTGAAACCTGGGGGAAATGATATACATTACTGCCAAGGAGAGACTCTCCGAGACTAAAATAAAATCACATCAGTGGTTGCATGTATCATTATGTTGCAAGTCAACAATCAAGCAGAAAGAGTATTTCCCTTCCTCAGGCCACACATATACGACAATGTGCAAATTCAAACTAGATAAAATGTTTTATGATATATTACATTAAGTATGTTGTCTTAACAGAAAATAGCATTCATAAGCAATGTTGTGACAGCTTTACTGCCACCATCACATATACCATACATTTTGTTCTCCCTTCCCTCTCCTGCTTGCAATGTGAATTTCTCGTAAATTCAAATTAGGTAAAAACATTTATAATGTGTTATATTAAGTATGTTGTCTAAATACACAATCATTGTTACAGTTATGCCTTCACATTGTAGCAACACCCCCATACTCCCCTCCCTGGCAACTGCTCAAAACATCAATTTCCACACAAATTCAAATTATGTACAAAAAATAAGGGACTTAATCAGCTAAGTGTCCATTAGTTTCTTCAAAATATATGACAAACCTTTAAATTTCATTTAAAAATTCTTCTTTTTATAGTTATTTCTTTTAAATATGTCTTATGTGCGTGATATGATAAACTCCAAAATTAAATTCTGAAAAATTGTCTGTATTCAGATACAGTAGTTAACTTGTTTCATGAAAATGGTAAAATGCAGTTTGGTACAATGATTGGCTTTTACACACATTTCACTTTTATGGACTCGGACAATTTTTACAAGCCCTTGCCAGCATCATCAGCTGTAGGTGGTGACATCTGGTGCATAGGCAACATTAGATAAACTATCCGTATCAGGGAGTTCAAAACTCATGCCTGCATTGCAGTATTTAAGGATCAAAATTCTTTCCCATTCTGTTAATTGGAATGGATTCAATAGTTCTTCAGTAGACTATTTTCACAATTGAGATGCCAAAATTGGTATGCCTCTGCAGATTTGCTTTCTTTAAGTTTTATGCTTCTTGAACATTCCTTATTGTGTGTTTCAAATCCACAGTCAGTGTGGAGTGTGATGTTTGCTTGCCAATCAGTGTAAAACTCATTAGTCACAGACATGATGTCATCGGTGTCACAACACCTACGGCTTCAGTGCGTATTTTCATGCATGTACAGATCTGATAAGGATTTACTTTTATAATAATCAATGCCACCTTTTATATCTTGTGGACATTGCTCTTATTCTCATCTACAAGTAGCAAATATCACAGTCGTGATGAACACATTCAGGTTACGTTTAGTAAAACATGTACTTTTAATGAAGTACAGGACGTAATGTTGAAAAGAGTAGATAATGTAACTACTGAGAAATGGTGAAAACCAGTTCAACATATGAGAACTGTGACACAAAATGCACAGAAAGAAGAAGACAGAGGAACGTGGAATTATAAACTCAAGTAATAACCGCGATTGCACTGAAAGTCATGAATGTGATGAAATTAAAAGTGAAGATGAGGAAATTTAGCAAAAGTCGCACATCCATCACAAGATAATTTCTCACCAACAATAATATTGGTTCGACACCTTCAAGTACCCCAAGGCAAGTTCTTACCTTCTCCTTCATTGTTGTCATCTGGCTCCCTCTTCTCCAAGTTAGTTGCATGTCCATTCATTTCTCTGCTGTCCAGTTCCTCGTCATCCTCTTCAACTTCCTCAACGTCCACTCTAATTTCCCGAGTTGTGTGAGTTCTGTCTCTGCTGTCACTGTGGGTCATCTGGTGAGATCTTCTCTGATTAGATTTTTGTCTGTGTGACAGTGACGCTCTGATTCCCTGTCTTCTTGACGCCTGTCTCCTGACACTAAAACAAGCAACACATGTACTACCCTAGCCTGTGTGTCAGTGATGCTCTGATTCCCTGTCTCCTGACACTAAAACAAGCAACACATGTACTACCCTAGCCTGTGTGTCAGTGATGCTCTGATTCCCTGTCTCCTGACACTGTAACAAGCAACACATGTACTACCCTAGCCTGTGTGTCAGTGATGCTATGATTCCCTGTCTCCTGACACTGTAACAAGCAACACCACATGTAGTACCCTAGCCTGTGTGTCAGTGACACTCTGATTCCCTGTCTCCTGACACTGTAACAAGCAACACCACATGTAGTACCCTAGCCTGTGTGTCAGTGATGCTCTGATTCCCTGTCTCCTGACACTGTAACAAGCAACACCACATGTAGTACCCTAGCCTGTGTGTCAGTGATGCTCTGATTCCCTGTCTCCTGACACTGTAACAAGCAACACCACATGTAGTACCCTAGCCTGTGTGTCAGTGACACTCTGATTCCCTGTCTCCTGACACTGTAACAAGCAGCACATGTAGTACCCTAGCCTGTGTGTCAGTGATGCTCTGATTCCCTGTCTCCTGACACTGTAACAAGCAACACATATAGTACCCTAGCCTGTGTGTCAGTGATGCTCTGATTCCCTGTCTCCTGACACTGTAACAAGCAACACATGTAGTACCCTAGCCTGTGTGTCAGTGATGCTCTGATTCCCTGTCTCCTGACACTGTAACAAGTAACACCACATGTAGTACCCTAGCCTGTGTGTCAGTGATGCTCTGATTCCCTGTCTCCTGACACTGTAACAAGCAACACCACATGTAGTACCCTAGCCTGTGTGTCAGTGACACTCTGATTCCCTGTCTCCTGACACTGTAACAAGCAGCACCACATATAGTACCCTAGCCTGTGTGTCAGTGATGCTCTGATTCCCTGTCTCCTGACACTGTAACAAGCAACACATATAGTACCCTAGCCTGTGTGTCAGTGACACTCTGATTCCCTGTCTTCTTGACGCCTGTCTCCTGACACTGTAACAAGCAGCACATGTAGTACCCTAGCCTGTGTGTCAGTGACACTCTGATTCCCTGTCTCCTGACACTGTAACAAGCAACACCACATGTAGTACCCTAGCCTGTGTGTCAGTGACACTCTGATTCCCTGTCTCCTGACACTGTAACTAGCAACACCACATGTAGTACCCCAGCCTGTGTGTCAGTGATGCTCTGATTCCCTGTCTCCTGACACTGTAACAAGCAACACATGTAGTACCCTAGCCTGTGTGTCAGTGATGCTCTGATTCCCTGTCTCCTGACACTGTAACAAGCAACACATATAGTACCCTAGCCTGTGTGTCAGTGATGCTCTGATTCCCTGTCTCCTGACACTGTAACAAGCAACACATGTAGTACCCTAGCCTGTGTGTCAGTGATGCTCTGATTCCCTGTCTCCTGACACTGTAACAAGCAACACATGTAGTACCCTAGCCTGTGTGTCAGTGATGCTCTGATTCCCTGTCTCCTGACACTGTAACAAGCAACACCACATGTAGTACCCTAGCCTGTGTGACAGTGATGCTCTGATTCCCTGTCTCCTGACACTGTAACAAGCAACACCACATGTAGTACCCTAGCCTATGTGTCAGTGACACTCTGATTCCCTGTCTTCTTGACGCCTGTCTCCTGACTCTGTAGCTAACAACACATGTAGTACCCTAGTCTGTGTGACAGTGACACTCTGATTCCCTGTCTCCTGACACTGTAACAAGCAACACATGTAGTACCCTAGCCTGTGTGACAGTGACACACTGATTCCCTGTCTCCTGACACTGTAACAAGCAACACATATAGTACCCTAGCCTGTGTGACAGTGACACACTGATTCCCTGTCTCCTGACACTGTAACAAGCAACACATATAGTACCCTAGCCTGTGTGACAGTGACACACTGATTCCCTGTCTCCTGACACTGTAACAAGCAACACATATAGTACCCTAGCCTGTGTGTCAGTGACACACTGATTCCCTGTCTCCTGACACTGTAACAAGCAACACATATAGTACCCTAGCCTGTGTGACAGTGACACACTGATTCCCTGTCTCCTGACACTGTAACAAGCAACACATATAGTACCCTAGCCTGTGTGACAGTGACACACTGATTCCCTGTCTCCTGACACTGTAACAAGCAACACATGTAGTACCCTAGCCTGTGTGTCAGTGATGCTCTGATTCCCTGTCTCCTGACACTGTAACAAGCAACACATATAGTACCCTAGCCTGTGTGTCAGTGATGCTCTGATTCCCTGTCTCCTGACACTGTAACAAGCAACACATGTAGTACCCTAGCCTGTGTGTCAGTGACACTCTGATTCCCTGTCTCCTGACACTGTAACAAGCAACACATATAGTACCCTAGCCTGTGTGTCAGTGACACTCTGATTCCCTGTCTCCTGACACTGTAACAAGCAACACATGTAGTACCCTAGCCTGTGTGACAGTGATGCTCTGATTGCCTGTCTTCTTGACGCCTGCCTCCTGACTCTGTAGCTAACAACACATATAGTACCCTAGCCTGTGTGACAGTGACCCTCTGATGCCCTGTCTTCTTGATGCCTGCCTCCTGAATCTGTAACAAGCAACACACATGTACTACCCTAGCCTTTGCTGTCTATGTGACGTTGACACTCTGATTCCTTGTCTTTTTGACACCTGCCTCCTGACTGTGTAACAAGCAACACCACATTCACTTCCATCTCTTCCTTAACCTTTGCTGTCTTTACAATCCCTCCAAATTGAAATGAGAATATGCAAGTTAACAAATAGAACATCTACTAGAGTAAATGATTTTCATATTTCTTTAATTGTATGCATGTCGAACCTACAGGATAAGGTTGCATTTGTATAAAAAATGAAACATTTATTAAATATTTGTGTTATGGTAAGATTGCTTCTATTTATTTAAACCATTATCACACAATTAAGACTCTTTGCAGTTAAAATGTTGGCTATGTTTATTCTTTATTTTCTATACTTCCCCATCGCCCTTCTCTTCCATTCTTTCACTTACCCTTTTCCACAAGCCTTATTTGTTTCTTCTTATATTCCATGTGCCTCTCGTTGCTATAATTACCAGTATTTTCTCTACCACACTCCAAAAAGTTTTTATTTGCCAATTTTCTTTGCTGATACATATTCTTGTCTTTCCTGTTCATAATAATGCTACCTACCTAGCACTGTTCTAATAATTCCTTGCAAAATAGTTGTTACTTTCATCTGATTCCACCCAAGAGCTAAATAGGGTCTAAGATTCGGTGGTTACACTTTTAATGTTCTCTACGACCATTTCACCTTTAAATGGCATCAGTCAGAAGGTCACACAGGCGAATTAGTCAATAAGAGTGTGGCCGCTTAATCTGATGGCATTGTACATGCGTGAGCTTTCACAGTCAGTGTCCATAGTTTATAATTTAAAATTTCTGGACTGTTTTGCTGTGGTCTGTAAAAAACGTTTTAACGTACAGACCATTTTAAAGTATAAAACCCAAGTATCTATTAAAGCCAATTTCCTTTTTGTCTCCTCAGAACCTTGTCCAGCCTCAAGCTTCAACAAGGAGCCCATTGTTGTCGTCAGCTTCTCCAAAGAGAATATGCGAGCAAGGATAGAATCTACATCACAGGAGAACTTTAACATTAATGTAGTCTAAAAACAACTGTAACATTTGAAAATGTTCTCTTACCTTTCTCGCCGCTTAACAGGAGAGAATATGTCATCATCATCGTCATCGTCGTCATCTTCATACATAGCGATATCATCAGAATCTTCTACCATTTCATCATCCTCGTACACTCTGCCTCTTTCATCAAGAGAGACTGACATTCGACAGCTGCGCACATGTCTTCCACGAGAAGCAATAGTGGCTGCAACAAACAGTAACTGATATGCCTTCTCTTAAGTGTCATTTGCCAACAAGCACAGTCCTGCACAGCCCAATAAATAAATGATTAACTTAACAAATCTCTACACGACATATTCAGTATTTTGTATAACCTCAATGGTCTACAATTACAGCTTCTAAATGTTGTAGCTTGGAATCTAAAAGGTTTGCAAATGTTTCTGTATGTGAGTGATATTGGTTACTGCAGCGAAGAGGAGTACCTCGGGCTCACCCTCAACAGAGCTTACAGGAGACTGTAAATAATGGCATTCCAAACTACTATACAGGAACTTCCCCAATATGCTGCTCAACAAATCAGGTAAAATGTTTTAACGATGTATTAAGTAAATTGTGTCCATAATCACTGTTACAGCTACACTACTCAACACAAACATACCAATGATGTGTTATTTGAGTAAACACAAATCATCATCATTACAGTTATGCCACTGTCACACCCAAGCCATCAGCACAAATTCAAATATAATAAAATAAACATGGAGGTACCTGAGTCAGTAAATGGTGATCGTATATTACAGTTTATAGAAGCTCTGTTGTGCTCACTGTTACTGAAAACAAAACGGTTGCGCAGTTCCCGGCCCCATCCAGGATTAGCTTCTGCACTGTATGAATCAACATTCTCTGATCTTCTTCTTGTATCATCAACCTAAAAACAAACAAACATTTCCCATTATCTAATTTTATGGGCTAATAACAGGGAGAAAAACAAAATTCACTTTACTTCCTCTTCATATTCTGCACCAAACTTATTCTTCTATCTACAGAGTTATTCAAAAAGAAGCAACAGATTTCAAACATCTATTTTTTCCAAACTACGAAAGATAGAAACACAATTCCAAAGTTTCTGGAAAGAGAAAACTCAATTTTTATGCATTGAATATGAGGAGCACCATGTGTTACAGGCCACACATGGAACAGCTGGTCTCTAGTTACAGTTTCAACAATGACTGTTCAAAGTCTGACCAGCAATGTTGCAATTGTGGTTCTACCTTTTGTAATTTGCAAGAAATAAATTATTGAAATCTGTTCCTTCTTTTTGAACAGCACTATGCTTCATGCTAATCGAGATAAACATTAACAGAAATTGTATTACTTACTTCCTTGTAAGTAGAACAGAGTATATTAGGCTAAAGCGAGTCAAATATTTCACAAGCGGGTTACTATGTGAAACAATTGAAACTCACTACTCTTTTTTACATGGGTAGGAATAAAAGAAAACAACTACTCTTTTTTACATGGGTAGGAATAAAAGAAAACAAAAACAGAAAAATGACTGACTTTTCATTTGAAAAAAGTATAAATATGGAAACTGAAATCAATAACAAGGATATCTGGTAACTCAACAAATAAATGCACTTAACATCAATTGTGTTTGACAAGATGTACAAAGCTTGTATAGCAACTTTTTGTTCAGCTCTTATAGTTTACCAGATTAAATAGGACTTCAGGGCTACTTATAGAAAATTCAAAACACACATTTTATTTATCATGAAAATGTTAGTAAAAACATTAGTCATTTTTGAGAAAATCAAAATTTGCAAAAAATTGTTCGAGTACAGAGTAGTTAGGATGGGGGAAATTTCCTGTGAAACATTTCACAATCTTGTAACTGAATGTGAAGTTTGGTATTTAAAGATATTTTACAGACATATATACCTACTTTCTACTTCATATAAAACAACAAATTAATTTAAACAAAAGATTAATATTTCAATGGACACCAGCACATTATGGAATACAGGGTAATGAAACAGCTGACATTCTAGCCAAGAAAGGTAGTAAAATTACATCAAATTCAAGTGATCCAATAAGTTATCACTCTATCAAAAGAATCATCATATCACCATATAATATCAAAATTAAAAAAGATAATATATCACAAACAAAAGGAAAACCATGGGAAAATTTATGTAATAACATGACCTACATTACCAAGAAAATGCTCTGTATTAACTTTTACACTCCTAACATGCCATGACTGTCTCAATAAACATTTATTCAGGATTGGTATAGTGAGATCTCCTTTCTGTACACTTAAAGAAGATATGGATGGAAACCATCTACTACACTGCCAAACCTTTAGTCAATATAATATGACATCAAAATACTGGAATACAAGAGAGCGAATGGCTTCACTGCAAACTGCTCAACATTAGATACCAACCAACCACTTTCTACTTCATTTATAGTACATAAGGAGAGAAGGTATAGCATTGCACCCAAAACTTTGATACCAAGATGTCACTTCAAATACATGCTTTAGAGTCCCCTGAAACAATTTTCAGAAAAAGATGCGAGTGTGTGTTCATAAATAATATAACTAGTATGAGATAAGAACTACAATAATTCAAACAACATTTCTCTAGAAAACAACTTACAACTAATATGTTTTATTAAAACTTAAAACAGGATTACAATTGTTTATACAAGGGTTGGTACAAGTATAACAAAATGGAGAAGTTATGAGTAATACTGTAGAACATGTGAGTTAACTTTGTGTTTCAGAGACAGTCCTTGATATGACAGATTATACTGCTTTGATGTTTGTATTATAGGAATGCTAAAACGTGATACATTTTTATAAATAAAATAAAAGTCTCCAAGATATCAATGGTAGTATATGGAATTCTCTCAACACCGATTTTGTTTTTGAATTTATGGAGATAAGTTTCATGATTTTTACAATGTATAACTATGTCTGTCTTTTGTTTTATTTGAGAAAGTACACAATGAACACACTGTTTTTAGACCTTCAGAAGAGGATTACATAGTTTAGTTTACTAACCTCACAAAAATCTTCCTATCCTATTCTTTACATGCAAACGTTACTACATTGTTTATTTTCTCAAAAATGGCTCTAATGATTTTGATGACAACAACTCTGAATATTTTTTACAACTGGTAAACTGAAAAAAAGAAACAATTACTACAAAAAAACGACCTTCTCTAGCTCTCCATAATACTTTATTGTAAATAAGCATATTCTTTTCTTTACTTCATATCAATCAAGATAAACACTAGCAGAAACAGTCTTGTTACTTATATGTAATGGAGAATAAATACACTAGAATAAACAAACAGTCAAATGTTTTAAAATAAGGTTGCTATGGGATTGAAATCAGTTTCTTTGCATTGCCAGGAGTTGCTGTATGAGAAAAGAACAATTGTTTTTAAAACAAATAACAAGAAATATCACAAAAACAGTAAACTCCACGAAAAAAAATGTATATAACATAAATTAGGTCTTTTAACGATATGTACATTTTTTGTTAAGTAAGTTTTTGTCTATCTCTCACGATTTACTAGATAGGCAAAAATTCCTTAAACTTCATCCATAATAAAGACATCTTCAGAGGCTATTCCCAGAAATTTCAAGGTATACATTTTATTTGTCATGTAAATATCTTTAATATATGTATGATATTTTATCAAAATCGTTAGCCGTTTTTGAGAAAATCAAATTTTTCTAAATGTTTTCCATGTAAAGGATAATGGGGGGATATTTTTTTTTTTTTTTAAATCCTTGTGTTGCATCCTTGGAAGATAAAACTTAAATACCAAGTTTGGTATTTAACAGACTTATCATTTTAGAGCCCCCCCCCCATACATGGACATTTTCTAAAAATATTTTTTTTTTATTCAGGGGGTCCCAAAACATGTATTTCTGGTGAAATCTTGGTATCAAATTTTGGGTGCAATACAATACCTTCTCTATATACTAATATACCATGTACATAATATGTATAGGGAAAGTAAAATGGGATCTCCACAAAATACACATTTTATATAATATACATTTTTGTTGCAGAGCTAACCATTTCCAAGATAATGGTTATTATTGGTTTAAAGTTTCTAATACTTTTAATTATCTCAAATGATAAGGTGTTATTCATATTATGCAAATAAAACCAAATTTCAATTCTACGTAGTGACTGTTTATTGAATTTCCTTATTCCCCTTGTAAGACAACCTCTATTAATGCCTATCTGATAAACACAAAGCAGATAACAAGCTTCTGTAACAATAGTTTGCTGCAGAATATAGTTATACGAATGTAGCATATCAGATATTTCCAAAAATACTTTTTTTTGGATGCAGGGGACCTCAAAAAAGATATTTCTGATGAGATATCAAAGTTTATGGTGGAGTATACAATACTTCCCCTACTTTACAATGTAGTAGATAAAGTAAAACACATTGTAAATATTGTATGCAGACTTATGAATTCATTTAGCAACATTTGATATGAGTACAAGATTTCAGGAACTGTTGACACTTATCATAGATAAGACTAGGAGTCTAGAAGTTCAAACCCAGCAGAAGGCAATCATTTTCCTTTAGCATGGCTTCCTTCAGAAGGAAGGTTAAGCCATTGGTCCTGTCTCATGTTGTAGATTTACAGTATGTAAAAGAACGTCCAAACCTGATAAAGAGGCCTCTGAGCAAAATTGAGCAGTCTTTTATGGCCAATATAGAATGGAATGCTGAGGACTATAGTAGTTAAGCAGCATCCATAAAAATAACATCCAATTTCTTAATTCTTGAATTTGAAAACACACAGAAAATGTCAATGTGCATACAACTCAAAGTTCTCTGGCCTGCAGCTTCAGTGGTAGACAACGTATTGTATTCCACCCAAAAATTTGATACCGAGATTTCACCAAAAATATGTTTTGAGGTCCAGAGTAAAAAAGGTCTGTGTATGGACAGCATAGCTCAAAAACAAAAAGTTCGTTAAATACCAAACTTAGTATTTAAGTTTGTCATCTTCCAAAGTTGTGACACAAAGATTTTCGAGAAAATACTCCCACCCCCAACTACCCTTTACATGGAACTTTTTCAAAATTGTTGATTTTCTCAAAAATGGCTCCAACGATTTTGATTAAAATATTGTACATTTAAGAGATTCACATCACAAATAAAATGAATTTTCTGGGGATAGCCTCTGCATAGTTCCTTATTCTGGTTGAGTTTTGTATTACGGTTAAACCATAAGAGATAGGCAAATACTTACTACACAAAATATAAATCTTATTAAAACACACAATTTATATCAGATTGGTGTAACAACTTGTACCTTCATCACAGAATCCACTTCCAAACTCTGTTTGTAAAATGCTGTGTAGTATTTATGCAATAACCAAACTACTTCAAATTACAAAACCAAGTAATTAGTAAATCTTGTAATGTTTATGGCACAGATTATCTACTTTTTCAGTTAACAGATAAACCTACTGCTGTTATTGCAAACAGATAAAATAGAATTTATTCACCGTAAGTTGTTTTTAACTTTACTTAATTTAAATACAATATTATGCAATACTTTCTTACAATGTGAATAAATTTGTGAACTGACAATGGAATTTGTCTTGTTTACATATATGGATATATAGTATATGTATTGAGAGAACGTAGGCTATCACGGCCGGAGTCAGTGTAACTAAGAAATGTTTCCGGGCTGTTTTGCCGCGAAACCTTCTCCAAGAAAACTTCGACCGTGCCACTGAAGATGTCCACTGTAATTGTGGACGAAATGTCTGGGACTTCTAACACCAGCAGACCACGGCAAAACAGCCCGGAAACATTCCTTAGTTACACAGTATATATATTATTTACAATTTCTTTTAACACTACGGTACATTTATACAATACTAGAATACTGATTCATTAATGCTCTACTAGACTGATTTATGCATCTACTCATCAATGTGAAAATTATCACACTCAAAGAAATTGCCTCTTGAATAGAATGCTTTAATTTTTGGCTATCTGTCTAAAAAGACTTTAAATTTATGTAAGTAATATGATTTGGAAATTTATTACACATATTTAATCCTAGATACCTATCTTAAAAAGGTAAGTCTATGGTTGAATTGTTTTGTCTGCCAAATAGAATATATTTGAGAGTTTTCTTTTATAAAGCTGAGAGAATGCTGGAAATATTGTCTTCAGGGATGATAACCTAGATTAGCAATAATCCATTGCTTGAACATATAGTTACCTCATAGCAGTATATCATATGTTAATGAAACAATATATAATTAAATTTTCACTAATGCTGAGTTTTTGTCGATATAAACTCCTAATAATTTGACACATTTATTACATTTTTTGAGATATTTGTTCTCCAGTTTTTGCAATGATTAACCCTTTTATTGCCAGCACGAATAGCAAAATACTGTCTGAAAAGTCCAAGCAATTTTAGAAGAGAATGCAGGGTTTTAAATTATTAGTAATAAAATGAGTACCAAACGACAGAGAACTCAAAACTTTTTTCAGTTTTAATAAACCCTATAATATGCATTATATGGATGACAAGTCTCTTCAAGATTTTTAAAAATTAAAATCAAAAGAAACATTTGCAAATAAAATTAAAAACCTCAAAATGTAAAACTTTACTTATTAAAAAGTTCAAGCTAATTAAATAAAAGTGCAGATGTTTCCTTACTGAAACAGCATCCTGTTTTGGTCTGGTGCTTTATTTCTTAAAATACAAAAAAATAATTCATGTAGCCTGAAGGCTCAAAACTGAAAAATATCACCAAAAATCTCATGTGTTCCATTCACATGACTTTCTCTACATCTCTCTAACAAATTATTGTTAATAAACTTATTCATGCTAAAACATTACCAGAAATTGTCTTATTATTTGCTTCCTTGCAAGTAGAACGGAATACAGTGATAGTCAAATGTTTTAAAAGCTGGTTGCTGTGGAATTGAAATCAGTTTCTTTGTGTGGCCAAGAGGTGACAAGTTCCTGTATGAGAAAAGTATTTTAAAACTGAAATCAACATCAAGGAATATCTCAAAAATGGCCAACTCCATGAATAAAACGCAAATTACATAAATTGTGTGTTTTATCGAGATTTAAGTCTTTTATGCGATAAGCTTTTGTCCATCTCTTATGGTTTACCAGTTATGCAAAATTCAATAAAAATCATCCAGATTAGAGGCTATTCCCAGAAAATTCAAGGTATACATTTTGTCATGTAAATACCTTAAAAGACATTTTAATCAAAATCATTAAGAGCCATTTTTAAGAATAAAAATGTTTCCCATGTAAAGGATAGTTGGGGGTGGGAGGGTTTTCTTGCAAATATTTGTGTCGCATTCTTGGAAGACACTAAACTTAAATACAGAGTTTGGTATCATACCACTATTAATGAAAATGGCATACAACTATAATGTTCATTACTGTACAACTTGTGTTGCTGATTCACCTGGTTACAACTCCATAAATAAATTTTGATAAATACAATCATTATTTGTATTTGTACAAGGACCGTCGGATGCTGAAGCTAGAGTATTTATATCTTCCTCTCTTATGCCACTTTCATCAAGGTTTGAAAATTCAAAATCACCTGCTTTCTTTTAATACATCACAAACTGCAGCTCTTTTTTCCTCTTCAGTTTGTAACCTTTGGCTAGATGATGCCATGTTTCAATTAACATAAACAAACACCATATACAGAATTTAAATTTGGAGCTTTTGGAGTGTAAAGTTAAGGTACTGAAAACCTTTATCTGTGGCTATGACGTAGAAAGTACCCGGATTCTCCCACTGCAAAGAGTTAAAATGGCAACACAATTAGATTGTGATAAACATTAACACAAATAGCCTTATCACTTGCTTCCTTGTAAGTAGAAGCAAAATAAGGGAGTAGCATTAGTTAAAGTGATAGTCAAAAGCTGGTTGCTATGTGACTCAAGTTCCTTTGTTTGTATGGCCACGAGTTGACAAATTCCTGTATGAGAAAAGTAAAGTTTTCAAAGCTGAAACCAAAAACAAGGAATATCTCAAAAACGATCAACTCTATGAAAAAATTTACAAAACATAAATTGTGTGCTTTAACATGGTAAGTTTTTGTCTATCTCTTACCAATTATGCAAAATTCATTCAGAACAAAGATGTCTTCAAAGGCTATTACTAGAGAATTCAAGATATACATTTTATTTGTCATGTAAATGTTTTTAACATGTGATATTTTAATCAAAATTATTAGAGCAACTTTTAAGAAAATCAAAATTTCAAAACATGTTTCCATGTAAAGGGTAGTTGGAGGTGGGGGGATTTTCTTGAAAATCTTTGTGTTGCATTGCTAGAAGATACTGAACTTTATTACCTAGTATGGTTTTTAACAGACTTTCTGTTTTGACACATATCCACACACTGACAGACCTTTTTTTCTATTTTTTTTTTTTAATTCAGGAGTTCTAAAACAGCATGGAATTTTTGGGTACAATACAACACCTTCTCTATACTCTATGTACATAGTACATGAAGAGAAAGTAAAAATTAACGATGGGTGTAAATTGTTGTTGAAAAGAGCTGACATAGTTGCTGCGAGAAACTGTATACATGCTTAGGCAAGAGGCATGTGCCCCAGAACCATTCCAAGCAAAACATGACAAGATTTGGTGATGAATGCACCTGAAGGTAAAGGAAACAGATTTATACAGCTTCAATCTAAAGTGACTTTTCTGTTCCAGGTCAGAGAATAAAAATGCTGACTCACTCTACTACTTCCAAAAAGAAAGATGTTTAGATTGGTTCTTATTATGGGTGTACATCCAGCAGAACACTCAGGGTGCAATTTCCACCTGTTTATTACTTGATTGTACGTATCAAGCACCCTACTTCAATAAGTACTTAACTATAACTTTGGTAATTATGCAGAACTTCAGCCACTCTAAAAATAACATAAAACTAAGTGTGATTGATTGACTTTGTATTTCTGATGAAGATTTCAAAGGTGTGTCAGAAAGTTTTTTGTTTTTTATTATAGACATATTCATGTGCATGCTGGAACGGTTGGTATTTTGCATATATGATCGGTATTTACCAAATAATTATATATAAACTAGTATTATATAAATAATAAATGGTTTTATAATGTTCTGAAACATTTCTCTGCCAAGTACTACCACAATAGAAACATAAATTTATACACACGCACTAACCTAAACAGATTCGAACCTAACCTTGCGCTAAATTTGAAAACCACCGCACTCAGTAGTTTCGCCTACAGAAATACATAGCAAGAGAACTTCGGCCCCTCTAGAAATTAAACAAATTGTGGTTTGACTGATAGTTTGGTTTATACTTGTTACGTTTTCACTAATTTTTTTTATCGGAAAAGCTCCGTAATTAAGTTAGACGCTAATTTATTTCGTGCGCCTAGCGATCCTTTTTTGTGAACATTTATGAAGTATGGTGCCTAGAAGGAGTAGAATATAAATAAAGAAGTCTTGTAGTACTTTTGCAATGTAAATATATATTAATATTACACGCTAAAGTGCCTAAAACCTGAGTTTCATTGTCGGCGGCAGGCGAACAGTGTTGTATGCAACACCGGCATATGTCGCTAGACGCTGTGCTGATCTATGACGAGTATATTTCACGCAGATACAGCTGTTCAGTGAACTTTATTATGCAGAACTTCAGTCGCTCTAAAATTGAATGAAACTAAGTGCGATTGATTTACTCTGTATTTATGATGACAATTTCAAAGCCTGTGGATTTCAAATTTAGCGCGAGGTTAGGTTCCAATCCGTTTAGGTTAGTGTGTGTATGTTTCTAATTTTATATCGTGGTAGTACCTCATTATCGATATTTCCAACAGCGCAATGGATACAATATTAGTTTTTTAAACCATCTCCCCACCCATAATCCCTCTCTAACCACACTGGTCCCGTTAGAGTGCAAAACTGGCATAAGTCACAGCGGAGAGATGTAGCGGCCCAACTTGTAAATAATTACCTAAACTTTTAATCAAATAAAGGGAAAACTGCTTTATTTGTTCTTTTTTGTGCACACGGGTAGCCCAATGGTGAGGCTGTAGCCAAGGGATGTTATTTAATAGGGGAGAAGGTATACCCAAAGGATCAGCCCATATGAAATCCCAAACATCCGTGTAATAAGTAAAACAGAAACTCTCAACCCTTTTAAGATCATAAATTCATTTTGAATGCCTAACTTCAACATTGGCACTACTGCCTTTCTACCTGTTAACTTATTTCATTCTAGTAGCAATCACCGAGAACCAGATTCCCATGCAGTTGCATGTAACTGCTGGCTGCTACTTTTACCCCAAAATGCAATCAATATATACAAACATAAGGAAAGATGTAAAATAAACTAGCAACAACATACTTTAATCTTTTCCTTTAGTCTGAGCTGCTCTTTTTAATGCCCCACCTCAAATCCAAACTTTTTCAATGTGGTCCAGATAGTGCAAAGTAGCTGTGGTATGCAATAGCATGCCTCCATTACTCAGTCAGCTCATTATTACATTTCAGTTTACTATTTAGATATACACTGCAGAATCGTCTTCATCCCATTTACCTACACTGAAAACTAATTGATCGATATTACATTCCTCCTGTAAGATTGTGATACGCTCATTGCAACTTCATTACAATGTACGCATGTAACAATGTTTGTAATAGTGGAATGGCATCAAGCAGATTCATTTCTGACATTACCTATGAACGCTTCTTACCTAACTATTCAAAACGTCACTATGTACTGTAGAATCAGAGGCAGATCTCAACATTTCAAGGAAACCATAACTGGTACACTGTTAGGCTATTTCATACTCTAAGTTTAGACGAAAATAACACGAACTGAAAATCTTACCTCCAACAGCTCTTGCTTAACGGGTTTTGACTCTTTAACAGGCATGTCTGCTTCTAATTCCTGACTTAAATCTCCACTCCTTGTCTTCATTTTCATATGGAATATCCGAATAATGAGTTGCAAACTTTGCGACCCAATACACACTCAAATAATAATACCATTTCGCTTCAAGAGCTTTTTAGTTTACAGTTCAATGGCCGATTCTGTTACAGTGTAGACATTAAACAAGCTTACGAACTGCAATAATACGGCCATTATGTGCACTCTACTATATAATGGTGCAGAAGATATGGATTACGACACAATACACACAATCATAAATAAGTAAATTACTATTCTAAAGCAAAACACTCCAATTAACTACAACTTTCTTTCTTCCACTCTACAATATATTCAAAATGGCGAGTGTTATATTAAACAGAACCACCAACTGAAGTAAATAATTTACCTTGACAACTTGAGAAATCTGGTCTTACTGAGCGATTGTTTTATAAATTGGCACTCAAAACATGAAGATGAGAAATTAAATTTTTCCAAAACGGATTGCCTTTTTTGGAGAGAAAATCCAGATCAGCAAAAATGCTCTGTCGGAACTCTAATCGAGACAGCTGTAGATGTTGACATTCCTCACTGGGATGCCATACACTGTATGAAAAGGAGCACCCCCATCCAAGTTCAAACACTAAACTTAAACCAAGGAGGTAATTTATACCGGGGAGAGGGCTATAAGAACTTTTTATACATTATATTGAACGACCTGCACTAAAAACCCCATATTGGACGTGTCGTTAAAATTGTATTTGATTGTTAGTTCGACCGTTCATTTCGCCCATTTGGATCAAGACATTCAATTATGACAAGGTGATGATGTTGATATTAATAAAACTAGTTATTACCTATTTAAGTAGTTAAATAATTACAAATATTACAATAGAATGTCGCTTTATATGTGCACTAATTACAATGATTAGAAAATACCATATAACAAATATACAATGAATATAAGAAATAAAATTCCCACAATGCCGGATATAGAATACAATTCATCTTCGCCACAATTACAGAATGTATTCTTAACATAGTATTACAAAAATGTCATATTTCGTGTGAGATATGAAGTAACTATCAAGAGATACAAAGTCATTATTTAGGTAAATCCATATTGTTATATATATCCCAAAATGCATTAATACTATGTATAAAGTTCTCAATTGACCATTTTATAAAAGTAAAACATTCAGCATTACTAATAACACCCAACACGAGGGGATCCTGACCGCACTCATCCTGCAATAGGTAACAAAAGATGCATAGTTTGAAATGGCCATTATTTCAAGACTGAACTTTCCAACATGAATTTATGTAGGAGAAACAATAATGAAGTATATATCATCAATACATGCAGACTGCCCCACATATGAAACATTTACTTTCTGGGTCACATATTAAAGAACTCCTCTACAGTATATGGGACGTGATCATCTAGGAATTTTTTTTAAAAATCTTTCTTAAACATTTAATGTTGATTAGAATCACCTTATAGTTTTTAAGTGTCTTGGAATTTTACTACACAATTTGTATGGTGGCGCAGTAACATACTTTTTGGAACAGTTTTAAGTTATTTGCTGCTCTATACCAATAATCTAAATGCCATGTATTCTGCTCAAGTACATCAAGAAGTTACTGTACTTATCTGAAAGACAGCTCATCAGAAAATTTAACATATTATAATAGTGTGCACCAGCAAGAGTAAGAATATTTTTGAATTTAAACAAGGACCTACATCAATGCCGAGGCCCAAGGCCCTTTTATTTATTGTAGTATATATATATATATTCTGTGTGCTGGTTTACCCCAGAGGATTATTCCATACCGTAAAGAGAGTAAAAGTAGTCAAAATATGCTATTCTTAAGGCATTTGGATTAAGGAGATTCTTTCTTAAGGCAAAGCCAGCAGAGCTATGTTTTGGTAACAGAACTTTTATCTGTTTTTACGACTGAGCTCTTCGTTTAAATGAGTACTTAAGTCACAGATATTTATGTATTTTTATTTTTTATATTTTATGTAAAATACCAAATTATATATTTTTTATTGTTATAGGCATATATTGTGATTGACGAAACTAAAATTTCTGTAAAGAACTAATATGGTGAATAAAGAATTAAATTGAAACCGAAGAAAATCTGGATTAAACACTTTACTAATGGTATAGCTGTTTTACCTGATTAATAATTCACTTATTTGCCCGTGATTATTTGTAATTTGAGACAAGTTTATTTTAAGTTTGATGAATTAAGTGTCAGTTTAAGCAGGTGTTATTAGCTTCAATCCAAAAGTTGAATTCTTCGAATGCTTTATTGATTAATTGCGATGTGATTTTTCTGATACACGTAAGTACTCCAGTATAATCTGCTAAGAGCATCAAAATATTTGTCAAAATTATATGGCAGATCATCTGTAAATTTTAAAAATAACAAAGGTCAAGTATAATACTTTGTGGGACACCTTTAGTATTAGTTCCTGGTTTATAATCACAAACATATGCCCTAGATTTCTGCTGTATATTTTTAATAACATCTAAACTAACTTATAGAGATCTCATTGATGCCTAAACTTTTGTAGCAATATGTTAAGATATAAGCTATCAAATTCCTTAGCTAAGTTACAAAATCCTCCTAACCTACTTCCTTTTTATCCAAGGCAGTTAATACTTCTTAGGTGAGCATGAATGTATCATTCTCTCTCTCTCTCTCTCTCTCTCTCTCTCTCTCTGAATATATATTATAATATAATATTTTATATATAAAAATGTTAGTGTATATTTACGGAGTTTGAGGTCAAATCATGGAAATGCCTGTGTTGGTACAGTTGTAATAGCATCCAAAAAAACAGTACCTTAGGTGAAAAATTCCACATAATGGTATGAAATTGTATAACAAACTCCCCGCATCTTTTAAGAAATTATCAAATTTAAGAATATTTAAATAAAGAATTAGAGATGTTTTCATGGAGCCGCGCCGTGGCTGAGTGGTTAGACCATTTGTCTCTCACTTAGAAGACCCGGGTTCGATCACAAGCGAGATTTGTGGTGGCCAAAACGGCGCAGGGGCGGGTTTTCTCCGGATGCTCCATCTTCATTCTATGCATCTTCGACTGCGGTGCCATTGAAGTAAAAGCGGGAGTTAAACATTAAAAAGAAAAAGGAATTTCACCTATATGGTCGCTTTTATTCAGTAAACGAATAGCACATAGCAACTGTCTAGCTGATTAGTTATGTTAAAAATATTTAATATATTTCAAATGAATTGTAATTTATTGTAAATATACTTTTATTTGTTCATTTATTTATCAATTGTGTTAATCTTTAAATGTAACATAATTGTCCGTTGTTGTAATTGGTGATATCAGTATTTCTGTAATGAAATCTTACTGCGACTAACTTTGATTAGATTTTAAATGTTTAAGTTTTCGCAGCTAAGCAAACATCGTACATATTATATTCTTCAAATTGTTGCCATGCATTTAACGTGCGCCAATGTAAACAGAAATATTATTTGGTGATGCTTTAAAGTAAGATTCATATCACATTCCTTGATGTATCCGTCGAGTATGGCGGCAGATGACGGCTCGTGCTTTCTATAAGACACATATAGTAATGTGTATCTACGACGCTCGCGTACACAGAGAATACTAGCGTTTCTGTCCCGCAGATCTATCGACTGTATACCCATTATGAAGAATTACATATTAAGATTTGATTTAGGTTATGAATTGTAAACAATCGCATCACAATGACAACCTTAAATGGCGGGAATCTGCGTCAAGTTAAAGATATCAAGGCATATTTAACATGTTAAAAAAATGAAAAATAAAGTACATATATCTCATTGATTCAAAAACACAATTGTTGGCCGGGGACTTACGGCGCGCACTATCACTTGTCATTTCAACATGAATTTGAAATCTCCGTGTGATTTAGCGGAAATACCCGAGTTATTTGCGGAATTCAATGTCGTACAGCCATATTGCCACAGTAGCTGAGTTGTCAGATCAACTGGACGGAGCCCGGAGGAACCGCGGTTCAAATTCCGGCTATGACATTCGATGTTTCAAGCTGATTCTCCCTTTTTACTTTCTCTACACGTACTATCCACATAGTTTATAGAGAAAGTATTGTATTCCACCAACATTTCGATCCGAGATTTCACCATAAATATGTTTTGAGGTTCCGTGAGTACAAAAAAAAATAATTTTAGAAAAAGTTGCAAGTGTGTGTCGCCCTTCGAGTTTACGATGCAAGCCCGCAGAACCACAGCAGTTAAAGAGGTCCGTAATCATCATCGGTGTGTGAACAGATAGCTCAAAAACTAAAATACCATTTAATACCAAACTTGGATTCTCAAGAAAACCCACACACAAACTACCCTTTACACGAAAAAAAAATGTTGACATTTTTACTTTTCTCAAAAATGGCTCTTACGATTTTTTATTAAAATAACGTATATTATTATATATATTCACATGCAAAATAACTTCAACTTTGTGGGAATAGCTTCGGAAGACCTGTTCATTTTGGATGAATTTTGCATAACTACTAAGCATAAAGAAACAGACAAAAACCTACTACACAAAATGTAGATGTTGTTAAAGTCATATGCGTTTTTGTTGTATAGTTGACCGTTTCCAACATATTGCTTGTTACTGGTTTGAAGTTTCAACTGCGTAACTTTTCTCAAAAAAGGTTATCTTTCTTTTCATGTCGCATTTGTTTACTGCTGGTCTTGCAAAGGGAACCAAAATAATTTTGCAGTAAAACCTCCAAATATTTATTTAAAACTACTTATGCAAAAAGAGCACCGGTGTAAAAATTAGGGGGCGGGGAATCTGCATACATTTTTAATAAATGCGAAGGTCTGTTTCTGTGTTTTTGAATACCGAATAGCTTAGAGACAGTGAATAACCTCAACTTGCGTCGGCTCTGGTACTCAAACCGAGGGTTAGAGTTAGTTGTTCATTCGTATGGAAAATTCATCGTTCGTGTCTTATTAGTGAGGTACTGGCAGTGATTATATAATATTCTTTTCTTTTTTTTTTTAGCTTAACGTCCATTAACCTGGTTGATCATATCGGACGATGAGTGAAATAATGCTCAAATAATCTGGAGGTCTATGGAGCTTAAAGTTATTCGACATTCGTCTTCACAGGATAAGAGAAAACCCCGAAAAAACCTTATCCAGGTAACTCACCCTAAGTAAGATTCGAACTCACGACCTTTTGAACGAGAAGCAGACACGCTACTACTACACTACCAAGGCGGGCCGATTATAAATTGTCCAGTATACATACACACCTCTCTCTACATCTGTGATACACGCGCGCACACACATGTTCATACATATACATACAGAGAGAGAGAGAGAGATAGAGAGAGAGAGAGAGAGACGGTGGAAGTGAAATAATTACTGAATGAAGGAGGTGCGAGGATGGATGTGAAAGAATAAAATCTTCCAATATTCTTTGTAATTAAATGGACCGTTAGGTTTAAATGCAGTATTTGGCAATTTTGCGCAAGGTAACGCTGGCCATGTAACGAATTCACGTGTTTTGTCGCCGGCGCGCGAAACACCTAAATATTCCGGGCAAAATCGAAGTTATTGTCCACAGATGGAAAGAGGCAATCCTACGCAGCGCAAGAGACGTCGCGGGGGTGGCTCTGATCTCCTAGAACCACATTAATAAAAATATACAGGCTCCAAAACAATAAAACAATATTAATGAAATAAATACCAACTTAAGAATTGTTTTACGTGAGTAAATAAAAACAAATGTGTAGTCTACTTTCTAAACCTGATAGGTGCATTGTATTGAATTTCTATTTTCATCCTTTAGAACAATTTACATTGTTTTTTGGACATGATAATGTTATACATATTGTATTGCACCCAAAAATTCGATACCGAGATTTCACTGGAAATGTTTGTTTAGAGACTCCATGAATCAAAAAAAAAAAAAAACATTTTTAGAAACATGTCCGTTGTGTCTGTGTGTGTCTGTAGCCAGAATAGCTCAAAAATGAAAAGACCATTAAAAACCAAACTTAGTATTTAAGGATGTGACTCGAAGATTTTCAAGAAAGTCTCCCCACCCCAAATTACCCTTTACATGGAAAAAAATCGAACATTTTGATTTTCTTAAAAATGGCTCTAACGATTTTGATTAAATTCTCGTATATTTAAGATATTTTCTTGACAAATAAAATGTATATCTTGAATTTTCTGGGAACAGCTTCTGAAGACCACTTTATTCTGGATGAATTTAACGGATTTTTGCATAACTGCTAAACCACAAGAGATGGACAAAAGCTTACCACACAGAAAATGTAGAGCACATTAAAACGCACAATTTATGTCATATACATTTTTTGTGGAGTTGTTTGTTTTTGAGATAGCCCTTGCTTTTGTTTTCAGCTTTGGAAAACATACTTTTCTCATATGAAATTTGTCAACTCGTGTCCATACAAACAAAGGAACTTCAGTCACATAACAACCAGGTTTTGACTATCACTTTAACTTATGGTACTCCATTTTTTTCGCTTCGATGTACAAGGAAGCAAGTAATAAGATTTTCTGTTAGTTTTTTTCTCGATTAGCATGAAATAAACAGAAGCATACGTTTTTTTTTAACAAATATTTGTTGCAGCGATGTAGAGAAAGTCATGTGAATGGACACATCAGATTTTTATACGTGTTAGCTAGATGATAACACAGTAAACAATTACACATCATCAGCAGCTGATAATTCACATTACACAGACTGGCATTTGTTCAACATCATACATACTCATCTATCAAATAAAATGTATGCAGTAGTAGGAACGATTTTAAATGTTTTTTAAAATGGTGGATTTTAGTAATTGCTTTGATATTCTGAGGTAATATGTTAAATAGTCTAGTAGCCAGATTCTTTATATTATTTTTAACTATGTTGGTTCTACAGGACTGAATATGCAGTACATTCTTTTTGCTATATTGATGGAGGTTTTGGTTTCTTTCAAGCTCATTATACATTTTTTAAATATAAGTTAATGTCTCCAATATAAGTATGCAAATAAGAGGCAATATTTTTTGTTCTTTGAAAAGAGAAACGACGATCCTTGTCACTTATTACTCTAAGTGCCTTTTTCTGTAGTTTAAATATTTGCTCACTCTCGTCATAACATGTTCACCAGAAAATTATGCCTAGCGCTTTAGGCTGTGAAAATTTGCATAGTAAACATTTCTTTTGGGTATTTAAATTTACTTCGTTTTTAATAGATCTTAGTAAGCAGCAAACTGAGCTCAATTTAGACGCCAACTTTTCAATATGGTTCTTCCACTTTAGGTTCCCATTTAAAATCATTCCCCAAAATTGTGTATCTTTCCCATATTTAATGTTGAGAGTGTACAAGATGTGCTTTATTTTGGCTGTGGGTCTGCTGAGCCGAGAGAGCAGACGCATGTGCAGTGGCGAGAGTAACAGTTAGCTCAATGTGCTAAGTGACGATTAGGTTTGCTTTACTGTAAGGTTTGAACTTACAAATGTAAACACGCCATAATTAAAATGAGATTGAACGATAGTTTTCCTCCGCAATGGACCTCTTCAGTACGACATACTGTCATCATTGTCCTCTAGAT
Organism: Hymenopus coronatus; assembly: GCA_030762935.1. Classification (NCBI taxonomy): domain Eukaryota; kingdom Metazoa; phylum Arthropoda; class Insecta; order Mantodea; family Hymenopodidae; genus Hymenopus; species Hymenopus coronatus. Next base: position 1,531,445 of record CM060894.1, read on the forward strand.
GGACTTTACCAGTCAGTACAACTGCATGTTAACATGAAGTTGGTTTATTATACTCTTTACATGCGTGCCTTTTTTCCCCCTGTTTTTGTATAAATATTTTTTATGTAAGTAAAAAAATCTGATTAGTTATACTCACATGACTTTCTCTAGCTGCTCTACACACCTCCTACAAAAGATTCTTCTTCTTCTTTGTACATAATGCTAATCGAGATAAATATTAGCAGAATGTTCTGATTACTTAGTTCCTTATAAGTAGAAGGGAATAAGGGAATTCGCTATGCTAAAGTGATTGTCAAATGTTTTAAAAGCTATCGTTATGCGATTGTCATTGCAAATCACTTCTTTGCTTGGCCAGGAGTAGAACAAAAGAAAAATGGACACTTCCTGTCTGAGAAAAGTTTAAGTACCTCACAATTGAAACCAATAAGGAATATATCGAAACGGTTACCTCCATAACAAAAACGTAAATGACATAAATTGTGTGTTTTGTCGTGATGTATACTTCTTGTGCAGAGAGTTTTTTTTTTCTTTCTCTTACGGTTTAGCAGTTAAGCAAAATTTGGCAAAATGCATCCATAATAAAGAGGCCTTCAGAGGCTATTCCCAAAAAATTCGAGATATACATTTTATTTCGGACATAAATAGCTTTAATGTACAGGATTTTAATCCAAATTGTTAGAGCCATTTTTAAGAAAATCAAAATTTTGGAAATTATTTCCATGTAAAGGGTAGTTTGTGGTGCGGGGAGTTTTTTGAAAATCTTCGTGTCGCAACCTTGGAAGATACCAAACTTAAATACCAAGTTTGGTATTTAACGGTCTTTTCGTTTTGGAGCTATGCTGTCCAAAGACACACACACACTCACGGACTTTTTTTATTCTGAAAATGCTTTTATCGGACTTATGGGACCCAAAAACATATATTTCCGGTGAAATCTTGGTATCGAATTTTTGGGTGCATTACAATACCTTCTCTATCCCTATGTACATTGTACATATGGGGCTAGAGAAAGTAACAATATGATATTTACTGTACATTGTTTAATTCATAAACTCTAAATTTTCAAAGCTTTACGTAAAAAGGGAATTTTATTTATGGACGCTCTTTACTTACCGTGGTTCTCAGCATCCCATTCTATATTGGGAGTGAAGCACTGCTTAATTTTGTTCAAAGGCTTCTCTTTCAGACTTGAGGTTCTTTTACGTGCCGGAAATCTACGACACGGGACCAACGGCTTTATTTCCCTTGCGAAAGAAGCCATGCTAAGTGTTTTTTCGCCCGAAAACATCCATCGGGCGGGTTTGAAAAATCTTAACTGAGGTGGATCTGCAGACCACCCGGTGAGCCCCCTCCTTATAAAAACCCACTTCTGTCTTTGGCACAGTGACGAACAAAAGTCCCAAACAACTGGACCTGCCTTTCACCTGCAAATAGTACCTTTTTTTTTTTTTCATTCTTCAGATTGTGATTTCTGAGCAGTTTAACGCAGGTTAAGCGTTTGATTTGTTTCCATTATCTCAGACGCTGTTTAGTATGAGTGTGATGTACTTTTCTGTTTGAACTGGACTGCCCAGGCCTTGAGCGATTCTTCGAGCATCTGGAAACTGTAAATTGATCACACCGCTAAGAGATACTTACCGCTTATTCTGTCATAGTATTGTACTCCTGCAATGGCACAACGTTGTTTCCTTGGAGTGGCTCTATTGTGTAGCAAGCTCTGTACTTGTAGGGATCTGGAAAAGTTTTTATGATTAGCTCACTTCTAGTGTGATTATAATATATAAGAGTCGTTCAAATGAAAGTGACATTGCTGTAATAATCTCGTCATTTGACGAGAAAGATCATTGCGCATGCCCCTATAGAGGGCACAGAGTGCTTACGATATCGTCCGAACTCTCCAGATGCGCGTGATTGCTTCGGAGCACGTTGTAAAACTCGTTCGCATCATGGATGCTTCCAAACGGTGTCAATTCGCGGTCGTACAAATTTTAGCAGCGGAAAATATATCGTTAAATGCAAAATGTGTATGGAACGCAGATTGATATTCCGATGGTAGAGGAAACTTCGTAGTGGAAGAAGCCTGGTTATCACCCTGTAAGCAGTTGCAGATGTGGACCGCCTAGTAAAAATAATTCAGCGAAACACTGCTAGAGAAATAGCAGAGGAAGTATCTATGTGCATAGGAAGTGTACACACAATACTGCGTGAAAGGCTGCGATTCCGCAAGATTTGTGCGCAAAGGATGCCAAAACATTTGAAGAGGAGTAGAAGATTCATCGCATGTCTGTTTGTATGCACACGTTATACCGAACCAATTCCTTACAAGGATCATTGCTGCTGATAAAACAAGGTGCCATCACTTTGATTCAGCCACCAAAAGCATGAGCAAGGAATAGCGACACTCTTCAACCCCATGCACGTCCACTAGAGCTGGGAAAGTGATGTTGACATCAATGGCCCACTGCCGCTGGAACGCCTGCCTACGGGCATGACCGTCACTGCTGCCAGGTACTGTGCCACAATGAGACCGAATATCAGTGGCATGTTGTCCCGCAGGGTTATCCTCTTGCATGATAATCCTCGTCCAAATATTGTTACAGTATTTCCGCTGGGAGATTCTCAAACATCCCCCTTACCGCTCGGACCTCTCGTCATGTGACAACCTTTTCGGTCCACTCAAAAGGTCTCTGAAGGGACGGTGATTTGCTGACGATAATGAGGTCCAAGCTGCCGTTGAAAATTGGTTCCACATACAACCCCGGAGCTTCTCCGTCATCTCGTTGACCGCTGGGACCATGACTAGTCTATCTGTTGCTCTATATACTAATGTCATCAATATCATTAAACAATTTCTCAAGCTACTGTAGTGCCAATTTTATTTGAACGAGCTTTATATTAATGCTGCAGTGATAGTGAACTTCTTGTTTTACTGTTTTGTTTTAAATGTCGAAAATGTTCCAGGTTTTGTTTTGACTTGTGTTTATTTTGTAATTAAGATATTTATGAAAATAGTATAACTAGTTTCATTCAGTTTATCTTTAATTGTGAAATAAATGAGCAATAATGTAACATCAGAGTTGGGTCTACCCTCATCATTCCATCAAAACTCCCAGCATTGCGAAGGAAGCATAACCTACCAGCTGCTTGGTAATTCCGTTACCGTGAATAACGAAGGTCAAACTTTATCATTATTATTTAAATATTATGTAAATATATTACAGTCTGCAACAGGGAATTTTAAAGTGTTCTGGCAAAAGATTAATGCAGTTTTAAAAATACTACTATGACAATAATAATACTATACAAATTGACAATTTGAACACAGATGACAAATCTTTGTTTATTATTGAAAACTCGCAAGCAACTGCCAAAGTGGTCCTAGCGCTAACCTTCCACCGCGCCCTCCTCATGTAGTCCATGCACTCTATCGGATCCACACCATTGAGAAGTGCGAGATCGGAGTCCAAGGATCCATAGCAAAGTGCCAAGCCTCCTAAGCGGGTGAAGAAAGGTTTCTGGAACGCAATTGGGAACACCTGACTTTACCAGAAAGGTTATAACGATAGTATACACAGTAGAGCAGTAAGCAACGCGGCGTATCCATGGCATGTCGGGAAGTCACTTAGACGCTTTCGTGTTGGTACGATAACATGAATTGTTTGACGGCAAAGGGAGCTAACTGCATACGGAAGGACAGCGCCGATGAAATTCTTCCAGAGTTGCACTTATGCCGATCCGGAAACGTTTCAGTGGTAACGCACAACCTTGTTGAAATGGGGTAGAGTACCATCTTAATTAAATATCACTCAAACAAATGTTGTGGTTTATTAATTGTTGTAACGTGTCTAAGTAGTAGGTGACTCCAGTGACTATGGTTTCTTTAAACATGATTGGACCATATAGTTTTATTGGTCATCCCGGTGATATCCCTTTGCCATTTGTAAATAGAATTAAGTTGTACCATCTAGTCACTGTAAACTGCGTGATAAACTTACTAAAGTGTAATCAATAATCAAACATTAGGTCCGACAAAGTTTAACAAACTAAACATAAAAGAGTTGTGTCTTTCTGCTTTAAACTTCTGAGGTGCAGTAACATGAAATAATAATGCAAGTGAATGTATCCGAACATGGTATGACATCCACAAAACAGAAATATATCCGTTGATTCATTTTCTACTTTACGGTCATTGGCTATTTTGTAAACTTTTTTTTTTAAGTTTTAACTTCCTTTAATCTGGTTGGTCATATCGGACGATGAATGAAATTGGTGAAACGATGCTCAAATGATCTCGGAGTTTATAGAGCTTAAAGTTACTCGATATTCGTCTTCTCAGGATAAGGGAAAAACCCGAAAAAACCTTATCCAGGTAACTCACACTAAGCGAGACACTGGTCCCTTTCGGAAATTGAAAAAATGAGACTCAATCACATTGTTATTTATAGATATTGAAACTCAAGTCAGTACCTACACACTTTCCTGGATTTACCATCCACCAATGTCACCCTTTGGAAAATTCCTTCGTAAATTAGGTAACTCTTTCGTCTCCTGATTGGTTATTTTGTCACTATGTTATTATCCGGTCCCTACTCCTAGAACGCACTACTATGGTGTGCGTTGCCAAAATTCGAGTATATAATAATAATAATAATAATAATAATAATAATAATAATAATAATAATAATAATAATAATAATAATAATAATAATAAATGAAAACAAAAGAGGTCTCAAAACCCCGGCTGCGGCGACGATTACTGCTCGTTGCGAATTTCCCGTCGAAACTCATTCAACTGTTGCATGAGATGCATTCACAGTGCAAACTGAACTGTGTGCAGGCTTCGTTGTCCTTTATATACATCTTGGTCTTCCCTGTCCAGAACCTGCAAAACCACCGGAGATGTCACAAACGCAACCAGGTGTAAGAATACAGGCTACGTCAGCACACGTATATACTAGCACAGGTGTAGCAACCACAGCTGCATTGTCAAAATAACTTGCTGCTGGCACAGGTGTCAACTTAACGCACGTGTAACAAAGATGCCAACAATCAGCTATGACCATAGATTACGCTGTGACTTACGAAGCAAGCCGAAGCAAGCAGCGATTGCAGCCGTGCAGCCGAGGGTGTAGCCACAAATTTGATTGTTCATTCTAATGAACACTGAACTGAGCCCATTGTGACATAACAGCATCAAGCACCTTAATTTTCGCTGAAATTCATTATTTTTTTTTTTTCTCTAAGTAATATAAGTTGACGTTTAATAAGTATGACAACAATAGCACTGTTTTGATCTATTCGGGATTCCTTTTAAATGCACAAACATAGATTTACGTATCGAAAGCCGGTTGGGGGTGGTTTAGAACACACATACACACACACACACACACACACCACAATGTCTGGGGCAAGTCTGGGGCATCTGGGGTAATAGTGAAAGCAGCATTATATTTGGAGATTGGTAACCTAAATCCGTTCAAAAGGCGTGGGGCTTGGCAACACTGCAGCGACCTTACAGTAGAGGAGTGGTCTCTTGGAATTGAATAGAGTTCAATCGCGTTGCGTTTGGGTTCCTGTTACCTGTGAAAGGGGGGAAAAATATATGGTTCGTTCATAGGTTCACTGATAGTAATATATTTGAACGCTTGTTGTAAGCACTATTTTGCGGATAGTTCACAGCCCCAGTCATCGCTGAAACATGGGTGTCGATGTGGAAGTCATTTCGTCGGGTGATGGTAATTATCCATCCATATTTTGTATATTTTATAATCACGGTTAAAGGGATGAAGCTACTGCTTTCTGTTGTAGAGTATGACATTAGTGTAACCAATTTAATTTTCTCAATATTTCCAGTGTTATTGCATACTATATGGCGCTATGGAATGCAATTTTTAATATATGTAGTATTGCAAATTAACTAGCGATAAGTAAAAATCTAATGTAACATCCTTATGCATTGAACCCGTCAGTATTAAGCTTATTTTAGGTAACGTTGCTTGCTGGATTTTGGAAATGTCCAAAACTTCTCTTATAGCCGAGTAACCGCAAGACCTTGAAAATAAGGTGCGGTTGCCTACGGTGCTGAAATTTGAGAAAGCCCTTCCTGATTTTCAGGGTTTATTGTGAAGGTTACAAGCGCTTTGGGTCAAACGACTTTTCTGGGGCAAAAGCTGCGTTTAAGTATTCTCATTCACCAATTTTTCAAAAGATGTTACTGCCATCGTCAGGACAAAAGACGATTGATGTGACTGGATATTTATAAAAGATGATGGTGCAATGTGATAACGAATTAATTATTTTTGCATATATTTCAGATTACCTGCACATTTAAATTCTTATATTGAATAAAATACATTATTTATTAGGTACAAGTTTGTTTCCAAATGTTTAATTTTGGAAGGCAAGTGGTTCAGATCGTTACATTTGTTGTTTAACAAAGCTCTTAGTGTATTTCTAATATAATTTATTCTCCTTCTGGTGCTTTACGAGTGTATGCCACAAATGCAAGACAAATAGATACTAGGTGATCTGGTCAATGTTCATATTCTATACTAGGGGTATTCTCTCTACTTATCGCAAATTTAAAATTTAAGAAAGTGAAATAATGGTTAAATTGTCTTTGATTTCAGTTGGGATTAGTTGGTAACACACCTGCCCAAAATCTGTTTATAAACAGAAAGTGCAAATGTGTGGACATTAATTGACTTTGACTTATGGTGACAGCAAGTTGCAAATGGAGTAGAGATTTAGCTACATTCAATCAATAACAATATCAATTGATAGGTGTTGAACCATTTCCCTAAATAGAAAATGATCTTTTATAGATAAAATGACTGCAAGAAGTGAGAAAACGTGCATTTACCTGAAAGTAAGGATAAAAATCTGTTAGATTTGCGAGGTCAACATTGGGCACTGCATGCTGAAAGGGGTGACAAGTGTGGGACAATGTCTTTGCTGTTCTGCGGTCTTGTTTCTGGGGTAGCTCATTTTCTTTTATGATAGAATGATATGCCAAAATGTGTATTTTATGGCAGTGTCATAATCTTCGACATTTGGATCTTGTTTTGACACACACAGGATATGTAACACTGGTGATCTCATCCTCCCATGTAGGGTTGCCAATATATGACTTAGTGGTGCTGCCAACATGCTGGTTCTTTTCCTCCACCAACTACTATAGTGTCACTAACCAGTGAATTATTCCTCACGATGCAGTAATCCTGCCAAGAGTGACATGTGACATTCTTGCATAGTCTTCTGATAGCAACCAAACCAGACCTTTTCATTATCAATCCAGTATTTCAGCATATACCTGCACATTATAAACCATTTATTATTCATATAATACTAGTGTATAAATATAATTATTTGGTAAATATCTGTCATACACAAAATGCTAACCATTCTAGCATGCACACAAATTTGTCTATAATAAAAAAAATAAGGTTTTCCAACAAATAAAATCTTTGAAATGGTCATCAGAAACACAGTCAATGAATCACACTTAGTTTCATTCAATTTTTAGAGTGGCCCAAGTTCTGCATAATAATCACTCTTCCTTCCATGTTGCATTGAGATGTCATCCACACCAAATTATGTTTCATGATCTCTAAATCCTTGTTAACTATTCTGGAGATATTGGTTTAAGGGGGTTTGGAACGACAAAGATCTTGAAATTTTTTAAATTTACTTTTTCATTGATTCTTATTATTCTTATTCTCTAGAATGTAAGCTTTAATATGATATATTACATAATACATGTTAAACACTGGAAAATGGTTTATTTTCTATTTTTTATACTTTGTGCTAAAATTTTGATAAAATTACATAAATTTCACAATTCTTTGAATGAATGTAACTTTATGCAAATGTAATTTTATGGAAATTTTCTATATCCAAAATAATTTTTTTCCCTCTTTCCATTCTATTGCCTGCCCTGAGCCATAGTGATGTTCTTTTGTTTCTTTCGTATATGTTTAGTAAACAAGGTTATAGGCTCGAAAAATTAGTAAGCTATCTGAAGTTTCTAAATAATTAATATATTTTATACAGTTGTGTAATGTTATAAATGTGCTGGATATATACATTTTATAGTGAATTGTAGTATTAACAATGACAAAAAATAAAGCATCTTTAAAAGGAAAAAAATGTTGGTAAACCTAAGGCAAATGTAGCCACATGTTCCCATGAAGATGGGCCTAGTTCTTCGAAGAAGAAACTTTCACTATCTCAGGAAGTTTATGAACAATATGAAAAAAAATAAAGTGAAGAATCTAAATACAGCCTTATTGCAGACTGCTCTTTCTAAATTTGCTGACAATCTGAACATTTGTGTTTCAATTAAAAAAGATGTAGATCTTGTCAGTGAAGTTACATTTTCTTGTGACAGGAGCTCTGTATTGAGTAAAGATGATGATGATAAGGAAACATCTCTGTATGATGAATTGGGAAAAGACATAGCTGGTGACTTTTTGTGTGGCATTCTGAGCCACCAACAACATTTTGTAAATATATAAAGTTCATCTTGCATGCAAGTAATGAAGAGTATATTTAGGGATCTGGCCAATATAGAACTTTTAAAGAAATGTCTCCATGGGGGAAATCAGAATCCTAATGAGTCAGTTCACAATGCTATATGGTCTTGCCTACCTAAAACTATATTTGTAGGAATTCAAACGCTCCATTTAGGTATTTATGAGGCTGTTGCTAGCTTTAATGAAGGGAATATTGTGAAGTGCAAGGTCTGAACTGCATCACTGCCATCAGAATCCACCGAGGTGAGTGAGCAATGGAAGATGAGAAGTAAGGCAAAGAGGACCTTTAGTACCTTGATAACCCTTCTTATGGTGCAGGTTTACATTAAGTTACAGCTGAAACAATATTTAAACTTCAAATGCAATTTTTGAAATTTTGCTTTTTTTCGTACATATGCCCCTTTTTCTTATAATCTATTAAACATAGAGCAGTAAAACTTACACTACATATTCCTCATTCATGGTTGCTGGTTTTAACAGGGGAATTTCCTTATATACTTGATAGTTACAGAGAAAAAAATTATAATGTTAATGATTTTGTTAATTTTTTGCATTGTTTCATTTAAAAAATTATAAATTTCATAATCATAACATTTAAAAAATCTTATGTTAAAATATTTATAATGATTGTCTGATTACATGATAAAAATGTTCAGATTTCTGCACTCAGTACTTGTTGAGAAAAAAGGTCATGAAGTTAACATTGTTTAGATAGGCGTTCCAAACCCCCTTAACTAAGTTTTCAACCTAACCTTCATTACATGGTCCCTCCCCTCTTCATTGAAACTTTACCCTGTTGTGTGCTCCTTATGCCTACAAATAGTGGATAGATAAGGTTTTATAAGAGTGAGGAGAAAAGTGATGGAAATTCTCTTTGAATTATTAGTATATGATGGTTACACCACTTTTGTTAGTTTCTAGTGTAGCTCTAGTTAGGGCCCTAAGCCGAGGGAGCTGTAAAGCTGAAAGTGCCCTATAATCCCGACTTGGGCAGAAGTTAATGTTTTGAAATAAGCAGATCACTTTGTTACGACTACTGTCATTGTGTTTGTGTGTTCCCAGGACAGACGTACCCCAAGACTGGGCAGACCGTTGTCGTACATTACACAGGTAAGTGATATCTCTCTGGTCCAGAGCTAACTTGTAACTTTGACAGTGCAGTCATATTCTGTAACAGCAATATTTCTAGATGTATTTCTACAAAATGAATCTATTTACATGGCATAATAAAATTTGACAGTTAATTTTTATACTTATTTCACTTCTGTTTCATGAGCCCTTGGCTGCATCATCAAATTCCATTGCTGTGTGGTGATTTTTCCAATTGTTCTCAGTAACTCATCTCAACAACAAATTGTGATGACAGACTAACGCCTGACAAGATGGAATAGTTTAACTCAATACCACAACATAACATTGAACACACAAATGATTATGAACATTTTCTAAATAAGTAGCCAATGGTTTTGATAATCATAAAAAGCAAAATTACTTAAGACTAAAGCCACCCTAAAAACAATAGAAGAGCCAAAGAATATTACAAATTTGCCTATAACCATAACTACACAACAAATTTGGTAAAGTATTCAAGAAATTGAACATAAAACTGGATACATAAAGTATTAAAAACCTGTTACGCTGTTCCTTGAAGCTCAAAATATCTACAGACAAATACAAGAGAACATATACTTCAGATTTCTTAGAAATATAAAACTCAAGCAAAGGAGAAGTTAATCTTGAAATTAACCTACTAGAGAAACTGCAGAATCCACTCAAATTCACAACATAACAAACAGGATTTTACTCTGAATTTATTAACATTTTAATTTTTTTTAAGGGCAGCTCAAGTACAAGGAACCTTGAAATACCAGGGCTCTACTGTACACATTTTTTCTACAGTTAACCATTTCCGATATATTCCTTGTTATTGGTTTCAATTTTATACCACTTAAACTCTTTTCAAATCTTTTGTTATACTCTTGGCCATGCAAAGAGAACTGAATTTCCATTGCTTTGCATAGTGACAGCTTTTAAAACATTTGACTATCACATTAGCCTAGTTTATTCCCATATTTCCCTTCTACTTGAGAGAAGCGTAATAGACATTTCTGTTAATGTTTATCTTGATTAGCATGATGTAGGTAGAAGCAGGTAGAGAAAGTGATATGAAAGGAAGTCATTGTACTTTTGCCTTGAGATTTAGCAGCGGGATTGTGTGTTTATTTACAGGTACTCTAGAGAATGGTGTAAAATTTGATTCTTCAAGAGACCGAGGTGTGCCATTTAAATTTCGACTTGGGAAAGGAGAAGTTATAAAAGGCTGGGACCAAGGCGTCGCTCAGGTGAATGAATATTAATGAGTCTGTGTACACTGTTAAAGGGAGTCAAAGTGGCATTTTCATATTTTTTTTTCATTTTCTTGTTTTAATTGCATATTAGTATTTTGAATCTGCCACTCATTTTGGTTTGTAAATAGTTTTAAAATATCATTGCAAATAATCCTCTGTAGTAGTTTTTTTTTTTAGAAAATTTTTGTATAGTCACAAAAATGTCAACAACTTCATAAATATTAATATTACAGGAGAGTTTTTTTATTTTGATGAAAAAGTTTCTCTTTAGCTATTCAGATTGGCATGTTGCTCGTATTTGCTTCATGTGAGAGTTACAAATGTCCCCTCATCTCAGAGCTAAAAGTTTTACCACACATTTGCACCTAATTGGCTTTATTTTTAACACAAAAGTGTTCATGTATATGGATTAGTTATTTTTTTTTAAATTTAAAAATGGTCATTTTTCAATAAAATTTTAAGAACTTTACTTTAAAAGTCGTACCTTTGCTTGTAATGAAGAGAAGTATTGTATTTTTGATGAATCAACAGTAGAGGTGTTGCTGAATATGTTTAACAGTTACTGAGAAAATGACATTTCTTAAACTTCACTCAGGTCAAGTTGCAGAATATTGGAGCATCTTCATCCTCAGCATGAACATCTAAATGATGCAAATATATTTCTGAGCAAAACATCAATACATTTTTTAAAACCTACAATTCTTATATTAATAATTGCCACCTTTTATTATGATTCAACATAACACCACATTTATTTATCTCTTAAAAACTATGTTGGGAGTTTAGGGATGCTATCGCAGGAACTTTGGTTACCCAGGTGCAATATGTTGCGCTACTAAACATATAATAATTAAAATGTTAATTTATATCATGCTTTTTCTGTTACAGCAGCATTATAATGAATGTATTTCGAGTATAGCACTATTTTTTAAAACTAATTAATTGAAATCTGTAAATAAATTACTTCAATTATATCGTTTGCACTGGATTTGAAATACGAGGGGCATACTGAAAGTCATGAGCAACACTGTTTTACAATCTTAATATTTATTTTTAAGCCAAACCAAATACATCATCATAATCTACAGACTTTCTTTCACTTTTCGACATAGTCTCCATTGTTTTGCACACATTTTTCCCATCGTTCTACAAGTTTGAAAATGCCCCTGTGATAGAACTCCGTTCCAGCTGCCTGCAGACCCTGACGCGCTGCTTTCCGAATATTCTCCAGCATCTCGTAGCGTTGGCCACGCATCTGCTCCTTCACAGAACCGAAAAGATGGTAGTCGGAGGGTGCCAAGTCGGGACTGTAGGGAGGATGTGGAAGAGTTTCCCACCCTAATGCCCTGATCTTCTTCATAGTGGCATGGGCAGTATGCGGACGCGCATTATCCTGTTGAAGGATGATCCTCTTTCCAGGGCGTTTATCACGCAAAGCCTGACTGAGCTTCAGAAGTGTCTTGATATAGCGGGCAGAATTTATGGTTTGTCCAGGTTCAAGAAAGTCAACCTTTTGCATCCCAAAAGACACTTACCATAACTTTTCCTACAGACTGCACTGTCTTCGTTTTCTTCTTCGATGGTGAGTTCAAGTGGTGCCATTCCATACTCTGACGTTTCGTTTCTGGCTCATAGTGATGGAACCAGCTCTCATCTCCAGTCACAATACATGTCAAAAATTCATCACCTTCATTATGGAATCTCTGAAGAAGGTTTTGTGCAATGGTTCTTCTCTGAAGTTTGTGGTCTTCAGTCAATAAACGGGGGACCCAACGGGCACAGACCTTTCGATAACCCAAGCTGTGGATCATTTCTTGCACTGCACTATGTCCTATTCCAAGTTGCGCAGCAATTTCATTCACAGTGAAACGCCTATCTCCTGTAATGAGCTCATCAACTCTTTCCTTGTTGCGTTCTGTAGAGGCAGTTCGAGGACGCCTGCTACGAGGCGCATTTTGCAGACTCGTGTTTCCATCTTTGAAATGTTTCACCGATCTTCTAACACTGCTGGCACCCATGCAGACACCTCCATACGCACGTTGAAGTCTGAAATGAATTTCAGGAGCAGATTTTCCTTCTTTCACAAGGAATTCAATGACAGCACGCTGTCGAAACGAAACATCAATGTCAGCTATTTTTCAAACACCATCTGTGGTCACATGATAGAAGCTAATGACGTCGCAATATGTCAACATGTGGCTTAAAGTCTGTAGATTACGATCCTGCAATTCGTTTCGTTACATTGTTCAAATTTAAATTTTTACAATGGGTTGCTCATGACTTTCAGTATGCCCCTCGTAAGCAAGCATTTGAAAATGGTATATTCTGTATGTGGCACTGCTGTATAATGTGACACGTTTTGAAAAGCCACACAACTTGAAACCCATTATCGGTTGAGCTAATTGCTGCCATTGGCTAATGTATTGTTACACCTGTGTGTGAGTCAACAGGGATAAAAAGAAGAGCAGCAGCCCACAGGGAGTTTGGAACATAATCATAGCTGCAGTGAGCGTTGAAGGAAAACTGTATGACAGAACTGTTGCGAAAGCATCAGATGTTCATTTTTTATTGTAATCAGTTGAAAAAATGAAGACTTGTTTCTTTAATAAACAACGGTTTTGTTACAATTTTGTGTATACAAATTTGCTATAATTTGTTTTGATATGAAGTTTTTTTTATTTTACATTTGCAATGATAAGTGCAATACCTTGACACTTTTAGTGAAGATTATTATATATGCAATCCTAGCATTAAAATAGCTTATTATGACTGCATAAATCATACAAAATTACCAGTGTCACAAAATGATGCAACAAGTGAGTACTGCCACAACATAGACTCCAGTGTGCCTGAATAAGTCACGTCTCTTGTTAAGTACATATAATCAGGATCTTCAACAAGAAATTCATTAATTTCAGATCTGGAGAGCATATTTTATTTTTGTTGTGTAAATCCCACTGAGAAACATCTTTTATATTTTTGAATTAGAAAATTCTCAACACTCTTGGCTTTGTTCAAAATATCAAGCAGAATACAATTTATATTTTCAATACTTTTACATCTTCCATTTTGCTCTATAAGTATTGAAACAAATGAAACAACTGATTAGCAACCATATTACATCATACATCTGTTATGTCTAATGTAGTATAATTTTTCATTTAGGAAATGTATTAATTTTTACATATTTTAATAAAATTGAATAAAACATTGTACGTAATAAACATTCGTAAAATGGCCACATGAGCAAAAGCAAACACACTGAATGTGCTCATATCACAGATCTACTTTTTCGAAGTGTAGCTTAAGATTTTAATCTAATATGTATTTAAAAATCACTTCACTATGATTTCATGTTGAACATTTTTACTTTCTCTACACGTACTATGTACATAGTGTATAGAGAAGCTATTGTATTGTACCCAAAAATTCAATACGAGATTTCACTGGAAATACTTGTTTTGGGTCCCCCTGAATACAAAAAAAGCATTTCTGTAAAAAGGTGTGGCTGTGGACAGCACAGCTCAAAAATGAAAGACCATTGAATACCAAACTTGGTATTTAAGTTTGGTATTTTGCAAGGATGCGACACGAAGATTTTCAATACATGGAACATTTTTCCGAAAATTTTTATTTTCTTAAAAATGGCTCTAAGGATTTTGATTAAAATATTATATATTAAAGATATTTACCTGAAAAATAAAATGTATATCTTGAATTTTCTGAGAATACCTCTGAACACTACTTTATTCTGAATGAATTTTATGGAATTTTGCATAACTGCTAAACCGTAAGAGATGAACAAAAATTTATAACACAAAAAATAAAAATATTGTGTACATTAAAACACACAATTTATGTTATATAATTTTTTTGTTGATCGTTTTTGAGATATTCCTTGTTTTTGGTTTTAGCTTTGAAAAAATTATACTTTTCTCGCATAGGAATTTGTCAACTCTTGTCCATACAGATAAAGGAACTTCAGTCACCTAGCAACCAGCTTTTGACTATCACTTTAAGCTATGGTGCTCCCTTATTTCCCTTCTACTTACAAGGAAGCAAGTAATAACACTATTTCTGCTATTTTTTTCTCGATTAACATGAAGTAAATAGAAGCATAAGCTTTTTAACAATAATTTGTTACAGAGATGTAGAGAAAGTCATGTGAATGGAAGAAATCAGATTTTTTTAATATAACTTAAGGTTTACAGTCTTTTGTATAGTTACTGTGTGCTTATGTAGGCAAGTTATCTATATTTTATCACTTAACACAATACTGGCAACAGAATTTTTTTGTCAATAAATTACACACAGTGATCCCTGCCATGATGTCGTCCTTGTAACAAAGATTGCTCAACACAGTTGGCGTCAGTATCCACTTGTACTGTGCTATTTTGTTTTGCTACAGACTTAAACATGCTGTACTAGTGTTGTAAATTGTTTGTTTAAAAATGGCCTATTGTTGTGCTGCAGCCACGGATGGGAAGAGTTGGCAACAGTGATTATACTATGTGTACACTCTCTAAATTATGTTAACTAAGTGTAGCCTGAACCTAATCACCATGTCTTCCACAATTTTATCGTCACTATGCCACAAACATGAGTATCAAAAATTGTCATTGAATGCATGTCTGCATAGATTGTACCCTAACCAAGTCTGAAGTTGGGACTCGCTGTTATTATTTACTTGACTGAACTTACATGACTGGTTGTAAAGCAGTGGATGAGGCCTCCTCTCACCTTACACCTGTCACTATGTGTTGCTGTCGTTTAGTCGGTTGAGCGTGTACATACCGATGCTCGTTCCTGTAAAACACAAGTTGACGCTCACTTGGGGAAAGGTATGTAACACCGGGTAGACTCAAAATAAAAGTATTTCATGTTGTATTCCACTGAATGAAGGTTTTTTATTCTCTGTTGAGACACTAACCCTACAAGCGACTCCTGGCATAAAAATTCTTGAAGTATTAATAACACTGAGGTCTAGTTTCAGTGGTCATCATTAATCCCTGCTTACTTTTCTGTTACGTGATAATCGACTCGTGCGATAACTATTATATCTCGCATAACATGATTACATACTTAGACACACACACACACCGATCACAATAATCTGATTCCTTGTAGGCACATGGCTTAAATACCTAAAATCTCCAATATTGAACTCGTTTCTAATTGGCTGAAAAGAAGTGCGAAAATAGCTTTGTCACGTGACTTAACTTGGTAAGTTCTTTGTATTCAACCTACATGACCGCTCTTTATAATTAAGAAGTCGTGAGTTCCTAACTTTTTGGGAAATAACCTTTCTCTAAAATTCACCCTGCTACTTGTGTCTCTGATGCTCTAAAACTCTTGCTATACAAAGGCAATTGTGTTACTAGCATTAACAAAGAAAGTAAGCTTGGCGATCACAATAGCAACTTCTTCGCCCTAATGCTTTGCGTTCTATAATCTGCTCAGTCTTGGCTGCTGAAGCAGATATTCCCTATAGGAAAACCTGTGCAAAAATATTAAACTAGTAGAATACACAGGCAAGGTAAACCAACATGAGCTATTTCTCTGTAAGAATGTCACCAAGGACATCACACTACAATAAATTTTGCTCTATTGTATCCACATGTTTGTAAAGCAATAAAAGCTGAGAGAAAGCTTGGTAAGCACTTTCAAAACTGACCAGTTGCTAATTGCTGTGTAGGGATTATCAAATGTTAGAGAAGCAGTGGTCATCATCTTGTGTAAAGAACCACAAATAGTGTAGTCACTTGTGTAAGAAGCTGCCTGGATAATGTTGTAGAGACATTGTGCAGTGAAATCTCCATATCAAGTTTTTGGATCCGATGCAATACCTCCCCTTCCTAGCAGACAAAGAAACAAACTTTTGCAAGATACTATAATGAGCAGCCATACCACTCTTGTGTTGCTAAAAGAATGCAAATAATATTAAGTAGAAGGTTAATAACAGTTATGTGTTTATCATTAGAAGTGGGCTTGTTAGCACATCTGTACTTCTTATGTGCGCGTCTGTCCAACTGGCTTGAGGTAGTGCACTGTCAGATGAACTTCCTGCTGGTAAATCAAAGTTGTAATTTGTTTTTTATAACGAGTATCTTTTGCCAAGTGTTAGTTTGGCTGGTTTTATCAGTTTTATATTTGGTAGAATTTCATGATTGGTAGACCAGAAATGATGGGCTATTGCAGATTTTTGTGTTTTGCACATCTCGTGTATTCTTGTAGTGTCATTTGTATATTTCTTTTTGTTTTTCCGATGTAAAACTTTACAATCTGAACAGTCAATTCTGTATACACCTGATTTTGTATGTTCTGGAGTGGAGTGTTTTAAATTGTTGCACAGTAAATTTTGGTCACTGAAACTGGTTTATGGAACTAAGGAAATGTTAAATTTGAAGATGTTGGATGATATGTGAATCTTGTAAACTGTGTTGTATTAGTTTTGTGTTGAAGTAAGAAATGCAGATAAGTGATGTTTGTGTTAACTCGTTACTTCAAATACAAGTGTTGTTTGGTGTGAGTGTGTTAATGGTGTGTTTTGTTGCAGATGTGTGTGGGACAACGAGCTCGTCTTATATGTTCTCCAGATTACGCCTATGGGTCACGTGGGCACCCAGGAATATATCCTTTTCTTGCAATACATAATATAGTTTTTGTTTATAATCAGTCAGGACATGGAACATCCTTCTACATAATGGTTTCATGGGTTTTTTTTTTTTTTTTTTTTTTTTTTCACATAAGCTGTGTGTCGGATAGGAGTTGGATAGGTAGAGTTAGACTGAAAAATTGAATGTCACAGCCGAGATTTGAACCCCGGATCTTCCGGTCTCTAGCCGGTTGCTCTACCACTGAGTTACCATGGCAGCATGTCGGCATAGCATTGAATTTCTCAACTAGCTTGCATGTTTCCTGCTAAATCACAAGTTGATCTGAAATTACTTTGAGATGACAATTGACCATAATAGTTGGCTACACTTTGAATCCTGGGACTTAAAGTACTTACAACATTGGGGTTGTCATCTCAAAATAATTTGACATCACCTTGTGGTTTACCGGGAAACATGCGAGTCAGTTGAGAAATTCAATGCTATGCCGGCATGTTGCCAAGGTAGCTCAGTGGAAGAGCAACCTGCTGGAGACTGGCTATGGCATTGAATTTTTCAGTATGACTACCTATCCAATCCTTCTACATAGTTAAGATTTTGCTCGTCATTATAGAAATGATGTTTTATTTAGAAGAAAGTCGGTTTGTAGAATACAGTTTCAAGAGAAGTACAAATACTTTGGTTGTTATGCAAATTAGTTATTTTGTCCTGCGTACTGAAGCGTGTCTTGCTGCACATGCGTTGGTGGTTTACTTTGGATTGTTCAATTGGCTTTATTTAAACTTACTACACAAAAAATGTTAAAACTTTTTTTGTAGTGACATATATTGAAATATAAAGAGTACTATGGGGGTTGATTAGCTGCTCTGATAGTATTTGTGACGAGTAACAAGAGGTTCCTTCACATGGTACACTGTCCATGTTGTGGAAATGACATCAGCATTTGGAGTACCTGTAACCTTATCAGTTCCAAGCAGCAAAAACAGGCCAGATTGTAGATTTGAAGAAACTTGTGAATTGATTCTGACAAGAAGCACATTGCTTTGTGGGTCCATCATTTCACTCTGGATTCCAAAATGGCAAAGAAAGGACGAAGGCTGCCTAGTAACGGTCAAAACCTGGAGAAGTTCTCGTTACAATTGACATGCATAATGCTGCCATATGTCTGTCATCCTTCTCCAAGCACACCCTAGCTACCAATGTTAGAATCTGTTATCATGCAGCATTTTCTTGCTCTTGTTATTTGAAATAAAGGCAAAGAATACTTATTTTGTGTATTATTGAGTATAGTTTTGTTTAAAATGAATACTCCTCCTTGGAAGCTGGAAAGTGTACTGTTTTACGTTAAAGCACTTGTTACCCCTGTCAGCCTCACACTGCAATTGTGGTGCTCAACTGATATTTTGGGTTAAATTGAGAAATTAAATGCACATACTACCATTGAAGAAAAACAGCATCCTTGAGCATTGCCCCACTATCCTATAGGTGCGCTGCCTCCCAGCTCTGTAGCACACATCATATTGTGTTTCAGGATTTTTCTGGTGCAAAGGTTGCCTGTCTGACATGCAGCAAACAGACCCTCATTCCGCAACATTATTTGCGCCCATGAAAGAATCACCTGGAGGAGGGCAATGATTCGAAACCATTAGGGAACAGATGTGCAGTTGGTTAACAACGCAAAAAGGGCAAAAGTATGTAGGTAAAGGTGTATATGTTTAATGATTGGTGTGTTATTTTCCTTGACTTGCGCGCACTATTCCGCCCAATGCAACGCTCATCTTCGACGTGGAACTTCTCAAGGTGGAGCCATGAAGATTACCATCTGCTAATTATTACAATTGCAAAGTCATGACATTTGTTTCTTCTGTTGCCAACACAACCGACACTCGTTCAAGGTCAGAGTGGTTTTTATCTCAGTTTATTTATCATTTTCTGTGGTGATGTTACCATTTTAAGATGCTGTTCACAACAAGAGAATGTCAGCTATTTATATCTCAATGTCCAAATCCATTTTTAAGCCTAATATAAAACTTCAAATATATAGTCATCTTTAAAGTTGCACTTTATTTCTTTCATACCATTACCTGCCTTATTCCCAAAACCTGGACAACTGTGTGGTGTGTCGCACAACATGAGGTGCATCCAGAAAGTAAGTCCTGGTCGCATCCTTGTCAGATAGGAATGTGCATGTGTAGCAGTAAATAATGCAGTAAAATTTCAGTTTTGTGCTAGGAGAAAATGGCTGCAGTCATCTGCTCAAAGGCAATCTCCAAGAAAGATGCATCAGCAATTGTCTTCTGGGTGATGTGGTGTGCAAGGGGAGACGAAGACAAGAGGCAAGTCCCCACGGAATGTATTCAATAAGTTTGACCATCCACCCTACAGCCCAACCTCGTCCCAAGTGATTTTCATCTCTTCTGTCTCAAGAAGCATTTTCCGCCAGGATGCTGAGGTACAAAATTAAGCGAGTTCATTGCTCTGAACATTGGAGGCAGACTCTATGACTTGGGCTATAATTGATGGTGCTCCATTTCAATAAATGGTGGTGACTGTTGAAAAATAGCTGGTGAATCTATGTAATTATTCCAATAAATATTTCTTATTAGTGATATTTTTGTTCTGTTTATCCAGCATCTGGACTTACTTTCTGGATGCAGCTTGTATATTGCTGTTATCATAAAAATCAATATGATTGTGGGACAAATTATAAAAAGGAAGGATGCGCCAGGGAAGGGGAAATTAGCTATTAATAGCATAAGAAGTTGCTGAAAGTTAATATCAGACTTGAGAGTAAACTTGCTAGAGAGAATGTATACATGGAGTAGAAATGTGGGGAACACACAAAGTAGGGAAGTATAGATGAAATGGCATTGGGAGGAAGGGAGCAGCAGCCAGCAAGTATTGTCAAAAGTCTGTTACAGGACAGAAATTTATGTCAAAGGAAGTTGTAAGAGAAGTTGGATTGGGTGAGCTAGATAATAGGGGAATAAAGTGAAAGTGAGGGAAACAAGAAATAATAATAGCTTACGGGATAAGAATACTTGAATATTATATTATGGGAGTATTAAGGGAAAAACAAAAATACATTGATAAGGTCTCTGAGAGTCTGACAAGAGCAGGAAGAGTGTTGATAATTTACACTATTATTCAGTGCGAGGAAACTAACATGTGGAGAGAGAAAATATGAAATTAAAACTGGGAAAAGCTATCACCAGAGATATTGTAATGTTTGCCAATTTCCCCAAATTTCTCCTGCAAAGTGAAACTTTTGTTTTTTTAAAACATATTGCCAATGCAAGATGACCACCAGTTCTGAGCATTAACATTTTTGAAAAAAAAACATCTTGTATTCAGATAAATATGGTAAAATATGCAGTATAATTGGTGAGAAATTGACATTCCTGGTGACACATGGGTACGGTATTGCCATCTGTACTCCAGATCATTATAACACTGTTTTTAATTAAGTTTATAAACACGTGTTTCACTGCTTCCTCTAAAATGCCTTTGTCTTCTCTCCATGCATTTTCTATCACACTTCTCGTATGTTCAACTACTTTTCTCCATTTCCCACCAGTTACCTCATCTATTCCTTTCAACATTAGTCCTGTACTTGACTAAACCTACAAGTTTTATTATTTCAGCTAACATAACCTCAACTGTAAGACATTTTCAAATGACAAGAGTTACTCGTGATAGTTCTAGGATGAGAACAAGAGCAATGTCTGAGATATATAAAAGGCAGCAACAATGATAATTGTAAATCAATATATAACATAACCAAACTTTTCAAACAATCAGATCAGTCATGCATGAGAATGTGTGTGTGAAAGTTACGTATTGTTACACAGGAACTTGACAGACAAGTGTCAATCACAAGGAAATTTCTCGCCAACTGTAGTCAATGGGACAAATGAAAATGGCAACTACAAATCATCAACAGTTGTTTTCATCATTATTTGGGCAAGGCAAAATCCACAAGATTGCTGTGATCTTGAAAGCTAAAATGAATTTTATTTGGATATGTTGTAGTTGTTTGCGTTGGCACATCTTGAGCAAGCTTGTGATAAAGGCCCGCAAACTCCCGACTTCTTCAAGGACTCATTATCTCGGCAACTATTTAACATAATGAAGGTATATGTAGCAATACCTGACTGGTGATTGATGACTTTTCATTAGAAGCAAAGGTATGACTTTTTAAATAAACCTCTTATTTTATTGAAAAACTATTTTTAAATGTTAAAAAACTAATTTGAATTCATAAAAACTTTTTCCTTAACATAAAGCCTATTTAGATATAAATGTGTGATAAAAATTTCAGGCCTTTATCAGTTTCCAAGATAATGGGGCATTTGTATAGAAAATGATACTTCTTCAGAAATTGCTTTCAAACATAAAATTTAAAACACATGAAGAAAATATGAGTGGGATGGCAATGCTGTGAATGGCTAAAGTAGAACTTGCCAATCAAGATAAGAAAAAGATTACTAAATTTACAGTTATTGATGTTTTACCAAGTGAGTACTAAAATGTTTTATAAAACTACTACACACAATTATATTGAATAATATTTGTAAACTATAACAATTAGCATACCTCTATGAAAGTAATACGAAAATGAGCAGGAGATTTGAAATATTCATATACAATTTAAACATGAAAATGCCATTTTGACTTCCCTTAAAGCGTTGCAGTAACTCACCTTTCTTGTGTTACAAAAGATATGGGCATCTCCCATCTTACATAAAGTTGTAACAAATGAAGTTGAATAGTGAATGTTTTTATTTAATCCATACTGAAATGGTTTACACTGTAATTTGATAAGTAATGATGGGCAGGGGGACATTGTGCTGGAAATGTTTATTTTATTTGCCATTAACAAAATATCCATTTTGTTGTAACATGTTAGAACATTTTGCCCTCTGTGGTGTGATGCTTAGCATACTAACTTCACGTACCCAAGGTCGCGGGTTCAAACCTGGTGGAAGACGATTGCTTTTATTGGGTGTAAACATCCTTAGCATGGCTTCCTTTGGAAGGGAAGTAAAGTTGTTGATCCTGTGTTGTAGATTTACGACATGTAAAAGAACCTCAAGCCTGATAGAGAGGCCTCTGAGCAAAAGTAAGCAGTCTTTCACGCCCAGTATAGAATGGGACGCTGAAAACCACAGCAGTTAAAGAGCATCCATAAATAAAACTACATTTATATTTCCAACATAAAACACATTTATTATGTAACTAATTTGAGTCAAATGTGGACACTATAGTTTCACTGAGTTTTTTCCAAGATGTTGATGTTCATCAGCAGCAGCTGTTTGAGTAAGTAAGCGAAACTATAGTATCATCATTTTAGTTATGTAATAAACTGTATAAATCACTTCAGATACCTTGTTTGGGTGTGTGGCTTTATTAACGGTTTTGTTCCCCTGCTTGCCATGTGATAATGCCAACAAGTCTCATTACTTTACTTGTTAGAAAGGAAAAGTATAAATTTTGGAATTGTATTCATTATTTTTGTGTTGCATTCTGATTGCCTTATTTTACTTTAAAAATGTACAGTAACTTTCTCTAGCACTTAATAGATAGAGAAGGTATCATATATCTCCCAAAAAATTTGATATACACATTTCACTGGAAATACATGATTTACGGTCATGTAAGTCCAATAAAAGCATTTTTAGAGAAAAGTCTGTATGTGTGCATGCATGTTTGCATACCTCAAAAATGAAATTTGGCTCAACACCAAACTACCCTTTAAATGAGTAATTTTCCGAAAATATTGATTTTCTTTAAAATTTCTGAAACAAACTTCATTAAAATACCATATGCATAAAGTTTTGTGACAAAATGTATATCCTGAATTTTCTGGCAGTAGTCTCTGAAGACATCTTCATTGTGGATTACTTTTGTACAACTTGTTATCTATAAGATAAAAAAATTATTACAAAAAAAAAGTAGATCTTATTAAAACGCACAATTTATGGCATACTATATTTTTTGTGCACAGTTAACCATTTCCAAGATATTCCATGTTATTGGTTTCAATTTTAAGCTATTCCCAAAGAGGAAGTCATCTTTCATCTCTTATTTTACTCCTAGCAAGCAAAGAAAACCTGATGTCAGTTGTTTGATATAGTGACTGGCTTATAAAACATTTGACTATCACTTTATCCTAGTGTATTCCCTTCTACTCACAGGGAAGCAAGTAATAAGACAATTTCTGCTAATGTTTATCTCGGTTATCATGAAGTAGATAGAAGAATAAGCTTATAGGAACAAATGTTTGTTTACAGAACAGCTATAGAAAATCCATGTGAATGGAACATGTCAGTTTTTTTTTTTCTGCAATGTTTATGTAACTTTGTTCTGGGTAGTGTGATTAGACTATTACTATACTGTAATAATTTTGTAGAAGTGAAGATTTAAAGGAGAGCATTGGAGGCTGGAAAACAAGATTACAGTAATGTTTGTTGTCAACTAAAAAATTAGATGAAACTGACAGCATGAAGCACGGAGAGAGAACTCATTGTTGGTCCAAACTCGTCCACACTAATGTGTTGAAGTGTGCTTAACGATACTTTCTGTGAAAAAGTGCAGAAACTGAAAACTTATGTGGCGTAATTAATAGAGTACCACATTCTTGAGGTTGAGGTGAGACTCAACATTTTCTTCTCTGAGTCACGACCATTTAGAAAAGCTTCTCCCAACTGAAGCAGATGATATTCACCTTACTTGTTTCTTCCAGAAGGATAAAGCAGTAGCAGAAGATGGGATAAATCTGAACGGCTAATGTTGGATCTTCCTTCCAGAAGCTTCGTATATATCTCAAGTTTTTAACATGATACACCACAAATTTGAAGCACATGTGGAACTGATGACAGACCTGGATTTGCTTATAAATAACATCACACATTTCAGATATAGTTTTCAGTTGAAGTTGAAGGGTTTTATATGTACATAGTGTATAGAGAAGGTATTGCATTCCACCCAAAAATTCAATACCAAGATTTTACCAGAAATACATGTTTTGGGTCCCCCTGAAACAAAAAAAAAAAACATTTTTACAAAAACGGCTGTATGTGTCTGTGGACAGCATAGCTCAAAAACGAAAAGATCGTTAAATACCAAACTTGGTATTTAAGTTTGGTATCTTCCAAGGATGCGACACAAAGATTTCCAAGAAAATCCATGCACCTCAAACTACCCTTTACCCCATTTTTGGAAACTTTGTTTTTCTCAAAAATGGCTAACGATTTTTATTAAAATATTGTATATTAAAGATATTTACTTGAGAAATAAAATGTATATCTTGAATTTTCTGGAAATAGCCTCTGAAGACTATTTTATTCTGGATGACTTTTACGGAATTTTGCATAATTGGTAAACTATAAGAGATGGACAAAAACTTAACCACACA
The DNA here is from genome assembly GCA_030762935.1 of Hymenopus coronatus. NCBI lineage: Eukaryota > Metazoa > Arthropoda > Insecta > Mantodea > Hymenopodidae > Hymenopus > Hymenopus coronatus. The sequence continues at coordinate 1,556,358 of CM060894.1, forward strand.
GAAAATGTAGAGCACATTAAAACACACAATTTATGTTATATACTTTTTTTTTTTTTCTGTGGAGTTGATCGTTTTTGAGGTATTCCTTGTTTTTGGTTTCAGCTTTGAAAAACTTATACTTTTCTCGCACAGGAATTTGTCATCTCCTGTCCATACAAACAAAGGAACTTCAGTCGCCTAGTAACCATCTTTTGACTATCACTTTAACCTATGGTACTCCCTTACTTTGCTTCTACTTACAAGGAAGCAAGTAATAAGACTATTTCTGCTAATTTTTTCTTGATTAGCATGAAGTAAATAGAAGCATAAGCTTTTTAACAATAATTTGTTACAGAGATGTAGAGAAAGTCATGTGAATGGAACACACCAGATTTTTTTTAACTAGTCATTTTAAATGTGTTAAAGCAGGACTACCTTTACCATCTTCCAGGTCGATCCAACATTTAACTGCATTGAAATTGATGCTGTGATATTCTCCTGCCTTGAGCAATGTGCTCCAACAGGTGATTTCAGGATCAAATACTAGTGATTCTTTTAAGCATTCCAGTTGTGGCTCGAGTTTTCACTAACAGCTGCAATGAATTGATCAACTCAAATCTAATCTGTTGAGCACAAAGTTGCGACACATGTGGCCAACACGCAGAATGTAAAATCGCCTGCCAGCAGAAAGCATATATCCAAAATAGAAACAGTAGAGTGAACACCAATAAGATCTGGTGTGTAAAATTAAATTTACTATAACATCAGATTGCAATGTTGTACAATTTAAACTCCCAATGGAGCAACAAGAAACCTTACAATTCTCTAAATCTGTCGTTTCATCAACCACAAGATAAACAGATTTTCCCTCAAGGTCTTCTTCTGCACATTTTCACTGGGAGCCGGTTTCATATTTGCAGCTGTTGCTACTCGCTGACAAGACATGAAGTGAGAGCGCTGCCTGCCTGAGGTTGGGCCAAGTCCCAGATCTAGGTTTAAAACTTTCCACATGCTTTCCCACAATGCACTTCTTTTCAATCTGAACATAAGGTACATAAAAGTTTCCCCATTTCAGCCACAAAATGATGTGGGGAACCCTTTGAATTGCATTTACAGCAGCTTTTGGCATGCTGTTGTTCAACAGAAATGAACTGCTCTGACTGGCTATAAAACTGTTAAACTTCATCCACAACAAGTTCATTGTTTCTGGAAATAATGTATAATCTCTGCATTGAATCTATTGTAGGAAATTAAATGCCTGTTTAAAATATTATATGAGGGTCCACTGATAAGTCAATGAAAATAGCATTTAAAAACTTTTTTTTTTTCCTCAACATAATCTCCAGAAAGGCTAATACATTTGCCATATCAGTGTTCTAATTTAATTAAACCATCTCTGTAATGTGATGTATCAAGGTCCTGAAAACAGCTGTTTACTGCTGTGAAATCTTCATCCTCCAAGAAATTGTTTGAGGTTTGGGAACAGGTGGTAGTCGCTGGGTGCTAGATCTGGCGAATAGGGTGCATGTTCAAGCAATTCCAACTTTAATTCCCATTGCAATGATTGAACGATGGGCCGGAGTATTGTCGTGATGAAACAAGATCTTTTTTTTTTTTTTTTTCCCCAAATGGTCTCTTTCTTTTCACCTCATCACTCAAACGTTGCAGTAAGCTTGCATAGTAGTCACCAGTGATACCTTTACCCTTTTCCAAGTAATCAATAAAAATAAAAACACTCGCCATAAACTTGTTAACTGACAAAATTTACTTTGTCTATTTTGGAGTTGGTTCACCTGGCACAATCCAATGTATTTACTGTGATTTACTTTCTGGAGTGTAGAGATGTATCCAAGTTCCATCCATGGTAATAAGCTGACTCAAAAATTCACTGGTATTTTTATGGTAGAGCTCCACATCCTTAACAGAAACCGTTTTTCTTTGCAACTTTTGATCAAGTGTCAACAAATGCAACACCCTTGTGAAAGCCCAAAACATTACTTAAAATATTACCTGCACATTCTTTTGTTATATTTACAACCTCTGCTATCTCAAACAACTTTATTCTGTGGTCTTCCAGTACTACACGATGAATTTTTTCAATGATATCTGGAGTTGTACTTCTACAGGTGTCCAGGGCGAGGCTCATTACTAGTGCTCGCACATCCCATTTTAAACTCTGCAACCCACCTTTTAATCATTAAATATGAAGGTGCAGAGTCTTTCAATTCTATTTCCTCCTTGATTTCTTTAGGCGTTAAACCTTTCAAATGGAAGTATTTAATCACCGCATGTTTTTCCAAATTGTCCATTTTCGTGAAAACTCTAAAGTTGTCTTGTTTAAAATGCTGGTATTGGAAAACTAAACAAGCCATTGACCTGTAACTATGGATACAGCCTAGTCTAGAGTTAAACTACCGTCTAACTGGTCTAGTGGCACCATATCTGTGTGAGGCGTGGGACCTATCAGCAGATACTAGTGTTAGATATTATTGTGCTTTTAAAACTTATTTGTTGCTTTGGGTAGCAACGACATGTTGTGCCTTTGGGTTGCATTACCAATTAAGTAATGTAATGCTCGCAGTTTAGTATCCTATTGCTTTAAACTGTATCATGTGGCAATTTAACATGGGTTACAGACCTAGTCAAGAATTAAAAAAACACTTAAATCAAGAAAAAATGAGTGCGGAAATGGATAAATGCCACTTGTGCCAAAGTGAGCAGGTATGGAAATCAGCATTCAAGATAATCGCACTTATCTGAATTAACTTCATAGGAGAAGAAAAAGATTTGATTAAAAAGCATTCTGTAGGTTCGTTTAGGCCAGGAAGCCACTGAACATAGAACTTGTCAAGACATATACATGTATTGTTTATATACTATGGAAAAAAGCAATGTATAAAGCTAAAGCATTAGGCTTTTCATTACTAAACACTACAAATTCATTTGACACATTTGTGCAAGTCAAAGTACACACCAGTTTAATTTGAATATAAAACACACACACACACACTAATATACACAAAATGCAATACATTATAATACTTAAATATACAATAATTGTTGACAGTATTGTCAGGCAGATTTGTCACTTAAATATTCATCTACAGAGTAAAATGATTTATTGCAAAGGTACTCCTTAAGAGAGGCCTTAAAAGCCCTGAAATTCCCAACATTTTCTTTGAGATTACTGGGGAGAGCATCAAATATTTTGACTGTTTCATAATATACACCTTTCTGAAGATTTGCTTTGGGACGATGAATATATCCCTTTTGTCTAGTATTAGTGTTATGAATTTCCATGTTTGTTATAAAACTATGTCAATTAACTGCATAGAATTTTAAAACGGATAATATATAAACACAAGGTAAGGTGAGGATGCCCAATTTTTGAAATAGTTCTTTGCATGACTGTCTGCTATAAGCATTACAGATTATTCGTATAGCTTTCTTCTGTATCCGGAATGTGCATTTACTATCTACTGAATTACCCCAGAATATTATTCCATACTTGATGATGGAGTTAAAGTAGGTAAAATACACCAATTTAAGTGTATCGATTGAGTGAAATTTTGCATAACATGCTGAGCTAAGTTTAGGTGTGATGTAGCTAATATGTGACTTCCAATCCAAATGCTTATCTACCTGAAGGCCAAGAAATTTGTCTTCATTTAACTGTTCTAAAAAAGTATCATTATTTCCTATTTCTGTGTGTGTTTGTGGTGAGCAAGTAGTTATAAATTTAATTGTTTTTGTTTTTTCAAGGCTTACTGAGAGTTTGCTTTAAACCATAAGAAGAATGAAAAATAAAAACACGAGAAAATAGGTTTAACATTCAATGTAATCCTGTTTGCGACCCCTATAATCTCTAGAAAGCCTCTGCTTCTCGTGTTTTTATTTTCAGTGTATTCAAAACTTTAAGTTGTTCCACACGATGCACTTATCAAAATTGTGCTTGGTTAAAAATAGTACCAAAGGAAATTGATTTTTTTTCTAATATCACCAGTGTTTGTGTAATTAAATAAAAAGTTTTATGTTTCACAAACAAAGAAAATAAAATTATATTTTCTTCTAAACTAATACTCGTAGAAAAATGTAATCTCATCAATTTACTAATACTGTATTTATCAGTGTAACTGCAGAGTGCTATATTTCTGAAACTGAAATTGCACGGTTTAATTAAATTACAATAAAACACTATAAACATGTTAATATCACAGGATTTACATGGATGGGTATTGTTAAGCTACAGCTCCATATTGGTAGACTTACTGGCGTGTAAAAGTATTGCGGGATCTTCGCACTCTAAAACAATTACATGAAGTCTGTCTTATATTGGATACAGCTTATGTAAATAAATCTATGTTAGACAAGCACATTAAAAATGACATCATTGCTTTCCTTAAGCTCAGGGAACATACCTGACATCTTGTGAATGAAAGCTATTTACCTGTAGCCATATGCAGGGGGAGTTAAATCTGGAATATCCACATTTTGGGGAATGTAAACATTCTTTGTATTGTATGTGCTTATGTTACTATTGAATGCATGGATCAACTTTCTTTTACATGTTAGGAAAACGGGATGAGTTGAAATGTTCAATGAGGAAAAAGAACTTCCATTCCACAATGTTACTTGCTGTAATTGCCTTTAAATTCTTCTCAATGTAACTGGAGATAAGATAAAGTAGTTTGGAGTTATCAAAATGTAATTACCCCAGAAATTGGCCCATTGAAAGTTACCTTCAGGCTGTCTGGTTAACACACACTGGGCCGCGCCGTGGCCGAGTGGTTAGACCACTCACCTGCCCGGGTTCGATCCCAAGCGACCACATGTGAGATTTGTCCGGTTTCCCCCTACATTCATCTGGTGTTAGCCACCATCGGACTGCGGTTGGAGAGACGTTGTGCGTGTGTTGTGCATCCCAAACCGCTCTAGTGCTTCCGTCATCAGATTTGACTCGAAGTTGGTGTCCTGGTCGCTGTGCAGCTCGTGCGATACTCCAAAGTACCAGAAGAAACAGTCCGCAACTTGTTGAAGTAATCCATGATACTTGTTACCCCTGTCGGATAAAGCGAAGGGTGCTCCCACATTGTATTGCTGCCCGCGACTCCCTACACAGACATGACATTGGCGAACAACTTCGCTGATACCTTTGTCGGAACTTGTCGATAGTTTGGTTGGTTCCAAAGTGTCCTACCGAGGCCCCACGTGAACCCCATCCAGGACTTCTACTACCTTACTCCGTGGAAGGATCAGCAGCTCTCTCCGGCCGCGCCGTGGCCGAGTGGTTAGACCACTCGCCTCTTACCTAGATGGCCTGGGTGGACAAAGCGGCGCAGGGGCGGGTTTTCTCCGGTTTCCCCCGTCATCACATTCCACAGGTGCTCCACCTTCAATTCATGTATCACCAGTGTCATCACCTGCGGTGCCTCAGTAGAAAACGCGGGCATTAAACACTACCCCAAAAAAAGCTCTCGCCGGGGTTTTCCATCGGGTGATTTCCAAACCCTGAACGACACACCTTACTTGTTCTTCAGCGAGTTCCATTGGGCCCAGTAGGACTTACACAAGCTACTCCTGGATGCGATGTCCTCCCAGTTCCCTCCACTTCTCTCAGAAGTTGGCCTCAAGTCGGTTTCCACCTGCTCCCTCAGACCTGCGCTATCCAATCCATTCGCCGGCACCACCGATATCATGCACAGTGTTGCTCTTCCTCTACCTTATTGCACTGACTGCAGGGTCTTTTCGACATGGCACCCGCATTTGAGTGGCACTACCACTTCCGGTGCTATAATAAACTCAAGCGGTATTCTGGCCCTCTAGGTTCTTAAAGCTCAACAGCCAAGTGAGGGTGGAGTGGTCAGTCCTCAGGTGGAACGGCTGATCGTACAGGTACTTATGCAAATATTAGATTGCCTTCACTACTGCGAAGAGCGCCCGCCGAGTAACGCAGCAGTTATCCGCTTTGGAGAGCGTTTGCTGTAGTACGTTATTACCTGCTCCTTCCTGTCCTGGATCTAGGAGAGCAGGCCTCCGATAGCTGGCGTCTGTCCGCTTGGGGGAACCCTAAAACAGGTTGAGTGTTGTCTGCAGCGCCCGGTACGCGTCCTCGTTTCTTCTGTCCACAAGTGAAGCCGGTGTTCTTCCGTCAGGTGAGTGAGGGGCTTCGCGATGTTGGAGAACCCTTTAGCGAACCGCACAGACCCAGGAAACTGCACAACTCCCGTTTATCCCTTGGACGAAGCTAATCTCTCACAACCCGAGCCTTTTCTGGGTCGGTGGTGAGTTAATGTTACCCAAATGTACTTCCCTACAGGGGAGTTGGCACTTGTTTGCGTTAAACTTCAGTTGAACGGCCTATAGTTTCTGGGCAGGTTAACAAGATTATCCTCGAAAGTTCTGCCCATGACGATGTCCCCCCCTCATCACCGAATCCATTAGGTGCTGAAAGGTGGCTGGCTCGTTGCAGAGACCAAAGGGTATAGGTAAACTGCCAAGTCGAGAATGCGGTCTTCTCTTTATTTTGGGGGACTAGAGCCACCTACCGGTATCCAGATTTCAATTCCAAGGTCGAGAACCACTGGGCTTCCGAGAGAGTGTCCAGAGTGTCGTCTATCCGGGATAAGGAAATAGTCGTTCATGGTTAACAGCATTGTTTCCTATAGTCCACACAAAAATGTTGTTCTTTGTGAGCGAGACTACGGGAGAGCACCAAAGACTGTTGGATCTTCTAAAATCGCCGAATCACTGACCAATCTTTTACGGCCGAAGCGCCGGCTAAAAATTGACCGTTCCAGCTGTGTCGCAGTCAGATGGTCTGCCACCCTCCAGCCGGGTCCCCAAATCTTGCGTCGGTGTTAGCCCCGGACTCCGTTCCGGCCCTTATGTCCTGATTGCTGCCGATGTTGTACTCTTCTACCACCAAAGTCTGTCGGGGAGCCAACGGGCACGAAACAGAATGGAGAACCTGGCCCGTAGTCAGACACGAGTGTGAGGAAGTGGATCATATGTCGGACTGACACTCCCCTAGGACTTATAAGTGGATGTCTAGGGGTCAGAAGTCTGTCGGGAAGCCAATGGCACAGAATGGAGAATCTGGCCCCTAGCCAGGCATGAGTGTGAGGAAGTGGATCATATGTAGGACTGACACTCTCCTAGGACTTACAAGTGGATGTCTAGGGGTCAGAAGCCTGTCGGGGAGCCAACGGCACGAAACAGAATGGAGAACTTGGCCCGTAGCCAGGCATGAGTGTGAGGAAGTGGATGATATGTAGGACTGGCACTCCCCTAGGGCTTATAAGCAGATGTCTAGGGGTCAGAAGTCTAGCGGGGTGCCAAAGGCACGAATCTAGAGAATGGAGAACCTGGTCCGTAGCCAGGCATGAGTGTGAGGAAGTGGATCATATGACATGTAAGCGAAATTGAGGATTGGACTCGGAGAAAATCCGCCCAGACGTCGCTTCGTCCCACATGCGGGCGCATTGGGATCGAACCCGGGCCGTCAAGATTGGAGGTGAGCGGTCTAACCACTTGCCCACGGCACCGCCACTTTTTATTTTAATTCCATAAAATAATTTAAACATTTATGAATTCCAAAATAAGATAAATTTGGATACCAAGTGCTTTAAGTCTCTGGAGCTCCATCAAAGCATTAGAAGTGAAACTGGACTCTACAAGAAAAACTTCAGTTCCACGAGATCTCATTCACCACTTGCAAGGTAAAACATCAAATTGTGCAGCAAAAAAGCAGCAATGCAAGAAGAAAAAGCACCAGCAGAGGAGAGGAAAAGGAAAGCCAACTGACCAACCTGGCGGGTTTTATTGTCAGCCATGCATTCAAATCTTTCCTTGTTTTCTCGCTATTGGTGTTTTCAGCATTTTCCTTCCTGTAAAATGTTCCATGTGGAGCAGTTTTTCTGTAACACAAATAAAATTTACTGTACATGTTCACAGAGAGACAATGCTTTAGGTCAGATGTATTTAAGCTTATGTTTTCAATTTTCAAACATAAAAATGACAAAAAAAGGGACATTGATAAGTTTAAAATTGTAGCAGCCTAAACCAAAGAAGACAGAGAATCCTAGATGTGTCGTGAACTTAGAGCTAAAATATTAGATCAAAATTTTAATTTTTTTGTCGCAAGACAGTTTTTTAGTGACGTGAAAAAAACATAAACAAATTTGGCCGCAAACTATAGACCAACATGGATGAAGTTGTTACACTTGTATAAAGTTAGCGTTATTAGTTTGACCTTTAACTACATGTTATAATATCCCATAAGAAAGGTCAAATGTGTAAATAATTCAGTTGAGTTTCGGATATTTAAAATAAGTAACAAAACTCCCAAAATGGTGCAACCATATCTTTCTGTTATTATTTTAAAAAATATATTTAATAAGTAAGTTTTAAAATTGTATAAGATGACCAAAGTTTACTTTATGCTTCCGATTAGAGTTGTGCTCGATATTGAAGAACTTTTATTTTTACCAGTGGCGGCTTATGAATCTTTAGGTCAGTGAGTTCACATTAAAATGAACAACTTTTATCCTAAGAATGACAATTACCTTTCATTTAAACTGGAAGTCCATACGACAACCATTCTTGAAAAGTGACTAAATCAGCTCTATCCTCAGAAGAACCATCATGTTTGTTTTTTTTCCCCTGCAGATGTTTCCAGTCACACGCAGCGTCTTTGGTCCACGCATCAACAAACAGGAAACAGAAGAGCGTGTTTTTTTCTTCATAGCCAGGAAATATTAAATTTTGGAGTAAAAGAAGCTGCACTGTTACATTGGAGTTGTATCGCCAAGCCAACAGGTTACTGTGACTTTAATCAGTATGCACTAAACGTTACAGGAAGTGACTTAGAAAGAATAACAAGAAGAGTCCCTTGTCTGGGGTACAAATCTGCCGTTGCCATGGTTACCGACCAAAAATTAGTACACAAACTGTACAAAATAAAACACCTATTTAATGGACATACATATATATTAAACCAGTTGGAATGAGGCGTATCGACACTTTGGAGCCTCTGTCTTACTGCAATAAAGGAGTTTCAGCTTATCTAACACACAATTACATAGACGCTCTTTTCCCCGCAATTCTATGCGCTAAAAAAAGTGCAATTGCACGACAGACGCCTGTGCAAAATCTAACAATTGCTTTTATACGTAATGTTTACGCTATCCAAGTATACAAAGCTTATACTAAACAGATACCAGGAGCCTCCTTAGAAAAAATACAACAACAAATTATTTTTGGTAATTTTCTTTTTCCAACATAACCAATCTCTTTTCAGCTCGATAAACTTTTCCCAGCGTTTCTCCAACTGTTTTAAGCCTTTCAAAAAGTAGGATTTCGGAAGGTCCTCAAAATAGCCATCTGTTTGGGAGATGACCTCTTCGTTAAACACGAATCGTTTTCCGCCGAGCCACTTTTGAAGTTCGGAAATATAAAAAGTCACTAGGGACCAAATCTGGTGAATACGGTGGATGTTGTAGTAATTAGAAACTTAATTCTGCAATTTTCGCCATCGAAACTGCGCAGGTGTGCGCTCTTGCAGTGTCTTGATGGAAGAGAACCTTTTTCTTCATATATATCCGCTCAACCGGTGCAATAACGTTGCACAACACTCTCCATTTATCGTTATTCCTTTCTGTAAGTAAGCAATGTAGATGATTCCACGTGCATCCCAAAAAACCGAGGCCATCACATTGTCTGCAGATTTCACCGCCTTTGCCTTCTTTGGAGCCGGCTCGCCTTTAAAAACCCACTGTTTTTACTATACTTTTGTCTCTGGAGTGTAGTAGTGTATAAATGCTTCATCGATAGTTATGTATCAACGCAGAAACTCGTCAGGATTGCGACGGAAAAGTAGCAAACCGGCTTTTGAATCAATCACACGATTACGTTTATTCTCCATTGAGAGCACCCATCTTGCTGAGACCTGTACCTTATGATATGCCTGTGGCTTCTACTATTTCGCGAACCTTGATTCGCTGATCACTCAAAACCATATCCTAAATTTTGTCAACCATTTCGAAGGAAGTCACTTCTACTGGACGATGTTCATCATTTGTGGATGTACGACCACATTTAAATTCATTTATCCAATTGTAAATTGTTACAAACGCAGGAGGAGATGTGCCATGAACTTGATCCAACTTGGTTTTTATTTCTTTCGGTGTTAAGTCTTTTAAATAGACGTGTTTAATCAGCGCACGAAACTCGTTTTTTTCCATGTTTCTAAAGAAGCACAAGATTGTTGATTCAACCACCTATAGCAGCGAAACCACGTGATGATATGGCTGAAAGTTTAACTGCCATCTAGTAAGAAACGACGGTTATAAAATACTAATTTCTTGGATTTTTTGAGGGTTTATTCAAGGCCCTTAGTGTGTACAACAAATCTGAAGTGTTCCTTTCACATGACTTTCTCTACGTGTTCTACAAAAGCATATTCCTGTATATACTTCATGGTAACCAAGATAAACGTTAACACACATGTTTTTATTGCTTAGCTTCTTATCGCTTTGTAGTTAATTACTGGTCTGTGATAAAATTGTAGGGCCCTAAGCCGCAAAGCGTAGCCCAAGTTGGAGAGCCCTAAATCACAAAGGGGTGTTTTTATAAGAAGAGTGACGCAGTGCGGTAGCTCAGGGATCTCTGGAGCTAAAACCCCAAAAAAACGTCGGTCATTTAGCGGATTTTAAATTTGGACTCTCTGAAATCCGGATTGCCTGTGGAAGTTTCACCGTCAACTCTTTTAAAAGCTGGTCGCTCTGCGATTTACATTGAAATTCGGTTCTCTTTGCTTGAACCAAATAACGAATAGTAATATCTCTTACGGTTAACCACTTATGCAAACGTCATCCAGAGTAAAGATGTCCCAGAACACTCAAGATATACATGTCATTTCTGATAATACGAGGTACGTCCAGAAAGTAAGTTCCGTTTCAATTTATCTCCGCTGCAGTGCTGCGATCACAGTTCCGCACATGCGCGGTAGACGCTCTGTATCAAGGAGAAGAAACGTGCGCCATTTTGAGATCGCTGTCAGCCACATACGCTTTGTTGTGCTTGTTTACAATGTCGGTGTTGATTGAAAATCCCACCGCTTGTGAAATCAGGTCTGTGATTGGTTTTCTGAACGCTAGGAAAGTGAAACCAATTGAAATTTATCGGCATATTTGCGAAGTTTACGGACAAAATGCGATGAGTGATTCAATGGTGAGAAGATGGGTCCGACAGTTCAATGAAGGACGTAGTGAAGTGCACGATGAAGAAAGAAGTGGGCGTCTATCTTTGGTTACAGAAGAACTGGTTCACGCGATTGATGACAAGATCCAGGAAAACCGCAAGTTTACAATTAGTGCTCTCGCTATGGAATTTCCCCAAAGCTCTCGATCACTAATTCATGAAATTGTTACCGAAAAACTGAAATTTCGTAAACTTTGCTCACGTTGGGTACAGGCGGCAAACTTCTATGAAGAAGGTATACAAAAACTTGTGCAACGCTATGACAAATGCCTGCAAAATTTCGGCAGTTCTGTGGAAAAGTAGTTTAAGAGTTGTAGAATTTTGTGCAATAAATAATTATTCTGTATCTGTACACAATTTAATGTTATTACCAAACGGAACTTACTTTCTGGACACACCTCGTATACGCCATTTAACCAAAATCGCTAGAATAATCTTTGAGAAAAACAAATATTTTGTTGAAAATGTTCGTGTCGTATGGTTGGTATTTTCAGAACTTAAATGTCCAGTTTGGTATTTAACTGACTTTGTTATGTTGTTTACACAGAGCCGCGCGCGGCGCCTGTTTCTTTCTCTAGCACGTATGTACATAGTGGATATAGAAACTATTGCATTACACCCAAATATTCCATTCCGAATTTTCGCTAGAAATACATGTCTTGAGACCCTCTGAATAAAAACATTTTTAGAAACGTGTATGTGTGTGTCTCAAGACAACATAGCTCAAAAACTAAAAGTTCGTTAAATGCCAAACTTGCTCAGTATCTTCCAAAGATGCAACAGGAAGAAAGAATAAAAAAGAAAAAGCCTCCACCTCAAACTACCCTTTACTTGGAATATTTTTCGAAAATATTAATTTTCTAAAAACTGGCTCTAGGGATTTTGATTAAAATATCACGTGTTTAAAATATTTTCATGACAAACAAAATGTTCTGAATGCCTGTGAAGACCTCTTCATTATGGATGACTGGAGAACTGCAAGAGATACACAAAAATACAGATATCGTTAAAACAAACAATGTCCTGTACATTTTTATAGAGATATCCGCTTCCCAAATATTTCTTGATATTGGTTTCAGTTTTAAACTAGTTAAACTTTTCTTAAACAGAAGGTCATCTTCGTCGCATATCTCCTGCCCACGCAAAAAGAATCGAATTTCAATTGTTTCACATAGCAACAGCTTTTAAAATATTTGACGATCACTTTATTCCCTTCTACAAGGAAGACACTTTCTGTTAATGTTTATCTTGATGGAGAATAAGCTTTTGTAAGAGTAGTGTTTTTGAAGAATAGATAGAGAAAGCCATGTAAATGGAACATGTAAGATTTTTGGACTTTATATTTTATTATTTGTGGCTGGAAATGAAAGGAAAGGAATCTTTTGCCATTAAGAATTGTGATAAAGAAGCTGAGGACCGGTTTTCTTATCCGCAACATCTGACCTCGTGACCAGCTGCCATGGGCAACATTCTCACAATTGGTAATTTTATGGGATTTCATTCCGTATACAGGTTGCGACCGGCCGTGTTGCCGCACCTGTTCTGTTTCCAGAGAACAAACATGCCATACAATAATTGTAGGTGATATTTGCTAATCGAACATAAAATAATATCCAAATAATACGATTATCTTGAAACTCTTAGCAGGTAAACACGAAAACAGGAATTAAACTAAATGTTTACTCATCTGCAGCTGTATTACTGAAAATTATATGCACTTGTGAAGCCTTTCAAATGGAAACCTTAATGTTCCGACAAACAAAATTTCTGGTGTGAAAAAGTTGGTTCCAGTTCACATGACGTTTCAGTATTCCCAAGCTAACAGTATCACACTGAACCCTGCATTCTTTTCAGTTTCATCTTTATTTCAGGCACAAGCTCGTGAATTGGTAGAAATCCGTCTTGACAGTTCTTCTAGTTCCATGCCTCTGGACTGTGATAGTTGTGGGGAACTTTCTGAACAAATCTGCACTCAATGATATGCTTCTGTGAATCTGTTCTGTCACTAGAAGTGTCACTGGTTTCTAAAAAACAGCACGAATAAGTATACTGCTAGAAAACTTACTATGGTTGTAAAACAAATTGATTTGCTCACATATGAGCAGAACAAAGATGTTATTCAAATGTCTTTCTTGCTACCCACTGTGTTTTGCAGTAATGGGTTGCACTCTACGTTGACCTTTGCTCGCGCAAGTAGCTCTCACTCTGTAAAAGGAAATTGGTATTTATAACATTGTAAGTTGCCATTCGGATATGTTATCTAAAAATAATTTGAGATCAACTTGTGGTTTATCGGGAAACAAGTGAGTCAGTTGAGAAATTTAATGCTATGCCGGTATGTTGCCATGGTAGCTCAGTGGTAGAGCAACGGGCTAGGAAGTGGCACTTTTGTGGTTCAAATCCCGGCTATGCTATTGAATTTTTCAGTCTGACTGTACCTATCCAACTCCTGTCCTACACACGGCTTGTGTGAGAAAACAATTTCATAAGGATAGTTTGTATACACACTAATAGAGATAAGAGAAAGTAATGTGATTGTGAACTGTTTAGGAGCGACGCCACGGTCAAGTGGATGTTCAGATCCAATACTTTTTCCTTTCCTAACCGAACACACAGCAGGGCTGTATTGTATTTATCTCCACAAAAAAGTGAGATTGGGATGATAAATGTCTCGCGTTGTTTTACAGTCGTGGGAGACGGCTGATAAGGCTCCACTAACCAGTTAGACGGTAGCATCGTATAGTTTAATTCTACACTAACTTGTATCCATAGTTACAGCTCAATAACTTGTTTAGTTTTCCAATGACAGCATTTTAAACAAGACAACTTTACAGTTTTCACGAAAATGGAGGATTTGGAAAAACGAGCAGCGATTAAATACTTCCATTTGAAAGGCTTGGCGCCTAAAGAAATCAAGGAGGAAATGGACAGTACATTGAAAGACTCTGCCCCTTCATATTCAATGATTAAACGGTGGGTTGCAGAGTTTAAAATGGGACGTACGAGCACTAGTGATGAGTTTAGTACTGGAAGACCGCAGATTAAAGTTGTTTGAGATAGCAGAGGCTGTAAACTTATCAAAAGAACGTACAGGTAATATTTTAAGTAATGTTTTGGGCTTTCACAAGGTCTGTGCCGCGTTTGTTAACACCTTATCAAAAGCTGCAAAGAAAAACTGTTTCTGTTAAGAATGTGGAGCTCTACCGTAATAATCTCAGGGAATTTTTGAGACGGCTTATTACCATGGATGAAACTTGGATACATCTCTACACTCCAGAAAGTAACTCACAGTCAAAACAGTATGTTGCGCCAGGTGAACCAACTCCAAAAACGGCAAAGTCAATTTTGTCAGGTAACAAGGCTATGGCGAATGTTTTCTAGGATACACGGGGAATTATTTTTATTGATTACTTGGAAAAGGGTAAAAGTATCACTAGTGTCTACTACGCAAGCTTACTGCAACGTTTGAGTGATGAGGTGAAAAGAAAAAGACCTCATTTGGCAACAACAAAAAAAAACTTGTTTCATCATGACAATGCTCCGGCCCATCGTTCAAGCATTGCAAAGGGAAAAATGTGCGAATTAAAGTTGGAATTGCTTGATCAACCACCCTATTCGCCAGATCTAGCGCCCAGTGACTACCACCTGTTCCCAAATCTCAAAAATGTTCTTGAAGGACGAAGATTTCACAGCAACGATGAGGTCATTGATGCGGTAAACAGCTATTTTGAGGACCTTGATAAATCGCACTACAGAGATGGTTTAATTAAATTAGAACACCGATATGGGAAATTAGAAGCCCGGGACTTATCAGCCGACCCTCGTACAAGACATGAATTTCAAATTTTGTGTCTCGTGGTTTGTCTTGGTCCTACTATTGACCTGCGCAGTTCTGTGAATCTTTGCTCCATCCCAGCCGATACCTTAGTTCTTGGAAATGGAAATGGCGTGTTATTTATGGACGCTCTTTAACTGTTGTGTTTCTCAGCGTCCCATTCTGTACTGGGTGTGAAAGACCGCTTAATTTTGCTCAGAGGCCTCTCTATCAGGCTTGAGGTTCTTTTGCGTGCCGTAAATCTACGACACGGGACCAACGGCTTTACTTCCCTTCCGAAGGAAGCCATGCTAAGGATTTTTACACCCGCGACC
Source organism: Hymenopus coronatus (assembly GCA_030762935.1). Classification (NCBI taxonomy): domain Eukaryota; kingdom Metazoa; phylum Arthropoda; class Insecta; order Mantodea; family Hymenopodidae; genus Hymenopus; species Hymenopus coronatus. The sequence goes on from CM060894.1 coordinate 1,571,745, forward strand.
TTGGGTATATGAAGTGAGCATGGTAACCATGGAGGGCGACTCTTGTGTTCCATCTTGTTCACGACGCACCTATCAGGAACTACTTCAAGTATGTGAACGAGTTGTACCACCGCTTCCTTCCGTGCTCGTGGTGAGAAAAGTTGTTCTTTTGTTTAATGTGTTTCTGATGCAACCACGAAACAGTTTCCTGCAACAGAAATTCCCTAAACTGTTGTGTACCACCAAATACTATTGAGATAAATACAGGATATCGATAAAATCACAATACAACCAGTCACTAGGTACACTGAAGAGGAAATTATCAAATTAACGGAAGAAACGTGTTTACGAGAGGAAATGAGTTTAATTAGTACATTGGAATTTGGCGGATGTCAGACCGCGCGCTACAAGGCGGTAAACAATAACAAAATATTTACGCTAGTGGAACACATTGTTGCAATAAGTGAATCAACTACTCAGACCGTCACTGTTGCGGGGAAGCGATACATGTACGCAATTTCAAGAAGTGTTTTATGAAACAGTTTCAAATAGTTGTTGTGTTATTTTTGTCCCATCGCTGCCTTTGCTATCATATCACAGAATAGAGAGCACACACAAAGGAAACTCGACCGGGCGCCAAAATTCAGTGCGCATGCCATATTGGGACCGAGTAGGTTACACACTTCGTAATATACATTTTGTTAATGTTATTAATGTGTATTTTAGCTACTGGGATTATACTCTACTCAATGGTTAGAATGTTTTCTGTTCTTCAGTAGTAAGAGAAAAGGCGGCTCAGCAGCTAACGCAAAACATGGAATATCACCTTAAAGTTAGTAATGTGGTTTGCGTTAAGCTTCAGTTTTGTGTGACAGAACTCGTTCATATTTACTGCTCATTCTGATTCAAAGTCTTAAGCTTTTTTATTCTTTTATCAAATAAAACTTGGTAGCCTATTGAACCACGTGGTTATTTTCTTAACCACAATTGCATGTTGTTTTGTGTGCAAACAAACCCGTCTCAAATATCTGATGTGATCCACTCACATGACTTTCTCCACAATCAAACTTTTCTTCTTTTATCTCCATCAAGGTAACATTACCAGAATTGGTATTATTGCTTGTTTCTTTGTCAGTAGAAGGTAAACAAGAGAACACAGACAAAAGCGATGGTGCCAGTTGCTATGTGAAAAATTTGAAATTCGATTCTCTTTGTTTGCTAGGAATCACTTTCCGTTTGAGAAAATTCTATCTTAAACTGAAATGAACAACTCGGAATATTTCTAAAATGGTCAACTCTAGAAAAGAATATAAATGATGAAAATTGTGTGTTTTAATGAGATCTCCACTTTTACTTTCTCTAGAACGTATGTACATAGAGGATAGAGAAGGTATTGTATTCCACCCAAAAATTCAATATCAAGATTTCACGGAAATATATGTTTTTAAGTTCCCTGAATTCGAAAAAAAATTCGTAGAAAAAGGTCCGCGTGTGTATGTCTGTGAATTGCATACTTCAAAAACGAAAAGTCTTGGTATTTAAGTTTAGTATTTTCGAAGGATGCGACACGAAGAATTTCCTGAAAATCTCTACCCTCCCCCCCAAACTACCCTTTACGTGGAACATTTTTCGAAAATGTTTATTTTCTCAATCTCTAACGATTTTATTAAAATACTGTATATGGAAGATATTCACATCACAAATAAAATGTGTGTTTTGAATTTTCTGAGAATAGCCTCTGGTTGAGATTTGCATAACCGTTAAACCGTAAGAGTTAGGAAAAAACTTACTATATAAAAATGTAGATCTCGTTGAAACACCTAATTTATTTATATACGTTTTTATGTAGAGATGACCGTTTCTGAGACATTCCTTGTTATTGGTTTCAATTTTAAACTATGTAATCCTACATTCATAATGAAATGTAAGCGGAGGCGCAACGTAAGCGCAAGAGTTTGGACTCATATTATTTAATGTAAGCATTCACATAGAAACACGCAAGACGCAACGCAAGAATTTGCAAACTCGAAACTTTATCCTTGCGTTGCATATAAAGAGGAGGAATTCTGCTTCTTTTCTCTTGTCTTTGAATTCAATAGCAAACGATCGCACTGCAAAATTTTACATGGCCTGCTTGAATATGCATGCTCTTCTATTTGCCACGCCATCTCTATCTCCCTCAAGAGGTTATGACAGTCTTCTTTGATTTAACGGATGTAACTATCATCTGTGTCTAGATTTCTTGGTTCTCATAAATCGAAGACGCAGAGAGATAATTCTAGTTCATTAAATGTGTAGCTTTATCACTTTCTGCAGTCTCTATGCTTGTACTATTTTCAATAATTTTGAATGAGCAGTTATTGTGACGTCACTGCCGCGAGCGTCAGTTGTTAGTGTGTCATTTTATAACATATGTATTTGTAAAAGATGGAGTGAATTTTCTTACGTGATATTGTTGGTTATGTTATTCAGGAGGACGATATTCGCATGCGGATCTAGAAACACGTGACAACTTCTTGCGTGCGCTTACGATTGCATGTGAATGTTGTCTCCTTGCTTCTGCGCTTATGTTACGTTACGTCTGCGCTTGCATCTTATTGTCAATGTAGCATAACTTTTCTCCAATGGACCATGGCAAGTGAAGCGAACATCAATATTTTGACATATCAACCAGCTTTTAAAACATTTGACTATCACTTTATCCTAGTGTATTCCCTTCTACTTACAAGGAAGCAAGTAATAAGACAATTTCTGCTAATGTTTATCTTGATTAGCATGAAGTATATAGAAGAATAAACTTTTATAAGAATAGTTTATTACAGAATAGGAAAACAGGAGCTTGTTATTTGAGTTGGCGGGCCGAAGTGTGGTATTGTATTGTCTCAAGGTTATATCCCTGTGGCTTGCGGAAGGATCGCATTTCCTGATTCAAGGATTTCCACTCTCAACACTGATGATCTTCTGTCATTAACTTATAGAAGGTGTTAAGCAACTCTAAACTGCTCCATTCACATGACTTTCTCTACATCTCTACAACAAATTATTTTAAAAAAACTTATTCTATTAACAGAAATAGTCTTATTACTTGCTTCCTTGTAAGTAGAAAGTAATACACTAGCATAAAGTGAAATCTTTTAAAAACTGTCACTATGCGATTGAAATTCGGTTCTCGTTGCATGGCCAGGAGTTGACAACTTCTCGTATGAGAAACGTTTAAGTACAGAGTATTTCAAAAGTCACCTTCAAACTTTAAACCTTTATAAACATTAGATATAAGGAAAAAACAAAAACAGAACAAGTCATACTGGACAAAGTGTTTTGTTTTAAACATAGGGAAGATGTTCTCTTGTTCAATGTACACCATTTTATTGCGACACGACACACAGCACATGATGTCTTGCAAGAGAGCACTTTTCATTTGCTGCATGTGTCAGTAAAACATGCTCTTTAAGGTAACCCCACAACCAAAAGTCGGTGGCATTTAGATCTGGAGATCGCGGCTGCCACTTTTTTCGTCATTTACGAATCAAGCTTGAGCGTGCTCTTGAATTGTTAAAGAGTTGTAAATTTTCTCAGACGTTGAGAAAAACTGCATGATCTTTTCATAATAACAGTTGTATTGTATCATTTAGTGATAGAGCCGTATCAATAACATTACTAATGCTTTATTCAACAAAACTATGCATAGTGATGGGCAACTGAAAGAAAAAGAAAGAAAAGGAAACCTCGTTGTTCAGCACAATAAATGTACCTATTGTTAAAACACACAATGTATGTCATATACATATTTCTTTTAGAGTTAACCATTTTCGAAATATTCCTTGATATTGGTTTCAATTTTAAAATACTAAACTTTTTCTCAAACAGAAAATCGTGCGTGTTTCTTTTGTTTTACTTTTGGCCATGCAAAGAAGCGAATTTCAATGACAATCGTGTAGTGACATTAACTGTCACTTTATTACCTTATTTCTCTACTTACAAGGAAGCAATGGTCTGTTTACAGAATAGTTAAAGATAGTCGTGTGAATAGAACACCTTAGATTTTTCCAAACTATGTTCACGAGAACATTTCACAATATTTTAGGATGGATATTATTCTGTTGACTCTGCTCTGCGCTACCGACTATAGGTGGAGTGATGCATGTAAACACATGGACCCTGAATTTTGTGTTTTATTTCTGACAATGTGCAGCGCTCGGGCGAGTTGATGACAGCTGTAATGGCGGAAAAGTGACCATCAGGCAAAGACTTGAAACGCGATCGCCTTGTATGTCAGAAAGGTAGAAAAAAACGTCACACAAAGATGTTTACAGTGAGCTTGTTGGTGAAGGTCGCATTATTACTAGTGGAGTTAGTTTCCGTGTTTATAATATCACGAAAATGTGAATATGTATTTATTTATTATTTAAATGTTCAGTGATTACGTTGAAGTGATAATTGAAATTCAAAATGAATTTGATTCTAAACCTTGATTCACTTGAGAAGGAATTTCAACATCAGTTGAAACGGTGTCTCCAGCTTGAACTTCAGTGTGATATAAGAGCTAAAGATCGTTTCAACACTGATCTCAACAAAAATACACATTCGCTTGTGAACAACCGTTTTCTACAGAGTGATTTATATAGAACTGACACACTTCTTTCTTTAATTATTCCTTGGAAATTCATTCAATGACCCAATTTTAGCGCCAAATTAAGCAGAATGTTCTGGTGTTTCAATTCGTTATCACTAAATGCGCAGATGTTTATGTTTTATTCCTAATTGCAGCTGTTTCGACATTTTGTTCTTGTAGTCAACGTGAAAATGCTGAGCTGAGTCAAGGATATTTTCAGCAAGATGGCGCTACATCAAATGAATCCATGAACCTAATTGCAAGTTTCTTTGACGACCGGATACTTTCTAGGAACCTGCGGCCACCGAGATCTCCGGATTTCTTCCTATAGGGTTACTTAAAAGACAGGGTTATGCCACACGTCACCAGACATTGGACGATCTGAAGCACATCACAAAGCTGTTGACAACGTGTGGCCAGTACGACGTGTTGAGTTGTGATGGAGGACATTTTCAACATTTGCTATACAGTTAAATAATCTCCCAAAATTGCTCTACAATTTAGGTATAATACGTTGTCGCTAACATAACACGTTTTGAAACAATTAAAGAAAGAAATGGGTCAGCTCTATATAAATGACCCTGTATCATGAACTTACAGGTATCTATGACTGCCAATCACATAAAACCACGTTATGGTGTATTGGTAAAGAGACGTAACATATAACTAGTTTGTAATCTGCTATAGAAGGCATTCATTTGTTTAAAATCAATAACTTGTCTAACTATAGATTAGTAAAATAATATTTTGAGAACTCATTTACGAAAGCTTGCACTTATGTAGGGTAGTTCTCCTGCCTGTCCACTCGTGAACAAGAGCGCTGCCAGCACCTGTACTCCTGTGCAGGGTCGGTCCTCGCCGATAACTTAATAGCTTCAGTTTTTTGCCACGTCCTTTCGGAACGAATACTGCAGTATCACTTTACAAGCACAGCATTGTAAATGTTTCACAACAAGAAACCGTAAAGTTGACGAATTTTACAGATAAACAAAGATTAAAAACGTAACTTTATTGTGTTGTATTTCCCTTTCCAACACACGTACATATCTATGCTTATGTTTCTATTCTTTTAGCAGATTCGATAAGGATTACGTGTTTCTTTAATGTCACGTAAAATTATTTCAACAGGTCGCTGGTTCGAGTCTCGCTTAGGGTGAGTTACCGGGATCAGCCTTTCCCTTATTCTGACAAAACGAGTAACTTTAAGCTTCATGGACCCCCAGATCATTTCATTCATCGTGCCATAAGGTTAAAGAACGTTAACCAGCAGTAAAAAAAATAATTAAACGTGCCGCATTCACATGACTTTCTCTGCAACAAATTATTGTTAAAAAGCTTCTTCTTCTGTTTACTTCAACACAAAATTAGCTTCAAGAACGGAACACATCAGGCTAAAGCGATACTCAAATGTTTAAAAGCTGTTGCTCTGTGACTGAAGTTCCTTTCTAGGCATGGCCACAACTTGACAAATTCCTCTATGAGAAAACTATTTTCAAACTGAAACCAATCACTAGAAATATCTTAAAAAAAAACAAAAAAAAAAAAACGGACAGCTGCACGAAAAAAAAATGTATGCAACATAAATTGTCTCTTTCAACGAGCTCTACTTTCTTTTTGTTAAGTAAGATTTTGTCTATCTCTTATGGTTTGCCAGTTATCTAAAATTCATCCACAATAAAGATATCTTGAGGAGCTATTCCCAGAAAATTGAAGATACACATTTTATGCCCATGTGAATATCTTTAATATTATATGTTTTAATCACAATCGTTTGAGCCATTTTTGAGAAAAATCAAAATTTTCCAAATGTTTTTCGCGTAAAAGGGTTGTTGGGTTGGGAGGATTTTCGTGTCGCATTCTTGGAAACTGAACCTAAATACCAAGCTTGGTACTTAACGAAAATGGCGTGTTATTTATGGACGCTCTTTAACTGCTGTGCTTCTCAGCGTCCCATTCTATACTGGGCGTGAAAGACCGCTTAATTTTGCTCAGAGGCCTCTTTATCAGACTTGAGGTTCTTTAACTGCTGTGGTTCTCAGCGTCCCATTCTATACTGGGCGTGAAAGACCGCTTAATTTTGCTCAGAGGCCTCTCTATCAGGCTTGAGGTTCTTTAACTGCTGTGGTTCTCAGCGTCCCATTCTATACTGGGCGTGAAAGACCGCTTAATTTTGCTCAGAGGCCTCTTTATCAGACTTGAGGTTCTTTAACTGCTGTGCTTCTCAGCGTCCCATTCTATACTGGGCGTGAAAGATCACTTAATTTTGCTCAGAGGCCTCTCTATCAGGCTTGAGGTTCTTTAACTGCTGTGCTTCTCAGCGTCCCATTCTATACTGGGCGTGAAAGACCGCTTAATTTTGCTCAGAGGCCTCTCTATCAGGCTTGAGGTTCTTTAACTGCTGTGGTTCTCAGCGTCCCATTCTATACTGGGCGTGAAAGACCGCTTGATTTTGCTCAGAGGCCTCTCTATCAGGCTTGAGGTTCTTTAACTGCTGTGGTTCTCAGCGTCCCATTCTATACTGGGCGTGAAAGACCGCTTAATTTTGCTCAGAGGCCTCTTTATCAGGCTTGAGGTTCTTTAACTGCTGTGTTTCTCGGCGTCCCATTCTATACTGGGCGTGAAAGACCGCTTAATTTTGCTCAGAGGCCTCTCTATCAGCCTTGAGGTTCTTTAACTGCTGTGGTTCTCAGCGTCCCATTCTATACTGGGCGTGAAAGACCGCTTAATTTAGCTCAGAGGCCTCTCTATCAGGCTTGAGGTTCTTTTGCGTGCCACAAATCTACAACACGGGACCAACGGCTTTACCTCCCTTCCGGAGGAAGCCATGTTAAGCATATTTACGGCAGAAAAATACATTGTCCTCCGCCGGGTTTGAACCCGCGACCTTGGGTATATGAAGATAGCATGGTAACCACTACACCACGGAGAGCGACCCGGTACTTAACGGAATTTTGGTTTTTGAGCTATGCTGCGCGCGCGCGGAGTGTAAAAAAATATATTTCCATTGAAATTCTGGCATTGAATTTTTGGGTGTATAATACCTTCTCTACAGACTATGTAGAGAAAGTAAAAATAAGAAAGAAAAGAAAAACGAATGACAACTACTCTTTTGAGAAAAGTATAAGTGTTGCGAATATTAATACAAAAATAAGGAATATCTTGGAAATGGTTAATCTGCAAAACATGCATTTGTCATAATTTGTGTGTTTTGATGGGCTCTACATTATTTGACTTACGGTTAACCGTTACACGAAACTCACAGGATATTCAAGATGCATGTTTTATTAGTCATGTAAATATATCTAATATATGCTATTTTTATCACAACTGTAAGAGCCACTTTTTCAAAAAATGTTCCATGTAAAGAAAGCATTTTGTTGAAAATAAGCATGTCGCATTGTTGAAAGACACAATACCAACTTTGTTATTATTAGAACATGCAACAATCAATTTTATAAATTATATCATTTTGGTACACCTATTTCTCTTTCTATCAGATAGTCGTGGTTTAGAGGTTAACTTGCTAGCCTCTGGTTAACAAAGTCCCGGGTTCGAACACAGCGGAGGGCGATGGATTTTTTCTGGCATAAATATCCTTGGCATGGCTCAGAGGAGAAGTAAAGCCGTTGGTCACGGCACATAAAAGAGCTAAAGAGACCTCTGAGCAAAATTAAGTGGTCTTTCACCCCCACGTTGAGAAGTTAAAGGGTATCCATAAATAACAATTCTGCAACGTACGCAGTAGGTAGTGAAGATATTACATTCCAACCAAAATTCTATACCGAGAATTTCAGTGGAAATTCATGTTTTGAGGTATCTGAGGTGCTATGTGTGTGTCATTGTGAAAAACAGAGGTAAAATAATAAAAATTTGATGTGTTCCGTGTTTGTCCGTCTATTCTATAGCAAACTATTCTTATAAAGACGTGTTCTTTTGTTTAACGCCCGCTTTTAGGCATGAAATGATGGGAGAAGCAAGTCTTCTATCTGCTTCAAGATAAACACTAGCATTATTCCTTGCTGCCTTGTAAGTAGCAGGCAATACACTAGGATAAAGCAATAGTCAAATGTGGTTGCCATGGAATAGAAATTCGGTTCTCCTTCCTTGGTCACAGTAACAAGGAATATCTCGGAAATAGCTCCACAACAAACGAGATCTACATGCACGGTTTACCAGAATGAGACGACTTTTATTTAACTTGCAAACACAGGTTTTAATGTTGCATGTAAAGGATAGTTTGAGGTGAGCGGAGTTTTTCTGAAAGTTTCTTTCCGACAAAAGTATACGTCGCTATCATCTTATGCCATGTATACAGTCAACGTTGCCAACATATTTCTTGTTATTCATTTCAATTCTACTTACACTTTCCTCAAACGGAGTCATCTTTCTTGCATACATCTTTTGTTTTACTGCAGCCACGCAAAGAGAAGCGAGTTTCAATTGTTTCACATAGCAACTAGCTTATAAAACATTTCACTACTATCACTTTATCCTAGTGTATTCCCTTCTACTTACAAGGAAGCAAGTAACAAGACAATTTCTGTTAATGTTTATCTCGACTAACATAACCTATAAAAAGTGATATCTCAGAAATGGTGAACAGTGAACAAAAATGTATGTGATATAAATTGTTTGTTTTTTTGTGCAGTAAGTTTCTGTGCATCTCTTACTGTTTGCCAGTTATGTAAAAATCATCCCGAATAAAGTAGTCTTCAGAGGCTATTCCCAGAAAATTCAACATATACATTTCATTTGTCAGGTAAATATATTTAATATACGATATTTTAATCAAAGTCGTTAGTCATTTTTGAGAAAAATAAAGATTTAAAAATGTTGGCATATAAAGGATAGTTTGGGGGGGGGGGTGATTTTCTTTAAAATCTTCGTGTCGTATCCTTCGAAGATACTGAACTTAAATACCAAGTTTGGTATTTAACGGTGTTTTAGTTTTTGAGCTATGCTGTCTATAGACATGCACGGACCTTTTTCTAACAGCTTCTCTATGTACATAGTGCTACGTGTAGAGAAAGTAAACATAATCTCTCGTAAGAGTAGTTTGTGATGTCAATGTAACGTCTACTTTCTCTACACGTACATAGTGTATAGAGAAGGTATTGCATTGCACCCAAACATTCAATACCGAGTTTTCACCGGATACATGTTTTGGGTCCCCGGAACCCCCCCCCCCCAAAAAAAAATTAGAAAAATGTCCGGGTGCGGATACCATAGCTCAAAAACAAAATACCGTTAAATGCCGAACTTGGTATTTAAGTTCAGTATCTTCGAAGGATGTGACACAAAGATTTTCAAGAAAATCCGTGCACCCCCAACTACCCTTTACGTGAAAAAAGCTGGAAGATGTTGATTTTCTCAAAATGGCTCCAACGATTTTGATTAGAATGTCTTCTTATATTTGAGATATTTACCTGACAAATAAAATGTATATCTTGAATTTTCTGGGAATAGCCTCTGAAGACTACTTTATTCTGCATGAATTTAACGGAATTTTGCATAACTGCTAAACCGTAAGATATGGACAAAAACTTACCACACAAAAAACGTAGAGCACATTAAAACACACAATAAGTTATACACATTTTTTTTCGTAGAGTTGATAATTTTTTAGATATTCCTTGTTTTTGGTTTCAGCTTTTAAAAACTTATACTTTTCTCATACAGCAATTTGTCAACTCGTGCCCATACAAACAAAGGAACTTCAGTCACATAGCAACCAGCTTTTGAATCACTTTAACCTATGGTATTCCCTTTTTCGGTTCTACTTACAAGGAAGCAAGTAATAAGACTATTTCTGCTAATTTCTTCTGTATTAGCATGAAGTAAATAGAAGCATAAACTTTTTAATATAAATGTGTTACAGAGATGTAGAGAAAGTCATATGAATGGATATTAATTATTTGGCGACGTGTCAGAGGAACGAAATACGTCTGACATTTCACCTGGAGGTGGAAGTAGGTTGTGGTGCGCTCAAGTCGGTCACAATGGTTTCTGGCTGTCAGTTTGTGTTTGTGTGGCATGATAACACGGTGAGGATGCGCGGCAGCTCAGAGGATCCACACGGAGCAAGCAACAGGTAAGGGCTTCTCTACACCACTCAAATATTCCATACCGAGATTTCACCACAAATATATGTTTTAAGAACCCTAATTCCAAAAAGAAAGAAAAAAAAATATTAGAGAAATCTCCGTGTGTCTGTGATAACTCAAAAACGAAAAGTTCGTAAAATACCAAACTTGGTGTTTAAGTTTAGAATCTTCCAAGGATACGACACAAAGATTTTCAAACGAATCCCCCCACCCCAAACTACCCTTTACATGGAAAAATATTGAAAATTTTGCTTTTCTAAAAATAGCTTTAACGATTTTGATTAAAATACCGCATATTATAGATATTTACATTACAAATAAAATGTATATCTAGAATTTTCTGGGAATAGCTTCTGAAGCCCTATTCGTTCCGGACAAATTTTTGAGAATTTTGAATAATCGTAAGATATAGACAAAAACTTACTACACAAAAAATGTAGATCTTGTTAAAAAAACACAATTTATGTCATATACATTTTGGTTATAGAACTAATCGTTTCTGAGATATTCCTTGTTATTGGTTTCAATTGTAAAGTACTTATACTTTTCTCAGACTTTTCTCTTTTGTTCTACTCCTGGCCAAGCAAAGAAGCGATTTCAATGGTAATCACATATCGACAGCTTTTAAAACATTTGACTATCACTTGAACATTCCTTTAGTTGCCTTCTATTTATAAGGAACTAAGTAATAAGAGCATTCTGCTAATGGTTATCTCGATTAGAAAGAAGAATAATATTTTGAAGCCCGCTTGGGTAGCGTGGTGGTAGCGTGTCTGCCTCATGTTCAACAGGTCGTGAGTTCGAATATCGCTTAGGGTGAGTTACCCGGATAAGGTTTCCCCTTATCCTGAGAAGACGAATGTCGAGTAACTTTAAGCTCCATGGACCCCGAGATCATTTCACCAATTTCATTCATCGTCCGATATGACCAACCAGGTTAAAGGACGTTAAACCACAAAAAAAAAAAAAAAAAAAATCTTTTGAAAGAAGTTTGTTTGTAGGTAGCTAGAGAAAGTTATGTATAAGAGTTTGTGCTATAATAACGAGCGATGCTTCAAGTCCTAGTTACTAGGCAACAAGAGTATGTTGGTGGTCAGACTTATTTTGTGATATCAAAACAGTCCATCATCTCAAAGACTTGAACACTTTTTTCCCCGGAAATAGACGTTTTAGCATTTTTGGAAAAACGTTTGTGTGTGTGTGTGTCTCAAATACGAAAAGTTGGTAAAATACAAATTTGGTATTTAAGTTTGGTATCTTCACTGGATACGTCACGAAGATTTTCAGAAAAAAAAACATCCTAAACTACCCTTTATACGGAAAAAAAAAATCGAAAGTTTTGCTTATCTCAAAAATGGCTCTAACAATTAGATTAAAATACGGTATATTAAAACTATCTTGAATTTTGTGAAGACTTCTTCATCCTAGGTGAATTTTGCACAGCTAGTAAACAATAAGACATAGACAAAAACTTTCTGCACAAAAAAGTAGATCTCGTTAACGCATACATTTGTTACATATTCTGATATTATTCGGTTTTAAAATACTTCAACTTTTCTCATACAGGAACTTGTCAACTCCTGGCCACGCAATCCCATAGCAACCACATTTTAAAACATTTGACTGTCGGTTTAGCCTTGTTTATTCCCTTATTTCCCTTCTACTTATATAGAAACTAAGTATTTATCTCGATTAACATGAAGTGGACAGAAAAATAAGATTTGTAACAATAATTTATTACAGAGGTGTAGAGAAAGTCATGTGAATGGAACACATCAGATTTGTTAATATAGTTTATATTACTCCTGGCTGTTATTATTACAATGTCAATGACATTACTTAGCCACCAGTTGTTAAAAGATTTGACTGTTGCTTTAGCCCGGTCATCTCCCTTCTACCTACAAAGAAATAAGCAATAACACCATTTCAGTTAGCCTTTATCTTCTTTACCATGCAGCATATACAAGAATTGTTTGTTGCAGAGAGATAGTCATGTGAATGGAATACATCAGAATTTTATAAAAAGAGCCGTGTGTTTGTGAACAGCATTAAGTTTGTAAACTGTTCAGTATCTTACATCATAAGTAATAGCAGTATGAGTGTTTTCATGTTGTGCTAAAACACGAGTATAAGACAATAGACTATTATACCATTGTAATACTTACATTAGTTCTCAATGAGACCATCTTTATTCACGGCCTCCTGAATTATGACATGGCTGACACCCAATGTACGAATATCGATAGCAACAATAGAATTAGGGATCAATTATTTTATTTCAGTTGTAATATCTAATACATGAAATGGAAAGAAACGTTATTTTATTTGAGGTTATTGCACTCATCTCATACATAAGAAATACAAATACATGGTAATTTCTGAGAAGTCCTCTTCATCGTTGTAAAAGCTTGTATAAACTAGCAAATGTTACACGATAGACGTGTTGCACAAAAACATAGTTCTCTTTAAAACGCACAATTTATTTTAAATCATTTTTTGTGACAAGATATGTCTCGAATTCTTCAATAGTTTGCCATTATTTTAATAGTTATTTATGATGTAAGAGCGTAAAGTTAGGTTTTTGATTCGGGCGGCAATATTGTGAAACGAGACGCAGTCGAGAATCAAAAAGAAACTTTACGTTCGTGTATCATGCAATGTTTTTTCTAAGAGAATTTTCTGATATTAAAAGAAAAGTAACGAGAATTTGAGGTTAAGTCTGAAGTATTTAATTGGTTATTTATTGGGCATTGTTGGGCGCGATATAGCAGGCCGAAAAACCAATATTATTGCAGTTTTGTGTTGAGAATTATGATATCCTTAGAGCTGCTGCGAAACAATATTTGTCACTTATTGAACACAACATTATATCATCGTGTTCATGTATACACACTAATAGCGTAAAGTTGCAACAAAATTACTTTACGCTTGCTGCACTTCTGTGCACGTGGATTCCGTAAAAATCAAGTTTGCGATCTGAAATGAGCTCGTAAACTACTCAATTACACTCCGTCGTATAAAAAGTCTTTTAGATGTTCAATTATTTCTCGCAAGTGGCAGTTACGTAACGTGCAGTTCTTAAACATTTGACTATAGCTATTATCTTTGTGTGTGTAACGAAACGTAGTTGTTTCTGGGAATATTCAAATGAATTAGATAAAAACATGACTTCGTAACAAAAAGTTGGTTCAAAATCTTCTCGGGCTTCTAGCCAGGTAAAAACTTGGCTTGACACCAACGTTTCGAAGAAGTGCATCTTCCTCGTCTTCAGGGTGAACTGATCTTCTTCAGTTCACCCTGAAGACGAGGAAGATGCACTTCTTCGAAACGTTGGTGTCAAGCCAAGTTTTTACCTGGCTAGAAGTCCGAGAAGATTTTGAATTAACACGTCGCCAGGAAAGCTTTAGTTCTTATTTTAAAAAGTTGGTATATCCACTAACACACAATAAGTTGTCAGAAATGGCTCACCGTTTCTTAAACTAAATAATTATCTTTTCTTGCATGACCTACTCTATCATCTCTCCAAGCTAAACATCTGCTACTGAGATTTCCCTACAAATATTCTTACTAATGTTTTCACTCTTCCTGATTGATGTGTTCCATTCACACAGCTTTCTCTACTCATGTCCTTAACAAATAAACGTTTCCCTTTGCACATGTTTACTATATTGTTTCCCTCCAGTGCAATAGAACGTCTTGAAAAAAAGAAGACATTTTTCTACTGATTATTGCCGTACATGAAAACAAATTATAACTTTTAGGTCAAGTTTGAGTTCAACCACACAAGAAAATTGTAACGGGAATTTCTAGTGATGTGACACATTTTAACATGAAGCCATTTTATCAGGGGCTCAGTGAGCCCCCGGAAAAAAGTTGCATTTTAAAATACATACATTTATAATTTACATAATTATTCTTTCTCGTATAATTCATTTTATTTGCATTTTCAAACTATTTGATCGCATGAAAAGCCTTCAAGTCTTTGCAACGCGCTGCCCGGGTTGAATCTCTCTTCTGAACCTCCGAGAATAAGTTTGTGGGTGTTTCTTCGGTGGAGAGGGGTAGGGGAAACTTCGCCAACAGTACGTGGATTTGAGCTGGAATGATGACCAGCTGTGCTGCGAGTCGGCTCTGGCGGAAATGCACGAATTAATGCGAAATGAAAAGCTACAGGACTGCAATAAATAGCACGTGATTTTCATTGTAATAGAGTTGTTTACTGAATAATATACATATGTAACAGTGTATTCGGTTATATACTTGTGCTTTGGTGTTCATATGCATATTCATGTGTTGGAGTTTGTTTTCAAAGAAGAATGAACAGCGTTCAATACCTTTTAAAAACAAACTTCACAGCTTTAAGCTTGGAAGATAAGTGTAAAGTTAAGAAGCTTGGCAGGCCAATACCTCAGTTCGAATTAAAACAAGCGCAAACCAGCCGAGGTAAGACAAAAGTAAATATAAACAAAAGAAATAGTTGGATTTGCGGTTATAGCTACTACAAATAAGCTATTTTGTTTTCCGTGCTTACTGTTTGCTAAGGGCAAAGATACAAACTGGACATGCCATGGCGTGTCAGATCTAAGTCATCTAACACAGAAAATTAAAAAGCACGAGGAATCTATTGCACATAAGAATGCTTATTTAGATTTATCAGTCCTTGGAAAAACGGAAATTAGGCCCGCAACTTAGCACGGCTTTCAGACAGAACATAGAAAGACACAATAAAAAATCGCTATGTTCTTTCCAAAATAATTGATTGTATTAAATTCTGCGGTGAGTTTGAGCTTGCCTTACCTGGACATGATCAAACAGCTGAATCTAACAATCGTGGAATATTCAGAGGGCTAATAAATTTTACTTCAGCTTTAGATGCAGTTGTAAAAGAGCACATGGGCAATGCTATAGTCTTCAAGGGCACATCCAAGGATATACAAAATGATTTACTAGAATATATGTTACATGTGTGTCGTGAGGAAATTAATGTTGAAATAGCCAAGGCAGATTTCGTGTCTGTGATAGCAGATAAAACATCTATATATCTTCTAAATTTCAACTGGTTACCTATATTTCGTTATGTGTTATCCACTGGAGAGCCTGTTGAAAGATTATGGACGTGTTTAAATCCATCTAGTAATGACGCTTCCTCCTTAGCAGCTTGCATTAAAAATGTCCTCGCCGATGTTGCACAAGAACAGAAAGAAAAGGTAATATCTCAAAGTTATGATGGTGCGGCCAACATGCAGGGGTGCAAACAATCGTAAGAGAAGCGTATCATTTCGCGTATTATGTGCTTAATTCTTGCCCAAGCTACCAGTCAACATAACCATGTAAAACTGTTTTTCAATACTATTGCAGAAGTGCCAATATTCTTCTTTCATTTACCTCAAAGAGTGGCTGTTCTAGATGCTATTGTGAAGCGAAGAGTCCCTCAGGGACGAGCCACAAGAACAGTTCTTACAATTCATGAAAATAAAGAGGACGTTCTGGAGTGTCTCCAACAAACTGAAGACACCAGCAACCAAACGACAACTGTGAATCAAGCCTATGGTCTAAGGTTGAAACTGCAACAGCCAACATTTTCCTTTTGGTTAGAGGTATTTTATAACATAAAGCCCCACGTGGATATCTTGTACAGCCAATTACAAAAGCGCACCGCTGATCCTGTATCAATAAAGCAAGCAATAGCAGCATTCGAATATGAAATTTTGAAAATTAGAGACAATGTTGATAATATCCTAATCAAGGAAGAACCAAATGTAGCAAAAAGAAGATGCGAGGACGTGTACATAACAAGGAATGTAGCAGTTAAAGAAGTAGGTATGTGACATAATAATTCAGCAGAGCAAACAAAGGTTTGAATTCTCCAGCCAATTATTGGCCTCTAATTTACTTGACCAGCACTGAAGAATACATAAAAAATGCTTTCTGCTGTTGTGCAGTCTTATCCATTTTTAAATAAACCTAAGTTAAAAACAGAACTTCAGGTCATTTATTCTCGAGATGATTTTCAGGAAATGAAAAGTTCAGTAGCACTTCTGAAGTTTTTAATTGAAAATAGCCTCAAGAACCCTTTGGAGACGTTATGAAATTGCTGAAATTGGTAGCTACTGTCCCAATGGCAACGTGTGAAGCAGAGAGGTTTTCTCCACTTTGAAGCGGATCAAAACGTTTCTTAGAAGCACCATGGATGAAGATAAGTTGTCTGCTCTTGCCATGTTATCCATTGAAAAGGAAATGATCCACAAGCTTCCACATTTCAACGATAGAGTCATAGACAGGATGGACTTTCTCTATAAACATACCTCCACAGGAGATTCAAACTCATCAACGTCTTCAGGACCATTTTAAGGTAATTTTAGAACTATAGATATAATTTAAATAATTTAGCAAGTCCAATTATTTGGAAAGGTAAACTTCATTAAGCAGTAAAAGTTGTGAACCCCCTGTCATTTAAGTCACCAGCCGCCACTGCATATTATCACATGAACAGACAATAATATCCTCTACCTTTTTCTTTAAAACGACTGTATGTTGCTTCATCTGTCTTTCTAGACTTTTTCGGCAATAATCGCATAGCATTGCCGATAGAGCAACGCTTTAGCAATATGATCCAGAAACACACACACATATATTTGTAATCTTCCCCCAATATCACCTTAAATTATTATATTATTATCCTATAGTGCCACCATTTCAGTATAAAAATTATAATTTTAACTTCCTATAGTGTCAAAATTATAGATGATAGCGCATTATGGAAAATGGTGATTTATTGATTTCAATTAGCTACACTGGTTACCATAACAACAATCAAGTTCACGATATAAAATTGTTCACTGATATAAGATTTAATATGTCATATTATAAAAATATATTTCCTTAAATAAAGGTAGATAAAGAATTGTATTCAACAAAAGTAGCTTTATTAGCTCCCTGTGTGATAGTTTTGAAACTCAATCCTGTTTGCTTGACAGAATGAAAACGAATAACGACTTCCAGCTTGTCAGAAGTATAGGTTTGGGAGAACTGAAACCAATAATAAGAAATATGTCGAAAATGGTTAACCTCACAAAAAAGTTTATTTAACATAAATTGTATGTTTTAACGACCATTTTTTGTAATCTTGATGTCATATCGGACGATGAATGAAATGATCTCGGGGTCCATGGAGCTTAAATTACTCTCAGGATAAGGGAAAACCTTATCCGGGTAACTCACTAAGTGAGATTCGAACTCTTGTGCATTACTAATTATACAAAAGATATCCAAGATAAAGAGCATTTCAGAGGCTATTCCCAGAAAATTCAAGATATACATTTTATTTGTCATATAAACATCTAAATATATCTACGGTGTCTTAATACATAAGCTGATGTGCCCCATTCTTACAAAAGCTTATTCTTCTATTTACTTCATGCTAATCAAGATAAACATTAACAGAAATTGTCTTATTACTTGCTTCCTTGTAAGTAGAAGGGAATACACTAGGCTAAAGTGATAGTCAAATGTTTTAAAAGTTGTCGCTATAATATTGTCATTGAAATTTGGATTTTTTTCCGTAGCCAGGATTAAAAAAACAGAGATATAAAATGGATACAGATGAGGGCTTCCCGTTTCAGAAAAGTATTTTAGTATTGAAATAAATAAAGGGCAATATCTCAGAATAGCTTAGCTCTTTGAGAAAAATATAAATGACATAAATTGTGCGTTTTTTCGAGATATACATTTTTTTGTGTAGTAAATTGTGCATATCTCTTGCGGTTATTTCGAGTGAAGTGGACTTTAAGGACTATTTCCAACAAACTTAGGATGTATATTTTATTTTTCATATAAACGTCTTTAATACACGGCCTTTTAATCAAAATCTTTAGAGCAATTTTTTAGAAAATGGAAAATCTTGAAGAATGTTCTATGTAAAGTAGTTTGGGTTGGGAGAATTTGCCTCAAATTATTTTTGTGTCTTCGTTGGAAGATACGTTGATATCTTAAATACCAAGTTTGGTGTTCAACTAGCTTTTCGTTTCTTACACACATGGAGGTTTTTCTAAAACATGTATGGAATTGTTGGGGGGAATCCCCTAGTTACTATACACAGCAGAGACTGAGAACACTCGGAGTCCACACTTGATTAAGCAACAACGCTTTTATAAGGGACGTTATTTGCATTGTAACTAGAGAAGGTATTGTATTCCGCCCAAAATTCAATGTCCACATTTTTATATGTTTTATGGTCCCCTGAGTCCGAAAAAACATTTTTAGAAAAAGGTCCGTGTGTGTATGTGTGTCTATCTGTGGACAGCATAGCTCTAAAACGAAAAGTCCCTTAAATACCAAACTTACTCTTTAAATTGAGTATTTTTCAAGGATACTAAACGAAGATTTTCAAGAAAATCCTCCCCTTCACTCCACTCCCAACTACCCTTTACATGGGACACTTTTCGAAAGTTTCCATTTTCTGAAAAATGGCTCTAACGATTTTGATTAAAATATTGTATATTAAAGATATTTACCTGAGAAATAAAATTTATATCTTGAGTTTTCTGGGAATAGCCTCTGAAGTCTACTTTATTTTATTCAATTGTGCATAACGGTTAAACCGTAAGAGATAGAAAAAAACTTACAACACAAAAATGTAGATGCTATTTCATACACGTTTTTATTCTACACTTGGCCGTTTTCGAGATATCCATTGTTTTTAAACTACATACGTTTTCTTAAACGGAATCATGCAAAGCGAACCGAACGTCAATTGTTTCAATATCAACCAGCTTTTAAAGCATTTAAATATCAGTTTATCCTAGTATATTCTCTTCTGCTTACAAGGAAGCAAGTAATTCTGTTAATGTTTATCTTGATTATCATTAAGCAGATAGAAGAATGATCTTTTAGAAAGATGAGGTCTATAAACTTTTAATTTTTTCGGGCTGAACTGAATCTTGACCTTCGTATTGCGCTGTCTAGAAAGCGTGCGATTATTCTGGACAACAAAGTTAACTGTCACTTTCTCGTCTGCAAACAAACTTGTTACTAAACGTTCTTCATGCTAATCTAGATAAACATCAACATCTCACTACTTGCTTCCTTGTAAGTAGAAGGGAATACATTAGATAAAGTGATAGTCAAATGTTTTAAAAGTTGTTGTGAATTAAACAACTCAAATTTAAGTCTCTTTGAATGACGAGAAGCAAAACAAAAGATTTCGGAAAAGTCTAAGTGGTTGTAAATTAAAACCAATAAGAAGGAATATTTTGGAAACGGTTCACTCTACAGCAGCATAGATCATAGTTTACGACAACAAGTTGGAGATATCGCAAAAAAGAACGCAACAGCACACTCATCCGGAGTTGTCGCTGCCACGGATCTATGTTCGCCCGTCCGGTTTCTTGTTTTTCAGACCTCGTCTGTTGCACAACTTGACAATTCCAGTTTTGAGGTTAAAAAAGTAGCAGGAATCTTGTGAAAACTCTAAAGGACAGTGAGTATATTGAACCATAATTATTGTTATTCTGATATAATCCTTTACGTTCTAAGTCACAAAACAGTAGCTGAGGAAGGTTTTTACTTTCTCTACACGTACTATGTACATATGTAAAGAGGAGGTATTGTATTCCACCCAAAAATTCGATACCGAGATTTCATTGGAAATACGTGTTTTAGAACCCCCTGAATCCAAAAAAAGAATTTTCAGAAAAACGTCCGTGTATGTGTGTGTGTCTGTGGACAGCATAGCTCAAAAACGAAAAGACCGCTAAATACCAAACTTGGTATTTAAGTTTGGTATCTTCTAAGGATGTGACACGAAGATTTTGAAGAAAATCTCCCCGCCCAAAACTACCCTTTTCATGGAACTTTTTTCGAAAATTTTGATTTCCTCAAAAATATCTCTAACGCTTTTGATTACAATCTCTTATATTTGAGATATTTACATGACAAATAAAATATGTATCTTAAATTTTCTGGGAACAGCCTCTAATGGCGTCTTTATTCTGGAAGATTTTTATTGAATTTTTACATAACTGCTAAACCGTACGAAATGGACAAACACGTACCCCACGATTAATGTAGAGCACTTTAAAACACACAATTTATGTTATATACATTTTTTTCGTGGAGTTGATCGTTATTGAGATATTCCTTGTTTTTGATTTCAGCTTTGAAAAACTTATACTTTTCTCATACAGGAATTTGTAAACTCCTGTCCATACAAACAAAGGAACTTCAGTCACATAGCAACCAGCTTTTGACTATCACTTTAACCTAGGTACTCCCTTATTTCGCTTCTACTTACAAGGAAGCAAGTAATAAGACTATTTCTGCTAATTTTTTCTCGATTAGCATGAAGTAAATTGAAGCATAAGCTTTTTAACAATAATTTGTTGCAGAGATGTAGAGAAAGTCATGTGAATGGAACACATCAGATTTTTCTTTCTTAGCTTAGTCGTTTAACCAGGTTGGTCACATCGGACAATGATCTCGGGGTCCAAGAAGCTTAAAGTTGCGGGACAAAGGGAAAACTCGCCCTAAATGAGATTCGAACTCGCGACACGCTACCACCACAGACCATTCTTGTTCTTATTGTGTGGTAAAGTATCGAGTTGGTCTTCCCGCTTGGATGAAGACAGAAGGAGGCCACGGAACAATAAACACAGTAGGTCACGTCCACCATCGTGCTCAACAAGTGAAGAGCGCCATGTGTCTCATTCACTTGTTTTATAAACATTTCCTCAAACCACCATTTTGATTTTCCATTCACATAACCGTGTCCAACTGCTAGTCTTATACTAATCGAGATAAACATTAGCAGAAACAGTCTTTTTTACTTAGTTCCTTGTGAGTAGAAGGCTGAAACGATAGTCAACTCTTTTAAAAAGCTGGTCGCTATATGCAACAAGTGAGATTCGGTTCGCTTTGCATGCTCCCGGTTCAGTAAAGTTATTATTATTATTAATAATAACAACTCCATGGTACGAGAGCTCACAAGGAACGTTGGTCTACCGCCCGGCCGCTGCAGTATTGGAGGGTGAGACGTGGTCAGCGCCCCCCCCCGGAGCCGCTACTTTTCTATCAAGTAGCTCCTCAGTTGCGGACCTCACAAGGAACGTTGGTCTACCGCCCGGCCGCTGCAGTATTGGAGGGTGAGACGTGGTCAGCGCCCCCCCCCCGGAGCCGCTACTTTTCTATCAAGTAGCTCCTCAGTTGCGGACCTCACAAGGAACGTTGGTCTACCGCCCGGCCGCTGCAGTATTGGAGGGTGAGACGTGGTCAGCGCCCCCCCCCCCGACCTGGAGCCGCTACTTTTCTATCAAGTAGCTCCTCAGTTGCGGACCTCACAAGGAACGTTGGTCTACCGCCCGGCCGCTGCAGTATTGGAGGGTGAGACGTGGTCAGCGCCTCGACCTGGAGCCGCTACTTTTCTATCAAGTAGCTCCTCAGTTGCGGACCTCACGAGTCTGAGTGCATCCCCACGCCGGTACCGGGAGTCGAACCCAGGTCTCCCGCTTGGTAAGCAGCTGCGCTAAAGAGACAACCCTTCAGAAAAGTTAGGTAGCTTAAAATTGAAACCAATAACAAGGAATTTCTTGAAAATGGTCAACTCTACATAAAGTGTGGTTTAAAAAGATCTACATTCTTGTGCTGTAAACTTTTGTCTATCTCTTACGGTTTAACCGTTATACAAAATGTGCAAAACTCATCCAGAATAAACAGGTCTTCACACGGTATTTCCAAAAAACTAAAATATACATTTTGTCACGAAAAAATCTTTAATATATAGGACTTGAATCAAAATTGTTAGACCCATTTTTGAGAAAAATATTTTCAAGAAAATGTCTATGTAAAGGAACTTTATTGTGGAGAGATTTTCTTGAAAATCATCGTGTCGCATCCTTGGAAGGTACCAAGTATAAGTATCAAGTTTGGTATGTAGCGATCTTTTCGTTTTTGAGCTATGCTGTCACAGAGACGAACCTTTTTCTAAGTTTTTTTGTTCGGATTCAATAGAACTCAAAGCATATATTTCCGGTGAAATCTCGGTATCGAAGTTTTGGGTACAATACAATACCTTCTCTATACACTAGTACGTGTAGAGAAAGTAAAAATTGACATTTTTTACCTAAAGCATCTCATTGATGTCTTTGTTCATCTTCCACACAGAGTCAACACCAAGCAGGTCAGAGATGGGACCTGAGACCACGTGTCTCCGTTTCCATGGATACTTACTCAGTTTACAATGCAAACATCCCAGAAAGAAACAACTGTAAGTTATATTATCAGGTCGAGAATGTATATTGGGATATTCTGATAACTAACTTACAGTTCCTGGTTATTAGCCAATTGCTTTTTGAAATACTCCAAGAAACTGTAAATAATAAATCTAAATTGCTTTCAATATTTTTTGGACATTAACAAAAAATCTGATGTGTTCCATTTACACGATTTTCTCTGCGTCGCTGTTACAAGTTATTGTTAAAAAGTTCATTCTTCTGTCTACTTGATACTAATCAAGATAAACATCAACAGAAATTGTCTTATTACTTGCTTCCTTGTGAGTAGAAGGCAATACACTAGGATAAAGCGATAGTCAAATCTTTTAAATGCTGGTTGCTATGTGGATGAAATCCGTTTCTATGCAGGGTTAGGAGTTTACAGCTTTCCGTGTGAAAAAAGTTTGAGTATCTATTTTAAATCTGAAACAAATAACAAGGAATATGTCAGAAATGCTCAACTGAACGAAAACAACGTATTTTATGATATAAATTGAGGGTTTAACGTGATCTACATTTTTGTATAGTGTCTCTTCCGGTTTGCCAGTTATACAAAAGTCATCCAGAATGAAGAGGTCTTCGGAGGCTATTCCCAGCAAATTAGAGATGTACATTTTATTCGTTGCGTAAATATCCTTAATATGCGGTATTTTATTCAAAATTATTAGAGCCACTTTTTAGAAAAATAAAATGTTTAAACAAATGTGCCATGTAAAGGGGACATCTTCGTGTCGCATCCTTGGAAGATAATAAACATAAATACCAATTTTGGTATTTAGCGGTATTTTCGCTTTTGAGCTATGCTGTCAACAGACACACCGATGGATATTTTTACTTTCTCTACATGTATTATGTACATAGTGTATAGAGAAGGTATTGTATTGCGCCCAAAAATTCGATACCGAGATTTCACCGGAAATACATGCTTTGGGTCCTCCTTATGCCAAAAAATCTTTTTTGGAAAAAGGTCCGTGTTTATGTGTGTGTAAGTGAGCAGCATAGCTCAATATCGGAAAGTTCATTAAATGACAAACTTGGTATTTACGTTTGGTATCTTCCAAGGATGCGACACGAAGATTTTCAAGAAAATCCCCCCCACGCCCAACTAACCTTTACCTGGAAAAAATTTAGCAAATTTTTGTTTTCCGAAAAATCCCTCTAACGGTTTTGATTAAAATGTCATATATTATAGATATTTAGCTGATAAATAAAATGTATATCTTGAATAGCCTCTGAAGACTACTTTATTCCGGATGAGTTTAACAGAATTTTGCAAAACAGTTTAACCGATGAATGGACAAAGACTTACTTCACAAAAATTGTAGATCTCGTTAAAACACATAATTTATGTAGAGGTGATCGTTTCTGAGATATTGCTTGTTATTCATTTCAGTTTTAAAGTACTTAAAACTTTTCTCATACTGCAATTTGTTAATGCAGAGAAACGGATTTCAATGGAATGAGCTTTTAAAATATTTCACTATCGTTTTAGCTTAGTGTACAGCCTTATTTCCCTCCTAGTGACAAGAAATTAATAATTTGCGGTGGAATGCGATATCTCCTCTACATTTACACTATGTATGGATAAGCCTGCCCCCCCTCCTCCTGAACCCGGATGCTGTGGGGTGAGAAGACCAAACAAAGCGCTGAGCAATTGCTTGTTGTTTTTCACTGTCATGAGCAAGAGGTCAGTTTGTGCTCAAGTCAAGGACATTTTGCCGCAGACCTTGACTTGCCTCATCATTAGAGTCTTGTGTTCCGCTCTCTCCAGACGTCATTGCCACAACATATACATATCATTCAAAATATACGATATTTTAATCAAAATCTTTAGAGCCATTTTTTATGAATTTTTTTCCATGTAAAGGGCAGTTGGGCTGGGGGATTTTTCTCAAAATCTTCGTGTCGCATTCGTGATAGATACCTACTAAAGTTAAATACCAAGTTTGATATTTTACCAACTTTTCGTTTTTGAGTTATCGTGTTCACAGACACACACACACACGGAGGTTTTTCCAAAATTGCTTTTTTGGATTCAGGGGGACTCAAAACATGTATTTCCGGTGAAATCTCGGTATTAAATTTTTGGGTACAATACTCTATTTTCTCCATACACATGTACATAGTGCGTATAAAACTTCCTTTGGAAGGAAAAGTCTATTTTTAGAAAATTCTACATATATATTCATTTGTCAAGCGAATGTTTAAAACGGAAAATGTGTAAACGTGCTACATATTAGAGAGAACATTTTGTTTAAAGTAAGCCTCAGCAATAGAACAAAGAGATCGTATGACAATAGCTTGTAGAACAGTAATCCATTCACATGACTTTCTCTGCATCTGTGTAACACCTTATTCTTCTATCTCTTCATACTAATCGAGATAAACATTAACAGAAATAATTTTCTTGTAAGTAGAAAAGAAATAATGACAATAGTCAGATATTTTAAAAGCTGGTCGCTGTATGCTATTGCTAGGAGTCGATAAATTTCCGTATGTGAAATGTTTGAAGTATTTTAAAACAGAAACCAATAACAAGGAATATCTTAAAAAATGGTCAACTCCGCGAAAAAATGTATAGGACATAAATTGTGTGTTTTAATGAGATCTACATTTTTTGTGTAGTAAGTGTTTGTGTATCTCTTACGGTTTACTAGTTATGCAAAATCCAGCGAAATTCACCCAGAATAAAGAGGTCTTCAGAGGCTATTCTCAGAAAATTCAAGATATACATTTCGTTTGTCGTGTAAATATATTTAATATACGCTATTTTAATCAAAATCGTTTAAGAAATGTTTGAGAAAGTCAAAATGTTCGAACTTTTTTTCATGGAAAGGGTAGTTTCGGTTGCTGGTGTTGTGCTCAAAACCTTCATGTTGCATCTTTGGAGAATACTAAACCTGTATAGTAAGTCTGCTATTTTACCCACTTTTGGTTTTGGAGTTATCGTGTTCAGACACACGGACCTTTTTATAAAAATGTTTTTTTTTTAATACGGACTTTAAAACGTTTATTTCCGGTGAAATCTGGTATGGAATTTTTGGGTGGACCACAATACTTCTGTATACACTATCTACTACACAGTCCTACGTGTAGAGAAACACAGTATGGAGTTTTGCTGGTGTGAGAGTGTGAAATGAGGTTAGCTTGTATACAGTTGGCAACATTTGGTTTCTCGGAACAAAAGAAAGTGGCGGTTATTCATCTGGCCACATTGGTATTCCCAACTCGCTGTATTATTATTAATATTTTATAGCAGTGCACCCCTGAGTCACTTTCAAGTACAGGGTTCCAAGGTGGGTGGGGATTTTCCCAAAAATGGGGAGAAGCTTTGTGAGAAATTGCTCGAGGAATTCAGTGACAGGAGTTGCTCTCCTGTTTCCAGGACAAAGGAGTTGCATTTTATGAAGACATTGTATTTTACCGCCGTCCGTGCCCTCGATGAAGCTATCAACAACAAGGTCATGTTTCCCTCGTCCTGAGAAGACGAATGTCGAGCTTATTGTCTGAGAAAAGTATAAGTCATCTGGTACACTGAAATTCTTAAAGCAATAATCCCTTGTGTTTTGGAAATGATGTTTTTTTCTCTATACGTACTATTGACATAGTGTATAGAGAAGGTATTGTATTGCACCAAAAATTATATACTGAGATTTCACCGGAAATTCATGTTTTGGGTTCCGCTGAATCCAAAAAAAGCATTTCTGGGAAAAGGTCCGTGTGTATGTGTGTGTGTGTGTGGACAGCATAGCTCAAAAACGAATCTTGCAAGGATGCGACACGAAAATTTTTCAAGAAAATCCCCCCACCCCAACTACCCTTTACATGAAACTCTTTTCGAAATGTTTTATTTTCTCAAAAACAGCTCAAACAATTTTGATTAAAATATCGTATACCTACTAAAGATATTTGTTGTGGTAGTGTAGCCAGCCAGCAGCCAGGACTAATGTACAGTGTGGGACACGTGTAGTATTCCCGAGAACATACAATTAACCTAAGAAATTTGATTTCTTCTCAAGTGAAAGCAAACGTCTTAATATGGCCACGTAATCGCACTCGTGTTCTCATGTGTTCCATTCACATGACCTCTGCAACAAATTATTGTTAAAAAGCTTATGCTTCTATTTACTTCATGGTAATCGAGAACAAATTAGCAGAAGTAGTCTTATTACTTGCTTCCTTGTAAATAGAAACGAAATAAGGGAGTAGTCAAAAGCTGTTTGCAATGTGACTGAAGTCCCTTTGTTTGTATGGATACGAATTCACAAATTCCTGTATAAGAAAAGTATAAGTTTTCTGAAGCTGAAATCAAAAACAAAGAGTATCTCAATAACAATCAACTCCACGAAAAAAATGCATATGACATAAATTGAATGTTTTAACGTGCTCTACATTTTTTGTGTGGTAAGCTTTGTCCATCTCTTATGGCTTAGCAGTTATGCAAAATTCCGTAAAATTCATCCAGAATAAAGTAGTCTTCAGAGATTATTCCCAGAAAATTCAAGATATACATTTTATTTGTCAGGTAAATATCGTTAATATGCGACATTTTAATCAAAATAATTAGATACATTTTTGAGAAAATCAAAAATTTTGAAAAAAGTTCCATGTATAGGGAAGTTTGTGCTGGGGGGATTTTCTTGAAAATCTTCTTTCTTGAAGCATCCGAAACTTAAATACCGAGATTGGCATTCAGCGGTCTTTTCGTTTTTGAGCTATACTGTCCACAGACACACAAACATACAGACAGACGCACACACGGACCTTTTTTCTAAAAATACTTTTTTGGATTCAAGGAGATCCAAAACATGTATTTCTGGTGAACTCTCGGTATTGAATTTTTGGGTACACTACACTACCTTCTCTATACACTATGTACGTATAGAGAAAGTAAAAATGGTATAAGGACTTGTTTTGACATTACAAACGTTTTATGTAGACCTAAGGTGATTCATCTAGACAGGATGATGATATCTCGTGAAAAAGCTGTTTTCTTACTAATTCCGGCACGCGTCCCTCACAATAACTGGTACAGTTCGTTAACATCACTTTCTCTAACCAACTTATCTTAGAAAGATATCTACACCAGGGTCTTATTACTTGCTTCCTTGTAAGTGGAAGCGAAATATATGTTAAAGTGCTGGTTGCTATGTGACTCAAGTTCCTTTCTTTGTATGGACAGCAGTTGACAAATTCCTGTGTCAAAAACAAGGAATATCTTAAAAACGATCAACTCCATGAAAAAAATGTATATGACATAAACTGTGTGTTTTATCGTGATCTACATTTCTTGTGTAGTAAGTTTTTCTCTGTCTCTTGCAGTTTACTAGCTGTACAAAATTAAAAAAAAATGCATCCAAAATAAAGAGGTCTTAGAGGTTATTCCCAGAAAATTCAAGATGTACAGTTTATTTTTTCATGTAAATATCTTATATGCAAAAAAATTTAATCGAAATCGTTTGACCCATTTTTGAGAAAATGAAAATTGTCTAATTGTGTTCCATGTAAAGGATAGTTGGGGGTGAGGGCATTTTCTTGAAAATCTTCGTGTCGCATCCTTGGGAGATACTGAACTTAAATACCAAGTTTGGTATTAAGGGATTTTTCGTTTTTGAGCTATGCTGTTCACAGACACACACGTACCTTTTTCTAAAAATGATTTTTTTATTCAGGGGATCCCAAAACATCTATTTCCGGTGAAATCTCGGTATTGAATTTTCGGGTGAAATACAATACCTTCTGTATACGTTATGTACATGGTACGTGTACAGAAAGAAGAAAAAGAAACAAAAGAATTTTTCAAGGGATGTAAAAACGAAGGTGAGATTGCTGAGTATTAACCAAGAAAAAAAAATATCAAAAGAAAACGCAAATGTTTACAAACGTATCACAACACAATAAATATCAAACAGGATATAAAATAAGAACTGAAGCTTTCCTGGCGACGTGTTAATTCAAAATCTTCTCGGGCCAAGTTTTTACCTGGCTAGAAGCCCGAGAATATTTTGAATCAAACAGGATGATAAATAAATACTTTTACAAAGATATTCCTTACAAGAAACAATGTTCATATAAGCATGAGTCCCCAAACGCTTAGTTTTCGATTTATTGAAGTTCAAAGTGTTTAAAGTGACACATTTTTCACATTTTGAGCTTGTTGGAAGGTGTTCAACACCAACATCACTCATAGCAAATGGTAGATATGTTTTGACACGCATGCGCTCTCGAAGCACGGACTGTCAATGACACACAGATCAATCCGGAATGTCTACTGCTTAAATCAGACATTGTGACCCCAAAAATAAAAATCCGAAGATCAGAGGTCGTACGAACGTACAGACCATGGAACCCATGTACCAATCCATTGGTCATGCTAGATACCAACCAGTGTCTCTCAAACAACCATGGAACTCATCTACCTATCCATTGGTCATGATAGATACCAGGTAGTGATTCTCTAAAATCATGGAACCCATGTACCAATCCATTGGACATGATAGATACCAGGTAGTGATTCTCAAACAACCATGGAACCCATGTACCTATCCATTGGTCATGATAGATACCAGGTAGTGATTCTCAAACCACCATGGAACTCATCTACCTATCCATTGGTCATGATAGATACCAGGTAGTGATTCTCAAACAACCATGGAACCCATGTACCTATCCATTGGTCATGATAGATACCAGGTAGTGATTCTCAAACAACCATGGAACCCATGTACCAATTCATTGGACATGATAGATACAGGTAGTGATTCTCAAACAACCATGGAACCTATGTACCAATCCATTGGACATGATAGATACCAGGTAGTGATTCTCAAACAACCATGGAACTCATCTAGCTATTCACTGGTCATGACAGATACTAGATAGTGCTTCTCAGACAACCATGGAACTCATCTATCTACTCATTGGTCATGACAGATAACAGGTAGTACTTCTCAAACAACCATGGAACTCATCTATCTATCCATTGGTCATGACAGATACCAGATAGTGCTTCTCAAACAACCATGGAACTCATCTATCTATCCATTGGTCATGGCAGGTACCAGGTAGAGTTCTCAAACAACCATGGAACTCATCTACCTATACATTGGTCATGGCAGATACTATGTAGTACTTCTCAAATAACCATGGAACTCATCTATCTATCCATTGGTCATGGCAGCTACCAGGTAGTGATTCTCAAACAACCACGTAACTCATCTACCTATCCATCGGTCATGACAGATACAACCAGTGCTTCTCAAACAACCATAGAACTCATCTAGCTATGCATTGGTCATGGCAGATACCAGGTAGTGCTTCTCAAACAACCATGGAACTCACCTACCTATCCATTGGTCATGACAGATACCAGGTAGTGCCTCTCAAACAACCATGTAACGCATCTAACTATCCATTGGTCATGACAGATACCAGGTAGTGCTTCTCAAACATTCATGGAACTCATCTATCTATCCATTGGTCATGGCAGATACCCGGTAGTGCTTCTCAAACAACCGTGGAACTCATCCAGCTATCCATTGGTCATGGCAGATACCAGATAGTGATTCTCAAACAACCACGGAACCCATCTAGCTATCCATTGGTCATGGCAGATACCAGGTAGTGCTTCTCAAACAACCATGGAACTCATCTAGCTATCCATTGGTCATGACAGATACGAGATAGTACTTCTCAAACAACCATGGAGTTCATCCAGCTACCCATTGGTCATGACAGATACCAGGTAGTGCTTAAAAAAACCATGGAACTAATCTAGCTATCCATTGGTCATGACAGATACCAGGTAGTGCTTCTCAAACAACCATGGAACTCATCTAGATATCCATTGGTCATGACAGATATCAGGTAGTGCTTCTAAAACAACCATGGAACTAATCTAGCTACCCATTGGTCATGACAGATACCAGATAGTGCTTCTCAAACAACCATGGAACTCATCCAGCTACCCAATGGCCATGACAGATACCATGTAGTGCTTCTCAAACAACCATGGAACTCATCCAGCTACCCATTGGTCATGACAGATACCAGGTAGTGCTTCAAAAACAACCATGGAACTCATCTAGCTATCCATTGGTCATGACAGATACAAGGTAGTGCTTCAAAAACAACCATGGAACTCATCCAGCTACACATTGGTCATGACAGATACCAGGTAGTGCTTCTCAAACAACCATGGAACTCATATATCTATCCATTGGTCATGACAAATACCAGGTAGTGCTTCTCAAACAACCATGGAACTAATCTAGCTATCCATTGGTCATGACAGTTACCAGGTATTGCTTCCCAAACAACCATGGAACTCATCTAGCTATCCATTGGTCACGACAGATACCAGGTAGTTTTTCTCAAACAACCATGGAACTCATCTCCCTATCCATTGGTCATGGCAGATACCAGGTAGTGCTTCTCAAACAACCATGGAACTTATCTAGCTTTCCAATGGTCATGAAATATACCAGGTAGTGCTTCTCAAACAACCATGGAACTCATCTAGCTATCCATTGGTCTTGACAGATACAAGGTAGTGCTTCTCAAACAACCGTGGAACTCATTCAGCTATCCATTGTTCATGACAGATACCAGGTAGTGCTTCTCAAACAACCATGGAACTCGTCTACCTATCCATTGGTCATGGCAATTACCAGGTAGTGCTTCTCTAACAACCATGGAACTCATCTACCTATCCATTGGTCATTAAGATATCGGGTAGTGATTCTCAAACAACCAAGGAACTCATCTAGTTATCCATTGGTCATGACAGATACCAGGTAGTGCTACACAAACAAACATGGAACTCATCTAATTATCCATTGGACATGGCCGATACCAGGTAGTGCTTCTCAAACAACCATGGAACTCATCCAGCTATCCACTAGTCATGGCAGATAGCAAGTAGTGCTTCTCAAACAACCATGGAAGTCAACTAGCTATCCATTGGTCATGACAGATACCAGGTAGTGCTTCTCAGACAACCATGGAACTCATCTAGTTATCCATTGGTGATGACATATACCAGGTAGTGCTTCTCAAACAACCTTGGAACTTATCTAGCTATCCATTGGTCATGACAGATACCAGATAGTGCTTCTGAAACAACCACGGAGCTCATCTACCTATCCATTGCTCATGACAGATACCAGATAGTGCTTCTCAAGCAACCATGGAACTCATCCAGCTATCCATTGGTCATGACAGATACCAAGTTGTGCTTCTCAAGCAACCATGGAACTCATCTAGCTATCCATTGGTCGTGACAGATACCAGGTGGTGCTTCTCAGACAACCATGGAACTCATCTAGCTAATCATTGGTCATGGCAGATACCAAGTAGTGCTTCTCAGACAACCATGGAACTCATCTACCTATCCATTGGTCATGACAGATACCTGATAGTGCTTCTCAGACAACCATGGAACTCATCTAGCTATCCATTGGTCATGACAGATACCAAGTAGTGCTTCTCAAGCAACCATGGAACTCATATACCTATCCATTGGTCATGACAGATACCAGATAGTGCTTCTCAAACAACCATGGAACTCATCTAGTTATCCATTGGTCATGGCAGATACCAAGTAGTGCTTCTCAAACAACCATGGAACTCAACTACCTATCCATTGGTCATGACAGTAGCCAGATAGTGCTTCTCAAACAACCGTGGAACTCATCCAGCTATCCATTGCTCATGGTAGATACCAAGTAGTGCTTCTCAAACAACCATGAAACTCATCTATCTATCCATTGGTCATGACAGATACCAGATAGTGTTTCTCAAACAACCATGGAAGTCATATATCTATCGATTGGTCATGACAAATACCAGGTAGTACTTCTCAAACAATCCTGGAGCTCATCAAGCTATCTATTGTTCATGACAGATACCAGATAGTGTTTCTGAAACAACCATGGTACTCATCTACCTATCCATTGGTAATGACAGATAATAGATAGTGCTTCTCAAACAACCATGGAACTCATTTAGCTATCCATTGGTCATGACAGATACCAGATAGTGCTTCTCAAATAACCATGGAACTCATATATCTATCCATTGGTCATGACAGATACCAGGTAGTGCTTCTAAGACAACCATGGAACTCTTCTAGCTATCCATTGGTCATGACAGATACCAGGTAGTGCTTCTCAAACAACCATGGAACTCGTCTAGCTATCCATTGGTCATGGCAATTACCAGGTAGTGCTTCTCAAACAACCATGGAGCTCATCTACCTATCCATTGGTCATTAAGATATCGGGTAGTGATTCTCAAACAACCAAGGAACTCATGTAGTTATCCATTGGTCAAGACAGATACCTGATAGTGCTTCTCAAAGAAACATGGAACTCATCTACCTATCCAATGGTCATGGCCGATACCAGGTAGTGCTTCTCAAACAACCATGGAACTCATCTAGGTATCCATTGGTCATGACAGATACCAGGTACTGCTCCTCAAACAACCATGGAACTCATCTAGCTATCCATTGGTCATGGCCGATACTAGGTAGTGCTTCTCAAACAACCATGGAACTCAACTACCTATCCATTGGTCATGTCAGATACCAGATAGTGTTTCTCAAACAACCATGGAAGTCATATATCTATCCATTGGTCATGACAGATACCAAGTGGTGCTTCTCAAACAACCATGGAAGTCATCTAGCTATCCTTTGGTCATGACAGATACCAGGTAGTGCTTCTCAAACAACCATGGAAGTCATCTAGCTATCCTTTGGTCATGACAGATACCAAGTGGTGCTTCTCAAACAACCATGGAAGTCATCTAGTTATCCATTGGTCATGACAGATACCAGGTAGTGCTTCTCAAACAACCTTGGAACTCTCCTAGCTATCCAGTGGTCATGACAGATACCAGATAGTGCTTCTGAAACAACCACGGAGCTCATCTACCTATCCATTGGTCATGACAGATACCAGATAGTGCTTCTCAAGCAACCATTGAACTCATCCAGCTATCCATTGGTCATGACAGATACCAAGTTGTGCTTCTCAAGCAACCATGGAACTCATCTAGCTATCCATTGGTCATGACAGATACCAGGTTGTGCTTCTCAGACAACCATGGAACTCATCTAGCTAATCATTGGTCATGGCAGATACCAAGTAGTGCTTCTCAGACAACCATGGAGCTCATCTACCTATCCATTGGTCATGACAGATACCTGATAGTGCTTCTCAGACAACCATAGAACTCATCTAGCTATCCATTGGTCATGACAGATACCAAGTAGTGCTTCTCAGACAACCATGGAACTCATCTAGCTATCCATTGGTCATGACAGATACCAAGTAGTGCTTCTCAAGCAACCATGGAACTCATATACCTATCCATTGGTCATGACAGATACCAGATAGTGCTTCTCAAACAACCATGGAACTCATCTAGTTATCCATTGGTCATGGCAGATACCAAGTAGTGCTTCTCAAACAACCATGGAACTCATCCAGCTACCCATTGGTCATGACAGATACCAGGTAGTGCTTCAAAAACAACCATGGAACTCATCTAGCTATCCATTGGTCATGACAGATACCAGGTAGTGCTTCAAAAACAACCATGGAACTCATCCAGCTTCACATTGGTCATGACAGATACCAGGTAGTGCTTCTCAAACAACCATGGAACTCATATATCTATCCATTGGTCATGACAGATACCAGGTAGTGCTTCTCAAACAACCATGGAACTCATCTAGCTATCCATTGGTCATGACAGTTACCAGGTATTGCTTCCCAAACAACCATGGAACTCATCTAGCTATCCATTGGTCACGACAGATACCAGGTAGTTTTTCTCAAACAACCATGGAACTCATCTCCCTATCCATTGGTCATGGCAGATACCAGGTAGTGCTTCTCAAACAACCATGGAACTTATCTAGCTATCCAATGGTCATGAAATATACCAGGTAGTGCATCTCAAACAACCATGGAACTCATCTCCCTATCCATTGGTCATGGCAGATACCAGGTAGTGCTTCTCAAACAACCATGGAACTTATCTAGCTATCCAATGGTCATGAAATATACCAGGTAAAGCATCTCAAACAACCATGGAACTCATCTAGCTATCCATTGGTCTTGACAGATACAAGGTAGTGCTTCTCAAACAACCGTGGAACTCAATCAGCTATCCATTGTTCATGACAGATACCAGGTAGTGCTTCTCAAACAACCATGGAACTCGTCCACCTATCCATTGGTCATGGCAATTACCAGGTAGTGCTTCTCAAACAACCATGGAACTCATCTACCTATCCATTGGTCATTAAGATATCGGGTAGTGATTCTCAAACAACCAAGGAACTCATCTAGTTATCCCTTGGTCATGACAGATACCAGGTAGTGCTACTCAAACAAACATGGAACTCATCTAATTATCCATTGGACATGGCCGATACCAGGTAGTGCTTCTCAAACAACCATGGAACTCATCCAGCTATCCACTAGTCATGGCAGATAGCAAGTAGTGCTTCTCAAACAACCATGGAAGTCAACTAGCTATCCAATGGTCATGACAGATACCTGGTAGTGCTTCTCAGACAACCATGGAACTCATCTAGTTATCCATTGGTCATTACAGATACCAGGTAGTGCTTCTCAAACAACCTTGGAACTTATCTAGCTATCCATTGGTCATGACAGATACCAGATAGTGCTTCTGAAACAACCACGGAGCTCATCTACCTATCCATTGGTCATGACAGATACCAGATAGTGCTTCTCAAGCAACCATGGAACTCATCCAGCTATCCATTGGTCATGACAGATACCAAGTTGTGCTTCTCAAGCAACCATGGAACTCATCTAGCTATCCATTGGTCATGACAGATACCAGATAGTGCTTCTCAAATAACCATGGAACTCATATATCTATCCATTGGTCATGACATATACCAGGTAGTGCTTCTAAGACAACCATGGAACTCTTCTAGCTATCCATTGGTCATGACAGATACCAGGTAGTGCTTCTCAAACAACCATGGAACTCGTCTAGCTATCCATTGGTCATGGCAATTACCAGGTAGTGCTTCTCAAACAACCATGGAGCTCATCTACCTATCCATTGGTCATTAAGATATCGGGTAGTGATTCTCAAACAACCATGGAACTCATCTACCTATCCATTGTTCATGACAGATACCTGATAGTGCTTCTCAAAGAAACATGGAACTCATCTACCTATCCAATGGTCATGGCCGATACCAGGTAGTGCTTCTCAAACAACCATGGAACTCATCGAGGTATCCATTGGTCATGACAGATACCAGGTACTGCTCCTCAAACAACCATGGAACTCATCTAGCTATCCATTGGTCATGGCCGATACTAGGTAGTGCTTCTCAAACAACCATGGAACTCAACTACCTATCCATTGGTCATGTCAGATACCAGATAGTGTTTCTCAAACAACCATGGAAGTCATATATCTATCCATTGGTCATGACAGATACCAAGTGGTGCTTCTCAAACAACCATGGAAGTCATCTAGCTATCCTTTGGTCATGACAGATACCAGGTAGTGCTTCTCAAACAACCATGGAAGTCATCTAGCTATCCTTTGGTCATGACAGATACCAAGTGGTGCTTCTCAAACAACCATGGAAGTCATCTAGTTATCCATTGGTCATGACAGATACCAGGTAGTGCTTCTCAAACAACCTTGGAACTCATCTAGCTAACCATTGGTCATGACAGATACCAGATAGTGCTTCTGAAACAACCACGGAGCTCATCTACCTATCCATTGGTCATGACAGATACCAGATAGTGCTTCTCAAGCAACCATGGAACTCATCCAGCTATCCATTGGTCATGACAGATACCAAGTTGTGCTTCTCAGGCAACCATGGAACTCATCTAGCTATCCATTGGTCATGACAGATACCAGGTTGTGCTTCTCAGACAACCATGGAACTCATCTAGCTAATCATTGGTCATGGCAGATACCAAGTAGTGCTTCTCAGACAACCATGGAACTCATCTACCTATCCATTGGTCATGACAGATACCTGATAGTGCTTCTCAGACAACCATGGAATTCATCTAGCTATCCATTGGTCATGACAGATACCAAGTAGTGCTTCTCAGACAACCATGGAACTCATCTAGCTATCCATTGGTCATGACAGATACCAAGTAGTGCTTCTCAAGCAACCATGGAACTCATATACCTATCCATTGGTCATGACAGATACCAGATAGTGCTTCTCAAACAACCATGGAACTCATCTAGTTATCCATTGGTCATGGCAGATACCAAGTAGTGCTTCTCAAACAACCATGGAACTCATCCAGCTACCCATTGGTCATGAGAGATACCAGGTAGTGCTTCAAAAACAACCATGGAACTCATCTAGCTATCCATTGGTCATGACAGATACCAGGTAGTGCTTCAAAAACAACCATGGAACTCATCCAGCTACACATTGGTCATGACAGATACCCGGTAGTGCTTCTCAAACAACCATGGAACTCATATATCTTTTCATTGGTCATGACAGATACCAGGTAGTGCTTCTCAAACAACCATGGAACTCATCTAGCTATCCATTGGTCATGACAGTTACCAGGTATTGCTTCCCAAACAACCATGGAACTCATCTAGCTATCCATTGGTCACGACAGATACCAGGTAGTTTTTCTCAAACAACCATGGAACTCATCTCCCTATCCATTAGTCATGGCAGATACCAGGTAGTGCTTCTCAAACAACCATGGAACTTATCTTGCTATCCAATGGTCATGAAATATACCAGGTAGTGCTTCTCAAACAACCATGGAACTCATCTAGCTATCCATTGGTCTTGACAGATACAAGGTAGTGCTTCTCAAACAACCGTGGAACTCATTCAGCTATCCATTGTTCATGACAGATACCAGGTAGTGCTTCTCAAACAACCATGGAACTCGTCTACCTATCCATTGGTCATGGCAATTACCAGGTAGTGCTTCTCAAACAACCATGGAACTCATCTACCTATCCATTGGTCATTAAGATATCGGGTAGTGATTCTCAAAC
Organism: Hymenopus coronatus; assembly: GCA_030762935.1. Taxonomy (NCBI): domain Eukaryota; kingdom Metazoa; phylum Arthropoda; class Insecta; order Mantodea; family Hymenopodidae; genus Hymenopus; species Hymenopus coronatus. Next base: position 1,609,775 of record CM060894.1, read on the forward strand.
AACCAAGGAACTCATCTAGTTATCCATTGGTCATGACAGATACCAGGTAGTGCTACTCAAACAAACATGGAACTCATCTAATTATCCATTGGACATGGCCGATACCAGGTAGTGCTTCTCAAACAACCATGGAACTCATCCAGCTATCCACTAGTCATGGCAGATAGCAAGTAGTGCTTCTCAAACAACCATGGAAGTCAACTAGCTATCCATTGGTCATGACAGATACCAGGTAGTGCTTCTCAGACAACCATGGAACTCATCGAGTTATCCATTGGTCATGACAGATACCAGGTAGTGCTTCTCAAACAACCTTGGAACTTATCTAGCTATCCATTGGTCATGACAGATACCAGATAGTGCTTCTGAAACAACCACGGAGCTCATCTACCTATCCATTGGTCATGACAGATACCAGATAGTGCTTCTCAAGCAACCATGGAACTCATCCAGCTATCCATTGGTCATGACAGATACCAAGTTGTGCTTCTCAAGCAACCATGGAACTCATCTAGCTATCCATTGGTCGTGTCAGATACCAGGTGGTGCTTCTCAGACAACCATGGAACTCATCTAGCTAATCATTGGTCATGGCAGATACCAAGTAGTGCTTCTCAGACAACCATGGAACTCATCTACCTATCCATTGGTCATGACAGATACCTGATAGTGCTTCTCAGACAACCATGGAACTCATCTAGCTATCCATTGGTCATGACAGATACCAAGTAGTGCTTCTCAAGCAACCATGGAACTCATATACCTATCCATTGGTCATGACAGATACCAGATAGTGCTTCTCAAACAACCATGGAACTCATCTAGTTATCCATTGGTCATGGCAGATACCAAGTAGTGCTTCTCAAACAACCATGGAACTCATCTAGCTATCCATTGGTCATGACAGTAACCAGATAGTGCTTCTCAAACAACCGTGGAACTCTTCCAGCTATCCATTGGTCATGGTAGATACCAAGTAGTGCTTCTCAAACAACCATGAAACTCATCTATCTATCCATTGGTCATGACAGATACCAGATAGTGTTTCTCAAACAACCATGGAAGTCATATATCTATCGATTGGTCATGACAAATACCAGGTAGTACTTCTCAAACAACCCTGGAGCTCATCAAGCTATCTATTGTTCATGACAGATACCAGATAGTGTTTCTGAAACAACCATGGTACTCATCTACCTATCCATTGGTAATGACAGATAATAGATAGTGCTTCTTAAACAACCATGGAACTCATTTAGCTATACATTGGTCATGACAGATACCAGATAGTGCTTCTCAAATAACCATGGAACTCATATATCTATCCATTGGTCATGACAGATACCAGGTAGTACTTCTAAGACAACCATGGAGCTCTTCTAGCTATCCATTGGTCATGACAGATACCGGGTAGTGCTTCTCAAACAACCATGGAACTCGTCTAGCTATCCATTGGTCATGGCAATTACCAGGTAGTGCTTCTCAAACAACCATGGAACTCATCTACCTATCCATTGGTCATTAAGATATCGGGTAGTGATTCTCAAACAACCAAGGAACTTATGTAGTTATCCATTGGTCAAGACAGATACCTGATAGTGCTTCTCAAAGAAACATGGAACTCATCTACCTATCCAATGGTCATGGCCGATACCAGGTAGTGCTTCTCAAACAACCTTGGAACTCATCTAGGTATCCATTGGTCATGACAGATACCAGGTACTGCTCCTCAAACAACCATGGAACTCATCTAGCTATCCATTGGTCATGGCCGATACTAGGTAGTGCTTCTCAAACAACCATGGAACTCAACTACCTATCCATTGGTCATGTCAGATACCAGATAGTGTTTCTCAAACAACCATGGAAGTCATATATCTATCCATTGGTCATGACAGATACCAAGTGGTGCTTCTCAAACAACCATGGAAGTCATCTAGCTATCCTTTGGTCATGACAGATACCAGGTAGTGCTTCTCAAACAACCATGGAAGTCATCTAGCTATCCTTTGGTCATGACAGATACCAAGTGGTGCTTCTCAAACAACCATGGAAGTCATCTAGTTATCCATTGGTCATGACAGATACCAGGTAGTGCTTCTCAAACAACCTTGGAACTCATCTAGCTATCCATTGGTCATGACAGATACCAGATAGTGCTTCTGAAACAACCACGGAGCTCATCTACCTATCCATTGGTCATGACAGATACCAGATAGTGCTTCTCAAGCAACCATGGAACTCATCCAGCTATTCATTGGTCATGACAGATACCAAGTTGTGCTTCTCAAGCAACCATGGAACACATCTAGCTATCCATTGGTCATGACAGATACCAGGTAGTGCTTCTCAGACAACCATGGAACTCATCTAGCTAATCATTGGTCATGGCAGATACCAAGTAGTGCTTCTCAGACAACCATGGAACTCATCTACCTATCCATTGGTCATGACAGATACCTGATAGTGCTTCTCAGACAACCATGGAACTCATCTAGCTATCCATTGGTCATGACAGATACCAAGTAGTGCTTCTCAGACAACCATGGAACTCATCTAGCTATCCATTGGTCATGACAGATACCAAGTAGTGCTTTTCAAGCAACCATGGAACTCATATACCTATCCATTGGTCTTGACAGATACCAGATAGTGCTTCTCAAACAACCATGGAACTCATCTAGTTAACCATTGGTCATGGCAGATACCAAGTAGTGCTTCTCAAACAACCATGGAACTCAACTACCTATCCATTGGTCATGACAGTAACCAGATAGTGCTTCTCAAACAACCGTGGAACTCATCCAGCTATCCATTGGTCATGGTAGATACCAAGTAGTGCTTCTCAAACAACCATGAAACTCATCTACCTATCCATTGGTCATGACAGATACCAGATAGTGTTTCTCAAACAACCATGGAAGTCATATATCTATCGATTGGTCATGACAAATACCAGGTAGTGCTTCTAACAACCCTGGAGCTCATCTAGCTATCTATTGGTCATGACAGATACCAGATAGTGTTTCTGAAACAACCATGGTACTCATCTACCTCTCCATTGGTAATGACAGATTTCAGATAGTGCTTCTCAAACAACCATGGAACTCATTTAGCTATCCATTGGTCATGACAGATACCAGATAGTGCTTCTCAAATAACCATGGAACTCATATATCTATCCATTGGTCATGACAGATACCAGGTAGTGCTTCTCAAACAACCATGGAACTCGTCTAGCTATCCATTGGTCATGGCAATTACCAGGTAGTGCTTCTCAAACAACCATGGAACTCATCTACCTATCCATTGGTCATTAAGATATCGGGTAGTGATCCTTAAACAACCAAGGAACTCATCTAGTTATCCATTTTTCATGACAGATACCTGATAGTGCTTCTCAAAGAAACATGGAACTCATCTACCTATCCAATGGTCATGGCCGATACCAAGTAGTGCTTCTCAAACAACCATGGAACTCATCTAGGTATCCATTGGTCATAACAGATACCAGGTACTGCTCCTCAAACAACCATGGAACTCATCTAGCTATCCATTGGTCATGGCCGATACTAGGTAGTGCTTCTCAGACAACCATGGAACTCATCTAGCTATGCATTGGTCTTGACAGATACCAGGTAGTGCTTCTCAGACAACCACGGAACTCATCTAGCTATCCATTGGTCATGACAGATACCAAGTAGTGCTTCTCAAACAACCATGGTACTCATCTACCTATCCATTGGTCATGACAGATACCAAGTAGTGTTTCTGAAACAACCATGGAACTCATCTAGCTATCCATTGGTCATGACAGATATCAGATAGTGCTTCTCAAACAACCATGGAACTCATTTAGCTATCCATTGGTCATGACAGATACCAAGTAGTGCTTCTCAAACAACCATGGAACTCATCTAGCTATCCATTGGTCATAACAGATATCAGATAGTGCTTCTCAAACAACCATGGAACTCATCTAGCTATCCATTGGTCATGACAGATACCAGGTAGTGCTTCTCAAACAACCATGGAGCTCATCTAGCTATCCATTGGTCATGACAGATACCAGATAGTGCTTCTCAAACAACCATGGAACACATCTAGCTATCCATTGGTCATGACAGATACCAGGTAGTGCTTCTCAAACAACCATGGAACTCATCTACCTATCCATTGGTCATGACAGATACCAGGTTTTGCTTCTCAAACAACCATGGAACTCATCTACCTATCCATTGGTCATGACAGATACCAGGTAGTGCTTCTCAAACAACCATGGAACTCATCTACCTATCCATTGGTCATGACAGATACCAGATAGTGCTTCTCAAACAACCATGGAACTCATCTACCTATCCATTGGTCATGACAGATACCAGGTAGTGCTTCTCAAACAACCATGGAACTCATCTAGCTATCCATTGGTCATGACAGATACCAGATAGTGCTTCTCAAACAACCATGGAACTCATCTAGCTATCCATTGGTCATGGCAGATACCAGATAGTGCTTCTCAGACAACCATGGAACTCATCTAGCTATCCATTGGTCATGACAGATACCAGATAGTGCTTCTCAAACAACCATGGAACTCATCTACCTATCCATTGGTCATGACAGATACCAGGTAGTGCTTCTCAAACAACCATGGAACTCATCTAGCTATCCATTGGTCATGACAGATACCAGGTAGTGCTTCTCAAACAACCATGGAACTCATCTAGCTATCCATTGGTCATGGCAGATACCAGATAGTGCTTCTCAGACAACGAGACTCCATTATTCACTAACCAAGTGTTTCTTGTCATAAGACTGGAAGACGTGCTAGATATTGTGTTACTGAACTGACAAACGGCAACTGTTAACAAATAGCCATGGCGACATAAGGTCAACTCTGCAGGGTAAAAGGTCAAAGCCCTTTATGAATGACTACATGAATAAATGAAGATATTAGATTGGATTCGGAAAGCCTTTGAAGGCGATTTTCTTTAATAAATCAATAACGTGAAAACGAAGTGTTTTAGAGCATTTGTTTATATGAAGGTATTTTCTTGTTTCTATCCACCAACCTTGTAAAAGCATTATTGAATCACCGTGTATATGGCTTCAACTTTAGGTTGTAATGTGAGCACGTTACTTCAGAATGGCTGATTTTTGCACGATTATCTTAATCTCATTTTAAACCCGAAAAAGCGTGTTTCACCAAGAGTGTCTGTCTGACAGTGTTAGACCAGTCATTGACAAGTAGCCATTCAGCAACGGGTACAAACCTTCCATGCATTGCGTTTTCGGTGTGCATAATCGTCCCTGCGAGAGAACGGTTCGCGTTTGATCGATAAATTTGAAAGAAGTGGTTCTGACAGCGATCAAAGAATGCCTTACGTAAGGGCTCCAACGAAAACATAGGCGCCGTTCATGAGAGTGTACGCGAGAACGGAAGCAAATCAATTGCTCGTCGAGAGCAAGAATTGTGGCTCTCGTGGCCAATTCTGCATCTGGTCTTGAAGTTTCACGCTAACTCAAGAACTAGGTTGCGCCGGGACTAGGCTATGGAACCTCTTGTTCAGCGAAGAAACCCACTTTTGGATGGATGGTTGTGTTAAGAAACAAAACTGCAGCTATTGGAGCAATCGCTATCTAGCGCAGATTCAAGAACGACCACTTCATCCCCAAAAGGTTACTGTGTGGTGTGGATTTTGGTATGGTGGAATCATTGGTCTATAGTTTTTCCAAGACGAAGATGAAGAACCTGTACCTGTCAATGGAGAAAGGTACCGGGCCCTTATAAGACATTATTTTTGGCCTCAATTAGATGGTATGGATCTGAGAAATATCTGGTTCCAACAAGATGGTGCCACATGCCATACTGCTCTCGAAGGAGAATCACAGAGGTTTCATCATTTCCTGTGGTGGTGGTGGTGGTGGTGGTGGTGATGTGAACTGCCCCCGAGGTCATGTGATTAACGCCGTTGGATTACTTCTTAAGGGGTTATGTTAAATCTCGAGTTTCTGTCAACAAGCCAGATCAGTAAATGATCTTAAACATCATGTGTGTTGTTCGTGAAGCTGGACCGAATTCACGGTCTTCTCTCATTGAAAATTGGGTCGCGGCGGTCACTTAACTGATGTTCTCTGCCACACGTAATGACATTATGTTCCAAAATTCTGTCAGTTATAGAACGTGTTTTATTTAAGTTCAAAGATAGGACACTCTTGTTAAAAGACCCTATATTAGAAATTAGCAGATTTCTCAAGATTGTTATAATAAATATTCAACAAGAATATGTGGCATGCTGCTAGCAAATTGACATTTAATTTCTTTTGCCAATATTTTAATTGCAGTTTAATTGGTAACTAGTTATTTGATAATGCTGTTGCTGTTATACGTTAACTTTCACAAAGTTTTACCTAATATTTGACACCGAGTCAGGGATACTCTTGCTGTGCGTGATAGGACTGGCCGGCGGGCAAAAGGCCGCTTAATGAATCTGTCAAGGTAGTGCATAACGATACACACGCAGATCTGTGACGTCAATTGTAACCCTCTCTCTCTTCAGTTGGGAAACTTCCTACTGCGATTATAGCAAGCATTTGGAGATTCCTTTCAGGGGTATTGTATTCCACCGAGGTTTCACCGGAAATATAGTGTTGAGGTCCCTTGAGTCCAAAAAAGGTATGTTTAGAAAGAGGTGTGTGTGTCCTTGGACAGCATAGGTCAAAACTAAAATACCGTTAAATGCCAAACTTGGTATTTAAGTTTGATATCTTTCAAGCTTCGACACGAAGATTTTCAAGAAAACCCCCACCCTCAAACTATCCTTTACATGGAACAGTTTTCGAAATTTTTGATTTTCTCAAAAATGATTTTGGTTTAAATACCTTATGTATAATATATTTTTACGATAAACCTAATATATATCTTCAATTTTCTAGGAATAGCAACTGAAGACCTCTTCATTGTGGCTGAATTTTATACAATTGGCAAACCGTAAGAGATATACTAAAACTGTAGATCTGATTAAAACACACAGTTTATGTTCTATACATTTTTCTGGTAGAGTTAAGGTTTCTGAGATATTAATTTCAATTTTAGTTTCTTAAATCTTCCTCAAATGGGAATACATCTTTCTTCTTCCCTCTCGTTTGTTTACTCCTGGCACAGAGACTGGAATTTTAGTTGTTTTACTTTGCGACTAGCTTTTAAAACATTTGACTATCACTTTAGCCTAGTGTATTCCCTTCTACTCACAAGGAAGCAAGTAATAACACTATTTCTCTTAGTGTTTATGCCAATTAGCATGAAGTCAATAGAAGAATAATATTTTTTTACAACAATTTGTTACAGAGATGTAGAAAAATCCATGTGAACGGAAGACATTATATTTTCTAAACTTAAAGCTCTAGTAACGAATAAGTATAATTGTGTTATAGAGAAGAAAGGTTGTCATCGCCCAAATGGCAAAATCACCATGTGTGAATTATGGAGAGTTTATCACAGACGTGTTATGTGTGGTTCTTTTACGTGCAAATAAACATTTCACAGCACCACCGGCTTTACTTGCCTTTTAGAGGAAACCATGCTTAGTTTTTTTGCGTCCGAAAAATTGCATCACCTCGACCCGTAAGCCTCAGTATTGAGGTGAAGTTATGTTGACTGGAAGAGTTAGCATGAGATAGTCAACTGTCTGCACGTGAGTTAAACACTATTGTAATACTTTAGTTGGCAATAAAACCTATTCCTCACGTAAAATAGAAAGACAAATTACTATCAGTAGATGTTTGTTCAACATAACCTCCTTTCAGCTCGATGCACTTTTCCGCAGCGTTTCTCCAACGATTTTAAACCTTCGAAAAAGTAGGATTTCGGAAGCTCTTCAAAACAGACATCTGTTTGGGAGACGACCTCTTCGTTAGAGGTGAATCGTTTTCCACTTTTTCAAATTAAAATAAGTCACTGGCGGCCAAATCTAGTAAATACGGTGGATGTTGTCGAGTCTTAATTGTACAATGTTCGTCATCGAAACTGCGCAGGTGTGCACCCTTGTACTGTCTCGATGGAAGAGAATCTTTTTCTTTGCCAAATGAGGACTTTTTTTTTTCTTGATTTCTCCGTTCAACCGGTACAATAACGATGCATAATACTCTCCATTTATTGTTCTTTCTTTCTACAAGAAATCAATGTATATGATTCCACGTGAATCCCAAAAAAACCGAGGCCATCACCTTGTCTGCAGATTTCACCACCTTTGCCTTCTTCGGAGCCTTTAAAAACCCACTGTTCCGACTGTACTTTTGTCAGTGGAGCGTGGTAGTATATCCATGTTTCATCCACAGTTATATATCGACGGAGAAATTCGTCAGGATTGCGACAGAGAAGTGCCAAACCAGGTTTTGAATCAATCACACGATTACGTTTGTTCTCCATTGAGAGCACCCATCTTTTGCCGAGACCTGTACCTTGTGATATGGCCTCTACTATTTACCAACTTTGATTGTAACTCGGGTGCCAAGAAACTTGGAGACACATTCTACATTACACGCAGGTGTGACAATGCTGAGTTAGCGCCGTGTAATGCTTCACACAAACCTGCGACAATAAGAGGTAAATATAGAAAGCAAGCCGTCGGCGCACCTGAAGCAACAAATAAACTCTGAAAGATATGGAACTTAAAAAATAAGTTTGGTATTTTATCTAATTTTCGTTTTACGTTCTATATTACATATAGTAACCAGGAAAACTAGGTATTGTATTCCACCCTAAATTTCGAATCCAAAATTTCACACGAAAACAGGTTTTCAGTCCTCGTGAATCCCCCCCCCCAAACAAACAAAAAATAAAAAAAGGTTCGCGCGTATGTGTGTGTCTGTACAGCATAACTCAAAAACGTTTAATATTTTCACGACAAATGAAATGTATATTTTAAATTCCTGGAAGTGTTGTTCATTCTGGATGAAATTTACATTAGTGACCAACCGTAACATGTAGGTCTCGTTAAAACACACACTACAGCTTTATTGAGTTAGCCATTTCCGAGATATTCCTTGTTATACCTCTAAGGTTTCCAGTACTTAAATGTTTTTCATCCTGGTTAAGCAAATAGAACGAAATTTTAGTAGCATGTTTCAAAAGACTCAGCTAATCGAGATTCGAACTTGGGACCTCTTGAATGTGAGGTAACCACCTCATGAAACATTTGACTATCGATTTAGCTTATTGTTTTTCCTTATTGGACTTGTACGAACCAATACTATTATAAGTGACTTAAATAAAGTATTATTTGTGAGTGGGATGTCACGTTATCCTGACGTTAACTGAAATATTCTTATTAGAGTCGTGACATAGGCAGGTAGTGTTTTGTTCGTAACCTCACCGGAGTAAACACTTTCAATTCTGGTTGTTTAAACAGAACCAAATGAATCAATAAATATTCTTATTAGAGTCGTGACATAGGTAGGTAGTGTTTTGTTCGTAACCTCACCGGAGTAAACACTTTCAATTCTGGTTGTTTAAACAGAACCAAATGAATCAATAAATATTCTTATTAGAGTCGTGACATAGGTAGGTAGTGTTTTGTTCGTAACCTCACCGGAGTAAACACTTTCAATTCTGGTTGTTTAAACAGAACCAAATGAATCAATAAATATTCTTATTAGAGTCGTGACATAGGTAGGTAGTGTTTTGTTCGTAACCTCACCGGAGTAAACACTTTCAAATCTGGTTCTTTAAACACAACCAAATAAATGAATAAATATTCTTTTTAGAGTCGTGACATAGGTAGGCAGTGTTTTGTTCGTAACCTCACCGGAGTAAACACTTTGAATTCTGGTTGTTTAAACAGAACCAAATGAATCAATAAATATTCTTATTAGAGTCGTGACATAGGTAGGTAGTGTTTTGTTCGTAACCTCACCGGAGTAAACACTTTCAATTCTGATTCTTTAAACACAACCAAATGAATCAATAAATATTCTTATTAGAGTCGTGACATAGGTAGGTAGTGTTTTGTTCGTAACCTCACCGGAGTAAACACACCATCAAATCTGGTTCTTTAAACACAACCAAATAAATCAATGAAAATGAACAAGTTTTAGATTATGCTGAAAAAGCTGTACTCAGTTTTTTGCCCGAAGGGTTTTTATGACAAGCAATTTTCATTATTTAAAGAACGGGGAGCTGCCAAAGAATTTTTGAAGTATTTGATATGTAAGTCAATCATTCTGAACACATATTTGGTAATGTAAGCTAAATTTATTAATTGCCATGGCAACAAGCACTGTAAGAGTTTGAGAGGTCATTAATACTTACAGTACAATTAGGAAATAACATGTGCTACTTCAAGTAAACAATCATTAACAAACGACTGTATAAGAAGGCTTTGTCCATGTAGCCTTTCATTTGTTCACATCCAGAATTCATTTTTTCTTAATGTTCAATAAAATATTGAAAGCAATTTTGATTTATTTTTTACAGTTTTTTGGAATATTTCAAAAAGCAATTGGTTAATTACCAGGAAGTGTAAGTTACCTATCAGATCTCGTATTCCCAATATACATTCTCTACCTGATAATATAACTTACACTTCTTAGTACGCAATATACTATTAAATAATGTACGATGAAATAAAGACTCATTTTGTTTTGTTTCCTAGGATACATGAAGTTTATAGGACAGGATAAACCAATTTTACTGATGTTTATCTTGATAAGCGTGAAGAATAAGTTTTTTAAGAGAAAGCCGCACGACCTCGAACTGTGATGAAAGTTGTCCGTGGCCGCCTCTATGCCACAACCTATATTTACACCAATGGGCCAGCATTAGGCAATGCTGGATCTAAATTACTTGGGGATTACCCTTTTGCGTGACCATCTGGCGCCTCGCCACCATGTGCCTGGCTTCCGGAATCCAGCATTTATGTTCCAGAGCCAAGGTAAAGTAAACCTCATGACTTTCTCTACATCTCTATTGTTAAAAAGCTTATTCTTCTATTTACTCCATGATAAACTAGATAAACGTTAACAATAAAAATGTAGATCTCGTTAAAACACATAATTTATGTTCTTTACAGTTTTGTTGTGGAGGTAACGGTTTCCTTGTTATTACTTTCAATTGTAAAGTAGGTACTTATACTTTTCTCAGACAGGAAGTATCCGTCTTTCTTTTGTTCTACTCCTGGCCAAGCAAAGAAGCCAATTTTAATGACAATCACATAACGACAGCCTTTAAAACATTTGACTATCACTTTAACATAGCACATTCCTTTAGTTGCCTTCTACTTATAAGGAACTAAGTAATAAGAACATTCTGCTAATGTTTATCTCGACTAGCATTGTGTAGAAAGATGAATAATCTTTTGTAAGGGGTTTGTTTGTAGAGCAGCTAGAGAAAGGCATGTGAGTGTAACACATCAGGTTTTTTTCTGGAAGTCATTCAGAGAAATGATTTGAAGCAGGCGGTGTTCGGTTTTTGCTGAGTATTCGTGTTGTGTAACAAGTAAGTGTATTTGGTTGTTCCGCAGGGCGGTGGAAGCGGTCCCATTTCTAAACCAATCAGCAACAAAGACTGTCAACGGTCACGCCACCAAGCAACTCTCAGAAAACAAAAACCGAGCTCGAGGATTCTGTGCCCAGGTAAGCGACTCTTTGGCATGCTCTGTTTCTTTTCTCCATTTTATTATTATACCTTAGTGTTCAAAATGATGACCTTGTACCTCAATGTGAATAAACGATTGCTATAAAAGCATGTCTCTTCCAATGCTGACACAAGCGACGCCTTTAAGTTGCTATGTAGTAATACTCGTGTATCTATCTGCCTTTCTTCAATGTTTGTCTATAAGAAAATGGTTCAAACAAAAGTTGTTTATTTTTTGATGAGGAATAAGGAAACAAAATAAAAAATCTGATGTGTTTCTCTACACCTTTGCAACAAATTATTATTAAAAAGCTTATGCTTCTAGTTACTTCATGCTAATCGAGAAAAAATTAGCAGAAATAATCGTATTACTTGCTTCTTTGTAAGTAGAAGTGGAATAAGAGAGTACTATAGATTAAAGTGATAGTCAAAAGCTGGTTGCTATGTGACTAAAGTTTCTTTGTTTATATGGACAGCAGTTGACAAATTCTTGCATGAGAAAAGTATAAGTTTTTCAAAGCTGAAAAAAAACAAGGAATATCTTAAAAACGATCAATTCTACGAAAAAAATGTATATTATATAAATTGTGTATTTTAACGTGCTCTACATTTTTTGTATGGTAAGTTTTTGTCCATCTCTTATCGTTTAGCAGTTATGCAAAATTCCGTAAAATTCATCCAGAATAAAGTAGTCTTCACAGGCTATTCCCAGAAAATTCAACATATACATTTTATTTGTCAGATAAATATCTTTAATATACGAAATTGTAATCAAAATCCTTAGAGCCATTTTTGAGAAAATAAATTTTTCGAAATTTTGTATCTAAAGGGTAGTTTGGGGTGGGAGAGTTTTCTCAAAATCTTCGTGTGGCATCCCTAGAAGATACTAAACTTAAATACCAAGTTTGGTATTTTACCGACTTCTCGTTTTTGAGTTATCGTGTTCACAGACACACGGACACACACACGGACCTTTTTCTGAAAATACTTTCTTTGGATACAGTGGCGCCTAAAACATGTTTCCGGTGAAATGTCGGTATCGAATTTTTTGGTGAAGTGCAATACGTTCTCTATAGACTATGTACATAGTAAGTATAGAGAAAGTAAAAATGTTGGTTCTTATTTAAAACACTACTTTGCCCTCAAATTATCATCGAAACCCTGTCCAATTAGAACATTTAATTTCCCTCTTACGTTTGTTCCTACAACATTTAGTTTACGAGATATTCTAAAGCTCCAAGGCTAATGGTCCACTCTGTATATCCGCGCGCGTGTCTGTCTTTCTGTGAACAACACAAATGAAAAACGAGAAGTACGTTAAATACCATATGTTTACGATATTTTTATGCAAACAAATGCATATCCCCAATTTCGTCAAGTTGTTTTCATTTTGACTGACTTTTGCACGAACGGAAACCAATCTCTAATTACGGCAGTTTGCTACCTTTGTTTTTTAATACTGCTTACTGTGTTGTGTATTACAAAAGCACGAGGACCCGTGTGATTGATGAACATCAATATATACACTTGTTCTAATTGCACAAAAAATGTAAAACCCGTTACTGGGGTGCAGGTACCGGCGAGTATCTTCACACATTATATGTTTATTTGATCCTTGGTTATTGGAAAAAAGAGAGAAATACTCACCACTCTTTATGCGAACCAGGCAGGGCGGATGATCCTTCTTCATCTGTCTGTTCTTCCACTTCACTTGCAAGAGTTGCTGCACCTTGTTACTCTCATACCAGGAATGTAATAGCATTTTAAAATGGAGTTGCTTTCTAAAGGAAAGAAGCTCAAGGGTTAGTGTTAGTCCTAACTTGTTGCATTCCACCAAAAACTCGATATTCACCTGCAACAAAAATAAAAAAAGTATTTTATTTCCGAAAACAAACTTTACAGGTTATTTATGTATCATTTGATTTTTTCCACATATTTAACTAAACTAAAATCTAAAATTTAAAAATTTCAAATGAGTAGCATAGGTTAAAGTGATAGTCAAAAGCTGGTTGTTATGTGACTGAAGTTCCTTTGTTTGTATGGACAGGAGTTGATAAATTCTTGTATGAGAAAAGTATAAGTATTTTAAAGCTGAAACTAATAACAAAGAATATCTCAAAACGGTAAACTCCACGAAAAAATATGTATATAACATAAAATGTATGTTTTAACGAGATCTACATTTTTGTATAGTGAGTTTTTGTCTATCTCTTACGGTTTACCAGTTATGCAAAACTCAATAAAAAATCATCCAGAATAAAGATGTCTTCAGAGGTTGTTCCAAGAAAACTCAAGATATACATTTTATTTGTCATTGTGTAGTGTTTAACGCCTGCTTTTACTGCTGTGGCACCGCAGGCGATGACACTGATGGTACATAAAGATGGAGCCCCGGTGGAATGTAATGGTGGCAGAACCCGGAGGAAACCCGCCCCTGCGCCGCTTTGTCCACCACAAATGTCACATGCGGTCGCTTGGGGCCGAACCCGGGCCGTCTAGGTGAGACGCAAGTGGTCTAACCACTCATGTAAATATCGTAAGTATACGGTATTTTAATCAAAATCGTTTGAACTATTTTTTGAGAAAATCAACATTTTTAAAAAATGTAAAGGATAGTTGCGGGTGGGCGGATATTCTTGAAATTTTTCGTGTCCCATGCTTGGAAGAAACCAAACTTAAATACCAAGGTTTGATATCAACGGTCTTTTCGTTTTTGAGCTATCCTGTCCACAGACACACTCATACGCACACACGAACCTTTTTCTAAAAATATTTTTCTTTTTGGATTCAGGGGGACCTAAAACATATATTTCCGGTAAATCTCGGTATTGAATTTTGGATGGAATGCAATACCTTCTCTATACACTATGTAATATGTGCAGAGAAAGTAAAAAAGTCCCACTGCTTGTCCAGTATGTGATTTGTTTTGCCTCAAATGTTGAGTTTCTAGTCGCCACTGCAGGCGGCACAAGGTGCAAACAAAGATTACGGCTTTACTTCCCTTCCGATTGAAGTCTTGCGTCCTCCGTCAGGTTTAAACCTGCAATATTCGATTTTAGAGCTAGCATGCTAACCACGAAGGGCGACGACATTTTAAAACTATAATCAATAACAGAAATTTCTCTACATTTTTTGTGTAGTATTTTTTTTTTGGGGGGGGGGATCATATCGGACGATGAATGAAATTGGTGAAATGATGTTCAAATGTTCTCAGGAGCTTAAAATTACTCGACGTAAGGGAAAACCTTATCCGGGTAAATCACCCTAAGCGAGATTCGAACTCGCGACCTGTTGAATGTAAGGTAGACACACGAGAAGAGAAGGTATTGTATACCACCTACAAAATCGATATCAATATTTCACCGAAAATGCAAGTTTTGGGGACCCCTGAAGATAAGAAAAGAAAGATCCGCCTGTGTGCGTGTGTGGACAGTCGGTTAAATACCAAACTTTGTATTTTAAAATTCCATATATTTATATTTGATAGTGCTTAACGTCCGCTTTTACCACATGGAGCAACAGTAGAATGCAATGGTGCGGATATCCGCCCCTGCACCGCTTGGGAACGAACCCATGCCAGCTAGGTGAGAGGCGAGTGGTCTAAATGTATATCTGAATTTTCTGGAAATAGCTTCTTCATCCTGTACAACTGTTGCATAACTGACAAAACATGTACATCCCGTTAAAACACAAACTGTATACCATGGGCATTTTTTTTCGTAGAGTTAATCCTTTTCGAGATATTCCGAGGTATTGGTTACAGGTTTAGCTAATTAGTGTTTTCTTTTTCAAACGGGGTGTAACTTTTGTTTTCCTGTCATTTGTTTACTCATAGCAAGCAAAGAGAACCGAGTTTCAATTGTTTCACTTAGCGACCGACTTTATATTGATCTGACTATCATTTCAGCCTTGCGTATTTCTTTGTTTCCCTTCTACTTACAAGGAAGCAAGTAATAAGACAATTTCTGTTAATGTTCATCATTATATAGATAAAAGAATAATCTTTTCTAAGAAAAGTTTGTTTGCAAAACAAGTAGAGAAAGCCATGTGAATGGAACACATCAGTATTACTTGAGATTTCCTACAGGTCTCCACTACTTTACTACTAGGGGAGTTCAATAAGTTCTTACAAAATCCAAGAAATGACACTCCTGGCACCGAAAATAGTTTAGTAACATTCGTGTCTTACTAGATGGCAGTTAAAGTTACAATTGTATCCATCATGTGGTCTCGTTGCCTTAGGCCATTCAATCAACAATCTTGTGCTTATTTAGAAAGATGGGAAAGAAACGAGTGAGTTTCGTGCGGTGATTAAACACTTCTATTTAAAAGACTTAACATCGAAAGAGATAAAAAAGAGTTGGATCAAGTTCATGGCACATCTGCTCCTGCGTGTGTAACAATTTACAATTGGATAAATGAATTTAAACATGGCCGTACATCCACAAATGGAGAACATCGTCCAGTAGAAGCGACATCCTCCGAAATGTTGGACAAAATCCAGGAAATGGTTTTGAGGCATATCACAAGGTACAGTGTTCTCAGTTCTGCACCAGAAAGGTGTCGCGTTTGCTCTCAATGGAGAATAAATGCAATCGTGTGATCGATTCGGAAGCTGGTTTGCCACTTTTCCGTCGCAATCCTGACGCAATTCTGCGTCGATGAAACATGGATACACTACTACGCTCTAGAGACCAAAGTACAGTCGAAACAGCGGGTTTCTAAACAAGCCACATTACTTGCAGAAAGGCAGAACGATAAATGGAGATACCGTTATTGGGCCGGTTGAACGGACATATAAAAAAAACGCTCTGATCTGGCAAAGACAATGGAAGAGCGCAGTTTCCATGGCGACAACTGTACGTTAATGTTCGGCGCAAAACGAAGAGGTCATTTCCCAAACAGATGCCTATTTTGAGGACTTGGATGAACGCAACTACCTAAAAGCAGATGTTGTTGTTTCCAAGGTCTCATATCACTTGCTTAGACAAGTAAGAATGTTCTCTGAGCACTACTCCACTTTCGCAACTACAACTTAAGGAATGTCTTAATGCATGCCGCTAATGTTATGTTATAGACATGCAAGGCGGATGTCATTTTATAGCTCGTATGTAATGAGGGTTTACGTAACAGCAATTTATCTCAAAAAAATTGTATTTGTTATACTCGCATAATTTTCTCTACAAATTCTTCAGAAATATTTTGTAGGAATGGAACACACATCAAATTTTTACTTTCTCTACACGTACTACGTAAATAGTATATAAAGAAGGTTTGCACCCAAAATTAAAAAAAAAAACATTTTTAGAAAAATGTCCGTGTGTTTGTGTGTGTCTATGTCTGTGAACAGCATAGCTCCAAAAGGAAAAGACCGTAAAATACCAAACTTGGTATTTAAGTTTGGTTTCTTCCAAGGATGCGACACAAAGATTTGCAAGAAAATCCCCCCCTCCCCCAACTGCCGTTTACATGGAAAAAATGTCAACATTTTTGGTTTTCTCAAAAATAGCTCTAACGATTTTGATTAAAATCTCTTATATTTAAGACAAATAAAATGTGTATCTTCAATTTTGTGGGAATAACCTCTGAAAACATCTTTATTCTGGATGAATTTTACGGAATTTTGCAAAATTGGTAAACTATAAGAGATAGACAAAAACTTACTTCACAAAAAATATAAAGCACGTTAAAACACACAATTTATGTGATATACATTTTTTTTCGTGGAATTGATCGTTTTTTAGATATTCCTTGTTTTTGGTTTCAGCTTTAAAAAACTTATACTTTTCTCATACAGGAATTTGTCAACTCCTGTCCATACAAACAAAGGAACTTCAGCCACATAGTAACCAGCTTTTGACTATCATTTTAACCTATGGTACTCTCTTATTTCGCTTCCACTTACAAGAATGCAAGTAATAAGACAATTTCTGTTAATGTTTATCTTGATTATCATCAAGTAGACAGAAGAATAAGCTTATTAACAATAACTTGTTACAAAGATGTAGAGAAAGTCATGTGAAAGGAGCGTCAGACTTTTTTTATAATAGTAGTAAAAGTATAAGGGGTACACGACGGAGAGGGACACCTCGCACATATTTTGTGATGAGAAGGAATATGAGTATTCTGTGATTGTATAGATAATCATGTTCCAACACAACATTTATATTTTCTTCAGCATTGTTTTTCCTCCTTATTTCGAATGTTGTTCCCTATGGAAATGGATACCGATATTTCACCACAGATACATGTTTCGAGGTCCCTGAATCCATTAAATCCTGTTTAGATAAAGGTCTGTTTGTGGGCAGCACAACCCAAAAACGAAAACTGTTTATACCAACTACCATTTTCGAAAATTCTTATTTTCTCAAAAATGGCTCAAAATGATTTTTGACTAAAATTCTGTGTATTAAAGGTATTTACAATGCAAACAAATTGTATATCTCAAATGTTCTGGGAAAGGTTTCCTGAGAGCTCTTCATTCTGAATGAAATTTTCGTTTTATTGTTAAGACATAGACAAGAACCCTACTGTACGCAAAATATACAGTTTAAAACACATTAATTTTATAATATTCCTGGCCACGCAGGAATTTCCACATTGTCGCATGGCAACCACATTTTAAAACATTTGACTACTATCACCTTATCTCTTCTACTTACAAGCAATCTCCATTAGCATGATAATGAATAAAGTTTGTATCCCAGAAGTTAACTAAAGAGGGAATTACAATGACTGTGCGCTTAGTTAATGTTAACTTGCCTTGCGTGCGCGCGCAACACCAAACTCAACTCTATTTCATTCCCAAACAACCTAATGTGCTCCATTCACATCACTTTTTCTAACTATTCTGCAAACAAAGTTCTTACAAAAGCTTATTCTTCTATCTACTTCAAAATAAACATTAACAGAAATTGTCTTATTACTTGCTTCCTTGTAAGTAGAAGGCAATACGCTAGGATAAACTGATAGTAAAATTCAAGATCTTCTCGGGCTTCTAGCCAGGTAAAAACTTGGTTTGACACCAACGTTTCGAAACGTTGGTGTCAAACCAAGTTTTTACCTGGCTAGAAGCCCGAGAAGATCTTGAATTAACACGTCGCCAGGAAAGCTATAGTTCTTATTTTGATAGTAAAATGTTTTAAAATGTGTTTGCATGGCTAGGAGTTGACAAATTCCTGTATAACAAAAGTTTATTTTAAAATTGAAACCAATAACAAGGAATATCTCAGAAACGGTTACTCCACAACAAAAATGTATGAG
Source organism: Hymenopus coronatus (assembly GCA_030762935.1). Taxonomy (NCBI): domain Eukaryota; kingdom Metazoa; phylum Arthropoda; class Insecta; order Mantodea; family Hymenopodidae; genus Hymenopus; species Hymenopus coronatus. The sequence goes on from CM060894.1 coordinate 1,628,670, forward strand.
ACAAACAACTTTGTGTGTTTTAACGAGTTCATTGTGCAGTAAGTTTCTGTCTATCTCTTATGGTTTACCAGTTATGCAAAATTCAGTAAAATTTATTCAGAATAAAGATATCTTTAGAGGCTATTTCCAGAAAACCCAAACCATGCATTTTATTTGCAATATAAATATCTTTAATATACGATATTTTAGTCAAAATCTTTAGAACCATTTTTGAGAAAATCAAAATTTTCGAAATTTTTTCCACATAAACGGTACTTTGGGAATGGGACAGGACTTTGCTGAACATTTTTGCGTCGCATGCGTGGAAGATACTAAATTTCAATACCAAGTTTGATATATTACGGTCTTTTTTTAGCTATGCTGTTCACAGTCACACATACACGAACCTTTTTCTATAGTTTTTTGGACTCAGGGGACCTCAAAACATATTTTCGGTGAAATCTCGGGTATCGAATTTTGTGTGAAATACAATACCTTTTCTATCTGATATGTACGTTGTAATAGGAGCTAAAAGAAAATAAAACTCCCAGAAACATGGCGATCTTTGTTTGGTTTATCTGGGCCCTGTCCAGAGCTTCAGTTAGTGTTTGAGCAGAGTGTTAAGTGCTTTAGCTGAACGCGTATGCTCTGTGATTTGTCTCAACCGAAAATAAATGTTATTGCACACTTTTGCAAGAAACGGAATATAAAGAACCTCTGTCAGATAATGGCAAATTGCAACTTTTTCATTTCACAAGGTTCATTTGTGTGTAACTCAGTGGTTTATCGTAACTTTGTACTTCTATTTGTAATACAAAATACTTGATATTTCTTCCATCAGTAAATTTTCGGTTTATAGTCCATGTCTTTTCAAATGACACAGTATAATAAAGAAAACAATGCAATTTCAGGAAGTCATGTGTTTTTCTTACGCCTCCCCATCCTTTCGTCTCTCCTGAGCTATTCATCTGGTTATGCCAGACGTTTAAAATGAACCCAATAGGAGACGTACACAGTCTAGCCAGTCAGGTAAAATACTTCGCTGTTCAGACGAATAAGAGCTTAGCACAGGTAGTTGTATTGTTGCAGACGCTGGTGGCAGGAGCCGTCTTTCTTCTGACAACTTGCAATGGAGTCCACATCGGCTACTCCGCCATCTTGGTGCCACATCTGCAGGCGGAGAACACCACCTTGTCAACAGATATGGAGCTAGGCTCTTGGATAGGTAAGTGATGAAGACAACATCCGTCACTTTTATGAAAATCTGATGATATGTTCCATTAAAACGAATTGCTTCTCTGCAACAGAGTATTGTTAAAAAGCTTATTTTTCTATCTACTTGATGCTACTCAAGAAATTGATTAGCAGAAATTGTCTTATTACTAGCGTCCTTGTAAGTAGAAGGCAATACACCGATAGTCAAATGTTTTAAAATGTGGTTGTTATGGGATTGAAATCCGTTTCTTTGTGAGGTCAAGAGCTGACAAGTTCCTGTATGAGAAAAGTTTGTCTGAAACCAATAAAAGGAATATCTAAAAACGGTCAACTCCAGGAAAAGCATGTATATGACAAATTGTGTGTTTTAAGGAGCTCTATATTTTTTGTCCATCTCTTATGGTTTATTAGCTATACAAAATTCAGAAAAGGTCATCCAGAATAAAGACCTCTTTAGAGGCTATTCCCAAAAATTCGACATATATCTTTTATTTGTCATGTAAGTATTTAAAATGTAAGAGCTTTTAATCAAAATCGTTTGGGCCGTTTTTGAGAAAGCAAAAATGTTATAAATGTTTTCCATGTAAAGGGTGGTTGGGGGTGGGGCGATTTACTTGAAAACGTTCGTGTTGCATCCTTGGAAGATACTGAGTGACAGTGCCGTCGTTGTGCGGCTGTTCTCACGTTCGCCTCACTATGCAGAAGGACGGAGGATTTGAAACGCGCCACATCCTTTCGGAAGCTCCACAATGTTGTGTGATGTCATTTCTAGCTATAGCCGTAAGTCAGTATTAGTATGCAGTAGATTGTCAACTGTCTACAGCAGTCAATTTATTTGTGCCCAATAAAGACATTCGTTAGGATACCAAGTTTGGTATTTACGCGACTTTTGTTTTTGAGTTATGCTGTCCACAGTCACACACAAACTTGCTTTTACTTTCTCTACACGTACTATGTACCTATATAGTGTATAGAGAAGGTATTGTGTTGCACCCAAACATTCAATACTGAGATTTCAACGGAAATATATTTTGAGGTTCCTTGAGTAAAAAAAAAAATAGAAAAAGATTCGTGTGTGTGTGTCTGTGGACAGCATAGCTGAAAATCTAAAAGTCTGTTAAATACCAAACTTGGTATTTAAGTTCAGTATCTTCCAAGGATACAACACGAAGGTTTTCAAGAAAATTCCTCCACCCCAACTACCTTAAATGGAAAAAAAAAAAAATGAATGTTACGATTTTGATTAAAATACGGTATATAAAAAATATTCACATCACAAATAAAATGTATATGTTGAATTTTCGGGGAATAGCATCTGAAGACCTCCTTATTCTGAAGGAATTTTGCTCAATTTTGGATAACTGGTAAATGAGATAGACAAAATGTTACTACAAAAAATGTAAATCTCATTAAAACAGATAACTTATGTGATGTGTAGTTGGCGGTTTTTTGAGGCAGTCCCTGTTATTGGTTTCAAATTTGAAATACTTACACGTTTCTTAGACAGGAAGTGCCAGTTTTTCTTTTGTTGTACTCCTGGACAAGCAAAGAAACCAATTTCAATGACAATCGCATAACAACAGTTTTTAAAACATTTGACTATCACTTTATCCTAGTGTATTCCCTTCTACTTACAAGGAAGCAAGTAATAAGACAATTTCATGAAGTAGATAGAAGAATAACAATAATTTGTTACAGAACGCGAATGGAACACATCATATTTGTTTGAATACTACTGTTAGCGAACTCTCGGTATGTACATGCGCGCTAGAGAAAGTAAACTCTTCTTTATATTATTGTTTAAGACAGAGTGCGCGAGCAGTTGCAACATTGTTATCACAGTATATTGTCTGTTAAGCTCTAGGATTATAACTATTGCAGGTTGGCAACACTGTTTCCTATTACAATGCCGTAACTAACATCATGTTTACAGGTCATTGGGCATTTTTTACTTTCTATACCATCTACAATGTTTTATATATTTTCATAATAAACGAAATACATAACTTGATTTTGGGAATAGGCTTTAAAGAGCCCTTCATTCTGCATGACCAGCAAACCGTAAGAGATAGTACATCATATACCTAGATGTAATTGTTTGTAGAGGTAGCCGTCTCCTAGATATTCTTTGTTTTCGTTTCAGTTTTAAACTGCTTAAGATTTTCTTAAGCGAGAAGTCAACTTTCGTTTCATCCTTTTGTTTTACAAAAAGAGAACCTAATTTCAATTGTTTCACATAACGATTAACTTTTAAACGAAAATGAAATGGCATTATATTCATGGACGCTCTTGGTTTTCAGCGTTCCATTCTGTACTGGGTGTGAAAGACCGTTTAATTTTGGTCAGAGGCCTCTCTATCAGGCTTGATGTTCTTTTACGTGCCGTAAATCTACGACACGGGACCCACGGCTTTACGTCCCTTCCAAAGGAAGCCATGCTAAGGATACTCACAGTCTGACTCGACCTATCCAACTCCTGTCCTACACACGGCTTGTGTGAAAAAACAATTTATCCAATATCAATAGTTGGCTATGCTATGAATCCTGGGACTTAAAGTACTTACAACATTGTAAGTCACCATTGCGGTTGTCATCTCAAAATAATTTGTGGTTTACCGGCAAACATGCGAGTCAGTTACATTCAGTGCTATGCCGGCATGTTGCCATGGTAGCTCAGTGGTAGAGCAACCGGTTAGAGACCGGGAGATCCATGGTTCATATCCCGGCTGTGATATTGAACTTTTCAGTCTGACTCTACCTACCCAACATGCTAAGGACTTTTATCCCCGCGACCTTGGGTACATAAAGTTAGCTGCTTATAAAATATTTGACTATCACTTTATCCTGTGTATTCCCTTCCGCTTACAAGGAAGCAAGTAATAAGGTAATTTGTGTTAATGTTTATTATCATCAAGTAGATGGAAGAATAAGCTTTTGTAAGGAAAGTGTGTTTGTGGAACGGAAAGAGGGTGTCACCAGCCTGCTAATGCAAATAGAACGGCTTTCAATGCCGTTATATAGCGACGAGATTTTAAAAGTTTTGCTTATTGCTTTAGCGTAATGAATTTCTACTTGTAAGCAACTCAACAATAAGACTGTTTCTGGTAATTAGCATTAAATAGATGAAAAAATAAGCTTTTGTAGAGAACAGTTAGAGAAAGTAATATAAATATAACATTATATTGTAATATTATAATTAAATATTCCCACAGCAACTGCAATTGGAGCACAAAGTAAAATAAGTCAATAAATTGGTATATTTTTGTTGCAGCTAGTGTTCAGTCTGTCGCCAGTCCTATCGGCGCCATCCTCAGTGGTATTTTGATGGACAGATGGGGTCGACGCACCTCGCTTATCCTCAGCACGATTCCGTTCACTACCAGTTGGATCATCTTGTGTTTGGCATCGAGCCACTTCATTATCCTGTGTGCGCGCGCCATCGCCGGCTTGGCCTCGGGGTTCGCGATCGCTCCCACACAGGTACTGCTCATAGTTACACGTATTAGGTAAGTAGAGAGGATATTGTATTCCACACAAAACTTTGACGCTAATGAGTTGTGAAGTGCACCAAACTCCGTGGAATGTTCCCAATTCACGAATTTTGTCACTGTGGTTCTTTACCTCAACATCAGTAAAATTCCCTGCCCGTAAACATCGCAGACTTGGTTTGTTGCGAACAAAAACCTAATTACTTCACAGAGACCACATCTGATGGCGCCACCACTTTCTCCACTGGTCCCCTCAGCTAAAAAGGTCAGCGTGTGTCTGTGGGCAGCATAGCTCGGTTAAAAACCAAAATTGCTGTTTAAATTTAGTAGCTTCCAAGAATACTACATGAAGATTTTCAAGGAAAATTCCCCACCCCAAACTACCCTTTACATGGACCATTTTCAAAAATGTTGATTTTCTCAAAATTGGCTTTAACCCTTTCAATGCTAACATATTTTTAGGCGACAAACAGCTCCTTGACACTATGGTGAAAATTTGCTAAAAATCCGTAATTTCATTTTGAGAACAATATTTGGCCATAAATGCGTGTATTTCAAGTTGAAAATACAATAATAACTTAAAAAGAAATATGTTACAAGAAGGTTTCACAGTGGGTGCTTCTACCCGCTCCGTCACCATTCAGGCATGCCGTACCACCGAATATTTAACATGGGCCCTCCCCATCCTAAACCACAGGATAACGTCAATGCTCACTTGAAATCATTGGCTGCGGCAACATTTTTTGAAACGGGTATTGCAAAGCTTGTGCACAGGTGCGATAAATGTCTCAATCTTTTCGGTGATTATGTTGAAAAGTAACTATAAATGTAAACAAACTTTTAGTGATAATTAATTGTTTTCTAGGAACTTGTCTTTTACTTATAGCCTATCGGAGGTTGAAAAAATAAACGGCCCTCGTACAAGGAAGATAAAAACTGAAACGGCAAAAAATATCTTAAAAAGGAGTAGGAAAAATCAAGCAATTAAAGGCAGTTGTAACAATAAACTGTTTGCAATAAGGTATTAGAAAATGAATTGCTTTATGCTACCACGTGGTGTACCTATTGCTGAAGTGAAATCTAGAACATACGCAACTTACTCCTATTGTTCTGCCACAAACAAGGACAGAGCACACTTTTATAACATAGGGGACCGAAAATGGCTACCTCTGGGAGTACCAACAATACGGGTATCTTGCAAGCGTTCCCTCCAATTTTCCGCATTCTATTGTCAATAACCTTGGAGGGAAGTTGTGATCTTTGTCGTATCGTGTTTTGTTCCCCCTAAGATCTTTCTTTGGAAACGAAACTAAAACGAAGGAATATTCAATATCTTAACGTACGTGTATTTAGATTTATTTCATTGATTCAGTTTAAGAAATGTGACACTCACTAAGTTGTGTTGAGTTGGGACCAAATATTCCAGTATAACATTCCAAATGAGCTTGTGTGTATATATTTATTTATTTGAAGTGACGTTTTTAATTTACGTTAGTAATTTATTTAGATATGTACAATTTGGTGTTACATATAGAGGTTGCGTGAATTGGCAAGAGAAGCTAGCAAATCTAATGGTCTGTAAATGGGAAAAGGAAGATGTGAGAATCTGACACAGTGCAAAGGATGGGCTCATGAAGACTGAGCTCCTATAGTGATTCACCTTTTCGTCAACTGCATTGTGCAGTGAACAATGAAGTCCTCCTCTAATTTGGAACAAAACCCTGAAAACATTAATTGTTCACAAAACTTTGGATGTATGGTGATACTAATTAATCTGGGATATTTTAATAATAACAATCACTATTCCAGGTCTGAATTTCAATCTTGAATATAAAGTTATACGAATCGATAATACATGTATAATATAGCGGCCCAATTTGCACGCCTTAGAAACAAAAAAAGCTATAATTATAATTTACAAATTAAGTAGTGAGACTAAACCTTGAAAACTCTCATTATGGTATAAGTTCATTTCATTAACACATTGGGCCGCGCCGTGGCCGAGTGGTTCGATCCCAAGCGACCGCATGTGAGATTTGCGGTGGACAAAAACCCATTAAAGTAAGTTGTGACTTTGTTACACGGACTTGCCGTAGAACATGTAAACGTCCGTCTCAAAGGCTAACGAGTAGCGTCATTATTTCTCAAACAAATTCTTCTAGTTTTCTTAACATGCTGCAACATTTTAATCAAAATTGTTAGAGCCGTTTTAAGAAAATTAACATTTTCCAAAACTGCTTCATGTAAAGGGTGGGGCAATTTTCTTGGAACTCTTCGAGTCGTGTCCTTGGAAGAACTGAACCTAAATATAAAATTCGATGTTTAACCAACGTTACATTTTTACTTTCTGTACACGTACTATGCACAAAGGGTATAGAAAACGTTGTATTGCACCTAAAAACTGGATACAGAAATTTCACCGGAAATATGTTTTGAGCCCCCTGATTAAAAAAAAAAAAAACATCTTTAGAAAAAGATCTACGTGTGTGTGTTCAGTATAGCTGAAAAACGAAAAGTCAGCTAAATACCAAACCTGATATTAAAGTTTAGTATCCTCGATGGATGCGACACGAAGATTTTCAAGAAAATCCTCCCACCCCAAACTACCCTTTACATGAAAAAAAATTCCAAATGTTGATTTTCTCAAAAATGACTTAACGATTTTGATTAAAATCTGTTATATTTGAGATATTTACATGCCAAATAAAATGTTTATCTTGAATTTTCTGGGAATAGTCTTTAAATACTTCTTTATTCTGGATGGTTTTTATTGAATTTTGTCTAACTAGTTAACTGTAAGAGATAGACAAAAACTTCTTGCACAAAAAATATAGATCTCGTTAAAACACACAATTTATGTCATATACGAAGTTTTTTTCTCTCGCGGAGTTGACTGTTTTTGAGATATTGCTTCTTATTGCTTTCAGTTTTAAAATATCTAAACTTTTGGTCATGCAAAGAAACAGATTTCAAACACATAGCAACCACATTTTAAAACATTTGACTGTCGGTTTATCCTAGTGTACTCCCTTATTTCCCTTCTACTTACAAGGAAGCGCTTGTGTTTTAGCATTAAATAGATAGAAGAATAAATTTACTAACAATAATTTGTAACAGAGATGTAGAGAAAGTCATGTGAATGGAGCACATCGGATTTTTTATCCACATAGTCGCCATATTGGTTAAGACACTTGTCGCTTTGTGGGACAGTTTGAATATTCCCTCCTGGTAAACATTTTGTCCAAGTCACGTTGTCGTGAAGTGCTGCAACTCCTCATCGTGTGAGGAAAAGGTGAAAGTCGCTTGGAGCGAGATCCGGGCTGTAGGGAGGTGGCGCGTTGTCGTGTAAGTAGATGACATCCTCGGTGAGGAGTCCTGGTAATTGCTTCGCGTATCGGTCAGCGGTCTCTTTCCAAAACTGCATGAGTATGACACTCACGCTGGCCAACATCTCCCGGCAGATAGCTCTATCTTAAACATCTTTGTCTTTGGAGAAGAGGGTTGTTTTCATTTCATTGACGACCGTTTACTGTTGGGTCCATGTTCCGTCACACGTGACCATGCGGTGAAAAAACCTTGTTCCTTCCGTGGAGAACCGTTGCAAAAGTTGCAGACTTGCCCCATTCACTCCTGCTTGTGTTGCTTGGACAGATTTCGTGGAACCCATCTTTCCAGTACAGCAGACATTCCCTGTTGTACCGCCATTTGTCGTAACGTGATCCTTCTGTTGTCCTGAATCAGTTCCTCTACACCAGCTGTGGATGCCTTGCTGGGTCGGGCATTGCGATCCTCGTCGGTGACGTTTACTCTACAAGCCACAAACTTACGACACTACTCTACGACATGCTGACGTGACATTACGGGTGTACACCGTAGAGTCAAAATGAGGGGTAATAAAAAAAGGAACCGTTTCACCAGATCAACATCCGCCACCGCCGCCATCCTCGAGGTCTATTCTGAGGAGGACGGCACACCGCTGGAATCACCGGAGAATGGCAGCAACTCGGCCGTAGCAGCGCCACCTCTCGCCAAAAACTCTCGGCAGATGCAACCGCAGCTGCCGGCACTTCAACTCACGGACGCCGAAGTTGCAGGCAACACCACGGACGTCCGCTACTTCTCATGCCACCGTCGACTCCGCCCGGGCCTTTACACATACCTCAGCCGACTCAGCTGCCAGTTACCGACACGTCCACAGAGGAACGCGGACCACAACACCGTCACAGCCACCGCCGCCTGTTCCTATGAGAAGGTACAAAACGATCATACGGGGAGTCCCACGCGACCTACCGACCCGTCGCCTCACTGCAGCTGCACGTCATCACTGGCCTTCAACAAGAGGTCCATCTCCGCTTGACCGGCTGGAGCTCGCCGAGGCTGGTGACTTCGAGACTGCCTTGCGCGAGAGTTTGCCCATATTTGGGCGCCGTCTAAGTACTGAAGCCAGCCGAGAATCCCGGTAGACGCCATGCCGCCGTTGCTGTACATTTGGCCACAACGAAGATGCCTATGAGAACCAACCACGAGCCAGTATTGTGGCTCCCAGTGTCTCACGGAACAATACACAGCAGACGAGTTAAGGAACCGCCGACGGTACTGCACCACCTGTAATGACTTCGTCCACTACACATGCCCTCGCAGCCGGCATCAACAGCACAGAGCAGCAACCACCTCATCTGCTTCAGTGCGAACGACCACCACACAACAGTCTCCAGAGCCTACTGGCAGGACCATGAGGGGGGTCGTCCACCCTGAGGAACATCAGCGCCCGATGGGTCGCCACTGCCTCGTACGTCTCAATGTGCACCCAACTGCCCAAGAAGCCACTTGCAACACAATTCCAGTGAAAGCAGACAAACCGACCACTGTCATGTCGCATGTGCTGTAAGAAGCAGACATTAGAACCAACCCGGATCACAGCACCACAGATTCCTCCGCTGATGTCACTGACCACATAAAACCGGTATTCCCACCACTAATTTCGATGGAGAGAGGTCTTCACAACGAGGAAAGACTAAACGAAAACTCCCTGAACACGCCGGGGACAGGCTGTCAGCAATAACCATCGCTGGACCAGCAGGCAACTCTCGTCACTAACTAGGGTACTCAGCGGAACCTCCCTATCTGCTTAATCGTTTTGAAACTTCCTTCCTAAACCCCGCGCCTCCTCTATCCCAATGGTGAGATAAGTCATTCTTTACCCTATGCAACCCCCCGCTCAGTTTCTCACCCCTTTCACATAATAAGAATAAGAAAAAAAAGAAAGGAAGACATTAAAGTGTCTCCATAAACGTGTATCAGTTGTCGGCCGCGGTTACTACATGTTCTGTCCACAAAAAATAGAATAACAGCTCATTTCCTTGTGAGACCAGTTTTCCAAACGAGTCGTCATTTGTGTTTTCCTTGCAGTAGCGCTGTAGGTTGCAGTTGGTTGAACCTGCCAACCGCATGTATAAGAATTACAGCACACTACTAGTTCACTGTGAAATATCAAGAACATGGGCCTACTCAGCCTCGTATACAGTACATGTTGAGAAAGTTAAAAAATCTGATGTGTTAAACTCACACAACTTTCTCTCCATGCCCTACAAAACAATCTTTCTACATAATGTTAATCGAGATGTTCTTATTACTTAGTTCCTTATAAGTAGAAGGGAACTAAAGGAATGTGCTATACTAAAGTGACAGTCAAATGTTTTAAAAGCTGTCATTATGCAATTGTAAATGCAAATCACTTGTTTGCTTGCCCAAGAGTAGAACAAAACAAAAACGGACATTTCATTTCTGAGAAAAGTATAAGTGCTTCACAATTCAAACAAATAATAAGGAATATCTTGAAAACGTATAGAACATAAATTGTGTGTTTTGATGAGATCTACATTTTTTGTATAGTAACATTTTGTCTATCTCTTGCGGTTTACACAAAATTCATTCAGAATAATCTTCAGTCTCTATTCCCATATTGTGTGGGATGTAAATAGCCTTATTTTAATCAAAGTCATTAAATCCATATTTAACGAAATGAAAATTTTCGACAATTTTTCCATGTAAACGGTAGTTTGGGGTGGGGGGGATGTTCTTGAAAATCTTCCTGTCGCATCCTTGGAAGATACTGAACCTAAATACAAAGTTTGGTATATAACGATCTTTTCGTTTTGAGTTATGCTGTCCACAGAGAGACACACAAAGACCTTTTTCTAAAATTTCGTTTTTAGGACTCAGGGAACCCCAAAACTTATATTTCCGGTGAAATCTTCACATCGAATTTTTGGGTGGAATACAATGTCTTGTTTATCCACTATGTTCATAGTACATGTGGGCTAGAGAAAGTAAAACACTGAGATTTTTAAAAGTGACCCTTAGCTTCATGTGCTGGGCACTGCACCTTCACAATCAACATTATTCCTTCTCTAACAGTTTAAACACAAACAATATGCAACATTCCCTTTATTTACTAGTTGTAGCAAGCAACAATACAAACTGTTCACAAGCAATGGCATTCTTTTCCAGTTGACCATTACCATGGTTACAGTTTTGTTAAACAAAACAGCAGTAATGTGTTTGGCTCTATCACTACAGCTGATATTATGAAAATAAGAGCAGCTTTTATCAAGGTCTGAGAACATTGGAAACTTAACAATTTAACAGCAGGCCCATTCATGGTTATGAGGATGTAATGAGTGCTTCTGTTGCTGATAAGAAGAAATCTAGAAGCCCGAAGGTGATCAATGACGTTGCTGAGCTTATTCATATCCACAGATTGGCCAGATCTTTGGTGATGGTGTCATCAGTAGAGTGACTGATCAAAGAGGTAGATCTCAACTTCTGGTTGTGAGGTGACCTTAAAGAACGAGTTTTCCTGACTCTTTCAACAGCAACTGAAAGATGCTATCTCTCCAAGACAAAATGGAGTCACAGAAAGGATGATGTACGTTGAAAAGAACATGGAGAACATCAGTATGTGACTTGTTTTGTTTTTATCTTAGCTCAAATATTATAATACTTATAACAGTTTTAAGTCTCAAGTCAGTTTTGAAATATCTTATTTATCAACTGCGATTGTTTTCTGATCATATATAAACCCAGATTTTCCTAAATGTGTCAACCATTATATTTTAATGATGATGATGATGATGATGATGATGATGATAATAATAATAATAATAATAACAATAATAATAATAATAAATTATCTGGATATGCTACCAACCAACCTCCATCTTATATATATACACCATCACTATATTAGCTGTACAATAAAATTAGTTCACAATTTGTTCTCAGTAATTAAACCTTACCTATTTGTTTTGTCCACTTCATCTTCCCTTTCCATAAGAATTCCCCTAATTCTGTTAGCTGCCCTTGGTCGCTCAAGATCTTCTTTTCCCTCCTAAATCTGTATTCATTTGTCCTTTTACATTTAAACATTATGTATAGTTCAACTTCCTCCTCCCCACAACTCATAGTCCCTGCCTCACTCCTCCTGTCAAATCTTTCAGCTTTGATATCCTGAGTCAGCGCCATGCCGCCCCTGATCTATAATTTCTATTGGAAATGTAACACTTTCTTCCTTTCTTGCACTTTCCTTCAGTTCATTACAACAATGTTTTTTTGTCTCATCTGTGCATGTAGATTCCGCCTATCCATATCCTCCCTTTGTGTGTTTTGCTTCTCTCCAGAGCCCGCTAATACGATTATCCATTTTGTAGCACACATCTCCTAAACCATACTAGATCATTCGCTTCTTCGTGATATGCAACCATATATTCCTTTAGAACCTAAAACATACTTTGTGGTTCTGGCAGTTGCTGTAAGTGAACTTTTCCATTATCTGACATCTGGCACTGACCCTCCCTAATTCTGTCATCGCTCCTTGAACACTGTAGGATTCCTAAAGTTAAGGTTCTCAACACTAAATCTAATTTTTGCCCCCTTTCCCACAGTATGCTGTCTCAAACATTCTACACTATCAACTCATTGGTCACTAACTAACCTACACCTCCGTCTTTTATTTTTACTTTCTCTAGCCGTATGTACACACAATGTACTTATATAGTAGCTAGAGAAGGCATTGTATTCCAGCCAAAAATTTGATGTCCAGATTTCACCAGAAATATATGTTTTCAGGTCCCTTGTGCCTGAAAAAAACATTAGAAAAAGGTCTGCATGTGCATGCGTGCATGTGTGTGTGTGTGTGTGTGTGTGAACAGCATAGCTGAAAATGTACAAGACCGTAAAATATTAAACTTGGTATTTACTATATGTTTAGTATTTTCCAAGAATGCGACACAAAGATTTACAAAAACAAAAGATGTTCTGTGTTATTGGTTTCAATCTTAAGCTACTTGAACTTTTCTCAAACGGTAGGTCATCCTATTCCTGGTAAGCAAAGGAAGGGAATTTCAATTGTTTCACATAGTGACCGGCTTTTAAAGAAATTGACTTTAGCCTAATGTATTATGAAGATAAAAGAATAATCTTGTTTTTTTTTCAGCTAGTGAAAGTTTATTTAAAAGCTGAATTGTTGCCCAGGTGCTGGTAGGCGAGGTGACGGAGCCCAGGATAAGAGGCATTCTGACGGGCACCAACTTCCTCAGCCACTCCCTGGGGATTCTGCTGGTGTATGTGCTTGGTGCTGCACTAGACTGGAACATTGTCGCGGGGCTGAGTGCCACGTTGCCGCTGCTCTCCTGTCTGGCCTTCATCTTGCTGCCAGAGAGTCCGGTGTGGCTGGTGAGGAGAGGACAGCTGCAACGTGCTACCTGCGCTCTGCTCTGGCTGCGTGGTGGCGAAGCTGCCAAGGAACAGGTATGCTGGGGCGGCAAATGTTTCTTTAACCAGAATTATTCCCCACAGAGTCTGGAACCATGTATGCGAGAGTGTTTAACGAAAATAAAAGTATTTAAACCTATAGACAATGAGTTGTTTCAAGTGCAAAGCCCCCGATATGAGCTTACTTGTTAAAGGGGACTATATAAATAAAACAGTTTAAAAAAAATGTATTATATAAAGTATTATTAAACAAGAATATCCATCGATTTCATGCCACTCCGCAAAAATCCCCCATCTGTGTAATTTGGATTCATTTCTCATCATTATTGGATATGTCAGAAAATATACAGGATGTTTCAAAACGAAGATGTGTTGGTCATAGTGTACGTGATACATGAATATAATTTTCAGCTCTAAATTCGGCACATACAAAAACTGCCGTAAATCACCATGGATTAGGCAGTCGTACATAACCAAATGGCACATGCCTGGCCCACTCCAAGAGAGATGCCGGTTGGTAGCGAAGGTCCCAGTCGCATGGTGTAGTTGTGGTTTGATACACGCTGGCGCGGTCACCTTAGTAATGGAAAACTTGTATGTGGGTGTGGCATATGACAACTGTTGTTCCTTCGCTGCCTAATCCCAAACGTGTGCGATTTTTAAACCTACATAAAACTTTAAATAAAAGAGTTTGAAAGTTGCGACATAAAGTTTTGGACAAGTCAAAGTATAAGCCAATTGACTGCTATCTTCGTTTTGAAACACCCTGTATACATTATTTACAAGTTACATCACATGTGATGTTCAGTGTTATAGTAATTATTATAAATTCATGTACACCATAAAAACTGTACTCTTTTACGAAGTTTAATTCAATATTCTGTATGTTTTGAGGGCGCTTGTTATATGCAAAACTATTTTCATAACGTTTGGTCCTGTATTAACAATAGATTATGTTTAGTTCTAGTGTTATGTGTATCAACTTCTCAATTAATTTCATATACCAGTCCATAATAACTATGATATTTTTGACATGTGTCAACATTATAGCTTCTATACTTATTTAAATAATAATTTTCATTTTATATTTTCCCCTAATTATTGTAGAAAAATTAATACTTTTTGCACTCTCCAAAACTCTTCATTTTTCAAAACTTAATAATGTGTTTCTCAAAAGTGCAGCATTAATTTGAAAATCTATATGGAAATTTTGTTTAAAGTTGGGTATATCTGTTAATAAGCCAGTCTTCAGTTAAAGATACTCCAAATGTGCCAAATGGAAAAAAATTATACATTTTGTTAAAAGTATAGAATTCAAAATAGTTTATTACGAATAAATATATATGTATTGTTTAATTTTTCATAATTTTTGCTCACCTTAGATCTTTAACCATCAAGTGGTTTTGCAATCTCAAAATAAAGAACAAACCAAACCGTTATTTGTGGGAAGAGTTTGCAAGTCACAAACACAGTAAAATGGCGTAACTATGCTCCTGATTATAACACTACCCATTCATTATGTTCTATTTGCAAAGTCCATGATTTCACCCCCATTAATACTTTGAAAACCTGCTATTAACACTTTTTAGGGCCAAAAAAGAATAAAAATATTGTAAATAAATTGCAAAATTTTGAGTGTATTTAAAAGTATAATGAAATAATATGTAGTTTAACTGTACTCAGCAGTTGAGGGTTTAACAAAAGAACCCTATGGTCAGCAGTATCTGGATAGAACAGTAGCTTTTCCTTCAAAGGAATTTACACTTGTCAAAAGTGTTTTACCCTTAATTGTGTTAACTTGGTAAGTAGAAACATTGCACACGGCAGTTGGCAACTCTTAACTGCCTAATCTCAATCTCTGATTGCAAAGGTTTTCCAAAACCTGCTTGGAAGAATACAAAAGCTAGAGAAGTGAGGATGGAGAAAGATATCAACATATTTTGCACATTTCACTGCCAGAAAACAAATACAACTGGTAACAACATAATTACAACTGATACAAAAAGAGTAATAGGCAGTAAAGGATGACTGTGACAGGGTTTTCCAGCACTCGGAACCTCATTAGTGCACTCCATCCTCTAGATCGCTGAGATAGCAGAAAAATGGCCTTGTTTCAACATAAATCTTATGCACTGTAGTCTTTCTTTGAATGCTGTCCAGTGTATAGCAAGTTGTCATACAAAATGATAAATTGTAAATATAATAAGTAGTGGTAAGAGTACATGGCAATCAACAATAAAATATTTTTTTTTCATAAGAAAATGAATGATATCTTGTTGTTCATTACACACCATATTCCACCTGAATATTCAGAAACATTTATCATTTTGTATTGGCTATAAATAGTGTTGAAATTGGTTTATCATAGTAAATCACCATCCTGTGTGTGGCACTATATTGATTATAGCAAGTTTAGGTCGCAGTCCCTTGAAGAGTGTAATTATAGGGTTTTACTGCAGTTTGTGTCTTGTCTTTTGTTCTCTACTACATACATAAGTGGATAAGTATTTATTGTATTCTAACAAAAAAAATGTACTTTGATATTTCACCACAAATATATGTCAGCCAAAGATATAATCCTGGAAAAAGGCATGTTTAGAAAAATGTGCTTGTATGTCTGTGAAAGCCATATGAATTTAACACATCAGAGTTTTTTCTCCCATATTACAAAATAAGAAAACTTTGTTACATATTTCATTTTCCCCTCCTCCAATATCAGTATCATTTACACAAACAACAACAACAACAAAAACAACCTGTAGATCCTATTATGAGATTAAACTCAAAGCGCAAACTCTAGGATGTAAACCATGTCAAGAATTACATTTATTCAAACTTGTTAATAAATTTATTTACAAATAATAAATCTGACAATGAATTTTCAGAGGTTTTGCATAATTTTCAATTACATGTCTGTTTCCAAAAACCTACTTGTACACAGAATATTCATGTTTATTAAATTTACAACAGTATTTTTTGCTTGAATGAAATCCTCTTCTGTATAGAAGGTGTGAGTAATAAGATATCTTTTTAATTCTCATCTAAACTTTCTTTTGTTCATGATTAATAACGAAACAATTATTTATTAGTATTAGTAGTTATTTTACCTATAGACATACATTCTGTTAGTTTCAAGCATCGTCACAAACTAATAAAATAATTTTACAAAAAGTAATCACACAAGCTTGTTCATTAAAATTCTATATATACATTAAATATTTCTTAAGTTCATTCTTAAATATATTTCCTTTTAATATTTGTAAATAGTTTGGTAATTTATTATAAAATACAATACCTTTCAATAATGGATCTTTTTCAGTTAACTTACTCCTTATTGAGTTTCTGTGACATCCTCTAGCATTATAATCATAAAATGTACTGTTTCTATTTACACTAATTACATCAAATTCATTTTTTATACAAGTGAAATCAATTTATGTATTATATACAATGAAATTAGAGTTAAAATCCTTTCTTTTATAAAAGTTGGTCTACGTGATGTTCTATGTCCTATTTTAAACATTGTTCTTGAACACATGTTCAGTAATTTCAAAATTGTGTTCATATTTGTGATGCAGCCCCAAACCTCTATACCCCATGTTAATCTTTTAGTTTGTGCAGTTAAATGTTAATTTCTGTTTTCCAGGTATTCTGACATTGTATTTGTTAAACTGGATGTTTATAGGTGAAGGAGGAGCTGGACCTGCTGAGGGTAGAGTATGAAGCAGAGAAGGCGGTGGAACTGAGATACAGCAACAAGGGATGCTGCGGTGAATTCTGTCAGGCGCAGAATATCAAACCTTTTGTTATTGTCTGCATGCTCTACCTGATACAAGTTCTGTCAGGAACATTCATTGTTATCTTCTACGCTGTGGAAATAATCAACCAAGCCGAGGAAAAGTCAAGTTTGGGTTTAAACAGGTGAGATTGTATGCGAGGGTTGTAAATTAAGTAGTGCCAACTTTGTGCAGCAGGTCACAGAAGATTGGGCCTGAACTAATGGATATGGCTGTATGGTGACAATCTAGTTCAGTTTTAGATTTGACTCTGCCATTGACCAACATGGCTGCCCATGCGCAAGCAGACAGAACAAATCGAAGACTGCATTTCACATTGGAAAGAAGAACCAATTTTCAAAAAGTCGATTTTTACCCTTCATTTCGATCCAGTTCATTTACATTCAGGTAACCTAACCTAGCCTCAACAAAATCTCAAAACTTATCATGTAGCCATATTGTCTCCATAACCAATAGGAAAGAGCCTTAGTCTAAAACTGAATCTTGCTGCTATGTATTGATGAAGTGGACAGTGTCATTGCTACCACCCTAAAACATGTTTACTAAATGTGATCATGGTCGTGGATTAAAATCAAAGTTGTCTAAGGCAAAAATGTAATTGTGAGCATTATCAAGGATTAGATGAAGCCTGTGGCAAGAATGCAATACAGTACAGGATGGGTCGAACTGTTTCATGGGGCAGAATGAGACGGAGTATTTCCAGGTCGCTGTCCATTCCTCAACATCTGACATTGTGCATGGTGGCTTTACCACACAAGTTGATTACAACGTGGACATACCAAGTAAATGTGAGCATTATCAAGGATTAAGTGAAGCCTGTGGCAAGAATGCAATACAGTACAGGATGGATGGAACTGTTTCATGGGGCAGAATGAGACGGAGTATTTCCAGGTCGCTGTCCATTCCTCAACATCTGACATTGTGCGTGGTGGCTTTACCACACAAGCTGATTACAATGTGGACATACCAAGTAAATGAGTTCCACTTCACATAAGTTCTTGTGTCTTCTTCGACCTCACGTGTTGCAAAATTTAGTAAACTTTTTGCTGGTGATTATACTAAAGGAATGTAATACAATTGTACTTTTAAGTTCAATAAAAAGCTGTTTTTATATACAGGGTGTCCAGAAAATAAGTATCTATTTTGTAGAAATGAATATGTTACAATAACGTTGTATATGGTAGACCGTTACTGGTACATTTGTTGCCTGCTACCAATTAAACACATGTTTACAGAGTGAATGCACAGAATGTTTACCGCAGAACAGAAGCGGAGGCTACAGAGGTTGTGTTAATGTTTGGATGGGCATCGTGTGTGACAAGGTTTATGGGTCATTTTTCTTTGCTGAAAGAATCATTACTGGTGCAATGTACCTAACATGCTGACACAGTTTCTGTTGCCACAACTTATCCAGGGTGGCCTTTACTTTCAGCAAGATGGGGTACCATGTCATTATGCCTTAGCTGTACACATGTTCCTGAATTCACATTTCCCTGGGAAGTGGATTGAACGCACAGGCCCCTGACCTCACGCCAATGGACTTCTTTGTGTGGACATTTATCAAAGGGCATGTGCAGGGGCTGAGGGGCCTCAAACTGCTACTGACATAATGCTTCACAATGTGTTTTGTGCCACTGCTGAAAAATGGGAACTGTATCATGATAGTGATGGTGACAATAATAAACTGATACTATAGCAAACATTGCAGGTACCTAACTATTTCTATGAAATAGATACTTAATTTCTGGACACCCTGTGTTACCTTGCCACTGCACCTTTATATAACACAAACAATTTATTCAGGATTGGTATAGTGAGATCTCCTCTGAATCCTTCTGTATACTTAAACAAGATATGGATGGAAACCATCTACTGCACTGCCCAACCTTTAGTCAACATGACATCAAAATACTGGAATGGCTTCACTGCCAACTGCTCAACATTAGATACCAACCAACCAACCATAATACAAACAATCTGCAAATTTTACAAAATGTTGAGTAGTTATCTGAAACCACACACAATATTGTATAAACACCTGCAAGTGTGGCGGTAGCGTGTCTGCCTCACATTCAAAAGGTCGTGAGTTCGAATCTCGCTTAGCTTGAGTTACCTGGATAAGGTTTTTTTGGGGGTTTTTGCTTATCCTGAGAGTAACTTTAAGCTCCATGGACCCGAGATCATTTGAGCATCATTTCACCAATTTCATTCATCATCTGATATGACCAACCAGGTTAAAGGACGTTAAAAGAAAAACACCTGCCAAGTTTGGTGCATTTATGCACTTTTTAACATAAAAATATAAGACATTCCGTGAAATGCTACTTCATCTTTGCTGCTTGCTAGAGGCCTGAGACACCTCTAGCTGTATATAAATATTTTAAAATATTATAATGAACACACCTAGGCCTGACTAGGAGATCTAACATTATATGTTACTTCATTGTTTGCTATTTATGCCATTCTCCCTTCTTCCACATGCACATCATGAGGTTTCTGTCACAGAGAGGACATTGCAAGCGGCAGTCATCATAGTGTACTGTAACAGTATATATAGTAATGTTCTCGACCAGTAAGTCCCTTAGAGGGCAGGCTAGGGACAATGTTACCACTTACTTGTAATCCTACACGCACATACTGTAACAATGATATAGCGGTGATGGCAAACTCTCCCTCCTACCACCTCCAAATGTGGCCCACTAAAGCAGGAAGAAGAGAATTTGAAGGCAGGATTGATATATGGCAATATTTTTAATTATCTTGCCAAGCTATACAGTGGAAACTTTATCTGTTTATTTGTTTGGCTGCAAGAATAATTAATCAGCTATTAAGTATCACCCAGGTCAATCAGATTCCATACAACTACTCTTGTTGTATATTGTTTGTATTTCATTTTATAATTTTTACTTTTTCTAGTGCATATTTACAATGTACACAGTAGATAGAGAAGGTATCGTATTCCAGCCAAAACTTCCATACTGAGATTTCATTGGAAATATATGGTTGAGGATCTCTGAATCCAGAAAAAGGATTTTTAGAAAAAAGTCCATGTGTGTGGGTGTGGGTGTGTGTGTGTGTGTGTGGGCAGCGTAGCTCAAAAACGAAAAGACTGTTAAATACCAAACTTAGTATTTAAGTTTGGTATCTTCCAAGGATATGACACAAAGATTTTCAAGAAAATCCCCCCACCCCCAACTTCTGTTTCCATGGAAAAAATTTGAACGTTTTTATTTTCTCAAAAATGGTTGTAACGATTCAGATTAAAATCTCTTATATTTACGATATTTACATGAAAAAGAAAATGTAAATCCACAATTCTCTGGGAGTAGCCTCTGAAGACATGTTTATTCTGGCTGAATAATGTAGAATTTTGCATAACTGGTAAACTATAAGAGGTAGACAAAAACTTATGACACAAAAAGTGTAGAGCTCATTAAAATACACAATTTATGTTATGTACGTTTTTTTCGTGGAATTGACCATTTTTGAGATATTCCTTGTTATTAATTTCAGCTTTAAAATAATACTTATTCTTTTATCATACAGGAATTTGTCAACTCCTGGCCAAACACAGGAACTTCAGTCACATAGCAACTAGCTTTTGACTATCACTTTAACCTATGGTACTCCCTTATTTTACTTCTACTTACAAGGAAGCAAGTAATAAGATTATTTGTGTTAATTTATTCTCAATTAATATTAACTAAATAGAAGAATAAGCTTATTAACAATAATTTTTTTTGCAGAGATGTAGAGAAAGCCATATGAATGCAACACATCATCATGGAGAGGTACTTCACAGTCAATTGTTTTGTACACACCAAACCTTGTATGTGGGTCTATTTCACCACTGTATGCTAACAAAATATGCGCAATATGGTTTTAAGTGCAGCAATTTACTGCAGAATGTGGGGGGAAGTCTCCAAATGAAGAACCCTATACTGACTTTTAGGTTTCTCCTGTTGTACAGCCTGCAACTTTTACACCACAAAATATATCATACTTTCTTTTGACAAGTGATGGAGTTAACACTTACAAATCATAAATAAATACACACTGTGCAACAGAAAACACACTACACTTTGTGATAAGTACACACATAAGTAATAACAGAACTACTGTTATTGCAGAGCAGAGCAAAACTGACTCAGAATGTGACCTTATTTACAGCAGCAGCGTGGAATAATGTGACCACATGCCCAGTGGAATAAACTATGTACCAGGCATCCAGTTTATTGGCTCCCGTGTTAAATGCTTATTCCATTTCAACATAGATAGATAATTTATTGCATCTTTTCACTTGATACATATATAGTTAGTTGCCTGGAGTTACAGTTAACAGCCTGCTTATTTAAGTATTTATACACTACCAACTTAATCTGTTACAACCTCATCAGTTTTATTATTAACATCCTCTCTTTCTTTGTTGATTTTAATCCCCAATTATCTCTTACTTTCCCTGTATAATTACCTAGTTGTTTCTGAGTAAAGAAAAGAGAGAGAGAGAGAAAAAAAAAAAGACTTCCTGTTTGAAAAAAACTTAAGTAGCTTAAAATGGAAACCAATAACTTGGAATATCTTGAAAACTTAAAAAAAGGTATATCACATAAATTGTGTTTAAATTCTTTTTTATTGTTTCCAAGATGTTTTAAGTACATTAACTTTTCCCACTTTTTATTCTATATTTTCTCTCTCCACATTATAACATCACTCCCTACACCCTTTATTTTCTTTACTCAGAAACAACTAGGTAATTATACAGGGAAAGTAAGAGATAATTGGGGATTAAAATCAACAAAGAAAGAGAGGTTGGAATATCTTGAAAACTTAAAAAAAGGTATATCACATACATTGTGTTTAAATTCTTTTTTATTGTTTCCAAGATGTTTTAAGTACATTAACTTTTCCCACTTTTTATTCTATATTTTCTCTCTCCACATTATAACATCACTCCCTACACCCTTTATTTTCTTTACTCCAAAATTTCTTTCCTTTCTGATGAAGATTCCTATTCCCCCTGAGACTATACCTGTTGTTTCCTTTTTCATGGCATTTTTCTGAAATAGTGACAATCGTCCATATTTATTAGTTGCTTTTTTGTTGCCATGTTTCCACCACTGCCCCTCTCCAATGTAGATTATTTCAACATAAGTCTTAGATTATTTGCAGATCAAAAACTGAGGTATTTTTAACAGGTGAAGAATTTGATTTTGCTTATGATTAAGGATATGAAAGTTGACATTTTGTTTGTGTTTCAGATAATTGTCGGCAATACTGACAGGGGTGACCAGACTGGCATTCAACTTCCTGTCCTGTTTTTTGTTGCTGTGGATGGGCAGACGACCTCTAGCTATAATCTCAGGCCTGTTACAAGGTTTAGGAGCGTTCAGTTTTGTGTTTCGGATACTTGTCGGCGATACTGACAGGGGTGACCAGACTGGCATTCAACTTCCTGTCCTGTTTCTTGTTGCTATGGATGGGCAGACGACCTCTAGCTATAATCTCAGGCATGTTACAAGGTTCAGCAGCGTTCAGTTTTGTGTTTCAGATACTTGTCGGCGATACTGACAGGGGTGGCCAGACTGGCATTCAACTTCCTGTCCTGTTTCTTGTTGCTGTGGATGGGCAGACGACCTCTAGCTATAATCTCAGGCATGTTACAAGGTTCAGCAGCGTTCAGTTTTGTGTTTCAGATACTTGTCGGCGATACTGACAGGGGTGGCCAGACTGGCATTCAACTTCCTGTCCTGTTTCTTGTTGCTGTGGATGGGCAGACGACCTCTAGCTATAATCTCAGACCTGTTACAAGGTTTAGGAGCTTTCAGTTTTGTGTTTCAGATACTTGTCGGCGATACTGACAGGGGTGACCAGACTGTCATTCAACTTCCTGTCCTGTTTCTTGTTGCTGTGGATGGGCAGACGACCTCTAGCTATAATCTCAGGCCTGTTACAAGGTTCAGCAGCGTTCAGTTTTGTGTTTCAGATACTTGTCGGCGATACTGACAGGGGTGACCACACTGGCATTCAACTTCCTGTCCTGTTTCTTGTTGCTGTGGATGGGCAGACGACCTCTAGCTATAATCTCAGGCCTGTTACAAGGTTCAGCAGCGTTCAGTTTTGTGTTTCAGATACTTGTCGGCGATACTGACAGGGGTGACCAGACTGGCATTCAACTTCCTGTCCTGTTTCTTGTTGGGATGGGCAGACGACCTCTAGCTATAATCTCAGGCCTGTTACAAGGTTTAGGAGCGTTCAGTTTTGTGTTTCAGATACTTGTCGGCGATACTGACAGGGGTGGCCAGACTGGCATTCAACTTCCTGTCCTGTTTCTTGTTGCTGTGAATGGGCAGACGACCTCTAGCTATAATCTCAGACCTGTTACAAGGTTTAGGAGCGTTCAGTTTTGTGTTTCAGATACTTGTCGGCGATACTGACAGGGGTGACCAGACTGTCATTCAACTTCCTGTCCTGTTTCTTGTTGGGATGGGCAGACGACCTCTAGCTATAATCTCAGGCCTGTTACAAGGTTTAGGAGCGTTCAGTTTTGTGTTTCAGATACTTGTCGGCGATATTGACAGGGGTGGCCAGACTGGCATTCAACTTCCTGTCCTGTTTCTTGTTGTTGTGGATGGGCAGACGACCTCTAGCTATAATCTCAGGCCTGTTACAAGGTTCAGCAGCGTTCAGTTTTGTGTTTCAGATACTTGTCGGCGATACTGACAGGGGTGGCCAGACTGGCATTCAACTTCCTGTCCTGTTTCTTGTTGCTGTGGATGGGCAGACGACCTCTAGCTATAATCTCAGGCCTGTTACAAGGTTTAGGAGCGTTCAGTTTTGCTTGTTTCCTGTACCTGAAGAACACCACAAACATAACAGACTATGAGTTCCCCAGCCAGGGTCCCATCATCCTGGCCAGTCTGTTCTTGTTCGTGGCGGCCAACACCTGCGGCTACTTCACTCTGCCTGGTGAGCACTTTACAACTAGACACTAAAAGAAGATTCTTTAATAAAAAACAAAAGAATTTGAGTCAGTTTTTGTAACTGAAACATCATTTAGTATTTATTTACTGGGACTAGTTTCAGGAACACTTGTTCCCATTTTGAACACTTAATTCCAACTGAATCTTGCTTCGTTGGCATAAACAATGGGGGTGGTGGTGTATCACTTGTGGAGGCATCTATGAACTTCCACAGGTTGCTGTATGGTGGTAAATCAAAATTCATAATATCGTTCATTTTTTTCATGATTTAGATCTTCTCCCAGACATCTAATTCTGTGTGTTTTTAAGCTGGTTTTAACAGTTTTATAGTGAAATCTGGCCAGATTTACCAACCTTACCCAGATTATATGCCCTTCCTAAAACATACAAACCAGGCAACAAAATGAGACCCACATATAAACTCTCCAAATGGCTCACCCAAAAATTCAACTCCTTCCCAAAATGCAATAGTAAAAGTGTATCAAATTCATTGGACCTGATTAACCACCTGAAATATTTCAGTGTTTCACCCTAAGATAAGATTATCACAAAGCATAAACATACCAACAGAGGAAATAGAACATGTTGTCCAACTAACAAATTTATGTTATGACAGAACTACTTCACATTCCAGAATAAATGCTACCAACATACAACAGGACTAGCAATGGGGAATCCTCTTATCACAATTCCTAGCAGACCTATGCATGAGTAACATCACAGAGGCATACATACAAAAATGGTATAGGTATGTAGATGATGTTGTCACCATAGTTCCAGAAAAACTCGTAAATGATGCACTCAAACTCCTCAACTTGCAAAACAAATCAATTCAGGTGACTATAGAGACCGAACGGGAAGGAGTCCTACCATCTATGCACATCAAACAAAACAAAACCTGATATTTGGAATACATAGAAAATCCACAAATACAGATAACTACATAAAGTTTGATAGCTACAACCCTAATATACAGTCCTCAACAGTTTAACATACATTCCCATGGAGAATAGTGAATACCAACAGATACTCCAAAAGTGCAATAGACAAGAGAATACACAAATACAAAAATGTGAAGCACATAACACACACAACCACCCTACAGAACCCCCGTGACCAACCTCAGTTCAGAAAATTCACCTATCATCCTTGGGCACACAACAAACTTCAGGAATTATAACATCACCTTGGCTCCAAAAACAACTACAACATTCAGAAACTGCTGTGCAGAAATTGAAAAGATCCTATCCCTGCAAACAAAAAACCGGGGATTTATGAAATTAAATGCTCAGACTGTATCTAGTATATATAGGAAGTTTGGAGACGAATTAAAGGAACACATGAGAAACCTAAAACACAAGCAAACAGAAAAATCAGCAGTTGCCTAGCATTTCAGAACATCAGGACATGAAATCACACCGAACATAAAACTGTTAAAACTAGCGCATATTAGATGTGTGGGAGAAATTCTAGAAAAAGAACAGTATCATAAATTTTCATTTACAGCAACCTGTGCAAGTTGATGGATCCATCACCAGATGTCTCCACAAGTGATACACCACCACCCTCATCGTTGGTGCCAACGAAGCAAGATTTAGTCAGAATTTAGGGTTGAAAATGGGAACAAATGTTCCCGAAACCGGTCCCAGTAAGTGAAAATAAGTGATGTTCGTGTTACAAAATCCAACCCAAATTCTTTGTCTTTTATTTAATCACATCACTGTCACAAGCTTCTTTGCAAGTTTTGAATAGTCTTTACCTTAACATAGACTTTGTGGTTACACGTGTTATAAACGTTTAATTGTAAATAAAGCCTAAAAATATTTGTTTTGCCATGAGTGCCTATTTTCCACTCAATTTTGCAGCTGTACCTATTTTCCTGTTTTACATTCATCTGTGTTAATGTTTACACTACTCATAGAATCTTAAAGGTCTGTTAAAACAAGTGAAGAGCAATTACCCATTTCCAGCCAATCTCAGTGACACCAAATTCTCTTCTAAAAAAAAAAAAAAAAAAAAAGCACTTTCTTTTTTTATCTCCAAAATATTTGCTTTAAAATTAATATTCTAAATGGTATTACAATTTCTTATAATTTTTCTAAAATACCTGATTAAGAAATAACATGAAAGTAAAAATATGCATGATTTGAATATTACATAACTTTTTTCTAAAACAGTATATACCAGTGGGCCGTTTTGCTAGACTAATATTTTTTTTGTTATTGGTATTTGAAGCCATGTTGGTAATGTATATGAAGATGGAATGTTTTAGAAGTTTGTTGAAATATATGTATTGCTCTAGTACTAGGGAGTAAGTGAAGAGACTGTTGAGCGAGTGAGAGAGTCATTCAATCGTAGCCTAAAGAAATCAGTCCGGAAGGCTAGTCGTGAATTACAAGTTCCTGTGTCGACCGTTTGGAAATATGTAAGAAAACGCTTACAACTACGTCCTTACCGTTTACAGTTATTTCAGCCTCCACGGATTATGTGCCAAATTCGCAAACGACATGTTTTTTCATGACGATTTTGTGGATCGTGTTGTCTTCAGTGATGAATCGACCATTCACCTTAGTGGACATAATATGCGCATCTGGGGCTCAGAAAATCCTCATGAGATGGTACAAATGCAACGAGATTCCCCTAAAGTGAATGTTTTTTATGTCGTATCCCGGCGAAAAGTTTATGGGCCTTTCGTTTTTGGTGAATCTACTGTAACTGGCACTTCTTACCTTGATCCATTAGAGCAATGGCTCTTCCCTCAGGTTGAAGAAAATGAGCCAGAGAACTTCATTTTCCAGCAGGATGGTGCGCCACCTCACTGGCATAACGAAGTATGCGATTGGTTGAACGTCACTGTACCCGAGCGCTGGATAGGCCGCAAGGGCCCCAATGACAGGGCTTGCTATGCATGGCCTCCACGTTCACCTGACCTAACGCCATGCGATCTTTACCTTTGGGGCTTCATCAAGGATTGTGTTTACGTGCTTCCGCTACCAGCTGACCTCCCTGAATTAAGAAACCGAATTGAAGCAGCTGTTGCTACAATTACTGAATACACACTTATCAACGTTTGGGAAGAACTCGGCTATAGACTTGATGTGTGCCGTGTGACAAAGGGTAGTCACATTGAACATTTATAAGCTTCTTGGTAAAACTGTTTGAGTTGCTTTTTCATTTGATATATCATTCATAACTGTAAGTTGAATGTAATAAATATTATAAAGAGTTAAAACCCCGATATTCATTTATATATACCCTATAAAAGGATGCTCTTATAATGAGCAAATCCCTTAGAATAAACTGCCAAATGAAGTAATAGCTCTAAGAGGTACCAAGCACAAGTGGACAGCTTACATAGAGTGGATGAATTGTAAAAATACATTTAATTTTGTATAAGCTGATAGAGATTGTCATTTGTTTGCCAGGTGTTGCAATGGGAAAGCTCCTACCCGACTCCATACGTGGTAGAGCTGGTGGTTGTATACTTGTATAAGCTAATTGAGATTGTCATTTGTTTGCTAGGTATTGCGATGGGAGAGCTCCTACCTGACTCCATACGTGGTAGAGCTGGTGGTTGTATACTTGTATATTCTAATAGAGATTGTCATTTGTTTGCTAGGTATTGCGATGGGAGAGCTCCTACCTGACTCCATACATGGTAGAGCTGGTGGTTGTATACTTGTATATTCTAATAGAGATTGTCATTTGTTTGCTAGGTATTGCGATGGGAGAGCTTCTACCTGGCTCCATACGTGGTAGAGCTGGTGGTTGTATACTTGTATAAGCTAATAGAGATTGTCATTTGTTTGCTAGGTATTGCGATGGGAGAGCACCTACCTGACTCCATACGTGGTAGAGCTGGTGGTTGTATACTTCTATAAGCTAATAGAGATTGTCATTTTTTTGCCAGGTATTGCGATGGGAGAGCTCCTACCTGACTCCATACGTGGTAGAGCTGGTGGTTGTATACTTCTATAAACTAATAGAGATTGTCATTTGTTTGCTAGGTATTGCGATGGGAGAGCTCCTACCTGACTCCATACATGGTAGAGCTGGTGGTTATATACTTGTATAAGCTAATAGATATTGTCATTTGTTTGCCAGGTATTGCGATGGTAGAGCTGGTGGCTGTATACTTGTATAAGCTAATGGAGATTGTCATTTGTTTGCCAGGTATTGCGATGGGAGAGCTCCTACCTGACTCCATACATGGTAGAGCTGGTGGTTGTATACTTGTATAAGCTAATAGAGATTGTCATTTGTTTGCCAGGTATTGCGATGGTAGAGCTGGTGGTTGTATACTTGTATAAGCTAATAGAGATTGTCATTTGTTTGCTAGGTATTGCGATGGGAGAGCTCCTACCTGGCTCCATACGTGGTAGAGCTGGTGGTTGTATACTTGTATAAGCTCTTAGAGATTGTCATTTGTTTGCTAGGTATTGCGATGGGAGAGCTCCTACCTGGCTCCATACGTGGTAGAGCTGGTGGTTATATACTTGTATAAGCTCTTAGAGATTGTCATTTGTTTGCCAGGTATTGCGATGGGAGAGCTCCACCTGGCTCCATACGTGGTAGAGCTGGTGGTTGTATACTTGTATAAGCTCTTAGAGATTGTCATTTGTTTGCCAGGTATTGCGATGGGAGAGCTCCTTCCTGGCTCCATACGTGGTAGAGCTGGTGGTTGTATACTTGTATAAGCTAATAGAGATTGTCATTTGTTTGCTAGGTATTGCGATGGGAGAGCTGGTGGTTGTATACTTGTATAAGCTAATGGAGATTGTCATTTGTTTGCCAGGTATTGCGATGGTAGAGCTGGTGGTTGTATACTTGTATAAGCTCTTAGAGATTGTCATTTGTTTGCCAGGTATTGCGATGGGAGAGCTCCTTCCTGGCTCCATACGTGGTAGAGCTGGTGGTTGTATACTTGTATAAGCTAATAGAGATTGTCATTTGTTTGCCAGGTATTGCGATGGGAGAGCTCCTACCTGACTCCATACGTGGTAGAGCTGGTGGTTATATACTTGTATAAGCTAATAGAGATTGTCATTTGTTTGCTAGGTATTGCGATGGGAGAGCTCCTACCTGGCTCCATACGTGGTAGAGCTGGTGGTTGTATACTTGTATATTCTAATAGAGATTGTCATTTGTTTGCTAGGTATTGCGATGGGAGAGCTCCTACCTGACTCCATACGTGGTAGAGCTGGTGGTTATATACTTCTATAAGCTAATAGAGATTGTCATTTGTTTGCTAGGTATTGCGATGGGAGAGCTCCTACCTGGCTCCATACGTGGTAGAGCTGGAGGTTGTATACTTGTATAAGCTAATAGAGATTGTCATTTGTTTGCCAGGTATTGCGATGGTAGAGCTGGTGGATGTATACTTGTATAAGCTAATAGAGATTGTCATTTGTTTGCCAGGTATTGCGATGGGAGAGCTCCTACCTGGCTCCATACGTGGTAGAGCTGGTGGTTGTATACTTCTATAAGCTAATAGAGATTGTCATTTGTTTGCCAGGTATTGCGATGGGAGAGCTGGTGGTTGTATACTTGTATAAGCTCTTAGAGATTGTCATTTGTTTGCCAGGTATTGCGATGGGAGAGCTCCTTCCTGGCTCCATACGTGGTAGAGCTGGTGGTTGTATACTTGTATAAGCTCTTAGAGATTGTCATTTGTTTGCCAGGTATTGCGATGGGAGAGCTCCTTCCTGGCTCCATACGTGGTAGAGCTGGTGGTTGTATACTTGTATAAGCTAATAGAGATTGTCATTTGTTTGCCAGGTATTGCGATGGGAGAGCTCCTTCCTGGCTCCATACGTGGTAGAGCTGGTGGTTGTATACTTGTATAAGCTCTTAGAGATTGTCATTTGTTTGCCAGGTATTGCGATGGGAGAGCTCCTTCCTGGCTCCATACGTGGTAGAGCTGGTGGTTGTATACTTGTATAAGCTAATAGAGATTGTCATTTGTTTGCTAGGTATTGCGATGGGAGAGCTCCTACCTGGCTCCATACGTGGTAGAGCTGGTGGTTGTATACTTGTATAAGCTAATAGAGATTGTCATTTGTTTGCTAGGTATTGCGATGGGAGAGCTCCTTCCTGGCTCCATACGTGGTAGAGCTGGTGGTTGTATACTTGTATAAGCTCTTAGAGATTGTCATTTGTTTGCCAGGTATTGCGATGGGAGAGCTCCTTCCTGGCTCCATACGTGGTAGAGCTGGTGGTTGTATACTTGTATAAGCTCTTAGAGATTGTCATTTGTTTGCTAGGTATTGCGATGGGAGAGCTCCTTCCTGGCTCCATACGTGGTAGAGCTGGTGGTTGTATACTTGTATAAGCTAATAGAGATTGTCATTTGTTTGCCAGGTATTGCGATGGGAGAGCTCCTTCCTGGCTCCATACGTGGTAGAGCTGGTGGTTATATACTTGTATAAGCTAATAGAGATTGTCATTTGTTTGCCAGGTATTGCGATGGGAGAGCTCCTTCCTGGCTCCATACGTGGTAGAGCTGGTGGTTGTATACTTGTATAAGCTCTTAGAGATTGTCATTTGTTTGCTAGGTATTGCGATGGGAGAGCTCCTTCCTGGCTCCATACGTGGTAGAGCTGGTGGTTGTATACTTGTATAAGCTAATAGAGATTGTCATTTGTTTGCCAGGTATTGCGATGGGAGAGCTCCTTCCTGGCTCCATACGTGGTAGAGCTGGTGGTTATATACTTGTATAAGCTAATAGAGATTGTCATTTGTTTGCCAGGTATTGCGATGGGAGAGCTCCTTCCTGGCTCCATACGTGGTAGAGCTGGTGGTTGTATACTTGTATAAGCTCTTAGAGATTGTCATTTCTTTGCTAGGTATTGCGATGGGAGAGCTCCTTCCTGGCTCCATACGTGGTAGAGCTGGTGGTTGTATACTTGTATAAGCTAATAGAGATTGTCATTTGTTTGCCAGGTATTGCGATGGTAGAGCTGGTGGTTGTATACTTGTATAAGCTAATAGAGATTGTCATTTGTTTGCCAGGTTTTGCGATGGTAGAGCTGGTGGTTGTATACTTGTATAAGCTAATAGAGATTGTCATTTGTTTGCCAGGTATTGCGATGGGAGAGCTCCTTCCTGGCTCCATACGTGGTAGAGCTGGTGGTTATATACTTGCTGCTACGTACGCCGGCTTCTTTGTGACCTCCAAGATATTCCCCTGGGCGTGTCTCAGACTGGGTCTGCATGGTGTGTTCTCAGTGTTTGGTCTGGTGTCCACCCTTGGAGCGCTCTACTTGTATCTGTTCCTGCCAGAGACTGCCGGCAGCTCGCTCGCAGAGATCGAGACTTACTTCAGAAGGAAGAACATCCTCTGGGTTGGCAGGAACGGCTGCTGTGGCAGAGGCTCTACCACAAAAGTGGAAGAGCATGAGTTGCAGATAAGAAGCTAACACTTGCTTTCTTGTGATAAAGACTGCAACCACAAGCGGGGTTTTAGCTAGTGGGTTGGGGTGCCCTTCCAAGCAGGTAGTGTTGAAGCAAGCGAGGGGTAAAGCTGCGTGACAGAGTGGAAGAATGAAGTACTGTTGCCGATATCTGGGTGATGCCTGGAGTGCCCGGGTTTGGAATGAATTCTCTAGATGTACGGGCCAATGACTTTAATTTATGGGCTTGAATGTCATCTTAGTCATGAATAGTTTTTAATGCTTTTGTTGAATGTTAATTTCTAATTATTACAAAACACTATGTTTCTATTCTTATTCTGGAAACTTTTCATTGTGCATCTGTAGTGTTCGCTCACATTTTTAAGGGAACTCTGGCAAGTCGCATTGTCACTTGTCAGTTAGCAGTTTACCGGCAATTATTGAAACTCTCGGATCGTAAGTGGATAAATATTACCTTTAATAATTGAGAATAGTTATAGTTTGTTGTTGCATGTCAGTGACGAGGCGCTATCTAAGCTCGTTCCATGAAGAACAGATGCAGCAGTAGTAACAGTCATCATAGCAATAGTACTATTGTGATAATAAAAATTGTGTCCTCATTTATTGAGATATCTGTTGGTCTCTGGGCATGGCTCAAGTACATTCTGGCAACCAACAATAGTTGTACAATTGGAGGATTGTGTGCCCTTCGGTAAAGTAAATTAACATATATAAACAAGTGTTTCCTTAGGAAACTGTCAACTTTAATCCTGGTACTGAAAATGAATGTCTGAAGTAATTCAGAAGGTGTACACATATTTTAAAGAAGAAAATGGCTGGTGTGGTAAAACCTGTGTTCCATTCACATGACTTTCTCTCCAACAAATTATTGTTATAGGGCTTGTGATTCTATTTACTTCATGCTAATTGAGAAAATATTAGCAGAAATAGTCTTATTACTTGCTTCCTTGTAAGTAGAAGCGAAATAAGGGAGTAGCATAGGTTAAAGTGAAGTCAAAAGCTGGTTGTTATGTGATTGTCATTCAAATTTGTTCCTCTTCCATGGCCAGGAGTAAAACAAAAGAAACGTGAAACAGATCAGGCCCCACATTTGAGAAAAGTTTGTGTTTTAAAATTGAAATAACAGAGAATATCTCTGAAATGGTTAGTTCTACAAAAAATTATTTATGACAAAAATTGTGTATTTTAATGAGATCTACATTTTTTGTAGTAAGTTTTTGTGTACCTCTTATGGTTTACTACGTATACAGTATGAGCTATTACCAGAATACATTTTATTTGGGAAGGGTTGTGCATGAAACTGATACACAATTTGCAGTAGGACAGAGTGCAGTGTAAGAAATGATACAACGTTTAGCTTATTGGATCCCATCTTTATCCACCAAAGACCACAAATTTCACAAAAAAATCATTAGCCACAATTTTCTCCAGAGATTTCAAAATGAAGCAGATTTCAAACTCGATACCAAGATTTCATAAGAAATACATGTTTTGGGTCCTCCTGAATCCAAAAAAAGCATTTCCATGTGTGTCTGTGTGTGTGTGTGTGTGTGTGTGTGTGCGTGTATGCATGTTCGCGGACAGCATAGCTCAAAAACGAAAAAATTGTAGTTTGGTATCTTCTAAAGATGCATCACAAAGATTTTCAAAAAAATCCTCCCACCCCAAACTATCCTTTACATTGAAAAAATTTGAAAATGTTCATTTTCTCAAAAATGGCTCTAACAATTTTGATTAAAACCACTTATTTTTAACATATTTACATGCCCAACAAAATGTATATTTGAATTTCTGGGGAATAGCCTGTAAACACTTCTTTATTCTGGATGATTTTTATTGAATTTTGTATAATTGATAAAGCGTAAGAGATAGACAAAAACTTATTACACAAAAAATGTAGATCACGATAAAACACAATTTATGTCATATACATTTGTCTTGTGGAGTGATCATTTTTGAGATATTCCTTGTTATTGGTTTCAGTTTTAAAATACTTATACTTTTCTCATACAGGAATTTGTCAACTCGTGTCCATACAAACAAAGGAACTTCAGTCACATAGCAACCAGGTTTTGACTATCACTTTAACCAATGCTACTCCCTTATTTCACTTCTGCTTACAAGGAAGCAAGTAATAAGACAATTTCTGCTAATTTTTATCTACTTTCACTAAAAGAATCAGAACTTGGTGTGCAACATCAATGTGACAGTGGGGCATTATTTGTATTTTATTGTTGTGTTTAAGTAAAGTATATTGTACATTTATGAAGCAAAAACAATTTTTTCCTGCTCTTAACTTTGAAAATGAGAAGACAGTCATAAACAAGTGTATACTTTTGTGGCAAGGTCCAGAAACACAAGACATGCTGTGTTATTGTCGTTAAGAAGCATATACCAAAGTCTGTAAGTAAGAATTATTGTATATGTAGCATTTTGTTGCTAACAAAATAAAATATAATTTTTAAATAAAAACAAATGTTTCCATTTCGATTTTCTCTACCATATATAGCAAGTAAGGAAAACATTATATTCCACCCAAAAATTCAATGTCTACTTTTCATCTCAAATGCATGTTTTGAGACCCGTTAATCCAAAAAAGGTCTTTCTAGAAAAAGATTTCTATGTGTTTCTGTGTGTACGTGCGCATGTGCCAGTGAATAGTATAAACTCAAAAATGAAAAGTGGATTAAATATCCAACTTAATATTTATAGTAAAAGGTTCAATAGGATAACACTTCCTGGATACAATTTATCAGATAATATTTCTGAATGCAATATTCAAATTTGAAAGTTAGTTTAACAAAAAGCGAAAAGTGTGCAGAATTAATGCTATACTGTACATATTTAAAATGTTTTCTGCAGTAGTTCTATATCTATTGTATAAGAAACTGTTCCATATTCATTTTGCATTGCCTCTGTGATTTGTCATTAAGCAAGGACGCCAAAGTAATTAAAACACAGTTAATTGCCAAGATCATATCAGTGCTGTTGGTGTGTTGGGATTTTGTCCTTGCAGCAGTTCTTTTACATGCCAGTAAATAAACTCGAGGTCGCGGGTTCAAACCTGGTGGAGGATGATGGATTCTTTTGGAAGGGAAGTAACACCATTGGTCCCATGTCTCTCAAACCTGATAAAGAGACTTCTGAGCAAAATTAAGTGTGCTTTCACACCCGGGACACTGAGAACCACAGTTAAAGAGCATCCGTAAATAACACGCCACTTACATTGGGACCATTGCTATTAAGCATACCTAAGAGCCATTGGTCTAGGCAGGGTTGGAAACCTAGATATTGGAATCGGAAGGCCAAAGGATATTGAACATTCGTTTATAGGGTCGAGCAGAAACAATCCACCACTTTCAATGGTTGGTAGCATGTAGACCTGCAGTGGGGATAAATTTGAGTGTCAGGCCACGAAGCTGATGTCAAAAGTATGGAAGAAGTTTTGGGAGCAATTCAACATTGCAGACATGGAAGAGTGCCAGAATGGTGGCGTTTAATGTCATAAAAAAGCCAGGAAACAATTATCTCATGTTTCAGGGATATATCATGGCCACCCAGATCCTCCAATTTGAGTGAACTTAGACACTCTTGAAGTGACACAGAGGTCGAAACAACTCTACCTGAAATGCTGTTTGTGTGTATCACAAGGAGTGGTGGTTCTCTAACAAATGTTGTGTTATTGTGTCATAAAATGACATTATCAATCTCAAAGTTTACATTCACTAAAATGGCAGATGGTTAGTACTGTTGTGGTAAACACAGAAGTGTTTGAAGTTGGCTACTGTTAATAAAAAAAAAAGAGGGAGAGGTTTTTGTTGTTCTAAGACATAAGTGTGTGTGTGTAATTTTCTCCATAAATCAACAGGTTCTAATAGTATTTACATAAATCATTTAATTGATGTGGTTAACACTAAATTGGTTATTGGGTCTCTTAACACGTATTGGAAAGCAACCTGTGTAGATACACAAGAATAGAAATAACAAGCTGGTGGCCTAAACTATAGAGCAAACTTTTATCACACAAAAAAAAAAAAAAAAAAAAAAAAAACTCTTTTGTCATTTTTGTTGCTCTATTTTTCAGTTGTATCGTGCTGAAAAGACTTCAAGGTCAGTAAAACAGTTTTTCCATTTAATTACTACCACATATCTACTCATATTCACTGTGCCACAAACATTTAAAGTGCTTTTTGTAACATTTTGCATCTTTTTGTTGCACTTTTGTGTCGAGAAGTTAGGTATTCTTTTTATCATAATCGCGTTGTGTGTAATATATCATTTTGTGGATTCATCTTTAACAGTAGATGGAAATAAAAAGTTACAGCAGAAAAATAAAACAATGAGAATATTCAAGTATATAGCGTAACAATATGTTTAGACTGTTGCTGTAATTGTTTGGGATGCTAGGAGCCCTACAAGGAGATGTCTGTGCTTTCCTAAATGTCTGTAAACATGTCTTTTTGGTAACACATGGGGGGTCACTTGAGATTTTAAACATTCAAAAAACATGTTTTTGTTCCATAAAACTGTCCAGAATATGGAGTTGCTGTCAGCAAATGAAAATGTGAGCATCCTACATGGGGTGAGTCCTGCAGACCTACTACTAAAATGTAAAGCCTGATGTGTCTACACATTTTGTTTCCCTCAACACTAAGAACAGTGAGGGAAACATAACAATATGTGTGCTGCTGACGGCTTTCAATAGACAGTTTACCAAGAAGGCTGCATAAAGTTCAGAAATGTGCCACCAATCATAAAAATCTGATGTGTTCCATTCACATGACTTTCTCTACATCTCTGCAACAAATTATTGTTAAAAAGCTTATGCTTCTATTTACTTCAAGCTAATCGAGAAAAAATAGCAGAAATAGTCTTATTACTTGCTTGCTTGTAAGTAGAAGTGAAATAAGGGAGTAGCATAGGTTAAAGTGATAGTCAAAAGATGGTTGCTATGTGACTGAAGTTCCTTTGTTTGTATGGACAGGAGTTGACAAATTCCTGTATGAGAAAAGTAGAAATTGTTCAAAGCTGAAACCAAAAACAAGGAATATGTCAAAAACGATCAGCTCCATGAAAAAATTGTGTTGTAATGTACTCTACATTTTTGTGTGGTAAGTTTTTGTCCACCTCTTACGGTTTAGGAGTTATGCAAAATTCAACCAGAATAAAATGGACTTCAGAGGCTATTCCTAGAAAATTCAAGATATAATTTTATTTGTCAGGTAAACATCTTTAATATACAATATTTTAATAAAAATCCTTACAGCCATTTTTGAGAAAATCAAAATTTTCGAAAAAAGTTCCATGTAAAGGGTAGTTGGGGGTGGGGGTATTTTCTTGGAAATCTTCGTGTCACAGCCTTGGAAGACACCAAACTTAAACACCAAGGTTGGTATTTAACAGTCTTCTCATTTTTAGCTATGCTGCCCACACACACACACACACACACACACATGTTTTTTTTTTATTCAGGAGGACCCAAAACATATATTTCCGGTGAAATCTGAATATTGAATCTTTCGGTACAATACAATACCTTCTGTATGCAGTATGTACATAATGTGTGTAGAGAAAGTAAAAAGAGGCCAGGTTGAGAAGAAACAGGGCTAGAAGACAAATATGAGCAGATGTAACTTAAGGATGTGCATTATCACTACTCTTATCTTGGATAGTTTTAGATAACGTGATGATGAGCAACACAATGGGGAGTATATGACAAACTGGAACATTAATTGCACAAAGATATTGAAATGAAACTACAACATTTAAAAGTTGAGGCTATGAAAACAAATACCAGAAAAAGGAAAGAAATGAGAATAAAATAAAAAAATACCAATAAATTGTACATAGACAAGTACCAAAATAGAAAGAAACGAATATTTTAGATATTTGGGATGTACTGTATCCCAAAATGGAGAAATGGACATAGATAACAAAATAAAGAAAGCAAAACATGTTTTCCCACAACAAAGAAGAGTACGGAATTCACAGAATATTCAAAGAAATACTAAAATTAGAATTTTTAAATCAAATGTATTATCTGTATTGTTGTGTGGATGTGAAAATGACTCAAGAAATAAATTAAAAATCCCTATCTTTTAGTAATGAATGTTTAAGAGAATCCAGTGGGCTAAAATCATTAGCAACGAAACAGTTGCTAACATGTACTGAGAAAGTATCGTGGAAATATAACTAGGCAGGGCGAAAGAAGCATTGGAAGACCGAGGAGATACAAGTCTTGTCAAGGAGAAGAGTTTGTTGTTGCACCGGCACCCACTCCCTTAGTAATGGTTACAATGAATCAGTGCTACAAACTTCAACAAAATATGGAAAAATAAACGTTTTTCAGTATTGTATCAAATTTTGCACTATAGATTAAAAATATTTAAAACTGAACATTTTCAGGAGAAAATTCAACAAATGTGTTTCTTTCACAAGTGTGCTGAGAAAATGGGTGCAGTGACCCCCTAGTTCTGTTGTTCCATTTAACGTGCAAGGCCATATTGGGTCTTCGCTGCAGGTTCTTTACGTTGGCTTTATATCCTTTTATTTTCGTCAAACACGCACTTGCAGACTCTGTGGGAGATAGCCAATAATTCTGGTTAAAGAAAAGTGTACCACTGACCAGTCACATGTCTGTGTCTGAAGCTTTCAGTGCAGTGCCACTTTAAACGCGCTACCAGCACTTCTCTCAAACGCAAAGTCACTACATTGTAACGAAGCGGAGGTATTGCTTCCACCCAACAATTTGATACCCAATGAATAAACGTTTTAGGGTCCTCTATATCCAAAAACTACTTTTAGAAAAACACGATAATGAAGTCGGTAAAGTACCAAACATTCACCAACATTTCCAGGAAAATCTCCCCACTCCAAACTACTCTTTACAAAAAATGCCTAACGATTTTGATTAAAATATCGTAAATTAAATATATTTACATGATAAATAAAATACAAACTTTGAATTTTCTGACAATGGTCTCTGAAGCCCTTTCCATCCTGAGTGAATTTTGCATAACTAGCAAACCGTAACAGACCCACAATAACCTACTGCACCAAAAATGTAGATCTCCTTAAAATATAAAATTTATGTCATATATTTTATTTCGTGGAATTGACCATTTCTGAGATATTCTTTGTTGCTGGTTTCAGTTATAAAACATTGAAAACTTTTCTCTTCCGGGAATTTCTCAACTCCTGGTCATGTAAAAAAAAAAGTTTCAATCTCATTGCGACAAATTTTAAAACGTTATGCTAGTGTATTGCCTTCCACCCACGAGGAAGTTAATGTTTATCTCCATTAGCAACATGTACATACAAGAATGTGTCTTTTAAGAATAATTTGTTAAATGTCAAGCAAAGACCATCACGACTGCCTCCGTGGTCGAGTGGTCAGCGAGGTGACTTCTCACCCGGTCCCGGGTTCGATTCCCGGCTGGGGCGGGGAATTTTTCTTTAACCGGAAGTATTCCCTATCCCCCATAGAGTCTGGAAGTATGAATGTGCGTGTGTTAATATAAAAAAAAAGTTTAACCTAATGTTCTGAACCTACAGTTTCACAAGTTAAAGGGGGCTATACAAATGAAGCAATAAAAAAAAAAAGACCATCACATAGTGAGTGACACGCCCTTTAAAACATCTGACTATCGCTTTACGACGAGCTGTAAGAATCTCAAGGTCGCGAATTCAAAACGGCGGTAAAATCCTTAGCATTGCTTCTTTAGATAGGGAAGTAAAGCTGTCTGTCTCGGCACATAACAGAACCTTAAGCCTGATAAAGAGGCCTCGGAGCAAAATTAAACGGTCTTTCACGCTCAGTAAAGAATGGGACACACAGCAGTTAAAGAGCGTCTACATTTACATTTTAACGTGTAAGAATAATTTGTAG
This sequence comes from Hymenopus coronatus, assembly GCA_030762935.1. Classification (NCBI taxonomy): domain Eukaryota; kingdom Metazoa; phylum Arthropoda; class Insecta; order Mantodea; family Hymenopodidae; genus Hymenopus; species Hymenopus coronatus. Next base: position 1,668,200 of record CM060894.1, read on the forward strand.
AAGAGTGACAAATAAGACATATTGTGATGATCTGTTATTACTAAAAACTTAAGACAAGCTAACTAAGTTTGGGTGCAATGCGGAAGGAGCAAACCCTTGGCAGTTCCAGAAGCGAATCTTGACATTAAACGAAGACAACAGAAATGAGATTTCTGAGAACAGTAAAAGAGTGAACCAGGGGAGATTTAATAAAAAATCTCATGTGTTCCATTCACATAGCTTTCTCTACATCTCTGTAACAAATTATTGTTCAAAAAGATTCTTCTTCTATTTACTTCAGGCTAATCAACAAAAAATAGCAGAATAGTCTTATTACTTGCTTGCTTGTAAGTAGAAGTGAAATAAGGGCGTAACATAGGTTAAAGTGAAAGCCAAAAGCTGGTTGCTATGTGACTGATGTTCCTTTGTTTGTGTGGACAGCAGTTGACAAATTCCTGTATGAGAAAAGTATGTTTTTCAAAGCTGAAATCAAAATCAAGGAATACCTCAGAACAAAAAATGGCATACATATGACATAGATTGTGTGTATTAACGTGCTCTACATTTTCTGTGTAGTAAATTTTTGTCTATCACTTACGGTTTACCAGTTATACAAAATTCAGAAAATCCATCCAGAATAAAAATGTCTTCACAGGCTAATGCCAAAAAATTCAAAATATACATTTTTTCTCGTGTAAATATCTTAAATGCAAGACATCTTAATGAAAATCGTTACAGCTATTTTTGAGAAAATCAAAATTTTCGATTTTTTTTTCCATGTAAATGGTAGCTGGGGATGGGGGAATTTTCTTGAAAATCTTGGTGTCTCATTCTTGGAAGATACTGAACTTAAATATCAACTTTGGTGTTTAAAAATCTTTTCGTTTTTGAGCTATGCTCCCGCCCCCCACCACACACGCACCTACATAGCACTTCACCCAACATTTTCAAACCGAGGGTCTCCTGTATCCCAAAAAAACAACACATTTATAGAAAAAGTTCCATGTACGGTGTGTGTGAGTGAGTCCGTGTGTCCATAAATACGATAATTCAAAAACGAAAAGTCGGTAAATACCAAACTTGGTATTTAAGTTCAGTATTTTCCAGGAATGCGATACGAAGATTTTGAGAAAAATCCCTCGACCCCAAACTACCCTTTACATAGAACATTTTTCAAATATTTTGATTTTCTCAAATTTTGATTAAAGTATCGCATATTAAAGATATTTACCTGACAAATAAAAAGTATACCTATTTTCAATTTTCTCGGAATAGCCTTTGAAGACATCTTTAGTCTCGACACATTTTGCATAACTGGTAAACCGTAAGAGATAGACAAAAGCATACTGAATAGAAAATGTAGAGCACGTTAAAACACACAATTTATGTTATATACATTTTTTTCGTAGAGTTGATCATTTTTTAGAGATTCCTTGTTATTGGTTTCAGCTTTAAGAAACTTATACTTTTCTCATACAGGAATTTGTCAACTGCTGTCCACACAAACAAAGGAACTTCAGTCACATAGCAACCAGCTTTTGACTATCACTTCACTTTAACCTATGTTACTCCCTTATTTCACTTCTACTTACAAGGAAGCAAGTAATAAGACTATTTCTATTTTTTGTCGATTAGCATGAAGTAAATAGAAGAATACGATTTTAACAATAATTTGTAGCAGAGATGTAGAGAAAGTCATGTGAATGAAATACATCAAATTTTTCTAAAAACATTTTTTTTTATTCAGTATTTCCGGTGCAATTTCGGTATTGAATTTTTGGGTGTAAATACCTTCTCTATACACTATATGCGTAGTAGTGCAGAGATGAAGCGGAAACGTGAGTAACGGTGCTCGAGGAGAGTGCTGGGAATCCCACGTGACCATGAATGAACAGTAACGGGCGGACAGAAAAACACTTTTGTGTCTTAATTTCCTTGCTTAATAAAGATTACAAACGGAGAGTAAGGTGGCTCACAGAGACGACCTATTGTGACGTAGCATTACTGTCTCTGGCTTATTGCTCGCTTCCTTGTATGTAGAAGGGAAATGAGGGAGTACCATAGGTTAAAGCTGGTTGCTATGTGACTGAAGTTCCTTTGTTTGTATGGACACGAGTTGACAAATTCCTGTATGAGAAAAGTATACGTTTTTTAAAGCTGAAACCAATAACAAGTCAAAAACGATGAACTCCACGAAAAATATGTATATAACATAAATTGTGTGTTTTAACGTGCTCTACATTTTTTGTGTGTTATTAAGTTTTTGTCTATCTCTTACGGTTTAGCAGTTATGCAAAATACCGTAGAATCCATCCAGAATAAAGTAGTCTTCAGAAGCTATTCCCAGAAATTTCAAGATATACATTTTATTTGTCGGGTAAATATCTTTAATATACGATATTTTAATCAAAATCGTTACAGCCATTTTTGAGAAAATCAAAATTTTCGAAAATTGTTCCATGTAAAGCGTAGTTAGGAATGGGAGGATTTTTTTTAAAATCTTCGTGTCGCATCCTTGGAAGATACTGAACTTAAGTACCAAGTTTGGTATTTAACGGAATTTTCGTTTTTGAGCTATACTCTCCACACACACATGCGGACCTAAAACATGTACTTCCGTTCAGATCTCGGTATTGAATTTTTGGGTACAATTCCTTCTCTATACATGTACGTGTAGAGAAAACAAATATTTTATTGTTTCGGGCTCCTTGCAATAAAACTTGATTCAGGTTCTTCCCCTGTGGACAGAGTATTGTATCATTTCGGTGCTTTGCTTCAGAAACAACTCGTTGTTTGTAATTTCTTTACGTTGGGTTAAAATCGGTTTATTTTCCTCAAACACACACACACACACACACACACACTTTTTAGGGGCTAGAGCATAATTCTAGTTAAAGAGAAATTCCCCGCCCCAGCCGGGAATCGAACCCGGGACCATGGAGGCAGTTACATTGATTTTTCTTTTGTCTGATCTGTTACTTTCTCTACATGTACCTACTATGTACATAGTGTATAGAGAAGGTATTGTAATGTACCCAAAAATTCAATACCAATATTTTATTTTTAGAAAAATGTCGGTGTGTATGTTTGTGAGTCTGTCTTCTGTCAGTGTGTGTGTGTGTGTAGCATAGCTCAAAAATAAAAAGTCCTTTAAATACAAACTTGTTATTTAAGTTCAGGGATGCGACACGAAGCTTTTCAAGAAAATCCCCATCCCCAACTACCCTTTACATGGAAAATTTTTTGAAAATATTTATTTTCTCAGAAATGGCTCTAAGATTTTGATTAAAATATAGGCCGAGTGGTTAGACCACTCGCCTCTCACCTACACGGCCGGGGTTCGATCCCAAGCGACCGCATGTGAGATTTGTGGTGGACAAAGCGGAGCTGGGGCGGGTTTTCTCTGGGTTCTCTGGTTTCCCCCGCCATCGCATTCCACCGGTGCTCCATCTTCATTCATGTATTATCAGTGTCACCGCCTGTGGTGCCATAAGTAGCTAAAGCGGGCGTTAAGCACTACCAAAATATCGTATATTAAAGATATTTACCTGACAAATAAAATGAATACCTTGAATTTTCTGGGAATAGCGTCTGAAGGGTACTTTATTCTGAATGAATGTGTATAACTGGTAAAGCATAAGAGACAAAAACCTAGCCAACAAAAAGTGTACAGAATGTTAAAACACAATTTATGTCATACATATTTTGTTCGTGGAGTTGACTGCTTTTGATTTCAGCTTTAAAAAAGTTATACTTTTCTCATACAGGAATTTGCCAACTCGTGTCCATACAAACAAAGAAACTTCAGTCACATAGCAACCAGCTTTTGACTATCACTTTAACCTATGGTACTCCCTTATTTCGCTTCTACTTACAAGGAAGCAAGTAATAAGACTATTTGTGTTAATTTTTTCTCGATTAGCATGAAGTAAATAGAAGCATAATCTTTAAACAATAATTTGTTGCAGAGATGTAGAGAAAGTCATGTGAATGGAACATGTCAATTTTATATATTTACTATATCTAAATTTTAAAACAGAAGGTAGCTTTGTGAAGTATCAGTGACGAGATGTGCACATTTAGAACAAAATAGCTTGACGTTTTACTGTGTAAACGTCGCCACAGCAGTAATTGGTTAACCGACACACACCAGGCAACAGTTAACCATACATTCTTCCATTTTCATCTAATCATCACAAATCTTAACTTTAGTTGGCATTTTTAAATATTAATATTATTGCCGTAATGTTGTAACATATTTTAAAATTCCAACCAAAGTTAAGAGAGTACTAACACGTTAATGACTTTTTTTTGTAAGGTATGTTGGTATTTTAATTAAATGTGTGTTAAGGTTGTTTTGTAATGTAAGCGTCGCAACATAACTTCCTTATACTGAAGAAACCACTAACATTACATTATAACGTAGTACTGCAGAAACGCTTATGCAGCTTATATTTCAGTCGATAATTCGTTAGTAAACGTCTTTAATTCTTTACAAGCCAAAATCAATCACCGATTGCCAAATCTTTAAATGGCTACTTATACTCACATGATTTTCTCTACCTGCTCTACAAATAAACTTCTTACAAAAGAGTATTCTTCTTTGTACACAATGCTAATCGAGATAAACATTAGCAGAATGTTGTTATTACTTAGTTCCTTATAAGTAGAAGGGAAATAAGAGAATACACTAGGATAAAGTGATAGTCAAATGTTTTAAAACGTGGTTGTTATGGCAATGAAATCCGTTGTGTGGCCAGGAGAAATGTGTAAGTGTTTTAAAACAGAAACTAATAACAAGGAATATCTCGAAAACGGCCAACTCCAGGTAAAAATGTGACATAAAGTCGGCTCTTTAACGTGATCCACATTTTTGTGCAAAAAGTTTTTGTCTATCCCTTACCATTTACTAGTTATGCAACGTTAAAAAAATAAAAATCACTGAGAATAAAGTAGTCTTCACACATTATTCCCAAAATATTCAAGATATACACTTTATTTGTGATGCAAATGACTTTAAAATGTGTTATTTTAATCAAAATCATTACAGCCGTTTTTGAGAAAATGAAAACTTAAAACACTTTTCCATGTAAAGGGTATTTTGTGATCTTCGCGTCCCATCCCTAGAAGATACCAAGTTTGGTATTCCACAGCAATGCTGTCCACAGACACGTGGAGAGTGACGTTCTTCAGATTTCCAATAAAACAGTCAGTTCAAACGATGGACGAGAAATACAACAATTAGGAGCTACCCAGGACATAGATAAGCTGTAATCTTGGATTGTTGACTCCGAAACAACTGACTGCAGCGCACGAGCACAGAAATGCTACAATGGGTATTTTAAGCACGTACATACTTAATTTTAATTGTATACAATCTTTGCGGATGTACAGGCTCTTTAGACATGGTCAACGAAAAAGTAAACCATTATAAACTTTAAGACCTGAATATCCAATCAGATGTAGCTACACCAGCGCCATCTCGATTCAGTTCGCTCACCTGCACTGGTTCGAATACAGCTTCCAGGTTACCAAATATCTCAAGAACATTCCCCATCATTATGAGTTACCAACCTGTACGAGGGGCGACTGATAATTCCCGGGCTTCCCAATGAAAACAGCATTGAAAAAAAAATGTTTTTTGCTTTATTTGTCAACATAATCTCCAGAAAGGCTGACATTTGTCATATCGGTGTTCTAATTTAATTAAACCATCTCTGTAGTGCGATTTATCAAGGTCCTCAAAATAGCTGTTTACCGCATCAATGACCTCCTCGTTGCTGTGAAATCTTCGCCCTCCAAGATATGTTTTGAAGTTTGGGAACAGGTGGTAGTCACTGGGTGCTAGATCTGGCGAATAGGGTGCATGTTCAACCAATTCCAACTTTAATTCCCACATTATTCCCATTGCAATGACTGAACGGTGGGCCGGAGCTTTGTCGTGATGAAACAAGATTTTTTTTCTTTGCCAAATGAGGTCTTTTTCTTTTCACCTCATCACTCAAACGTTGCAGTAAGCTTGCGTAGTAGTCACCAGTGATACCATCCCTGAAAACACTCGCCACAACCTTGTTACCTGACAAAATTGACTTTGTCTTTTTGGAGTTGCTTCACCTGGCGCAATCCACTGTTTTCTTCAGTGATTTACTTTCTGGAATGTAGTGATGTATTCAAGTTTCATCGGTGGTGATAAGCCGTCTCAAAATTCACAGGGATTTTTACGGTAGATCTCCATATTCTTAACAGAAATAGTTTTTCTTTGCAGCTTTTGATCAGGTGTCAATAAACGCAGCACCCAACTTGCACAGACCTTGTGAAAGCCCAAAACATTACTTAAAATATTACCTGCACCTCTTTTGTATGTTTACAGCCTCTGCTATCTCAAACAACTTTACTCTGCGGTCTTCCAGTACTAAACGATGAATTTTTTCAATGATCTCTGGAGTTGTCACTTCTACAGGGCGTCCAGAGCGAGGCTCATCACTAGTGCTCGTACGTCCCACTTTAAACTCTGCAACCCACCTTTTAATTATTGAGTACTAGCTGCCCGCCCCGGCTTCGCACGGGTGGTGCACCTAACAAAAACAACTCAGACAACATCTTCCGTTTACAGTACGATCATGCAATGAAATAAAAGTACAATTAAATAATTTGACAGCACATTATTGTAATGCCTTGTAATGTACAGTTTTCCTTCCGGAGAGAAAAAAAATAGCGCCGATAGTTTGCCGACTCTCGAGCAAGCAACGTACAACAATCGAAAAACACAATTCAAGGTATATTACACATTCTTGTAACGATTGATCTTAGGATTTATTGCCATTGCAAATGCAAGGCGCGCTTAAATTCAAAACGAAAGTCGGTTGACATTAGTGGTGTTCTTGGAATAAGTATATCCTCGCCTTTAACATTCCCACGTTATAGTAACTTAAATCAAAAATTTCATAATTTTTTAAACAGTGAGTTTGTTCTGCTGCATATTTCGAACAGCGTTGGCAACCAAGATGTCGTTGGCATAATAACAGTAATGGCAGCTCATCCATAGTGTGGCGGGTATACACTGACATAATAACAGTAATGGCAGCACATCCATAGTGTGGTGAGTATACGTTGACATAATAACAGTAATGGCAGCACATCCATAGTGTGGTGAGTATACGCTGACATAATAACAGTAATGGCAGCACATACATAGTGTGGCGGGTATACGCTGACATAATAACAGTAATGGCAGCACATACATAGTGTGGCGGGTATACGCTGACATAATAACAGTAACGGCAGCACATACATAGTGTTGTTGGGTATACGCTGACATAATAACAGTAATGGCAGCACATCCATAGTGTGGTGGGTATACACTGACATAATAACAGTAATGGCAGCACATACATAGTGTGGTGGGCATACACTGACATAATAACAGTAATGGCAGCACATACATGGTGTGGCGGGTATACACTGACATAATAACAGTAATGGCAGCACATACATGGTGTGGCGGGTATACACTGACATAATAACAGTAATGGCAGCACATACATGGTGTGGCGGATATACGCTGACATAATAACAGTAATGGCAGCTCATCCATAGTGTGGTGGGTATACGCTGACATAACAGTAATGGCAGCACATAGTGTGGTGAGTATACACTGACATAATAACAGTAATGGCAGCATATCCATAGTGTGGCGGGTATACACTGACATAATAACAGTAATGGCAGCATATACATAGTGTGGTGAGTATACACTGACATAATAACAGTAATGGCACACATACATAGTGTGGCGGGTATACGCTGACATAATAACAGTAATGGCAGCACATAGTGTGGCGGGTATACGCTGACATAATAACAGTAATGGCAGCACATAGTGTGGTGAGTATACGCTGACATAATAACAGTAATGGCAGCACATACATAGTGTGGTGGGTATACACTGACATAATAACAGTAATGGCAGCACATCCATAGTGTGGCGGGTATACACTGACATAATAACAGTAATGGCAGCACATACATAGTGTGGCGGGTATACACTGACATAATAACAGTAATAGCACACATACATAGTGTGGCGGGTATACACTGACATAATAACAGTAATGGAAGCACATACATAGTGTGGCGGGTATACACTGACATAATAACATTAATGGCACACATACATAGTGTGGCGGGTATACACTGACATAATAACATTAATGGCACACATACATAGTGTGGCGGGTATACGCTGACATAATAACATTAATGGCACACATACATAGTGTGGCGGGTATACGCTGACATAATAACATTAATGGCAGCACATACATAGTGTGGCGGGTATACGCTGACATAATAACATTAATGGCACACATACATAGTGTGGCGGGTATACACTGACATAATAACATTAATGGCAGCACATACATAGTGTGGCGGGTATACACTGACATAATAACATTAATGGCACACATACATAGTGTGGCGGGTATACGCTGACATAATAACAGTAATGGCAGCATATCCATAGTGTGGTGAGTATACGCTTACATAATAACAGTAATGGCAGCACATCGATAGTGTGGTGAGTATACACTGACATAATAACAGTAATGGCAGCACATCCATAGTGTGGTGGGTATACACTGACATAATAACAGTAATGGCAGCACATCGATAGTGTGGTGAGTATACACTGACATAATAACAGTAATGGCAGCACATCCATAGTGTGGTGAGTATACGCTGACATAATAACAGTAATGGCAGTACATCGATAGTGTGGCGGGTATACGCTGACATAATAACAGTAATGGCAGCATATCCATAGTGTGGTGAGTATACGCTTACATAATAACAGTAATGGCAGCACATCGATAGTGTGGTGAGTATACACTGACATAATAACAGTAATGGCAGCACATCCATAGTGTGCTGAGTATACGCTGACATAATAACAGTAATGGCAGTACATCGATAGTGTGGCGGGTATACGCTGACATAATAACAGTAATGGCAGCATATCCATAGTGTGGTGAGTATACGCTTACATAATAACATTAATGGCAGCACATCCATAGTGTGGTGAGTATACGCTGACATAATAACAGTAATGGCAGCACATACATAGTGTGGCGGGTATACGCTGACATAATAACAGTAATGGCAGCACATACATAGTGTGGTGAGTATACGCTTACATAATAACAGTAATGGCAGCACATCCATAGTGTGGTGAGTATACGCTGACATAATAACAGTAATGACAGCACATACATAGTGTGGCGGGTATACGCTGACATAATAACAGTAATGGCAGCACATCCATAGTGTGGTGGGTATACACTGACATAATAACAGTAATGGCAGCACATCCATAGTGTGGTGAGTATACGCTGACATAATAACAGTAATGACAGCACATCCATAGTGTGGCGGGTATACGCTGACATAATAACAGTAATGGCAGCACATCGATAGTGTGGTGAGTATACACTGACATAATAACAGTAAAGGCAGCACATCCATAGTGTGGTGAGTATACGCTGACATAATAACAGTAATGACAGCACATCCATAGTGTGGCGGGTATACGCTGACATAATAACAGTAATGGTAGCACATCCATAGTGTGGTGGGTGTACACTGACATAATAACAGTAATGGCAGCACATCCATAGTGTGGCGGGTATACGCTGACATAATAACAGTAATGGCAGCACATCCATAGTGTGGCGGGTATACGCTGATATAATAACAGTAATGGCAGCACATCCATAGTGTGGTGGGTATACGCTGACATAATAACAGTAATGGCAGCACATCCATAGTGTGGTGGGTGTACACCGACATAATAACAGTAATGGCAGCACATGCATAGTGTTGTTGGGTATACGCTGACATAATAACAGTAATGGCAGCACATCCATAGTGTGGTGGGTATACACTGACATAATAACAGTAATGGCAGCACATACATAGTGTGGTGGGCATACACTGACATAATAACAGTAATGGCAGCACATACATGGTGTGGCGGGTATACACTGACATAATAACAGTAATGGCAGCACATACATGGTGTGGCGGGTATACGCTGATATAATAACAGTAATGGCAGCACATCCATAGTGTGGCGGGTATACGCTGACATAATAACAGTAATGGCAGCACATCCATAGTGTGGTGGGTATACGCTGACATAATAACAGTAATGACAGCACATCCATAGTGTGGCGGGTATACGCTGACATAATAACAGTAATGACAGCACATCCATAGTGTGGCGGGTATACGCTGACATAATAACAGTAATGACAGCACATACATAGTGTGGTGAGTATACGCTGACATAAAACAGTAATGACAGCACATCCATAGTGTGGCGGGTATACGCTGACATAATAACAGTAATGGCAGCACATCCATAGTGTGGGGGGTATACGCTGACATAGAACAGTAATGGCAGCACATCGATAGTGTGGTGGGTATACGCTGACATAAAACAGTAATGGCAGCACATAAATAGTGTGGTGGGTTTACGCTGACATAATAACAGTAATGGCAGCACATCCATGGTGTGGCGGGTATACGCTGACATAATAACAGTAATGGCAGCACATCCATGGTGTGGTGGGTATACGCTGACATAATAACATTAATGCCAGCACATCCATGGTGTGGTGGGTATACGCTGACATAATAACAGTAATGGCAGCTCATCCATAGTGTGGCGGGTATACGCTGACATAATAACAGTAATGGCAGCACATCCATAGTGTGGCGGATATACGCTGACATAATAACAATAATGCCTGCACATCCATAGTGTGGTGGGTATACACTGACATAATAACAGTAATGGCAGCATATCCATAGTGTGGTGGGTATACGCTGACATAATAACCGTAATGGCAGCATATCCATAGTGTGGTGGGTATACGCTGACATAATAACAGTAATGGCAGCACATACATAGTGTGGCGGGTATACGCTGACATAATAACAGTAACGGCAGCACATCCATAGAGTGGCGGGTATACGCTGACATAATAACAGTAATGGCAGCACATGCATAGTGTGGCGGGTATACGCTGACATAATAACAGTAATGGCAGCACATCCATAGTGTGGCGGGTATACGCTGACATAATAGCAGTAATGGCAGCACATCCATAGTGTGGCGGGTATACGCTGACATAATAACAGTAATGGCAGCACATCCATAGTGTGGCGGGTATACGCTGACATAATAACAGTAATGGCAGCACATACATAGTGTGGCGGGTATACGCTGACATAATAACAGTAATGGCAGCACATCCATAGTGTGGCGGGTATACGCTGACATAATAACAGTAATGGCAGCACATACATAGTGTGGTGGGTATACGCTGACATAACAGTAATGGCAGCACATCCATAGTGTGGCGGGTATACGCTGACATAATAACAGTAATGGCAGCACATCCATAGTGTGGCGGGTATACGCTGACATAATAACAGTAATGGCAGCACATACATAGTGTGGTGGGTATACGCTGACATAATAACAGTAATGGCAGCACATCCATAGTGTGGCGGGTATACGCTGACATAATAACAGTAATGGCAGCACATCCATAGTGTGGCGGGTATACGCTGACATAATAACAGTAATGGCAGCACATCCATAGTGTGGTGAGTATACACTGACATAATAACAGTAATGGCAGCACATCCATAGTGTGGTGAGTATACGCTGACATAATAACAGTAATGGCAGCACATCCATAGTGTGGCGGGTATACGCTGACATAATAACAGTAATGGCAGCACATCAATAGTGTGGCGGGTATACACTGACATAATAACAGTAATGGCAGCACATCCATAGTGTGGCGGGTATACGCTGACATAATAACAGTAATGGCAGCACATCCATAGTGTGGTGAGTATACACTGACATAATAACAGTAATGGCAGCACATCCATAGTGTGGCGGGTATACACTGACATAATAACAGTAATGGCAGCACATCCATAGTGTGGCGGGTATACGCTGACATAATAACAGTAATGGCAGCACATCCATAGTGTGGCGGGTATACGCTGACATAATAACAGTAATGGCAGCACATCCATAGTGTGGTGAGTATACACTGACATAATAACAGTAATGGCAGCACATCGATAGTGTGGTGGGTATACGCTGACATAATAACAGTAATGGCAGCACATCGATAGTGTGGTGAGTATACGCTGACATAATAACAGTAATGGCAGCACATCCATAGTGTAGCGGGTATACGCTGACATAATAACAGTAATGGCAGCATATCCATAGTGTGGCGGGTATACGCTGACATAATAACAGTAATGGCAGCACATCCATAGTGTGGTGAGTATACACTGACATAATAACAGTAATGGCAGCATATCCATAGTGTGGCGGGTATACGCTGACATAATAACAGTAATGGCAGCACATCCATAGTGTGGTGAGTATACACTGACATAATAACAGTAATGGCAGCACATCCATAGTGTGGTGAGTATACGCTGACATAATAACAGTAATGGCAGCACATCCATAGTGTGGCGGGTATACGCTGACATAATAACAGTAATGGCAGTACATCCATAGTGTGGTGAGTATACACTGACATAATAACAGTAATGGCAGCACATCCATAGTGTGGCGGGTATACACTGACATAATAACAGTAATGGCAGCACATCCATAGTGTGGTGAGTATACGCTGACATAATAACAGTAATGGCAGCACATTCATAGTGTGGTGAGTATACACTGACATAATAACAGTAATGGCAGCACATCGATAGTGTGGTGAGTATACGCTGACATAATAACAGTAATGGCAGCACATACATAGTGTGGTGAGTATACACTGACATAATAACAGTAATGGCAGCACATCCATAGTGTGGTGAGTATACACTGACATAATAACAGTAATGGCAGCACATCGATAGTGTGGTGAGTATACACTGACATAATAACAGTAATGGCAGCACATACATAGTGTGGTGGGTATACGCTGACATAATAACAGTAATGGCAGCACATCCATAGTGTGGCGGGTATACGCTGACATAATAACAGTAATGGCAGCACATCCATAGTGTGGCGGGTATACGCTGACATAATAACAGTAATGGCAGCACATCCATAGTGTGGTGAGTATACACTGACATAATAACAGTAATGGCAGCACATCCATAGTGTGGTGAGTATACGCTGACATAATAACAGTAATGGCAGCACATCCATAGTGTGGCGGGTATACGCTGACATAATAACAGTAATGGCAGCACATCAATAGTGTGGCGGGTATACACTGACATAATAACAGTAATGGCAGCACATCCATAGTGTGGCGGGTATACGCTGACATAATAACAGTAATGGCAGCACATCCATAGTGTGGTGAGTATACACTGACATAATAACAGTAATGGCAGCACATCCATAGTGTGGCGGGTATACACTGACATAATAACAGTAATGGCAGCACATCCATAGTGTGGCGGGTATACGCTGACATAATAACAGTAATGGCAGCACATCCATAGTGTGGCGGGTATACGCTGACATAATAACAGTAATGGCAGCACATCCATAGTGTGGTGAGTATACACTGACATAATAACAGTAATGGCAGCACATCGATAGTGTGGTGGGTATACGCTGACATAATAACAGTAATGGCAGCACATCGATAGTGTGGTGAGTATACGCTGACATAATAACAGTAATGGCAGCACATCCATAGTGTAGCGGGTATACGCTGACATAATAACAGTAATGGCAGCATATCCATAGTGTGGCGGGTATACGCTGACATAATAACAGTAATGGCAGCACATCCATAGTGTGGTGAGTATACACTGACATAATAACAGTAATGGCAGCATATCCATAGTGTGGCGGGTATACGCTGACATAATAACAGTAATGGCAGCACATCCATAGTGTGGTGAGTATACACTGACATAATAACAGTAATGGCAGCACATCCATAGTGTGGTGAGTATACGCTGACATAATAACAGTAATGGCAGCACATCCATAGTGTGGCGGGTATACGCTGACATAATAACAGTAATGGCAGTACATCCATAGTGTGGTGAGTATACACTGACATAATAACAGTAATGGCAGCACATCCATAGTGTGGCGGGTATACACTGACATAATAACAGTAATGGCAGCACATCCATAGTGTGGTGAGTATACGCTGACATAATAACAGTAATGGCAGCACATACATAGTGTGGTGAGTATACACTGACATAATAACAGTAATGGCAGCACATCGATAGTGTGGTGAGTATACGCTGACATAATAACAGTAATCGCAGCACATACATAGTGTGGTGAGTATACACTGACATAATAACAGTAATGGCAGCACATCCATAGTGTGGTGAGTATACACTGACATAATAACAGTAATGGCAGCACATCGATAGTGTGGTGAGTATACACTGACATAATAACAGTAATGGCAGCACATACATAGTGTGGTGAGTATACACTGACATAATAACAGTAATGGCAGCACATCCATAGTGTGGTGAGTATACACTGACATAATAACAGTAATGGCAGCACATCGATAGTGTGGTGAGTATACGCTGACATAATAACAGTAATGGCAGCACATAGTGTGGCGGGTATACGCTGACATAATAACAGTAATGGCAGCACATAGTGTGGCGGGTATACGCTGACATAATAACAGTAATGGCAGCGCATCCATAGTGAGATGGGTATACGCTGATATAATAACAGTAATGGCAGCACATCCATAGTGTGGTGGGTATACGCTGATATAATAACAGTAATGGCAGCACATCCATAGTGTGGTGAGTATACACTGACATAATAACAGTAATGGCAGCATATCCATAGTGTGGTGGGTATACGCTGACATAATAACAGTAATGGCAGTACATCGATAGTGTGGCGGGTATACACTGACATAATAACAGTAATGGCAGCACATCCATAGTGTGGCGGGTATACACTGACATAATAACAGTAATGGCAGCACATACATAGTGTGGCGGGTATACGCTGACATAATAACAGTAATGGCAGTACATCGATAGTGTGGCGGGTATACGCTGACATAATAACAGTAATGGCAGTACATCGATAGTGTGGCGGGTATACGCTGACATAATAACAGTAATGGCAGCACATCCATAGTGTGGCGGGTATACGCTGACATAATAACAGTAATGGCAGCACATCCATAGTGTGGTGGGTATACATTGACATAATAACAGTAATGGCAGCACATCCATAGTGTGGTGAGTATACGCTGACATAATAACAGTAATGGCAGCACATCCATAGTGTGGTGAGTATACACTGACATAAAACAGTAATGACAGCACATCCATAGTGTGGTGAGTATACACTGACATAATAACAGTAATGGCAGCACATCCATAGTGTGGTGAGTATACGCTGACATAATAACAGTAATGGCAGCACATCCATAGTGTGGTGAGTATACACTGACATAATAACAGTAATGGCAGCACATCCATAGTGTGGTGGGTATACACTGACATAATAACAGTAATGGCAGCACATCCATAGTGTGGTGAGTATACGCTGACATAATAACAGTAATGACAGCACATCCATAGTGTGGCGGGTATAGGCTGACATAATAACAGTAATGGCAGCACATCGATAGTGTGGTGAGTATACACTGACATAATAACAGTAATGGCAGCACATCCATAGTGTGGTGAGTATACGCTGACATAATAACAGTAATGACAGCACATCCATAGTGTGGCGGGTATACGCTGACATAATAACAGTAATGGTAGCACATCCATAGTGTGGTGGGTGTACACTGACATAATAACAGTAATGGCAGCACATCCATAGTGTGGCGGGTATACGCTGACATAATAACAGTAATGGCAGCACATCCATAGTGTGGCGGGTATACGCTGACATAATAACAGTAATGGCAGCACATCCATAGTGTGGTGGGTATACGCTGACATAATAACAGTAATGGCAGCACATCCATAGTGTGGTGGGTGTACACTGACATAATAACAGTAATGGCAGCACATCCATAGTGTGGCGGGTATACGCTGACATAATAACAGTAATGGCAGCACATCCATAGTGTGGCGGGTATACGCTGATATAATAACAGTAATGGCAGCACATCCATAGTGAGGTGGGTATACGCTGACATAATAACAGTAATGGCAGCACATCCATAGTGTGGTGGGTATACGCTGACATAATAACAGTAATGCCAGCACATCCATAGTGTGGCGGGTATACGCTGATATAATAACAGTAATGGCAGCACATCCATAGTGTGGCGGGTATACACTGACATAATAACAGTAATGGCAGCACATCCATAGTGTGGTGGGTATACGCTGACATAATAACAGTAATGACAGCACATCCATAGTGTGGCGGGTATACGCTGACATAATAACAGTAATGACAGCACATCCATAGTGTGGCGGGTATACGCTGACATAATAACAGTAATGACAGCACATACATAGTGTGGTGAGTATACGCTGACATAAAACAGTAATGACAGCACATCCATAGTGTGGCGGGTATACGCTGACATAATAACAGTAATGGCAGCACATCCATAGTGTGGGGGGTATACGCTGACATAAAACACTAATGGCAGCACATCGATAGTGTGGAGGGTATACGCTGACATAAAACAGTAATGGCAGCACATAAATAGTGTGGTGGGTATACGCTGACATAATAACAGTAATGGCAGCACATCCATGGTGTGGCGGGTATACGCTGACATAATAACAGTAATGGCAGCACATCCATGGTGTGGTGGGTATACGCTGACATAATAACAGTAATGCCAGCACATCCATGGTGTGGTGGGTATACGCTGACATAATAACAGTAATGGCAGCTCATCCATAGTGTGGCGGGTATACGCTGACATAATAACAGTAATGGCAGCACATCCATAGTGTGGCGGATATACGCTGACATAATAACAATAATGCCTGCACATCCATAGTGTGGTGGGTATACACTGACATAATAACAGTAATGGCAGCATATCCATAGTGTGGTGGGTATACGCTGACATAATAACCGTAATGGCAGCATATCCATAGTGTGGTGGGTATACGCTGACATAATAACAGTAATGGCAGCACATACATAGTGTGGCGGGTATACGCTGACATAATAACAGTAACGGCAGCACATCCATAGAGTGGCTGGTATACGCTGACATAATAACAGTAATGGCAGCACATACATAGTGTGGCGGGTATACGCTGACATAATAACAGTAATGGCAGCACATCCATAGTGTGGCGGGTATACGCTGACATAATAACAGTAATGGCAGCACATCCATAGTGTGGCGGGTATACGCTGACATAATAACAGTAATGGCAGCACATACATAGTGTGGCGGGTATACGCTGACATAATAACAGTAATGGCAGCACATCCATAGTGTGGCGGGTATACGCTGACATAATAACAGTAATGGCAGCACATACATAGTGTGGTGGGTATACGCTGACATAACAGTAATGGCAGCACATCCATAGTGTGGCGGGTATACGCTGACATAATAACAGTAATGGCAGCACATCCATAGTGTGGCGGGTATACGCTGACATAATAACAGTAATGGCAGCACATACATAGTGTGGTGGGTATACGCTGACATAATAACAGTAATGGCAGCACATCCATAGTGTGGCGGGTATACGCTGACATAATAACAGTAATGGCAGCACATCCATAGTGTGGCGGGTATACGCTGACATAATAACAGTAATGGCAGCACATCCATAGTGTGGTGAGTATACACTGACATAATAACAGTAATGGCAGCAAATCCATAGTGTGGTGAGTATACGCTGACATAATAACAGTAATGGCAGCACATCCATAGTGTGGCGGGTATACGCTGACATAATAACAGTAATGGCAGCACATCCATAGTGTGGTGAGTATACACTGACATAATAACAGTAATGGCAGCACATCCATAGTGTGGCGGGTATACACTGACATAATAACAGTAATGGCAGCACATCCATAGTGTGGCGGGTATACGCTGACATAATAACAGTAATGGCAGCACATCCATAGTGTGGCGGGTATACACTGACATAATAACAGTAATGGGAGCACATCGATAGTGTGGTGGGTATACGCTGACATAATAACAGTAATGGCAGCACATCGATAGTGTGGTGAGTATACGCTGACATAATAACAGTAATGGCAGCACATCCATAGTGTAGCGGGTATACGCTGACATAGTAACAGTAATGGCAGCATATCCATAGTGTGGCGGGTATACGCTGACATAATAACAGTAATGGCAGCACATCCATAGTGTGGTGAGTATACACTGACATAATAACAGTAATGGCAGCATATCCATAGTGTGGCGGGTATGCGCTGACATAATAACAGTAATGGCAGCACATCCATAGTGTGGTGAGTATACACTGACATAATAACAGTAATGGCAGCACATCCATAGTGTGGTGAGTATACGCTGACATAATAACAGTAATGGCAGCACATCCATAGTGTGGCGGGCATACGCTGACATAATAACAGTAATGGCAGTACATCCATAGTGTGGTGAGTATACACTGACATAATAACAGTAATGGCAGCACATCCATAGTGTGGTGAGTATACACTGACATAATAACAATAATGGCAGCACATCCATAGTGTGGTGAGTATACACTGACATAATAACAGTAATGGCAGCACATCCATAGTTTGGTGAGTATACGCTGACATAATAACAGTAATGGCAGCGCATCCATAGTGTGGCGGGTATACACTGACATAATAACAGTAATGGCAGCACATCCATAGTGTGGTGAGTATACACTGACATAATAACAGTAATGGCAGCACATCCATAGTGTGGCGGGTATACACTGACATAATAACAGTAATGGCAGCACATCCATAGTGTGGTGAGTATACACTGACATAATAACAATAATGGCAGCACATCCATAGTGTGGTGAGTATACACTGACATAATAACAGTAATGGCAGCACATCCATAGTTTGGTGAGTATACGCTGACATAATAACAGTAATGGCAGCGCATCCATAGTGTGGCGGGTATACACTGACATAATAACAGTAATGGCAGCACATCCATAGTGTGGTGAGTATACGCTGACATAATAACAGTAATGGCAGCACATACATAGTGTGGTGAGTATACACTGACATAATAACAGTAATGGCAGCACATCGATAGTGTGGTGAGTATACGCTGACATAATAACAGTAATGGCAGCACATCCATAGTGTGGTGAGTATACACTGACATAATAACAGTAATGGCAGCACATACATAGTGTGGTGAGTATACACTGACATAATAACAGTAATGGCAGCACATCGATAGTGTGGTGAGTATACGCTGACATAATAACAGTAATGGCAGCACATCCATAGTGTGGCGGGTATACACTGACATAATAACAGTAATGGCAGCACATCCATAGTGTGGTGAGTATACACTGACATAATAACAGTAATGGCAGCATATCCATAGTGTGGCGGGTATACGCTGACATAATAACAGTAATGGCAGCACATACATAGTGTGGTGAGTATACGCTGACATAATAACAGTAATGGCAACACATCCATAGTGTAGCGGGTATACGCTGACATAATAACAGTAATGGCAGCATATCCATAGTGTGGCGGGTATACGCTGACATAATAACAGTAATGGCAGCATATCCATAGTGTAGCGGGTATACGCTGACATAATAACAGTAATGGCAGCACATCGATAGTGTGGTGGGTATACGCTGACATAATAACAGTAATGGCAGCACATCCATAGTGTGGCGGGTATACGCTGACATAATAACAGTAATGGCAGCACATCCATGGTGTGGTGGGTATACGCTGACATAATAACAGTAATGGCAGCACATCCATAGTGTGGCGGGTATACACTGACATAATAACAGTAATGCCAGCACATCCATGGTGTGGTGGGTATACGCTGACATAATAACAGTAATGGCAGCACATCCATAGTGTGGCGGGTATACACTGACATAATAACAGTAATGGCAGCACATCCATAGTGTGGTGGGTATACGCTGACATAATAACAGTAATGGCAGCACATCCATAGTGTGGTGGGTATACGCTGACATAATAACAGTAATGGCAGCACATCCATAGTGTGGCGGGTATACTCTGACATAATAACAGTAATGGCAGCACATCCATAGTGTGGCGGGTATACACTGACATAATAACAGTAATGGCAGCACATCGATAGTGTGGCGGGTATACGCTGACATAATAACAGTAATGGCAGCACATCGATAGTGTGGCGGGTATACGCTGACATAATAACAGTAATGGCAGCACATACATAGTATGGCGGGTATACGCTGACATAATAACAGTAATGGCAGCACATACATAGTATGGCGGGTATACGCTGACATAATAACAGTAATGGCAGCACATCCATAGTGTGGTGGGTATACACTGACATAATAACAGTAATGGCAGCACATCCATAGTGTGGTGGGTATACGCTGACATAATAACAGTAATGGCAGCACATACATAGTGTGGTGGGTATACGCTGACATAATAACTGTAATGGCAGCACATCCATAGTGTGGCGGGTATACGCTGACATAATAACAGTAATGGCAGCACATACATAGTGTGGTGGGTATACGCTGACATAATAACAGTAATGGCAGCACATACATAGTGTGGCGGGTATACGCTGACATAATAACAGTAATGGCAGCACATACAGAGTGTGGCGGGTATACGCTGACATAATAACAGTAATGGCAGCACATACATAGTATGGCGGGTATACGCTGACATAATAACAGTAATGGCAGCACATACATAGTGTGGTGGGTATACGCTGACATAATAACAGTAATGGCAGCACATCCATAGTGTGGCGGGTAAACGCTGGTATAGGTAATGAATTACATTAAGGAGAAAGTGACAAAGTAACATTCATGCTTCTTCTGAATCCCTTTCTTTCCTTTACTCCTAACATTTTCCACCTCTTTCTTTATTTTCTTCTATGTCAAAACAGCAATTTCTAAGGCAAACAATGACTCAACTAAAGAACAAGTAGTTCCAGTTAGTTAATTGTTAAGGTTTTATTTCATGATAGCTTTGTGTATTAAATTTATTCATTTAACCCAAAATATTACTTGATCAAATGTATTAAGAACACCGCAAATGTAGTGTGATGGTGACGCAGGTATTTTCATTTTCTTTAGCTAGCTCATGTACCATGTAGCGTCAAATAACCAACATCTGCAATTGGAAGTTGAACCTAAAACGGATTCCGTTATTTTCAGATTCTAAGAAGGGTGAATGGTTATGTGCACAGTTTATAACTTGTTCATTTTAGAGAATTACAACATAAATATACTTATTTCTTTATTTAAACGATGTGACCAAGGGAACGATAGTTAATACACAAGAAATATATTTGATTTTCAGTTAGCTTGCGTCATTGTCTACATAGCCAAGTGAATGACCTTAGCACTGCAGACGAAACAGAGCAGTAGGAACTATAGCCATCTGGTGGCAAATAATAAGTACATATTTCAGAATTTCGTCGCTAGGAAAACTTCTTTATTTTCAACAATAGGCTTCTTTATTTTAAACGAGATGAGTAAAGAAAGGATAGTCAACACATAAAATATATTTGAATTTTACTGCTGCATCATCTCAGCTCGATAAACAGTTGCGTTACTTTAACATTGGATATGGAGGAAAAATTTTACTATAGCCATCTAGTGGCAAATAAATAATTACCTACTGTAGGGGGTCATCGTTAGGAAAACTTCTTTGATTCTTTATTTTAAACGATAGGAGTAAGTAAAGGACAGTTGCGTCACTGTGTCGATAAACTGGTGCGTTACCTTAACACTGAATGGGAAGGGAAATATATAGCAGTACAACGATCATTTAGCAACAAATAACTTCTACCACTGCCATCTGGCGGCCATTAACTGAAAAGCGTTCACTTAGCACGGTTTTTATTCATATTATGATATTTTAAATACTTTCCCGTACTATTTTTAAACATATTTATCTCCACAAACCTGGTCGTGACAATAACGAACGCAACAAAAAAAGAATTGTTCAATTTGATGTAGTCGTTGGGAAGTGATACGCGTACATACATTTCCGGATTCATTTTTATGTAAATATAGATGCAAGGACAAAGTCTTTCAATGTACTGTCCACTTCCTCCTTGATTTCGTTAGGCGTTAAGACTTTCAAATGGAAGCATTTAATCACTGCTCGTTTTTCCAAATCCTCCATTTCTGTGAAAACTTTAAAAGTTGTCTTGTTTAAAATGCTGTCGATGGAAAACTAAACAACTATTGATATGTAACTATGGATACAAGCTAGTCTAGAGTTAAGCTACCGTCTAACAGCCCTAGTGGCGCCATTTCTGTCTGAGGCCCGGGACTTACCAGCCCGAATAACTGACCTAGTGGCGTCATATCTGTGTGAGGCCCTGGACCTACCAGCCCGGGTAACTGGCCTAGTGGCGCCATATCTGTGTTAAGCCCGGGACTTACCAGCCCGATTAACTGACCAAGTGGCGCCATATCTGTGTGAGACCCGGGACTTATCAGCCTGTCTATCTGGCCTAGTGGCGCCATATCTGTGTGAGGCCCGGGACTTATCAGCCCGTCTAACTGCCCTAGTGGCGCCATATCTGTGTGAGGCCCGGGACTTATCAGCCTGTCTAACTGGCCTAGTGGCGCCATATCTGGGTGAGGCCCGTGACTTATCAGCCTGTGTAACTGGCCTAGTGACGACATATCTGTCTGAGGCCCGGGACTTATCAGCCTGTCTAACTGGCTAGTGACGCCATATCTGTGAGAGGACCTGGATTTATCAGCCTGTCTAACTGGCCTAGTGACGACATATCTGTGTGAGGACCTGGACTTATCAGCCTGTCTAACTGGCTAGTGACGCCATATCTGTGTGAGGACCGGGATTTATCAGCCTGTCTAACTGGCCTAGTGACGACCTATCTGTGTGAGGACCTGGATTTATCAGCCTGTCTAACTGGCTAGTGACGCCATATCTGTGTGAGGACCGGGAATTATCAGCCTGTCTAACTGGCCTAGTGACGACATATCTGTCTGACGCCCGGGACTTATCAGCCTGTCTAACTGCCTAGTGACGCCATATCTGTGTGAGGACCTGGACTTATCAGCCTGTCTAACTGGCTAGTGACGCCATAACTGTGTGAGGACCGGGACTTATCAGCCTGTCTAACTGGCCTAGTGACGACATATCTGTCTGAGGCCCGGGACTTATCAGCCTGTCTAACTGGCATAGTGGCACCATATCTGTGTGAGGCCCGGGACTTATCAGCCCGTCTTACTGGCCTAGTGACGCCATATCTGTGTGAGGCCCGGGACTTATCAGCCCGTCTAACTGGCCTAGTGGCGCTACATCTGTTTGTGGCCCGGGACTTATCAGCCTCTCTAACTGGCCTAGTGGCGATATATCTGTGGGAGGCCCGGGACTTATCAGCCCGTCTAACTGGCCTAGTGACGCCATATATGTGTGAGGCCCGGGACTTATCAGCCTGTCTAACTGGCCTAGTGGCGCCATATCTGTGTGAGGCCCGGGACTTATCAGCCCGTCTAACTGGCCTAGTGGCGCTATATATGTTTGTGGCCCGGGACTTATCAGCCTGTCTAACTGGCCTAGTGGCGCTATATCTGTGGGAGGACCAGGACTTATCAGCCCGTCTAACTGGCCTAGTGACGCCATATCTGTGTGAGGCCCGGGACTTATCAGCCTGTCTAACTGGCCTAGTGGCGCCATATCTGTGTGAGGCCAGGGACTTATCAGCCCGTCTAACTGGCCTAGTGGCGCTATATATGTTTGTGGTCCGGGACTTATCAGCCTGTCTAACTGGCCTAGTGGCGCTATATCTGTGGGAGGCCCGGGACTTATCAGCCCGTCTAACTGACATATTCGCGCCATATCTGTGGGAGGCCCGGGACTTATCAGCCTGTCTAACTGGCCTAGTGACGCCATATCTGTGTGAGGCCAGGGACTTATCAGCCTGTCTAACTGACCTAGTGTTGCCATATCTGTGTGACGCCCGGGACTTATCAGCCTGTCTAACTGGTCTAGTGACGCCATATCTGTGTGAGGCCCGGGACTTATCAGCCTGTCTAACTGGCCTAGTGGCGCCATATCTGTGTGAGCCCCGGGACTTATCAGCCTGTCTAACTGACCTAGTGTTGCCATATCTGTGTGACGCCCGGGACTTATCAGCCTGTCTAACTGGTCTAGTGACGCCATATCTGTGTGAGGCCCGGGACTTATCAGCCTGTGTAACTGGCCTAGTGGCGCCATATCTGTGTGAGCCCCGGGACTTATCAGCTCTCCTAACCTGCCTAGTGGCGCCATATCTGTGTGACGCCAGAGAATTATCAGCTCTCCTAACCTGCCTAGTGGCGCCATATCTGTGTGAGCCCCGGGACTTATCAGCTCTCCTAACCTGCCTAGTGGCGCCATATCTGCGTGAGGCCCGGGACTTATCAGCTCTCCTAACTGGCCTAGTGGCGCCATATCTGTCTGAGGCCCGTGACTTATCAGCCTGTGTAACTGGCCTAGTGGCGCCATATCTGTCTGAGGCCCGTGACTTATCAGCCTGTCTAACTGGCCTAGTGACGACATATCTATGTGAGGACCTGGACTTATCAGCCTGTCTAACTGGCCTAGTGACGACATAACTGTCTGAGGCCCGGGACTTATTAGCCTGTCTAACTGGCATAGTGGCGCCATATCTGTGTGAGGCCCGGGACTTATCAGCCCGTCTTACTGGCCTAGTGACGCCATATATGTGTGAGGCCCGGGACTTATCAACCTGTCTAACTGACATAGTGGCGCGATTTATGTGCGAGGCCCGGGACTTATCAGCTCTGCTAACTGACCTAGTGGCGCCATATCTGTGAGTGGCCCGAGACTTATCACCACCCTAACTGGCCTAGTGGCGCCATATCTGTATGAGGCCCGGGATTTACCAGGCCGTCAAACTGGGCTAGAGGCGCCATATCTGTGTGAGGCCCTGGACTTATCAGCACGTCAAACTGGGCTAGTGGCGAAATATCTGGGTGAGGTACGGGACTTATCAGGCTGTCTAACTGGCCTAGTGACGACATATCTGTGTGAGGCCCGGGACTTATCAGCCTGTCTAACTGGCATAGTGGCGCCATATCTGTGTGAGGCCCGGGACTTATCAGCCCGTCTTACTGGCCTAGTGACGCCATATCTGTGTGAGGCCCGGGACTTATCAGCCCGTCTAACTGGCCTAGTGGCGCTACATCCGTTTGTGGCCCGGGACTTATCAGCCTCTCTAACTGGCCTAGTGGCGATATATCTGTGGGAGGCCCGGGACTTATCAGCCCGTCTAACTGGCCTAGTGACGCCATATATGTTTGAGGCCCGGGACTTATCAGCCTGTCTAACTGGCCTAGTGGCGCCATATCTGTGTGAGGCCCGGGACTTATCAGCCCGTCTAACTGGCCTAGTGGCGCTATATATGTTTGTGGCCCGGGACTTATCAGCCTGTCTAACTGGCCTAGTGGCGCTATATCTGTGTGAGGCCCGGGACTTATCAGCCCGTCTAACTGGCCTAGTGACGCCATATCTGTGTGAGGCCCGGGACTTATCAGCCTGTCTAACTGGCCTAGTGACGACATATCTGTCTGAGGCCCGGGACTTATCAGCCCGTCTAACTGGCCTAGTGGCGCTATATATGTTTGTGGTCCGGGACTTATCAGCCTGTCTAACTGGCCTAGTGGCGCTATATCTGTGGGAGGCCCGGGACTTATCAGCCCGTCTAACTGGCCTAGTGACGCCATATCTGTGTGAGGCCCGGGACTTATCAGCCTGTCTAACTGGCCTAGTGGCGCCATATCTGTGTGAGGCCAGGGACTTATCAGCCCGTCTAACTGGCCTAGTGACGCCATATATGTTTGAGGCCCGGGACTTATCAGCCTGTCTAACTGGCCTAGTGGCGCCATATCTGTGTGAGGCCCGGGACTTATCAGCCCGTCTAACTGGCCTAGTGGCGCTATATATGTTTGTGGCCCGGGACTTATCAGCCTGTCTAACTGGCCTAGTGGCGCTATATCTGTGTGAGGCCCGGGACTTATCAGCCCGTCTAACTGGCCTAGTGACGCCATATCTGTGTGAGGCCCGGGACTTATCAGCCTGTCTAACTGGCCTAGTGGCGCCATATCTGTGTGAGGCCCGGGACTTAACAGCCCGTCTAACTGACCTAGTGACGCCACATCTGTGTGACGCCAGAGAATTATCAGCTCTCCTAACCTGCCTAGTGGCGCCATATCTGTGTGAGGCCCGGGACTTATCAGCTCTCCTAACCTGCCTAGTGGCGCCATATCTGTCTGAGGCCCGTGACTTATCAGCCTGTCTAACTGGCCTAGTGACGACATATCTATGTGAGGACCTGGACTTATCAGCCTGTCTAACTGGCCTAGTGGCGCTATATCTGTGGGAGGCCCGGGACTTATCAGCCCGTCTAACTGGCCTAGTGACGCCATATCTGTGTGAGGCCCGGGACTTATCAGCCCGTCTAACTGGCCTAGTGGCGCTATATATGTTTGTGGTCCGGGACTTATCAGCCTGTCTAACTGGCCTAGTGACGCCATATCTGTGTGAGGCCCGGGACTTATCAGCCCGTCTAACTGGCCTAGTGACGCCATATCTGTGTGAGGCCCGGGACTTATCAGCCCGTCTAACTGGCCTAGTGACGCCATATCTGTGTGAGGCCCGGGACTTATCAGCCTGTCTAACTGGCCTAGTGGCACCATATCTGTGTGAGCCCCGGGACTTATCAGCTCTCCTAACTGGCCTAGTGGCGCCATATCTGTGTGAGCCCCGGGACTTATCAGCTCTCCTAACTGACCTAGTGGCGCCATATCTGTGTGAGGCCCGGGACTTATCAGCCTGTCTAACTGACCTAGTGGCGCCATATCTGTGTGAGGCCCGGGACTTATCAGCCCGTCTAACTGGCCTAGTGGCGCCATATCTGTGTGAGCCCCGGGACTTATCAGCTCTCCTAACTGACCTAGTGGCGCCATATCTGTGTGAGGCCCGGGACTTATCAGCCTGTCTAACTGACCTAGTGGCGCCATATCTGTGTGAGGCCCGGGACTTATCAGCCCGTCTAACTGACATAGTGGCGCCATATCTGTGTGACGCCAGAGAATTATCAGCTCTCCTAACCTGCCTAGTGGCGCCATATCTGTGTGAGGCCCGGGACTTATCAGCTCTCCTAACCTGCCTAGTGACGACATATCTATGTGAGGACCTGGACTTATCAGCCCGTCTAACTGACATAGTGACGACATATCTGTCTGAGGCCAGGGAATTATCAGCCTGTCTAACTGGCCTAGTGGCGCCATATCTGTCTGAGGCCCGTGACTTATCAGCCTGTGTAACTGGCCTAGTGACGACATATCTATGTGAGGACCTGGACTTATCAGCCCGTCTAACTGGCCTAGTGTGCCATATCTATGTGACGCCCGGGACTTATCAGCCTGTCTAACTGGCCTAGTGGCGCCATATCTGCGTGAGCCCCGGGACTTATCAGCTCTCCTAACTGGCCTAGTGGCGCCATATCTGTCTGAGGCCCGTGACTTATCAGCCTGTGTAACTGGCCTAGTGGCGCCATATCTGTCTGAGGCCCGTGACTTATCAGCCTGTCTAACTGGCCTAGTGACGACATATCTGTCTGAGGCCCGGGACTTATCAGCTCTCCTAACCTGCCTAGTGGCGCCATATCTGTGTGAGCCCCGGGACTTATCAGCTCTCCTAACCTGCCTAGTGGCGCCATATCTGTGTGAGCCCCGGGACTTATCAGCTCTCCTAACTGGCCTAGTGGCGCCATATCTGTCTGAGGCCCGTGACTTATCAGCCTGTGTAACTGACATAGTGGCGCCATATCTGTGTGAGGCCCGGGACTTATCAGCCTGCCTAACTGACATAGTGGCGCCATATCTGTGTGAGGCCCGGGACTTATCAGCTCTCCTAACTGGCCTAGTGGCGCCATATCTGTCTGAGGCCCGTGACTTATCAGCCTGTGTAACTGACATAGTGACGCCATATCTGTGTGAGGCCCGTGACTTATCAGCCTGTCTAACTGACATAGTGGCGCGATTTATGTGCGAGGCCCGGGACTTATGAACCTGTCTAACTGACATAGTGGCGCCATATCTGTGTGAGCCCCGGGACTTATCAGCTCTCCTAACCTGCCTAGTGGCGCCATATCTGTGTGAGCCCCGGGACTTATCAGCTCTCCTAACCTGCCTAGTGGCGCCATATCTGCGTGAGGCCCGGGACTTATCAGCTCTCCTAACTGGCCTAGTGGCGCCATATCTGTCTGAGGCCCGTGACTTATCAGCCTGTGTAACTGGTCTAGTGGCGCCATATCTGCGTGAGGCCCGGGACTTATCAGCTCTCCTAACTGGCCTAGTGGCGCCATATCTGTCTGAGGCCCGTGACTTATCAGCCCGTCTAACTGACATATTCGCGCCATATCTGTGGGAGGCCCGGGACTTATCAGCCCGTCTAACTGACATATTCGCGCCATATCTGTGGGAGGCCCGTGACTTATCAGCCCGTCTAACTGACATATTCGCGCCATATCTGTGTGAGGCCCGGGACTTATCAGCCCGTCTAACTGACATATTCGCGCCATATCTGTGGGAGGCCCGTGACTTATCAGCCCGTCTAACTGACATATTCGCGCCATATCTGTGTGAGCCCCGGGACTTATCAGCTCTCCTAACCTGCCTAGTGGCGCCATATCTGTGTGAGCCCCGGGACTTATCAGCTCTCCTAACTGGCCTAGTGGCGCCATATCTGTGTGAGCCCCGGGACTTATCAGCTCTCCTAACCTGCCTAGTGGCGCCATATCTGTGTGAGCCCCGGGACTTATCAGCTCTCCTAACCTGCCTAGTGGCGCCATATCTGTGTGAGCCCCGGGACTTATCAGCTCTCCTAACTGGCCTAGTGGCGCCATATCTGTCTGAGGCCCGTGACTTATCAGCCTGTGTAACTGGCCTAGTGGCGCCATATCTGTCTGAGGCCCGTGACTTATCAGCCTGTCTAACTGGCCTAGTGACGACATATCTATGTGAGGACCTGGACTTATCAGCCTGTCTAACTGGCCTAGTGACGACATATCTATCTGAGGCCCGGGACTTATTAGCCTGTCTAACTGGCATAGTGGCGCCATATCTGTGTGAGGCCCGGGACTTATCAGCCCGTCTTACTGGTCTAGTGACGCCATATATGTGTGAGGCCCGGGACTTATGAACCTGTCTAACTGACATAGTGGCGCGATTTATGTGCGAGGCCCGTGACTTATCAGCCTGTGTAACTGACCTAGTGGCGCCATATCTATGAGAGGCCCGAGACTTATCACCACCCTAACTGGCCTAGTGGCGCCATATCTGTATGAGGCCCGGGATTTACCAGGCCGTCAAACTGGGCTAGAGGCGCCATATCTGTGTGAGGCCCTGGACTTATCAGCACGTCAAACTGGGCTAGTGGCGAAATATCTGGGTGAGGTACGGGACTTATCAGCCTGTCTAACTGGCCTAGTGACGACATATCTGTGTGAGGCCCGGGACTTATCAGCCTGTCTAACTGGCATAGTGGCGCCATATCTGTGTGAGGCCCGGGACTTATCAGCCCGTCTTACTGGCCTAGTGACGCCATATCTGTGTGAGGCCCGGGACTTATCAGCCCGTCTAACTGGCCTAGTGGCGCTACATCTGTTTGTGGCCCGGGACTTATCAGCCTCTCTAACTGGCCTAGTGGCGATATATCTGTGGGAGGCCCGGGACTTATCAGCCCGTCTAACTGGCCTAGTGACGCCATATATGTTTGAGGCCCGGGACTTATCAGCCTGTCTAACTGGCCTAGTGGCGCCATATCTGTGTGAGGCCCGGGACTTATCAGCCCGTCTAACTGGCCTAGTGGCGCTATATATGTTTGTGGCCCGGGACTTATCAGCCTGTCTAACTGGCCTAGTGGCGCTATATCTGTGGGAGGACCAGGACTTATCAGCCCGTCTAACTGGCCTAGTGACGCCATATCTGTGTGAGGCCCGGGACTTATCAGCCCGTCTAACTGGCCTAGTGGCGCTATATATGTTTGTGGTCCGGGACTTATCAGCCTGTCTAACTGGCCTAGTGGCGCCATATCTGTGTGAGGCCAGGGACTTATCAGCCCGTCTAACTGGCCTAGTGGCGCTATATATGTTTGTGGTCCGGGACTTATCAGCCTGTCTAACTGGCCTAGTGGCGCTATATCTGTGGGAGGCCCGGGACTTATCAGCCCGTCTAACTGGCCTAGTGGCGCTATATATGTTTGTGGCCCGGGACTTATCAGCCTGTCTAACTGGCCTAGTGGCGCTATATCTGTGTGAGGCCCGGGACTTATCAGCCCGTCTAACTGGCCTAGTGGCGCCATATCTGTGTGAGGCCCGGGACTTATCAGCCTGTCTAACTGGCCTAGTGGCACCATATCTGTGTGAGCCCCGGGACTTATCAGCTCTCCTAACCTGCCTAGTGGCGCCATATCTGTGTGAGCCCCGGGACTTATCAGCTCTCCTAACCTGCCTAGTGGCGCCATATCTGTGTGAGCCCCGGGACTTATCAGCTCTCCTAACCTGCCTAGTGGCACCATATCTGTGTGAGCCCCGGGACTTATCAGCTCTCCTAACCTGCCTAGTGGCGCCATATCTGTGTGAGCCCCGGGACTTATCAGCTCTCCTAACCTGCCTAGTGGCGCCATATCTGTGTGAGCCCCGGGACTTATCAGCTCTCCTAACTGGCCTAGTGGCACCATATCTGTCTGAGGCCCGTGACTTATCAGCCTGTCTAACTGGCCTAGTGACGACATATCTATGTGAGGACCTGGACTTATCAGCCTGTCTAACTGGCCTAGTGACGACATATCTGTCTGAGGCCCGGGACTTATTAGCCTGTCTAACTGGCATAGTGGCGCCATATCTGTGTGAGGCCCGGGACTTATCAGCCCGTCTTACTGGTCTAGTGACGCCATATATGTGTGAGGCCCGGGACTTATGAACCTGTCTAACTGACATAGTGGCGCGATTTATGTGCGAGGCCCGGGACTTATCAGCTCTGCTAACTGACCTAGTGGCGCCATATCTGTGAGAGGCCCGAGACTTATCACCACCCTAACTGGCCTAGTGGCGCCATATCTGTATGAGGCCCGGGATTTACCAGCCCGTCAAACTGGGCTAGAGGCGCCATATCTGTGTGAGGCCCTGGACTTATCAGCACGTCAAACTGGGCTAGTGGCTAAATATCTGGGTGAGGTACGGGACTTATCAGCCTGTCTAACTGGCCTAGTGGCGCCATATCTGTGTGAGGCCCGGGATTTACCAGCCCGTCAAACTGGGCTAGTGGCGCCATATCTATGTGAGGCACTGGATTTATCAGCCCGTCAAACTGGGCTAGTGGCAAAATATCTGGGTGAGGTACGGGACTTATCAGCCTGTCTAACTGCCCTAGTGGCGCCATATCTGTGTGAGGCCCGGGACTTATCAGCCTGTCTAACTGGCCTAATGGCGCCATATATGTGTGAGGCGCGGAACTTATCAGCTAGTAAACTGGCCTAGTGGCGCCATATCTGTGTGAGGCCTGGAACTTATCAGCCCGTCTAACTGGCCTACTGGCGCCATATCTGTGTGAGGCCTAGGACTTTTCAGCCCGTTAACTGGTCTTGTTGCGCCATATCTGTGTGAGGCCCGGGATTTATCAGCCCATCTTACTGGCCTAGTGTCACTAAATCTGTGTGAGGCCCGGGACTTATCAGCCCGTGTCACTGGCCTAGTGACGCCATATATGTGTGAGGCCCGGGACTTAACAGCCCGTCTAACTAGCTAGTGGCGCCATATCTGTGTGAGGCCCGGGACTTATCAGCCCGTCTAACTGACCTAGTGGTGTTATATCTATGTGAGTCCCGGGACTTTCGGCTTGTCTAACTAGCTAGTGGCGACATATCTGTGTGAGGCCCGGGAATTATCAGACCATCTAACTTGCCTAGTGGCGTCCAAGTTTGCATAGGCCCGGGACTTGTAAGCCTGTCTAACTGGCCGAGTGGCGCCATATAAGTGTGAGGCGCGGGAATTATCAGCCCGTGTAACTGGTCTTGAGGCCCCATATCTGTGTGAGGCCCGGGAGTTATCAAACCATCTAACTTGCCTAGTTGCGGCATATTTTGGTGAGGCCCGGGACTTATCAGCCTAACTGGTGTGGTGACACTATATCTGTGTGAGGCCCGGGGCTTATCAGCCCGTCAAACTGGCCAAGTGGCGCTATATCTGTGTGAGGCCCGGGACTTACCAGTCCGGGTAACTGGCCAAGGGGCGTCATATCTGTGTGAGGCCCGGGTCTTCCTAGCCCGTCAACCTGGGTTAGTGGCGCCATATTTGTGTGAAGGCCGGGACTTATCAGCCCGTCAAACTGGGCTAGTGGCGCAATATCTGTGTGAGGTACGGGACATACCAGCGTGTCGAACTGGCCTACTGGCGCCATATCTGTGTGAAGCCCGGAACTTATCAGCCTGTCTACCTGGCCTAGTGGCGCCATATCTGTGTGAGGCCAAGGACTTATCAGCTCTCCTAACTCGCCTAGTGGCGCCATATCTGTGTGAGGCCCGAGACTTATCACCACTGTAACTGGCCTAGTGGCGCCATATCTGTGTGAGGCCTGGGACTTATCAGCTCTGCTAACTGAGCTAATGGAGCCATATCTGAGCGAGGCCCGGGACTTATCAGCCCGTCTAACTGGCCTACTGGCGCCATATCTTTGAGAGGCCTAGGACTTTTCAGCCCGTCTAACTGGTCTAGTAGCGCCATATCTGTGTGAGGCCCCGCACTTATCAGCCCGTCTAACTGGCCTAGTGGCGCCATATCTGTGTGAACCCTGGGACTTATCAGCCCGTCTAACTGGCCTACTGGCGCCATATCTGTGTGAGGCCTAGGACTTTTCAGCCCGTCTAACTGGCCTATTGGCGCCATATCTGTGTGAGGCCTGGGACTTACAGCCCGTTAACTGGTCTTGTGGCGCCATATTTGTGTGAGGCCCGGGGTTTAACAGCCCGTCTTACTGGCCTAGTGGCACTAAATCTGTGTGAGGCCCGGGACTTATCAGCCCGTGTTACTGGCCTAGTGACGCCATATATGTGTGAGGCCCGGGACTTAACAGCCCCTTCTAACTAGCTAGTGGCGCCATATCTGTGTGAGGCTCGGGACATATCATCGCGTCTAACTGACATAGTGGTGTTATATCTGTGTGAGACCCGGGACTTTCAGCTTGTCTAACTGGCTAGTGGCGACATATCTGTGTGAGGCCCGGGAATTATCAGCCCATCTAACTTGCCTAGTGGCGCACAAGTTTGCTTAGGCCCGGGACTGTTAACCTGTCTAACTGGCCGAGTGGCGCCATATAAGTGTGAGGCGCGGGAATTATCAGCCCGTGTAACTGGTCTTGAGGCCCCATATCTGTGTGAGGCTCGGGACTAATCAGCCCGTCCAACTGGGCTAGTGGCCCCTTATCTGTGTGAGGCCCGGGACTTATCAGCCTGTCTAACTGGCCTAGTGGTCCATTTCTGAGCGCGGCCCCGGACTTATCAGCTCTGCAAACTGACCTAGTGGCGCCATATTTGTTTGAGGCCCGGGACTTATCAGCACTGCTAACTGACCTAGTGGCGCCATATCTGTGCGAGGCCCGGGATTTATCAGCCCGTCTAACTGGCCTAGTGATGCCATATCTGTGTGAGGCCCGGGAGTTATCAGCCCGTCAAAGTGGCTTAGTGGCGCCATATCTGTGTGAGGCTCGGGACTTATCAGCCTGTCTAACTGGCCTAGTGGAGCCATACCTGTGTGAGGTCCTGGACTTATCAGCTTGTCCAACTGGCCTAGTGGCGCCATATGTGTGTGAGGCCAGGGACTTATCAGCCTTTCAAACTTGGCTAGTGACGCCAATTCTGCCTGAGACCCGGGACTTATTAGCCCGCCTAACTGGCCTAATGGCGCCATATCTGAGTGAGGCCAGGGACTTGTCAGCCCGTCAAACTGGGCTAGTGTCGCCATATCTGTGTGAGGCTTGGGCCTTATCAGCCGGCTAACTGGCCTAGTGGCGCCAATTCTGTGTGAGGCCCGGGACTTATCAGCCCGTCTAACTGGCTTAGTGGCGCCAATTCTGCGTGAGATCCGGGACTTATCTGCCCATCTAAGTGGCCTAGTGGCGCCAATTCTGTGTGTGGTCCGGGACCTATCAGCCTGTCTTACTGCTCTAGTGGTGCTAATTCTGAGTGAGGCCCGGGGCTTATCAGCCCGTTTAACTTGCCTATTGGCGCCAATTCTGTGTGAAGTCCGGGACCTATCAGCCCGTCTAACTGGCCTAGTGGCGCCAATTCTGCGTTAACCCCGGGACTAATCAGCCCGTCTAGCTGGCCTGGTGGTGCCAATTCTGTGTGAGGTCCGGGACCTATCAGCCCGTCTAAATGGCTTAGTGGCGCCAAATCTGTGAGGCCCAGGGATTATCAGCCCGTCTGACTGCCCTAGTGGCGCCATATCTGTGTGAGGCCCGGGACTTATCAGCCTGTCTAACTGGCCTAGTTGCGCCATATCTGTGTGAGGCCTGGGACTTATCAGCCCGTCTAACTGGCCTAGTGGCCCCATATCTGTGTGAGGTCCGAGACATGTCAGCCTGTCTAACTGGCCTAGTGGCGCCAAATTATGTGAGTTCCTGGACTGATCAGCCGGTCTAACTGGCCTAGTGACGGCATATCTGTGTGAGGCCCGGGACTTATCGGTCTGTCTAACTGGCCTAGTGGCGCCATATCTGTGTGAGGCCCGGGACTTATCAGGCCGTCTAACTGGCCTAGTGGCGCTATATCTGTGTGCGGCCCGGGAGTTATCAGCCTGTGTAATTGGCCTAGTGGCGCTATATCGGTGTGAGGTCCGGGACTTAAGAGCCTGTGTAACTGGCCTAGTGGCGCCATATCTGTGTGAGGCCTGTGACTAATCAATTCTCCTAACTGGCGTAGTGGTGACATTTGTGTGTGAGGCCCGGGACTTATCAGCTCTGCTAACTGACCTAGTGGCACCATATCTGTGTGATGCCCGAGACTTATCAGCACTCTTAACTGGTCTAGTGGCGCCATATCTGTGTGAGGCCCGGGACTTATCAGCTCTGCTAACTGACCTAGTGGCGCCATATCTGTGCGAGGCCCGGGACTTATCAGCCCGTCTAACTGGCCTAGTGACGCCATATCTGTGTGAGGCCTGGGACTTATCAGTCCGTCAAACTGGCCTAGTGGCGCCATATCTGTGTGAGGCCCGGGACTTATCAGCCCGTCAAACTGGGCTATTGGCGCCAATTCTGTGTGAGGCCCGGGACTTATCAGCCCGTCCAACTGGCCTAGTGGCGCCATATCTGTGTTAGGCCAGGGACTTTTCAGCCAATCAAACTGGGCTAGTGACGCCAATTCTGCATGAGACCCGGGACTTATCAGCCCGCCTAACAGGCCTAATGGCGCCATATCAGAGTGAGGTCAGGGACTTGTCAGGCCGTCCTACTGGCCTAGTGGCGCCATATCTGTGTGAGGCCCGAGCTTTATCAGCCCGTCTAGCTGGCCTAGTGGCGCCAATTCTGTGTGAGGTCCGGGACTTATCAGCCCGTCTAACGGGCCTAGTGGCGCCAATTCTGTGTGAGGTCTGGGACTTATCAGCCCGTCTAACTGGCCTAGTGGCGCCAATTCAGTGTGAGGTCTGGGACTTATCAGCCCGTCTAACGGGCCTAGTGGCGCCAATTCTGTGTGAGGTCCGGGACCTATCAGCCCGTCAAACTGGCCTAGTGGCGCCAATTCTGTGTGAGGTCCGGGACCTATCAGCCCGTCAAACTGGCATAGTGGCGCCAATTCTGTGTGAGGTCCGGGACCTATCAGCCCGTCTAACGGGCCTAGTGGCGCCAATTCAGTGTGAGGCCTGGGACTTATCAGCCCGTCTAACGGGCCTAGTGGCGCCAATTCTGTGTGAGGTCCGGGACCTATCAGCCCGTCAAACTGGCCTAGTGGTGCCAAATCTGTGTGAGGCCCGGGGCTTATCACCCCTCTAACTGGCCTAGTGACGCCAATTCTGCGTGAGGTCCGGGACTTATCAGCCCGTCTAACTGGCCTAGTGGCGCCAATTCTGTGTGAGGCCCGGGACATATCTCGTGTTTGGAGAGAGATCAGAAGAGTGGAAGCGACGAGAGATGAAATTGTGTTAGAGGATTGCAATAAAGTCATCAGTTTTGTGTGACGAATGAGGAGAGCGTTTTCTTATTGCGGTGAAACAAAGAGCGCGATACATATACGTCTGACCGAACATACGACTCCAGGGCCACCCCGGCACCGAGAAATGTATTTTGAAAGCTTATTGACCACCACGTCATTCTTCCAACAGTTACAACCCTGAGAGCGGCTGGAGCGAAATAAAGGGGCTAAATGTTCGGGGAACGAAGAAACCTTCCCAGCATTCGCCTACTAATCCGGGAAACCCATGAGTTAGAGGGTTCGGCAATCAAACCCACGACCTTCCAAATGGCGGTCCCACAGAAAACACCAGTACCCGGTCACAATATTTACAGATCCACCCGATTTCACTGGAAATACATGTTTTGAGGACCATTGATTTAATCTTATCTATTCAATTTACAAGGTTTTCTCTGCCTGTTCTGCAAACGAACTATGGTTACAGAGAGTCTTATATTTCATGCTAATGGAGAAAAAATTGGCCGAAATAGTCGTATTACTTGCTTGCTTGTAAGTAGAAGAGAAATAAAGGAGTACCTTAGCTAAAGTGATAGTCAAATGTTTGAAAAACTGGTTGGCTGGTGAACAATTCCAGTTCGTTCGTTTTGCACTGCCAGCAGTAAAGCAATAGAGAGATGAAGCGAAAAGAGACATCCCGCATGAGAAAACCAATAACAAGGAATATCTCAAAAGCAGTCAAGTGTACAAAAGAATGTTTTATGGAGCGTGTGGCAACTGGTTGTCTATCTCACCAGATGTGCAAAACTAGTCCAGAATAAAGTAGTCTTCCCACAAAATTCAAGTTACCTACACATTTTAATATCTTTAATGTATGGTAGGTACTTTAATGAATATCATTTAGAGTCGTTTTTGAGAGAGGGAAACTTTTGAAAAATGCTCCATGTAAAGGGTAGCTTGAGGTGAGGAGATTTCTTGAAAATCCTTGGAAGATACCATACCTAAATACCAAGTTTAGTATTCAACGATCTCTTCTTCTTGGAGCTATGCTGACACACACGGACCTTCTTCTATTCATTTAACACAAGAGACCTCAAAACATGTATTTCCGGTGAAATCTCGGTATTGAATTTTTGGGTGCGATACAATACTTTCTCTGTACACTGTAAGGTTGATAGAGTAAAATGCATTTTAGCGAAAATATCCATGCCTTTGCTCAACAGCATAATTGAAAAACAAAAGCTCGGTTAACTACTAAACTTGATATCTAGACTCTATCCCAAACTGCCCTTTACATGCACTCTGTTTTCTGAAAAATGGCTGTAGCGATATTGATTAAAATGCCACTCATAAATGTAGTTTTATTACAAACAAATTTGTACTGGGAGTAGCCTCTCAACAGCTATTTATTCTGGATGAATTTTCCAGAACATTGTACCGTAAGAGATAAAAACTTACTACACGGAAATGTAGATCTCGTTAAACCATAATTTATGCCATATGCGTTTTTCTCGTAGAGTTGACCGCTTTCGAGATATTCATTGTTAGTAGTTTCAATTTTAAACTAATTAACTTTTCTCAGACGGGAGAATGTAAAAGGAACCGAACCTCAATTGTTTCACATAGCAACCAGCTTTTAAAACATTTGACTACCACTTTATCCCCGTGTTTTGCCTTCCACTTACAAGGACGCAAGTAACAAGACCATTTCTGTTAATGTTTATCATCAAGTAGATACAAGAATAGCATTTTTAACAGTAATTTATAGAACATGTGACATGAGTTTCTGTTAGACTGGTTAATAACTTCTTTGACATTTATAAATATACGTCATCGTTCTACTGTTAAGTTTAATTTCTTTGTTTGCTGCGCTTCAGGGACATTGCTTTTGGGGGGGGGGGTGCTGAAGTACAAAAAGAATTGTTATAAGAAATGGTTACTTTTTTGAAAGGGACAAAGGCTCGGTTTCGTGTGACTGAATTCTCCATGAAAAATAAGTAACCTTGAGAGTGCGCAGTGGACCGTTGCATTTCTTTTATTTGCCACATCGAACTTGGAAGAGTCATAAAGTTCCTTTTCTGTTGTTTTTTAGCGCCGGCTGCTGCTGGGGTTAAACTTCCGCCTTGTAATCAACAAAAATATTCACATAATTTTCTCTAGCTTTTCTATAAAAACGTTCCTTATAAAACATACTTCTATCCACTTCATGCTAATCGAGATACACATCAACAGAAATTGTCTTTAATTACTTGCTTCCTTGCAAGCAGAAGGGAATATACTAGGATAAAGTGATAGTCAAATGTTTTAAAATATGGTTGCTATGTGAAACAATTGAGGGTCGGTTCTCTTTGCATGCTTTCGTTTAAGAAAAGTTAATTAGTTTAAAATTGAAACCTATAAGAATAAATATCTCCAAAACAGGCAACTCTATAAGGAAATATAATTATATAAATTATGTGTTTTAACGAACATTTCAAAATTATACTTAACATTTTAATATAAAAATTATAAATTAGAAGAAAATAAGAATTAAATTTTAACATTGTCTGAACATTGTCCATAAAATACTCCAGGACTTGATTTAGTCGTTCTACATTTTGTGGTAAGCTTTTGTCAATCTCTTACGGTTAAGAAACATTCTGCAAAACTCAACCACAATAAAGTGCTCTTCCCAGAAAATTCAAAATACGCATTTTATTTGTGAGGCAAATAACTTTAATATGCGGTATTTTAATCAAAATCGTTAGTCATTTTTGAGAAGAACATTTTCAAACATTTTTCCATATAAAGGATAGTTTGGGTGGGGGGATTTTCTTGACAATTTTCGTGTCGCATCCTTAGAAGATACTGAACTTAAATATCTATTTCACCGGAAATAGACGTTTTAGGGTCTCCTGTATATAAAAAAAACATGTTCAGAAAAAAGCCCGCGTGTGTCAGTGAAAACGAAAAGGCGGTAAAATACCAAACTTGGTAAATAAGTTTAGTATCTTTCAGGGATGCGACACAAAGATTTTGAGGAAAATCCACCCATCTCAAACTACCCTTTAAATGAAAACATTTTCGAAATGTTTAATTATCTAAAAAATGACTTAACGGTTTTGATTAAAATACCGTATATTAAAAATATTTACATGAGAAATAAAATGTATAACTTGAATTTTCTGGGAATAGCCTCTGAAGATGAATAGGAATATTCTGGATGTTGTATAATAGCTAGTAAGAGATAGACAGAAACTTACTGCACTAAATATATAGATACCAATGAAATACACAATTTATGTCATATATATATATATATATATATATATATATTTTTTTTTTATAGAGTTGGCCATTTTAAGATATTCTTTGTTATTGGCTTTAGTTTCAAAATGCTTAAAAACTTTTCACATGATTTGTCAATACAAAGAAAGGGATTTCAACCACATGGCGGCCAGCTTTTAAAACATTTGGTTATTGTATTCCATTATTTCCATTCTGCTTACAAGAAAGCATTTCTGCTAATGTAGAGAAAGTCATGTGAATGGAACGCATCAGAATTTTTTTGGATTCAGAGGGTCTCAAAATATGTATTTCGGGTGAAATCTCGGTATTGGATTTTGGGTGCAACATAACACCTTCTCTATATACTGTGTACATAGTACAACGTGTAGAGAAAGTAAACATTATTCTCGCTACTATCATGTCGTATATCTAGCAGAAACGTTTGGGCGTGTAGCAAAGTTGCAGGTCCTATAGGCATACATCTGTCTCCGTCACGCTACAGATACTCGCGAAAAGAAGGAAAATGATTGCAGTCGAGGCCACCTACATGGATCACGTGACAAGCAGTAAGGGGCTTTCACTCAAACATTTGTCAGTGTTTTACCTTCTCTAGCATGTATGTCAAATGTGCATAGTAGCTAGAGAAGGTATTCTATTCTATCCAAAAAATCTTATGTGTTCCATTCACATGACTTTCTCTACATCTCTGCAACACATTATTGTTAAAAAGCTTATGCTTCTATTTACTTCATGCTAATCGAGAAAAAATAGCAGAAATAGTCTTATTACTTGCTTCCTTGTAAGTAGAAGCGAAATAAGGGAATACCATACGTTAAAGTGATAGTCAAAAACTGGTTGCTATGTGACTGAAGTTCCTTTGTTTGTATGGACACGATTTGACAAATTTCTGTATGAGAAAAGTATAAGTCTTTTAAAGCTGAAACAAAAAAACAAGGAATATCTCAAAAACGACCAATTCCATTAAAAAAAAGGTATATGGTATAAATTGTGTTTTTTTTTTTTTTTTTTTTTTTTTGTACTCTACATTTTTGTGTAGTAAGTTTTTGCCTATCTCTTACGATTTAGCAGTTATACAAAGTTCCAGAAAATTCATTCAGAATAAAGAGGTATTTAGAAGCTATCCCGGAAAATTCAAGATATATATTTTATTTGTCATGTAAATTTCTTAAATCATTTCGAAAATATTCATTTTTCTGAAAAATGGCTCTAATGATTTGTATTAAAATGCCATATGTTTAAGTTAGTTTCATGAGAAATATAATTTACATGGTGTACTTTCCGAAATATAAACAGAATCTTACTACAAAAACAAAATGTAGATTTCGATAAAACATAGAATTTATGTCATATTAATTTTTTAAAACCATTGTAGAGATATTCGTTGCTATTTTCTAAAACTTATACTTTTCTCAAATAGGAAGTTATTATTTGTTTTTCTTTTGTTTTCCTCCTGGTCTTGAAATTGAGTTTTGTTTATATATGCTGTTTAAGTGTTTAGTTCTCGCGTCTCATTGGGCCTGAAAGACTATTTCACACAACGACTGTACTTCACATCCTTGGAACTTAGATATCAAGTTTAGTTTAATTTTCTTTTCGTTTTTAAGTTATTACGCTTTTCATACATATAAGCGCACACGAATCCTTTTCTAAAAATTGATGCGTTCCAACACAGGACGATTTGTAAATAAAAAATTCTTACAAGAATTATTCTTTTGTTTACAACAGAAAAACATGTACAGAACTTGTCTTATTACTTGCTTCCTTGTAAGCAGAAGGGAAATATACTAGGCTAAAGTGATAGTCAAACATTTTAAAAATTACCACTGTATGTAACAATTGAAATTCGGTTCCCTTTGCATGACCAGGAGTAAACGAAAAGATATACGAAATGAATGGCAACATCTCGTTTGAGAAAAAAGTATAAGTATCTATTGCAACATTGATACCAATAAAAAGTAGTATCTCAGATACGGTTAACTCTATAGAAACTGCAGATATGACACAAATTGCATATTTTAATGAGATCTACATGTTTGTATAGTAAGATCTGATTCGGTTTATAGTCAGGCAACATTCATTCAGAACGAAAAAGTCTCCAAGGGCTATTCCCGAGAAACTCAGGATACACATTTTATTTTTCATGTAAGTATCTTTAACATTCGTACCCTGCTGGTAATTAGAACACTCCCCTAGGACTTACAAGCGGATGTCTAGGGGTCAGAAGTCTGTCGGGGAGCCAACGGCACGAAACACCAGAATGGAGAACCTGGCCCGTAGCCACACATGAGTGTGAGGAAGTGGATCACATGAAATGGTAACGAACTTATAGGAAAGGCGATGATGGAGCAATCGGTGGAACGAGTGATGGGGGAAACCGCAGGACCCGGAAAAAACCCGCCCAGATACTCTTCGTGTACCAGAAATCCCTCATGCAGGCGCTGGGAATCGAACTCGGTTCGCCTAGGTGAGAGGCGAGCGTCTAACCACTCGGCCACGGCGCCGTCTAATATCTTTAATATACGGCATTTTATCAACATCGTACAGCTATTTTTGAGAACATCGAAAATTAGGAACAATCTTACACATAAAGAGTGGGCGGGGTTTTCTTGAAAATCTTCGTGTCGCATCCTCGGAAGATACTCAACTTCAATATTACGTTTGATATTTAACAGACTTTTCGTTTTTGAGCTGTGCTACACACACACTGGCTTTTATCTATTTTTTTTAATTCAGGGAGATGTCCTCCAAACATACATTTCCGGTGTTGGGTTCGTATACATTACCTTTTTAGTACCTACTATGTGCATGTGGTAGGCGGTAGAGAATACAACTTCCCTGTCTCTCTTACTGTTTGTTCACGCACTATCTACATAGTTTGTAGAGAAGGTATTGTATTGTACCCAAAAATTCCATACGCAGACTTCACTGGATGTACATGTTTTGCAACCCAATGAATACAAAAACAATTTTTTTAGAAAAAATGTCTTTGGACAGCATAGCTCAAAAATGAAAAGTCCGTTAAATACCAAACTTGATGCGACACGAAGATTTTCAAGAAAGTCCCCCCACACGCAACTAACCTATGCACGGAAAAAAATTCGAAAATATTGATTTTCTCAAAAATGTCTCTAACGATTTTGATAAAGTCTCTTATATCTAAGATACTTACATATCTAATAAAATGTATATATTCAATTTTCTGGGAATAACCTCAGAAGGCCTCTTTATTGTTGCTGATTTTTATTGAGTTTTGCTTAACTGGTAAACCGTAAGAGATAGAAAAGAACTTACTGCTGCAAAAATGTAGATCTCGATAAAGCACACATTTATTTTTCTCGTGGATGTGGGCGTTTTCGTTTATCCTTGTTATTTGTTTCAGTTTTACATACGCCAACTTGTCAACTCAAGGGATTTCAATCCCATAGCAACCACATTTTAAAACATTTGACTGTCGGTTTATCCCAGTGTATTCCCTTCTACTTAAAAGGAATCAAGTAATAAGACAACTTCTGTTAATGTTTATCTTGATTAGCATGAAGTGGATAGAAGAATAAGCTTACTAACAATAATGTGTTACACAGATGTAGAAAATGGCATGTGAATGCAATACGCCAGACTTTTTTATTTATTTAATGTCGCCTAACTATACAGGTCATGCTAAAATCCGACATGTTATAACAGTTTTAATGCAGTATTTACACATTAAATTAGTAATTATATCTAACTTGTAACATTAGTTATTGTAATTATAACAATAATCCCTATATATTATATGGTGTTATATATAACAGTGTATTAAAAGTCTACAATATTTTACAGCACCGTAGAAAGTTTACAGTCTTTTATGTATTTAAACAATGATGATAATTTGGTTGGCTAGTCGAGTGCTGCCTGAAGATCTGGAGGAATTCGGTGGCTCCTTCTGTACTTAGAATAGTGGCACATTCCGTTATGAGAGTTTCTAGTAGCTGTTTGGTGAATACATAGTCATGAGTTAGTCTAGTATGTCCAGTTCTTAATCTGGTGAGTATCATCTGCTGGTTGTTGTTTGGTGAATACATAGTCATGAGTTAGTTTAGTGTGTCCAGTTCTTAGTCTGGTGAGTATCATCTGCTGGTTGTTGTTTGGTGAATACATAGTCATGAGTTAGTCTAGTATGTCCAGTTCTTAGTCTGGTGAGTATCATCTGCTGGTTGTTGTTTGGTGAATACATAGTCATGAGGTAGTTTAGTGTGTCCAGTTCCTAGTCTGGTGAGTATCATCTGCTGGTTGTTGTTTAGTGAAAACATAGTCATGAGTTAGTTTAGTGTGTCCAGTTCCTAGTCTGGTGAGTATCATCTGCTGGTTGTTGTTTAGTGAAAACATAGTCATGAGTTAGTTTAGTGTGTCCAGTTCCTAGTCTGGTGAGTATCATCTGCTGGTTTCTGTTTGGTGAATACATAGTCATGAGTTAGTTTAGTGTGTCCAGTTCTTAGTCTGGTGAGTATCATCTGCTGGTTGTTGTTTGGTGAATACATAGTCATGAGTTAGTTTAGTGTGTCCAGTTCTTAGTTTGGTGAGTATCATCTGCTGGTTGTTGTTTAGTGAATACATAGTCATGAGTTAGTTTAGTGTGTCCAGTTCTTAGTCTGGTGAGTATCATCTGCTGGTTTCTGCTTGGTGAATACATAGTCAT
The DNA here is from genome assembly GCA_030762935.1 of Hymenopus coronatus. Classification (NCBI taxonomy): domain Eukaryota; kingdom Metazoa; phylum Arthropoda; class Insecta; order Mantodea; family Hymenopodidae; genus Hymenopus; species Hymenopus coronatus. Next base: position 1,712,581 of record CM060894.1, read on the forward strand.
GAGTTAGTTTAGTGTGTCCAGTTCTTAGTTTGGTGAGTATCATCTGCTGGTTGTTGTTTAGTGAATACATAGTCATGAGTTAGTTTAGTGTGTCCAGTTCTTAGTCTGGTGAGTATCATCTGCTGGTTGTTGTTTAGTGAATACATAGTCATGAGTTAGTTTAGTGTGTCTAGTTCTTAGTCTGGTGAGTATCATCTGCTGGTTGTTGTTTAGTGAATACATAGTCATGAGTTAGTTTAGTGTGTCCAGTTCTTAGTCTGGTGAGTATCATCTGCTGGTTGTTGTTTAGTGAATACATAGTCATGAGTTAGTTTAGTGTGTCTAGTTCTTAGTCTGGTGAGTATCATCTGCTGGTTGTTGTTTAGTGAACACATAGTCATGAGTTAGTTTAGTGTGTCCAGTTCTTAGTCTGGTGAGTATCATCTGCTGGTTGTTGTTTAGTGAATACATAGTCATGAGTTAGTTTAGTGTCTCTAGTTCTTAGTCTGGTGAGTATCATCTGCTGGTTGTTGTTTAGTGAATACATAGTCATGAGTTAGTTTAGTGTGTCTAGTTCTTAGTCTGGTGAGTATCATCTGCTGGTTGTTGTTTAGTGAATACATAGTCATGAGTTAGTTTAGTGTGTCTAGTTCTTAGTCTGGTGAGTATCATCTGCTGGTTGTTGTTTAGTGAATACATAGTCATGAGTTAGTTTAGTGTGTCTAGTTCTTAGTCTGGTGAGTATCATCTGCTGGTTGTTGTTTAGTGATCACATAGTCATGAGTTAGTTTAGTGTGTCCAGTTCTTAGTCTGGTGAGTATCATCTGCTGGTTTCTGCTTAGTGAATACATAGTCATGAGTTAGTTTAGTATGTCCATTTCTTAGTCTGGTGAGTATCATCTGCTGAGAGTTTCGGTTGTTGTTTAGTGAATACATAGTCATGAGTTAGTTTAGTATGTCCAGTCCTTAGTCTGGTGAGTATCATCTGCTGGTTGTTGTGTAGTGAATACATAGTCATGATATAGTTCAGTGTGTCCAATTTTTAGTCTGGTGAGTATCATCTGCTGGTTGTTGATTAGTGAATACATAGTCATGAGTTAGTTTAGTATGACCAGTTTTTAGTCTGGTATCATCTGCTGAGAGTTTATGTTGTTGTTTAGTGAATACATAGTCATGAGTTAGTTTAGTGTGTCCCATTTTTAGTCTGGTGAGTATCATCTGCTGGTTGTTGTTTAGTGAATACATAGGCATGAGTTAGTTTAGTATGTCCAGTTCTTAGTCTGGTGAGTAACATTTGCTGGTTGTTGTTTAGTGAATACATAGTCATGAGATAGTTTAGTGTGTCTAGTTCTTAGTCTGGTGAGTATCATCTGCTGGTTGTTGTTTGGTGAATACATAGTCATGAGTTAGTTTAGTGTGTCTAGTTCTTAGTCTGGTGAGTATCATCTCCTGGTTGTTGTTCAGTGAATACATAGTCATGAGTTAGTTTAGTGTGTCCAATTCTTAGTCTGGTGAGTATCATCTGCTGGTTGTTGTTTAGTGAATACATAGTCATGAGGTAGTTTAGTGTGTCCAGTTCTTAGTCTGGTGAGTATCATCTGCTGGTTGTTGTTTAGTGAATACATAGTCATGAGTTAGTTTAGTGTGTCCAGTTCTTAGTCTGGTGAGTATCATCTGCTGGTTGTTGTTTAGTGAATACATAGTCATGAGTTAGTTTAGTGTGTCCAGTTCCTAGTCTGGTGAGTATCATCTGCTGGTTTCTGTTTGGTGAATACATAGTCATGAGTTAGTTTAGTGTGTCCAGTTCCTAGTCTGGTGAGTATCATCTGCTGGTTTCTGTTTGGTGAATACATAGTCATGAGTTAGTTTAGTGTGTCCAGTTCTTAGTCTGGTGAGTATCATCTGCTGGTTTCTGCTTGGTGAATACATAGTCATGAGTTAGTTTAGTGTGTCCAGTTCTTAGTTTGGTGAGTATCATCTGCTGGTTTCTGTTTGGTGAATACATAGTCATGAGTTAATTTAGTGTGTCCAGTTCTTAGTATCATCTGCTGGTTTCTGTTTGCTGAATACATAGTCATGAGTTAGTTTAGTGTGTCCAGTTCTTAGTCTGGTCAGTATCATCTGCTGGTTGCTGTTTAGTAAATACATAGTCATGAGTTAGGGTAGTATATCCAGTTCTTAGTCTGGTGAGTATCATCTGCTGGTTTCTGTTTGCTGAATACATAGTCATGAGTTAGTTTAGTGTGTCCAGTTCTTAGTCTGGTGAGTATCATCTGCTGGTTTCTGTTTGCTGAATACATAGTCATGAGTTAGTTTAGTGTGTCCAGTTCTTAGTCTGGTGAGTATCATCTGCTGGTTTCTGTTTGCTGAATACATAGTCATGAGTTAGTTTAGTGTGTCCAGTTCTTAGTCTGGTGAGTATCATCTGCTGGTTTCTGTTTGCTGAATACATAGTCATGAGTTAGTTTAGTGTGTCCAGTTCTTAGTTTGGTGAGTATCATCTGCTGGTTTCTGTTTGCTGAATACATAGTCATGAGTTAGCTTAGTGTGTCCAGTTCTTAGTTTGGTATCATCTGCTGGTTTCTGTTTGCTGAATACATAGTCATGAGTTAGTTTAGTGTGTCCAGTTCTTAGTTCGGTGAGTGTCATCTGCTGGTTTCTGTTTGGTGAATACATAGTCATGAGTTAGTTTAGTGTGTCCAGTTCTTAGTCTGGTCAGTATCATCTGCTGGTTGCTGTTTAGTAAATACATAGTCATGAGTTAGTTTAGTATGTCCAGTTTCTAGTCTGTTGAGTATCATCTGCTGGTTGTTGTTTAGTGAATACATAGTCATGAGTTAGTCTAGTATGTCCAGTTCTTAGTCTGGCGAGTATCATCTGCTGAGAGTTTCTGGTTGTTGTTTAGTGAATACATAGTCATGAGTTAGTTTAGTATGTCCAGTTCTTAGTCTGGCGAGTATCATCCGCTGGTTTTTGTTTAGTGAATACATAGTCATGAGTTAGTTTAGTGTGTCCAGTTCTTAGTCTGGTGAGTATCATCTGCAGGTTGCTGTTTAGTGAATACATAGTCAGGAATTGGTTTAATGTGTCCAGTTCTTAGTATGGTGGATATTATCTGCTGGTTTCTGTTTAGTGAATACATAGTCATGAGTTAGTTTAGTGTGTCCAGTTCTTAGTCTGGTCAGTATCATCTGCTGGTTGCTGTTTAGTAAATACATAGTCATGAGTTAGGTTAGTATGTCCAGTTCTTAGTCTGGTGAGTATCATTTGCTGGTTTCTGTTTGCTGAATACATACTCATGAGTTAGTTTAGTGTGTCCAGTTCTTAGTCTGGTGAGTATCATCTGCTGGTTTCTGTTTGCTGAATACATAGTCATGAGTTAGTTTAGTGTGTCCAGTTCTTAGTCTGGTGAGTATCATCTGCTGGTTTCTGTTTGCTGAATACATAGTCATGAGTTAGTTTAGTGTGTCCAGTTCTTAGTCTGGTGAGTATCATCTGCTGGTTTCTGTTTGCTGAATACATAGTCATGAGTTAGTTTAGTGTGTCCAGTTCTTAGTTTGGTGAGTATCATCTGCTGGTTTCTGTTTGCTGAATACATAGTCATGAGTTAGTTTAGTGTGTCCAGTTCTTAGTTTGGTGAGTATCATCTGCTGGTTTCTGTTTGCTGAATACATAGTCATGAGTTAGTTTAGTGTGTCCAGTTCTTAGTTTGGTGAGTATCATCTGCTGGTTTCTGTTTGGTGAATACATAGTCATGAGTTAGTTTAGTGTGTCCAGTTCTTAGTCTGGTCAGTATCATCTGCTGGTTGCTGTTTAGTAAATACATAGTCATGAGTTAGTTTAGTATGTCCAGTTTCTAGTCTGTTGAGTATCATCTGCTGGTTGTTGTTTAGTGAATACATAGTCATGAGTTAGTCTAGTATGTCCAGTTCTTAGTCTGGTGAGTATCATCTGCTGAGAGTTTCTGGTTGTTGTTTGGTGAATACATAGTCATGAGTTAGTTTAGTATGTCCAGTTCTTAGTCTGGCGAGTATCATCTGCTGAGAGTTTCTGGTTGTTGTTTAGTGAATACATAGTCATGAGTTAGTTTAGTATGTCCAGTTCTTAGTCTGGCGAGTATCATCCGCTGGTTTTTGTTTAGTGAATACATAGTCATGAGTTAGTTTAGTGTGTCCAGTTCTTAGTCTGGTGAGTATCATCTGCAGGTTGCTGTTTAGTGAATACATAGTCAGGAATTGGTTTAATGTGTCCAGTTCTTAGTATGGTGGATATTATCTGCTGGTTTCTGTTTAGTGAATACATAGTCATGAGTTAGTTTAGTATGTCCAGTTCTTAGTCTGGTGAGTATCATCTGCTGGTTGTTGTTTAGTGAATACATAGTCATGAGTTAGTTTAGTATGTCCAGTTCTTAGTCTGGTGAGTATCATCTGCTGGTTGTTGTTTAGTGAATACATAGTCATGAGTTAGTTTAGTATGTCCAGTTCTTAGTCTGGTGAGTATCATCTGCTGGTTGTTGTTTAGTGAATACATAGTCATGAGTTAGTTTAATGTGTCTAGTTCTTAGTCTGGTGAGTATCATCTGCTGGTTGTTGTTTAGTGAATACATAGTCATGAGTTAGTTTAGTGTGTCCAGTTCTTAGTCTGGTGAGTATCATCTGCTGGTTGTTGTTTAGGGAATACATAGTCATGAGTTAGTTTAGTGTGTCTAGTTCTTAGTCTGGTGAGTATCATCTGCTGGTTGTTGTTTAGTGAATACATAGTCATGAGTTAGTTTAGTGTGTCTAGTTCTTAGTCTGGTGAGTATCATCTGCTGGTTGTTGTTTAGTGAATACATAGTCATGAGTTAGTATAGTGTGTCTAGTTCTTAGTCGGGTGAGTATCATCTGCTGGTTGTTGTTTAGTGAACACATAGTCATGAGTTAGTTTAGTGTGTCCAGTTCTTAGTCTGGTGAGTATCATCTGCTGGTTGTTGTTTAGTGAATACATAGTCATGAGTTAGTTTAGTGTGTCTAGTTCTTAGTCTGGTGAGTATCATCTGCTGGTTGTTGTTTAGTGAATACATAGTCATGAGTTAGTTTAGTGTGTCTAGTTCTTAGACTGGTGAGTATCATCTGCTGTTTGTTGTTTAGTGAACACATAGTCATGAGTTAGTTTAGTGTGTCCAGTTCTTAGTCTGGTGAGTATCATCTGCTGGTTGTTGTTTAGTGAATACATAGTCATGAGTTAGTTTAGTGTGTCCAGTTCTTAGTCTGGTGAGCATCATGTGCTGGTTTCTGTTTAGTGAATACATAGTCATGAGTTAGTTTAGTATGTCCAGTTCTTAGTCTGGTGAGTATCATCTGCTGAGAGTTTCGGTTGTTGTTTAGTGAATACATAGTCATGAGTTAGTTTAGTATGTCCAGTTCTTAGTCTGGTGAGTATCATCTGCTGTTTGTTGTTTAGTGAATACATAGTCATGAGTTAGTTTAGTGTGTCCAATTTTTAGTCTGGTGAGTATCATCTGCTGGTTGTTGTTTAGTGAATACATAGTCATGAGTTAGTTTAGTATGTCCAGTTCTTAGTCTGGTATCATCTGCTGAGAGTTTCGGTTGTTGTTTAGTGAATACATAGTCATGAGTTAGTTTAGTGTGTCCCATTTTTAGTCTGGTGAGTATCATCTGCTGGTTGTTGTTTAGTGAATACATAGTCATGAGTTAGTTTAGTATGTCCAGTTCTTAGTCTGGTGAGTATCATCTGCTGGTTGTTGTTTAGTGAATACATAGTCATGAGTTAGTTTAGTGTGTCTAGTTCTTAGTCTGGTGAGTATCATCTGCTGGTTGTTGTTTGGTGAATACATAGTCATGAGTTAGTTTAGTGTGTCTAGTTCTTAGTCTGGTGAGTATCATCTGCTGGTTGTTGTTCAGTGAATACATAGTCATGAGTTAGTTTAGTGTGTCTAGTTCTTAGTCTGGTGAGTATCATCTGCTGGTTGTTGTTCAGTGAATACATAGTCATGAGTTAGTTTAGTGTGTCCAATTCTTAGTCTGGTGAGTATCATCTGCTGGTTGTTGTTTAGTGAATACATAGTCATGAGTTAGTTTAGTGTGTCCAGTTCTTAGTCTGTTGAGTATCATCTGCTGGTTGTTGTTTAGTGAATACATAGTCATGAGGTAGTTTAATGTGTCCAGTTCTTAGTCTGGTGAGTATCATCTGCTGGTTGTTGTTTAGTGAATACATAGTCATGAGTTAGTTTAGTGTGTCCAGTTCTTAGTCTGGTGAGTATCATCTGCTGGTTGTTGTTTAGTGAATACATAGTCATGAGTTAGTTTAGTGTGTCCAGTTCTTAGTCTGGTGAGTATCATCTGCTGGTTGTTGTTTAGTGAATACATAGTCATGAGTTAGTTTAGTGTGTCCAGTTCTTAGTCTGGTGAGTATCATCTGCTGGTTGTTGTTTAGTGAATACATAGTCATGAGTTAGTTTAGTATATCCAATTCTTAGTCTGGTGAGTATCATCTGCTGAGAGTTTAGTATATTTTAATAAATGATGTGTGGAGTTTTACTTCTTGCACTTTACTGTTGTGATTATTTTCTATCCAGTTGTTCTTCCATTGTTGTATCAGCTTCTTCCTAACATACTGTATAGCATCTTCATGTGGAATAGGGATAGGGGGGATAAACTGGTGGTTGTTTTGTTGCTTCTTTATCTGCTCTTTCGTTATCCTCTATCCCTTGTGTTGTTTTTATTGAGGTGAAGTCAGCTATACTTTGTGTGCCTGCTATGCACGCGGTAGAGAAGGTAACAAGTACTATTACGTCATGTTTCCAGCAACAAAGTCAAGTTGAAAACCTCATTGTCCTTCTCTGCGTTATTTCATTCTTACTTTGTGTCTAAATCAAGCAAGGTACAACATTGTTGTTGTTGTTGTTCTTCTTCTTTTTCCCATTTGCGTCACACATTGATAAGTTTCCTCCTACTGCTTCTGCGGATGGAGAACTATATAGTTCCATGTATTGTATTGGCTGACCTCGGAGTTTACCTTCTTCAGCTTCTCACATGTGATTTAATTTGCATTTATTATAGACTTGGCAAGACTTTGAGTTGAAAATTATTTATTTAGAATTCATATTTACATTTACTGATGTACGTGGGCGCTCAAAAAGTCCTTAGAAAAAGAAATTAATTAGTTACATTTTATTACTTTCTCTACACATACTATGTACACAGCGAATAGAGATGCTAGTGTATTCCACCCAAAAATTAGATACCGAGATTTCACAGAAAATACATCAATCCAAAAATCACATGACTTTCTCCACATCTGTGCAACAAATTATTGTTAAAAAGCTTATGCTTTATTTACTTCATGCTAATTTAGAAAAAAATTAGGAGAAATATTCTTATTACTTGCTTTCATGTAAGTAGAAGCGAAACAAGGGAATACCATAGGTTAAAGTGATAGTCAAAAGCTGGTTGCTATGTGACCCGAAGTTCCTTTATTTGTATGGACGAGTTGTCAAATTCCTGTATGAGAAAAGTATAAGTTCTTTAAAGCTAAAACCAATAACAAGGAATATTTGAAAAACGATTAATTCCATGAAAAAAATGCTTTTAACATAAATTGTGTGTTTTAACGTGCTCTACATTTTTTGTGTGGCAAGTTTTTCTGCATCTTTTATGGTTTAGCAGTTATGCAAAATTCCGTAAAATTGATCCAGAATAAAGTAGTCTTCAGAAGCTATTCCCAGAAAATTCAAGACATACATTTTATTTGTCAGGTAAATACCTTTATATATGCTATTTTAATCAAAGTCGTTAGAGCCATTTTTGAGAAAATCAAAATTTTCGAAAAAATTTCCATGTAAATGGAAGTTTGGGGTGGGGAGATTTTCTCAAAATCTTCGTGTGGCATCCCTGGAAGATTCTAAAATTAAATATATAGATTGGTATTTTACCGACTTTTTGTTTTTGAGTTATCGTGTTCATAGACACCTCGACCTTTTGTGAAAATTCTTTTTTTGGATATAGGGGAACCCAAAACATGTATTTCCGGTGAAATCTCGGAATTGAATTTTTGGGTGGAGTGCAATAGGTTCTCTATACACTATGTACATTGCACGTGTAGAGAAAGTATGATATAATAGGTTTGTTATTACGCGCTTGGACCTCGTCAAGCTTCACTTCAGCATTACGTAACGCGGGAAGTGTTGAAACTGTAGCAAGCTGTTCCATCATTCACAGGACCTTCTCTACCTGTTCTATAATCAAACTACACTTACACAACATTACCTACTTGATGATAATAAACATTAACAGAAATAGTCTTAATACTTGGCTCCTTGTAAGTAGAATAAGGGAGTACACTAGGCTAAAGCGATAGTCAAATATTTTAAAAGCTGTTTGTTATGTGATTGTCATTGAAATTCTGTTCTCTTTCCATAGGCAGGAGTAAAACAAATGATATACGACACGGACGAGGAGTTAGTGTGAGAGAAAAGTTTTAACTATTTTAAAATTGAAACCAATAACGAGGAATATCTACAAAATCGTTGTCTATAAAATATGCAAAAGTCATTTAGAACGAAGATGACGTCAGAGGCTCTTCCCAGAAAATTAAAGATATAGATTTTATTTGTTATGTAATTATCTTTAATATGTGGTATTTAAACCAAATTTCTTAGAGCCATTTTTGATTAAATCGAAGATTTCGAAAAATTCTCCTGTTAAGGGTAATTTAGGGTGGGGATTTTCCTGAAAATTTTAGTGTTGTATACTTGCAGGATACAAAGTTTTGTTTTAATCCGAATTTTTGTTTTTCAGTTGTGCTGTCCATAGACACACAGACGGAGTCAGGAGTCCTCAAAACATCAATTTCTCGGTATTGAATTTTTGGGTGGGATATAATACCTTCTCTATCTAATGTGTACATAAGTGCTAGAGAAAGTACAATCTGGTAATCCTACGAGGGTCATGCAGAAAGTAACGAACGATTTGACATTACTGAATTATAACGAAAGTTATCGACACAAAACTTTATTTACAAAGTTACACTACCTTACTCTATTTCTCAACATTGCTATCAAGGTATTTATTGTCACGTGGTACACATGTTATACTCTCCCACCGCTAAACATCTGAGCCAAGATGTTGAGGTCTTCATACCTGGCAAATCTTCTCCATCCAAAAAGTCATGTCGGTGTTCAAAGTGAAACACCGGTTTTTCTGAATTCTTTTATCAACATTTGCTTTCAACTGCTCCATAAAGATTGATGAACTTCCGGTCTTTATCGTACACACTGTTATGTTCTTCCTTGATTATTCGTAAATTATGTGACATTTCCTCACTGAAGACTCGTTCATTGCATTATCACACTACACTTGCTTATTTCTCGTAAAATTCGATTGCCGGAACATTTTGTGCCTTCAAAATACCGAATAAGTTCTTTGGCGGTAGAAAAGTATAACATTTGCATTGAAAAATGTGTACCACGTGACCATAAATACCTTGATAGCAATGACGATTACGTTAAGAAATAGAGTAAGGCAGTGTAACTTTGTAAATAAAGTTTTGTTTTATTACTTTCATTATTATTTAGTTATGTCAAATCGTTTGTTACTTTCTTGATGGCCCTCGTACATTAAGCCTTATTGACGATGATGAAGGTACCAAGGAGAAGGTCATGATGTTTGTTTGATCCATTTAATTTTCCCTTATTGAGAATTTTGCGATAAACTCAAGAAAGGAATGTTTTCCTTGTTGAAGGTTCCCACGGCAAAGAGCCATTGTTCGCTCATTATTCTTGATGCAGACGTTTCCTAGAAGTGGAGATGTGTTGAAACAGGTGCGTCATGAGGAAAGGTTTGTCCGCCGACTTTATTGCAATGCGCTTCTCCAGGTCAACACCTTGTTGCTGATACACTTGAACCACTCTAATGGGCCATAACTTTAGAAGGACACATGTGTAACTTTGGGACAATATAATACATATTGTTCCTCAGAGCAGATGTTTTAAGTGTCGTGTTGTGACATCCATAAATTGTAGCATGCCCGTGGTGGATAGTCTACAACTCCAATGAGCAAGGTTCTTGTGGTCTACTTGTTGGAGTTTCTATAATAAAACCCATGCTTTGCCAGCATTGCTTTAAGAGGACACTGCTATGTCAGCATTTCAACATCTTGCTACTAGTATACATTGCTCAAACATTGCCTCTTGCTAATACCCACATCAAATATATTATAATATTGTGTATCGTCGCCAAATGTTGCTTATCTCGTTTCTAATGTATTCACGGAGTTCAGCAGTTGTCCGAGGTCCGGCGAGATCAGGTTAGGGGGGGGCACATATCTTTTGCGAGTATTCGATTATCAAAGAAACTGCTTACAAGTTGTATGGAGGAGGTTACATCTTGCTGGAAATAACTTTCGATATCATCCAGCTGCTTCAAAAATATATTAAACATGTCCAATGTATATAGTCGTATCAAAGAAAATGGGACCAAACATGCTGGAAGGTGACATCCTGCAACATACTCGAACCTTTTCATCCAGCAGATATCTTGGGGGTTTCTGGCGGGACAGTATCCTGGTACACCATGTCTCGTGTGTAAACTACGCTATGGAATAAGAAACCAACGGCAATAACACATTCCTTCTGCAGTTTTACTTTCTCTACACATACTATGTACATAGTGTATAGAGAAGGTACTGTAATGCACCCAAAATTCAATACCGAGATTTCATCGGAAATATGTGTTTTGGGTCACGCTGAATTTAAAAGAAAAAAATCATCTTTAGAAAAAATGTTCGTGTGCGTGTGTGTGTGTGTCTGTGTGTCTGTGTCTGTGTGTGTGTCTGTGTGTGTATGTGTCTGTGTGTGTATGTGTGTCTGTGTGTGTGTCTGTGTGTCTGTGTGTGTGTCTGTGTGTGTCTGTGTGTGTCTGTGTGTCTGTGTGTGTCTGTGTGTGTCTGTGTGTGTATCTGTGTGTGTCTGTGTGTGTGTCTGTGTGTGTCTGTGTGTGTCTGTGTGTGTATGTGTCTGTGTGTGTCTGTGTGTGTCTGTGTGTGTCTGTGTGTGTCTGTGTGTGTGTCTGTGTGTGTGTGTGTCTGTGGACAGCATTAGCCAAAAACGAAAACTCCGTTAAATATCAAATGAGGTATTTAGGTATAGTATCCTCCAAGGATGGCACAAAGATTTTCAAGAATATCCTCCCCCCACCCAACTACCCCGTACATGGTCAATTTTAGAAATTTTTGATTTTCTCAAATATGGATCTAAGGATTTTGAATAAAATATCGTACATTAAAGATGTTTACATGACAAATAAAATGTATATCTTGAATTTTCTGGGAATAGCCTCTGAACAAATATTAATTCTGGAAAAATTTTGCGGAATTTTTCATAACTGGTGCACCGTAACAGTTATGCAAAAAGTTACTCAACAAAAAATATATATGTTGTATACATTTTTTTCATGGAGTTGATCGTTTTTTAGACATTCCTTGATTCTGGTTTCAGCTTTGAATAACATATTTTTTTCTCATACAGGAATTTGTCAACCCCTGTCCATTCACATAAAGGAACATCAGTCACATAGCAACAAGCTTTTGACTTTAACCTATGGTGCTCCCTTATTTCGCTTCTACGTACAAGGAAGCAAGTCATAACACTATTTCTGCTAATGTCTTTCGATTAGCAGAAATGAGACAGAAGATTAAGCTTATTAAAGATAACTTATTACAAAGATGTAGAGAAAGTAATGTGAATGGAACACACCCATCCACACAGTAAAGGCATCGCTAGGCCAGTTAGACGGGTTCATAAGTCCCTGGCCTCACACAGGTATGGGGCCACTGGATCACTTAGACAGGCTGATAAGTCCCGGGCCTCACACAGATATGGCGCCACTAGGCCAGTTAGACAGGCTGATAAGTCCCGGGCCTCACACAGATATGGCGTCACTAGGTCAGTTAGGAGAGCTGATAAGACCCGGACCTCACACAGATATGGCGCCACTAGGCCAGTTAGACAGGCTGATAAGTCCCGGGCCTCACACAGATATGGCGCCACTAGGCCAGTTAGACGGGCTGATAAGTCCCGGGCCTCACACAGATATGGCGTCACTAGGTCACTTAGGAGAGCTGATAAGACCCGGACCTCACACAGATATGGCGCCACTAGGCCAGTTAGACAGGCTGATAAGTCCCGGGCCTCACACAGATATGGCGTCACTAGGTCACTTAGGAGAGCTGATAAGACCCGGACCTCACACAGATATGGCGCCACTAGGCCAGTTAGACAGGCTGATAAGTCCCGGGCCTCACACAGATATGGCGCCACTAGGCCAGTTAGACGGGCTGATAAGACCCGGGCCTCACACAGATATGGCGCCACTAGGCCAGTTAGACAGGCTGATAAGTCCCGGGCCTCACACAGATATGGCGCCACTAGGCCAGTTAGACGGGCTGATAAGTCCCGGGCCTCACACAGATATGGCGTCACTAGGTCACTTAGGAGAGCTGATAAGACCCGGACCTCACACAGATATGGCGCCACTAGGCCAGTTAGACGGGCTGATAAGACCCGGGCCTCACACAGATATGACGCCACTAGGCCAGTTAGACAGGCTGATAAGTCCCGGGCCTCACACAGATATGGCGCCACTAGGCCAGTTAGACGGGCTGATAAGTCCCGGGCCTCACACAGATATGGCGTCACTAGGTCACTTAGGAGAGCTGATAAGACCCGGACCTCACACAGATATGGCGCCACTAGGCCAGTTAGACAGGCTGATAAGTCCCGGGCCTCACACAGATATGGCGCCACTAGGCCACTTAGACGGGCTCATAAGACCCGGACCTCACACAGATATAGTGCCACTAGGCCAGTTAGACAGGCTGATAAGTCCCGGGCCTCACACAGATATGGCGCCACTAGGCCAGTTAGACGGGCTGATAAGACCCGGGCCTCACACAGATATGGCGCCACTAGGCCAGTTAGACGGGCTGATAAGTCCCGGGCCTCACACAGATATAGCGCCACTAGGCCAGTTAGACGGGCTGATAAGTCCCGGGCCTCACACAGATATGGCATCACTAGGCCAGTTAGAAGGGCTGATAAGATCCGGACCTCACACAGATATGGCGCCACTAGGCCAGTTAGAGGGCTGATAAGTCCCGTACCTCAAACACATTTGGCGCCACTAGGCCAGTTAGACGGGCTGATAAGTCCCGGAACTCACACAGATATGGCATCACTAGGCCAGTTAGACGGGCTGATAAGTCCCGGACCTCACACAGATAGGGCATCACTAGGTCAGTTAGACGGGCTGATAAGTCCCGAACCTCACACAGATAAGGCATCGCTAGGCCAGTAGACGGGCTGATAAGTCCCGGACCTTAAACACATATGGCGCCACTAGTCCAGTTAGACGGGCTGATAAGACCCGGTCCTCACACAGATATGGCGCCACTAGGCCAGTTAGACGGGCTGATAAGTCCCGGGCCTCACACAGATATGGCGCCACTAGGCCAGTTAGACGGGCTGATAAGTCCCGGAACTCACACAGATATGGCATCACTAGGCCAGTTAGACGGGCTGATAAGACCCGGACCTCACAAAGATATGGCGCCACTAGGCCAGTTAGACAGGCTGATAAGTCCCGGGCCTCACACAGATATGGCGCCACTAGGCCAGTTAGACAGGCTGATAAGTCCCGGGCCTCACACAGGTATGGGACCACTGGATCAGTTAGGCGGGCTGATAAGTCCCGGTTCACATACAGATATGGCGCCATTAGGCCAGTTAGACGGGTTGATAAGACCCGGACCTCACACAGATATGGCATCACTAGGCCAGTTAGACGGGCTGATAAGTCCCGGACCTCACACAGATAGGGCATCACTAGGCCAGTAAGACGGGCTGATAAGTCCCGAACCTCACACAGATAAGGCATCGCTAGGCCAGTTAGACGGGCTGATAAGTCCCGGACCTCACACAGATATGGCACTACTAGGCCAGTTAGACAGGCTGATAAGTCCCGGACCTCAAACACATATGGCGCCATTAGTCCAGTTAGACGGGCTGATAAGACCCGGACCTCACACAGATATGACGCCACTAGGCCAGTTAGACGGGCTGATAAGTCCCGGGCCTCACACAGATATGGCGCCACTAGGCCAGTTAGACGGACTGATAAGTCCCGGGCCACACATATATGGCATCACTAGGCCAGTTAGACGGGCTGATAAGACCCGGACCTCACAAATATATGGCACCACTAGGCCAGTTAGACAGGCTGATAAGTCCTGGGCCTCACACAGATATGGCGCCACTAGGCCAGTTAGACAGGCTGATAAGTCCCGGGCCTCACACAGGTATGGGGCCACTGGATCAGTTAGGCGGGCTGATAAGTCCTGGGTCACACACAGATATGGCGCCACTAGGCCAGTTAGACGGGTTGATAAGACCCGGACCTCAAACAGATATGGCATCACTAGGCCGGTTAGACGGGCTGATAAGTCCCGGGCCTCTCATAGATATGGGGCCACTAGGCCAGTTAGACGGGTAGATAAGTCCCGGACCTCACACAGATATGAGACCACTAGACCAGGTAGACGGGCTTATAAGTCCCGGGCCTCACATAGATATGGGGCCACTAGGCTAGTAGACGGACTGTTAAATCCCGGGCTACACAGATATAGGGCCACTGGATCAGTTAGACAGGCTGATAAGTCCCGGGCCTCACACAAATATGGGGCCACTAGGCCAGTTAGACGGGCTGATAACTCCCGGGCCTCACACAGATATACCGCCACTAGCCAGTTGGACGGGCTGATTAGTCCCGGGCCTAACACAGATATGGGGCCACTAGGCCAATAAGACGGGTTGATAAGTCCCGAGCCTCACACAGATATGGGCCCACTAGGCCAATTAGACGGGCTGATAATTCCCGGGCCTCACCAAGATAGGGGACCACTAGGCCAGTTAGATTTGCTATTAAGTCCTGGGCCTCACACAGATATGGGGCCACTAGACCAGTTTGGCAGACAGTTAAGTCCCGGGGCTCACACAGATGTGCCACCACTAGCCAGCTTGACAGGCTGATAAGCCCCGGGCCTCACCCAGATATGGCGCCACTAGGCCTGTTAGACGGGCATATAAGTCCCGGGGGTCACACAGATATGGTGCCACTACGCCAGTTAGCTGGGATGATAAGTCCAGTGCCTCACACTGATACGGGGCCACTAGGCCAGTTAGACTGGCTGATAAGTCCCAGGCCTCACAAATATATGGCGCCACTAGTCAGTTAGACGGGCTGATAAGTACCGGGCCTCACACAGATATGGCATCACTAGGTCAGTTAGACGGGCTCATAAGTCCCGGGCCTTACAAATATATGGCACCACTAGCCAGTTAGACGGGCTGATAAGTCCCGGGCCTCACACAGATATGGCACCACTAGGACAGTTAGACGGGCTGATAAGTCCCGGGTCTCCCACAGATATGGCACCACTAGCCAGTTAGACGGACTGATAAGTTCCGGGCCTCACACAGATATGATGTCACTAAGCAAGTTAGACGGGCTGATAAGTCCCGAGCCTCACAAGGATACGGCGTCACTAGGCCAGTTAGACGGGTAGATAATTTCCGGTAGTCGTACAGTAATGGCGCCACTAGGCCAGTTAGACGGGCCGATAAGTGCCGGACCTCTGACAGATATGGCGTCACTAGGCCAGTTACCGTCTGAAAAGTCCCGGGCCTCGCACAGATATGGCGCTAAAAGGACAGTTAGCATAGCTGATAAACCAGGGCCTCACACAGATACGGCGGCACTAGGTCAGATAGGAGAGATGATAAGTGTCGGGCCTCACGCAGATATGGCGCCACTATGCCAGTTAGGAGAGCTGATAAGTGTCGGGCCTCACACAGATATGGCGCCTCAATGCCAGTTAGGAGAGATGATAAGTGTCGGGCCTCACACAGATATGGCGGCACTAGGCCAGTTAGGATAGCTGATAAGTGTTGGGCCTCACACAGAAATGGCGTCACTAGGCCAGTTAGACCGGCTGATAAGTCCCAGGCCTCACACAGATATGGGTCCACTGGATCAGTTAGACAGGCTGATAAGTTACGGGCCTCACACAGATATTGCGCCACTAGGCCAGTTAGACGGGCTTATAAGTCCAGGGCCACAAACAGATATGGTGTCAGTAGATGAGTTAGACGAGCTGTTAAGTCCAGGGCCACACAGATATGGTGTTACTGGGCTAGTTAGACGAGCTGATAAGTCCCGGGCCTCACACAGATATGGCGATACTAGGTCAGTTAGACGAGCTGATAAGTCCCGAACCTCACACAGACATGGCGCCACTAGCCGGTTAAACGGTCTGATAAGTCCCGGCCCTCACACAGATATCGTACTTCTAGGTCAGTTAGACGAGCTGTTAAGTCCAGGGCCACACAGATATGGTGTTACTGGGCCAGTTAGACGAGCTGATAAGTCCCGAGCCTCACACAGATATGGCGCCACTAGGCAGGTTAGACGAGCTTTAAGTCCCTGGCGTCACACAGATATGGCGCCACTAGGTCAGTTAGACGGGCTGATTACTCCCAAACCTCACACAGATTTGGCGCCACTAGCCGGTTAAACGGTCTGATAAGTCCCGGCCCTCACACAGATATCGTACTTCTAGGCCAGTTAGACGGGCTGATAAGTCCAGGGCCACACACAGAGATGGCGCCACTAGCCGGTTAAACGGTCTGATAAGTCCCGGCCCTCACACAGATATCGTACTTCTAGGCCAGTTAGACGGGCTGATAAGTCCAGGGCCACACACAGAGATGGCGCCACTAGGTCAGTTAGACGGGCTGATTACTCCCGGATCTCTCACAGATTTGGCGCCACTAGCCGGTTAAACGGTCTGATAAGTCCTGGCCCTCACACAGATATCGTGCTTCTAGGTCAGTAAGACGGGCTGATAAGTCCAGGGCCACACACAGAGATGATGCCACTAGGTCAGTTATATGGGCTGATAAGTCCTGGACCTTACACAGATATGGCGCAACTAGGCCAGGTAGACGAGCTGATAAGTCCAGGGCCACACACAGATATGCCGTCACTAGCCAGTTAGACGGTCTGGTAAGTCTCGGGCCTCACACAGTTATGGCGCCACTTGGCCAGTTTGACGGGCTGATAAGTCCAGGGTCTCACACTGATATGGCGTCACTAGGCAGTTAGCCGGTCTGGTAAGTCTCGGGCCTCACACAGTTATGGCGCCACTTGGCCAGTTTGACGGGCTGATAAGTCCCGGGTCTCACACTGATATGGCGTCACTAGGCAGTTAGCCGGTCTGGTAAGTCTCGGGCCACACACAGATATGGCGCCACTTGGCCAGTTAGACGGGCTGATAAGTCTTGGGCCTCAAACAGATATGGCGCCACTAGGCCAGTTAGACGGGCTGATAAGTCCTGGGCCTCATACAGATATGGCGCCACTAGGCCAGTTAGACGGGCAGATAAGTCCTGGGCCTCACACAGATATGGCGCCACTAGGCCGCTTAGACGGGCTATTAAGTCCCGGGCCACACTGACATTGCATCACCAGGCCAGATAGATGTTCTTATAAGACCAGGGCCTCAATCAAATATGGTGTCACTAGGCCAGTTAGACGGGCTGATAAGTCCTGGGCCTCACACTGATTTGGCGCCACTAGGCCACTTTGACGGGCTGATAAGTCCCGGGCCTCACACAGATATTGTGTCATTACGCCAGTTATACGGGCTGATGAGTCCAGGGCCACACATAGATATGGCGTCACTAGGTCAGTTAGACGGGCTGATAAGTCCAGGGTCTCACACAGATATGGTGTCACTAGGCCAATTAGACGGGCTAGTAAGTCTCGGGTCTCACACAGATATTGTGTCACTGGGCCAGGGGCCATTTAAACGGGCTGATAAGTCTCCTGCCTCACAGATATGGCTCCACTAGGTCAGTTAGACGGGCGGATAAGTCTCGGGCCTCACAGATATGGCGTCAGTAGGTCAGTTAGACGGCCTGATAAGTCCGGGGCCACACAGATTTGACACCACTAGCCAGTTAGACGGGCTGATAGGTCCAGGATCTCACACAGATTTGGCGCCACCAGCCGGTTAGACGGGCTGATACGTCCAGGGCCACACACCTATATGGTGCCACTAGGTCAGTTAAACGGGCTGATTAGTCTCGGGCCTCACACAGATATGGCGCCACTAGCCGGTTTGACGGGCTGATAAGTCCAGGGCACACTCTGATATGGTGCCACTAGGTTGGTTACACAGGCTGATAAGTCCAGGGCCACACACAGATATGGTGTCACTAGATCAGTTTGACGGGCTGATAAGTGCAGGGCCACACACAGATATGGCGCCACTAGGTCAGTTAGTTTGGCTGATAAGTCCTGGGTCTCACACAGATATGACGCCACTAACCAGTTAGACTGGCTGATAAGTCCCGGGCCTCTCACAGATATGGCGCCACTAGGTCAGTTAGACGGATTGTTAAGTCCAGGGCCACACAGATATGGTGTCAATAGACCAGTTACACGGGCTTATAAGTTCAGGGCCACACAGATATGGCGCCACTGGGACAGTTAGACGGGCTGATAAGTCCCGGGCATCACAGTTATGGTGTCACTAGGTCAGTGAGACGGGCTGACAAGTCCAGAACCACACATATATGGTGCCAAAAGGTAGTTAGACGGGCTGATAAGTCCCGGGCCACACAAATTTGGTGTCACTAGGCAATTAGACGGGGGTGATAAGTGCCGGGCCTCACACAGATGTGGCGCCACTAGGCCAGTTAGACGGGCTGATAAGACCAGGGCCACACAGACTTGGTGCCACTAGGTCAGTAGACCGCCTGATAAGTCCAGGGCCACACACAGATATGGTGCCACTAGGTCAGTTAGACGGGCTGATAAGTCCAGGGCCACACGCAGATATGGTGCCACAAGGTCAGTTAGACGAGGTGATAAGACCAAGGCCACGCACAGATATGGGGCCACTAACTCAGTTAGACGGGCTGATAAGTCCAGGGTCTCACACAAATTTGATGCCACTAGATCAGTTAGACGGGCTGATAAGTCCAGGGTCTCACACAGATATGGTGCCATTAGGTAAGATAGACGGGCTGATAACTCCAGGGCCTCACACAGATATAACGCCACTAGGTCAGTTAGACGGGCTGATAAGTCCAGGGCCACACGCAGATATGGTGCCACAAGGTCAGTTAGACGAGGTGATAAGACCAAGGCCACACACAGATATGGGGCCACTAACTCAGTTAGACGGGCTGATAAGTCCAGGGTCCAACACAGATATGGTGCCATTAGGTAAGATAGACGGGCTGATAACTCCAGGGCCTCACACAGATATAACGCCACTAGGTCAGTTAGACGGGCTGATAAGTCCAGGGCCACACGCAGATATGGTGCCACAAGGTCAGTTAGACGAGGTGATAAGACCAAGGCCACACACAGATATGGGGCCACTAACTCAGTTAGACGGGCTGATAAGTCCAGGGTCTCACACAAATTTGATGCCACTAGATCAGTTAGACGGGCTGATAAGTCCAGGGCCTCACACAGATATAACGCCACTAGGTCAGTTAGACGGGCTGATAAGTCCAGGATCTCACACAGATATGACGCCACTAACCAGTTACACGGGATGATAAGACCCGGACCTCCCACAGATACGGCGCCCCTTGGTCAGTTATACGGGCTGATAAGTCCAGGGCCACACAGATATGGTGCCACTAGGCCTGTTACACGGGCTGATAAGTCCCGGGCCTAACACAGTTTTGGGGCCCCTAGGCCAGTTAGACGGGCTTATAAGTCCTGGGCCTAACACAGATAGGGGCAAATAGGCCAGTTAGACGAGCTGATAAGTCCCGGACCTCACACAGATATGGCGCCATTAGACCTGTTAGTCGGGCTGAAGAGTCCAGGGTCTCACACAGATATGGCACCACTAGGCCAGTTAGATGGGCTGATATTTCCAGGGTCTCACACAGGTATGGCGCCACTAAACCAGTTGGACGGGTTGATAAGACCAGGGTCTCACACAGATATGGCGCCCCTAGATCAGTTAGACGGGTTGATAACTCCCGGACCTCACCCAGACATGGCGCTACTAGGCCAGTTAGACGGGCTGATAAGTCGAAGGTCTCACACAGGTATGGAGACACTAGGCCAGTTAGAGAGGCTGATAAGTCCCAGGCCTCACACACATATGGCTCCACTAGGTCAGTTAGACAGGCTAATAAGTCCCGGGCCTCACACAGATATGGCGCCACTAGGTCAGTTAGATGGGCTGATAAGTCCCGGACCTCACACAGATATGGCGCCACTAGACCTGTTAGACGGGCTCATAAGTCTCGGGCAGCACAGACATTTCTCCACTAGGTCAGTTAGACGGGCTGATAAGTCTCGGGCCTCACAGATATGGCGTCACTAGTTCAGTTAAACGGGCTGATAAGTTTCGGGCCTCACATGTGTGAAGTCACTAGGTCAGTTACACGGGCTGATAAGTCCCGGGCCTCACACAGATATGGCGCTACTAGGTCAGTTAGACGGGCTGATAAGTCCAGGGCCACACACAGATATGGCGCCACTAAACCAGTTAGACGGGTTGATAAGACCAGGGTCTCACACATATATGGAGACACTAGGCCAGTTAGAGAGGCTGATAAGTCCCAAGAATCACACAGATATGGCTCCACTAGGTGAGTTAGACAGGCTGATAAATACCGGGCCTCACACAGATATAGCGCCATTGGCCGGTTAGACGGGCAGATAAGTCCCGGGCCTCACAAAGAATTGGAGCCACTTGGTCAGATAGACGGACTAATAAGTCCCGGGTCTCACACAGATATGGCGCCACTAGGTCAGTTAGACGGGCTGATAAGTCCCGGGCCTCACACAGAATTGTTGCCACTAGGTCAGTTAGACGGGCTGATAAGTCCCGGACCTCACACAGATATGGCGCCACTAGGCCAGTTAGACGGGCTCATAAGTCTCGGGCAGCACAGACATTTCTCCACTAGGTCAGTTAGACGGGCTGATAAGTCTCGGGCCTCACAAATATGGCGTCACTAGTTCAGTTAAACGAACTGATAAGTCTCGGGCCTCACATATATGACGTCACTAGGTCAGTTACACGGGCTGATAAGTCCCGGGCCTCACACAGATATGGCGCTACTAGGTCAGTTAGACGGGCTGATAAGTCCAGGGCCACACACAGATACGGTGCCACTAGGTGAGTTAGACGGGCTGATATGTCCTGGGCCACACACAGATATGTTGGCATTGGGAGAGTTAGACGGGCTGATAAGTCCCGGGCCACACAGATATGGCGCCACTAGGTCAGTTAGACGGGATGATAAGTCCCGGACTTCACACAGATATAGTGTCACTAGGTGAGATAGACAAGCTGATAAGTCACGGGCCACACAGATATGGTGTCACTAGGTGAGTTGATGAGCTGATAAGTCCCGGGCCTTACAGATATGGCGCCATAAGGTCAGTTAGACGTGCTGATAAGTCCCGGACTTCGCACAGATATAGTGTCACTAGGTGAGATAGACGAGCTGATAAGTCACGGGCCACACAGATATGGTCTCACTAGGTGAGTTGACGAGCTGATAAGTCCCGGGCCGTACAGATATGGTGTCACTAGATCAGTTAGAGGGGCTGATAAGTCAAGGGCCACACAGATATGGTGTCACTAGATCAGTTAGAGGGGCTGATAAGTCATGGGCCACACAGATATGGTGTCACTAGGTCAGTTAGAGGGGCTGATAAGTCTCGGACCTCACACAGATATGGAGTCACTAGACCAGTTAGACGGGCTGATAAGTCATGGGCCACACAGATATGGTGCCACTAGTTGTGTTAGACGGGCTGACAATTTCCGGGCATCACACAGAAATGGCGGCACTGGCCAGTTAGACGGGCTGGTAAGTCCAGGGCCTCACACAGATATGGTGTCACTTGGACAGTTAGACAGGCTGGTAAGTCTCGGTCCTCACACAGATATGGTGTCACTGGGCCAGTTAGATGGGCTGAGAAGTCTCGGGCCTCACAGATATGGCGTCACTTGGTCAGCTAGACGGGCTGATAAGTCTCGCGTCTCACAGGCATGGCGTCACTAGGACACTTAGACGGGCTGATAGGTCCCGGGCCGCACACAGATATGGCGCAACTAGGCCACTTAGACGGGCTCATAAGTCCAGGGCCTCACATAGATATGGTGCCACTAGGTCAGATAGATGGGCTGATAAGTCCAGGGTCTCACACAGATATGGAGTTACTTGATCAGTTAGACAGGCTGATAAGTCCCGCACCTCACACAGATATGGCGCTACTAGGCCAGTTAGGCGGGCTAATAAGTCCAGGGTCTCACACAGAAATGGCGTCAGTAGGCCAGTTAGACGGGCTGATAACTCCCCGGGCCTCACACAGAAATGGAGGCACTTGGCCAGTTAGACGGACTGATAAGTGCCGGGCCTCACACAGATAGAGGGCCACTGGATCAGTTAGAGAGGCTGATAAGTCACGGGCCTCACACAGATATGGCGCCACTAGCCAGTTAGACATGCTGGTAAGTCCCGGACCTCACACAGAAATGGCACCATTAGGTCAGTTAGACAGGCTGATAAGTCCCGGATCTCACACAGATATGGCGCCACTAGGCCAATTAGACGATCTGATAAGTCCCGGACCTCACACAGATATGGGGCCACTAGGCCAGTTAGACGGGCTGATAAGTCCCGGACCTCACACAGATATGGGGCCACTAGGCCAGTTAGACGGGCTGGTAAGACCCGGGTCTCACACAGATATGGCGCCACTAGGCCAGTTAGACGGGTTAGTAAGTCCCGGGTCTCACACAGATATGGCGCCACTAGCCAGTTAGACGGGCTGGTAAGTCCCGGACCTCACACAGATTTGGCACCACTAGGCCAGATAGGCGGGCTGATAAGTCCAGGATCTCACACAGATATGGCGCCAC
This sequence comes from Hymenopus coronatus, assembly GCA_030762935.1. Taxonomy (NCBI): domain Eukaryota; kingdom Metazoa; phylum Arthropoda; class Insecta; order Mantodea; family Hymenopodidae; genus Hymenopus; species Hymenopus coronatus. The sequence continues at coordinate 1,735,588 of CM060894.1, forward strand.
TAGGCCAGTTAGACGGTCTGATACGTCCCGGGCCTCACACATATATAGCGCCACTAGCCAGTTAGACGGGCTAGTAAGTCCCGGACCTCACACAGATATGCGCCACTAGGCCAGTTAGACGGGCTGATAAGTCCCGGGTCTCACACAGATATGGCGCCACTAGGCTAATTAGACGAGCTGATAAGTCCCGGGGCTCACACAGATATGGCGCCACTAGCCCAGTTAGATTGTAGTATCGTATAGTTTAACTCTAGATTAGCTTGTAACCTTAGTTACACGTCAATAGTTTGTTTAGTTTTCGAATGACAGACTTTTAAACAAGATAACTTTAGTTTTTTTCGCGAAAATGGAGGATTTGGAAAAACGAGCAGTGATTAAATACTTCCATTTGAAAGGCTTAACGCCTAAAGAAATCAAGGAGGAAATGGACAGTACATTGAAAGACTCTGCCCCTTCATATTCAATGATTAAAAGGTGGGTTGCACAGTTTAAAATGGGACGTACGAGCACTAGTGATGAGCCTCGCTCTGGACGCCCTGTAGCAGTGACAACTCCAGAGATCATTGAATAAATTCATCGTTTAGTACTTGAAGACCGCAGATTAATGTTGTTTGAGATAGCAGAGGCTGTAAATATGTATAACAAATTAACGTGCAGGTAATATTTTAAGTAATGTTTTCGGTTTTCACAAGGTCTGTGCAAGATGGGTGGCGCGTTTGTTGACATCTGATCAAAAGTTGCATGAATAAGTGTTTCTGTTAAGAATGTGGAGCTCTACCGTAAAAATCGCAGTGAATTTTTGAACGGCTTATTACCATAGATGAAACTCGGATACATCACTACACTCCAGAAAGTAAATCACAGTTAAAGCAGTTGATTGCGCCAGGTGAACCAACTCCAAAAAAGGCAAAGTCAATTTTGTAATCTAACAAGGTTATGGCGCGTGTTTTCTGGGATGTATAGGGAATTATTATTATTGATTGCTTTGAAAAAGGTAGAAGCATCACTGGTCTGTTTCGCAAGCTTAAGTGATGAGGTGAAAAGAGAAATACCTCACTTGGCCAAAAATATAATCTCTGTTCATCACGACAATGCTGCGGCCCATCGTTTGGTCATTGCAATAGGAATTGCTTGGACATCCACCAGATCTAGCACCCAGTGACCACCACCTGTTCTCAAATCTCAAAAATATCTTGTTTCAATGCTGCGGCCCATCGTTTAGTCATGGCAATGGGAAAACTGTGGGAATTGCGTGGACATCCACCAGATCTAGCACCCAGTGACCACCATCTGTTCCCAAATCTCAAAAATATCTTGTTTCAATGCTGCGGCCCATCGTTTAGTCATGGCAATGGGAAAACTGTGGGAATTGCGTGGACATCCACCAGATCTAGCACCCAGTGACCACCACCTGTTCCCAAATCTCAAAAATATCTTGTTTCAATGCTGCGGCCCATCGTTTAGTCATGGCAATGGGAAAACTGTGGGAATTGCGTGGACATCCACCAGATCTAGCACCCAGTGACCACCACCTGTTCCCAAATCTCAAAAAATGTCTTGAAGGACGAAGATTTCACAGCAACGAGGAGGTCATTGACGCGGTAAACAGCTGTTTTGAGGACCTTGATAAATCGCACTACAGAGATGCTTTAATTAAATTAGAACACCGATATGACAAATGTATTAGCATTTCTGGAGATTATGTTGGCAAAAAAAAGAAGTAAATGCTGTTTTCATTGAGAGGCCCGGGACTTAGTATATAATAACGATGTTCTACTTGTCTGAATGTGTGAAGACTCCAAACGTCACTAAGGTCGGGAGAATGTACATAAAACTGTCATTACATGCTGCTCAGGTATTCCCGACCAGACTTTTATACCACTCAATCTTCTGACAATCACCTGTCGCTTTAATCGTCATAAAAAAAGTTTGAAAGGTGAAAATAGTACAGCAATTTTAAAAGAGAACGGCGTTTTACTTTCTCTAGTAGGTATGTATATAGCACATAGAAAAGATATCTATTGATAGGTACAGAGCTGTCAGCGCAAATATGATGTGTTCCATTCACATGACTTTCTCTGCAACAAGTTATTGTTAAAAAGCTTAAGCTTCTACTGCTAATCGATAAAAAATTAGCAGAAATAGTCTTATTACTTGTTCCTTGTAAGTAGAAGCAAAATAAGGGAGTACCAAAAGTTAAAGTGATAGTCAAAAGCTGGTTGCTATGTCACTGAAGTTCCTTTTTTTGTATGGATAGCAGTTGACAAATTCCTTGCAGTATGAGAAAAGTAGAAGTTTTTCATAGCAGAAACCAAAAACAAGGAATGTCTCAAAAACGATCAACTCCACGAAAAAAATGTATATAACATAAATTGTGTGTTTTAACATGCTCTACATTTTTTGTGCAGTAAGTTTTTGTCCATCTCTTACGGTTTAGCAGTTATTAAAAATTCCGTAAAATGCATCCAAAATAAAGTAGTCTTCAGAGCTATTCCAAGAAAAATCAAGATATACATTTTATTTGTAAGGTAAATATCTTTAATATACGATATTTTAATCAAAATCGTTAGAGCCCTTTTTGAAAAAATCAAAATGTTCGAAAAAAACTTCTATGTAAAGGGTATTTTGGGGTGTGATTTTTCTCAAAATCTGCGTGTTGCATCCCTGGCAGATACTAAACTTAAATACCAAGTTTGGTATTTTACCAAAGTTTCGTTTTTGAATTGTCGTGTTCACAGTCACACGGACACACACATGGACCTTTTTGTGAAAATGCTTTTTTTTGGATATAGGGGACCCTAAAACATGTATTTCCTGTGAAATCTCGGTATCAAATTTTTGTGCATCTCTTATGGTTTAGCAGATATGCAAAATTCCGTAAAATTGACCCAGAATAAAGTAGTCTTCAGAGGCTATTTCCAGAAAATTCAAGATATACATTTTTTTTGTCAGGTAAATATCTTTTTTATACGATATTTTAATCAAAATCGTTAAGGCTATTTTTTTACAAAATCAAAATTTTCGAAAAAAGTTACATCTAAAGGGTACTTTTTGGTGGGGGGATTTTTCTCAAAATCTTCGTGTCGCATCCCTGGAAGATACTAAACTTAAATATCAAGTTTGGTATTTTAGCGACTTTTCGTTTTTGAATTATCGTGTTCACACGGTCATACTGACACACACGGACGTTTTTCTGAAAATACGTTTTTGGATACAGGGGACCCTAAAACATATTTCCGGTGAAATCTCGGTATCGAATTTTTTGGTGGAGTGCAATAACTTCTCTATACACTATGTACATAGTACGTAAAGAGAAAGTAAAAAGAACATTTTCAGAAAATGTTCCCACCTCCAACTTCACTTTACAGAAACATTTTTCGAAATTCTCGATTCTCTAAAATTTGCTGTAAGGAGTTGCATTAAAATGCCGAATATTGTCTAAGTTAACATGACAAATAAAATATATATCCTTAATTTATTGGAAATAATCCCAGAAGTCCTATTCATCGTGAATGACTTTTGCAAAACTGGTAAAAACATGTGGATATTGTTAAAATATACAATTTGTTGTTTTTAATTTCTCTACGTGTACTTTGTACATAGTGTATAGAGAAGGTATTACATTCCACCCAAAAATTCGACACCGAGATTTTACCGGAAATACATCCAAAAAGATCTGATGTGTTCCATCCAAATGACTTTCTCTACATCTCTGCAATAAATTATTTTTAAAAAGCTTATGCTTCTCTTTACTTCATGCTAATCGATAAAAATTTGCAGAAATAGTTTTATTACTTGCTTCCTTGTAAGTAGAAGCGAAATAAGGGAGTAGCATAGGTTAAAGTGAAGTCAAAAGCTGGTTGCTATGTGACAGAAGTTCCTTTGTTAGTATGCTCAGGAGTTGAGAAATTCTTTTATGGAAAAAGTATAAGTTTTTTAAAGCTGAAACCAAAAACAAGGAATAGCTAAAAAACTATCAACTCCACGAAAAAAATGTTAGTAACATAAATTGTGTGTTTTAACGTGCTCTACATTTTTTGTGTGATAAGTTTTTGTCCATCTATTACGCTTTAGCAGATATGAAAAACTCCGGAAAAGTCATTCAGAATAAAGCAGTCCTGAGAGGCTATTCCCAGAAAATTCAAGATCTACATTTTATTTGCCAGGTAAATATATTTAATATACAATATTTTGATCAAAATAGTTAGAGATATTTTTGAGAAAATCAAAATTTTCAAAAAATGTTCCATGTAAAGAGTAGTTGGGGCTGAGGGTATTTTCTTGAAAATCTTTGTGTCGCATGCTTGGAAGATACCAAACTTAAATAGCAAGTTCGGTATTCAACGGTCTTTTCGTTTTTGAACTATGCTGTCCACAAACACACACATGGACCTTTTTCCAAAAATATGTTTTTTCTGGATTCAGGGAGTCCGAAAAGATGTATTTGCGGTAGTGAATTTTTGTGTGCAACACAATACCTTCTCTATACACTAGATATGTACAGTAATTACGAACACTTGCTGAAGTCTAAGAGCTCGTTTCTTCAAATGCACTCAACTCAAGGGAAACAATAGAATCGTTACCTCAATCTGCGGCTTCCATTCTCAAGGTCCTGGGTTTAAATCTGGCCTCGGTTTTTCAGCTTTCTCTCAGTCGCTAAAGTAAAAACCGTATTGGATATTTAAATTGGATATATCAGTTTAAAACAGAAAAATCTCAAATCAGCTCCACGAAAAAAAAAAATGTATATAACATAAATGGTGTTTTAACGTGCTCTGCATTTTTTGTGTGGTAAGTTTTTGTACTTCTCTTATTGGTTTAGCAGTTATGTAAAATCCTGTAAAATGTATTCACAATAAAGTAGTTTTCAGAGGCTATGCCCAGAAAATTCAAGATATACATTTTATTTGTCAGGTATATCTCTTAAATATGAGAGATTTTAATCAAAATCGTTAGAGCAATTTTTGAAAAAATAAAAATTTTCGAAAAAATGTCCATGTAAAGGGTAGTTGGGGGGTTTCTTGAAGTGTCGCATCCTTGGAAGATACCAAACTTAAATTCAACGGTGTTTTCGTTTTTGAGCTATGCTGCCCACAGGCGGACACTCACCGACCTTTTTACAAAAATGCTTTTTTTGGACTCAGGGGGACCCAAAGCATGTATTTGCGGTGAAATCTCGGTATTGCATTTTCGGGTACAATACAATACCTTCTCTATACATAGTAGATAAAGTAAAAATCTGATGTGTTCCATGTACACGACTTTCTCTACATCTGTCTAAGAAAGTATTGTTAAAAAGCGTATTCTTCCATTTACTTCAACATAAACAGAAATTGTCTTATTACTTGCTTCCTTGTAAGTACATAGAAGGGAATAAAGTGTAGTCAAATGTTTTAAAAACTGTTGCTATGCGACTGTCGTTAAAATTGGATTTCTTTGCATGGTGAAGAGTAAATCAAAATAAACACCGAAGTCTTCCTGTTGGAGAGAAGTATAAGGATAATATTTCGGAAACGGCTAACTCCACAACGAAAATGTGGCTTGACGAGATTCACATTTTCTCTTTTATAAAATCCATTCAGAATAAAGAGATATTCAGAGGGGATTCCCAGAAAGTTCAAGATATACATTTAACTTCCAATGAAAATATCTTAAACATATGAAATTTTAATCAGAATCGTTTCAGCTATTTTTGAGGAAATAACATTTTTCGAAAAATGTTCCATATCGGGTTTGGAGAATTTTTTTGAAAATCTTCGTGTCGCATCCTTGGAAGATACTGAACTTAAATACGAAGTTTGGTATTTTCGTTGTTGAATTTTGGTGTCCATTCTCTATGGATCATGTACATACGTGCTCGGGAGAGTAATGAAACAGTTTCGTCTGTAAAAGGCAACCAGTTATATAACAAAATGCTGTGGACGCTACAACAATGGAGAAAAAGTGAACTTGAAAATAGAAAAATAGAATTGACACAAAAACCACAAGGTTACAAGGCCTCGCAAAAACTAAAGCAATTTACACCGTGAAAATTTATGTTGTTTGGGGAATGTTTGTGGTCGGTTCACCACTTCCATTGTTCTCAGCAATTCCTCTATGTACAACACATCACTATATATTTACTAACTTTATTTATTTAATTATTTATTTTTGTAACTTAACGTCCTATAACCTGGTTGGTCATATCGGAGGATGAATGATATTGGTGAAATGATCTCGGGGTCCATGGAGCTTAAGTTACTCGACGTTCCTCTTCTCAGGATAAGGCTCATTCACGCCGAGAGAGATATGAACTCGCGACCCTTTGAGTGTGACGCAGACACAACCCAGGCGGGATCACCAATATATTTATATATATTGCTTGTTTCTGACCAATAAATATCTTCTCTGCCACGTTTATTAAGTAGGGGAAGCAAAGTATTTCACAGGAACAATGCCAGTATGTTGGTCAAACATTTAATGCTGTGTTACCTTTTATGGATAAGAGATGAAATGTTGCAGACAATTTTCCACACAAAACTACGCTTTACATGGAAACATTTTTGAAAATTTGCTTTTCTCAAAAATAGCTCTATCGCTTTTGATTAAAATATGGGATATTAAAGCTAATTATTTGATAAATAAAATGTATATTACGAATTTTCTGGGAATAGTGTCTCAAGACCTTTTCAATCTGGATCATTTCTTATAACTGGTAACACATATATAAAAACTTACTACCCAAAAATGTAAAACACACAATTTATGTCAAATGCATTCTTTGTGGATTTGAGCCATTTCCGAGATATTCCTTTCAGTTTTAAGGTAGCCTCTTAAACCTTTCTCAAACGGAAGTCCTCGTCCAATTCGTATATCTTTTGTTTTAGTCCTGGCCATGGAAGGAGAACCGACAATATCATAGCAACCAGCTTTTAAAACCTTTGACTACTACCACTTTATCGAAGTGTATTCCCTTCACACTCACAAGGAGCAAGTAATAAGACAATTTCTGTTAATGTTGAAGAAGATAGAAGAATAATCTTAGTTTGAATGATGATGTCATTAGCGGTATACTAACAAGGGACCTCGGCCTACCGCCTGGCCGCTGCGTCATGTGAGACGTGGTCAGGGCCGGTTAATGACCTGCAGCCAGCCGCTACTTCTCTATCAAGTGCTCCCAGTGAGGGAAAAAATCTCCACGCCGGTACTGGGAATGAAACCCAGGTCTCCCGCTTGGTAAGCAGTTGCGCTACCACCGCGCTAAGGAGACCACCAAAATAACAATATAAAAGAGGAAAGTCAACTAAGACAATGAAATAAAACGAAAAGGTGGTATAGACACAAGTAAAGTACCCAAAAGAAGCGAATATACTAAAATGCTCGGTGAAATGGCTAAAAGTAATAAAACTTGATGTGTTCCATTCACATGACCTTCTCTGCGTCTCAACAATCACTTAAATAACATTGTATAAACGCGTATGCTTCTCTTTACTTCATGCTAATCGAGAATTTCTAGCAGAAATAGTCTTATTACTTGCTTCCTTGTAAGTAGGAGCGAAATAAGGGAGTACCATAGGTTAAAGTGATAGTCAAAAGCTGGTTGCTATGTGACTGAAGTTCCTTTGTTTGTATGGACAAATTTCTGTATGAGAAAAGTTAAAGCTGAAACTAATAACATGGAATATATAAAAAAATGTTAACCCCACGAAAAAATGTATATAACATAAATTGTGTGTTTAACCGAGATCTACAGTTTTTGTTAAGTAAGTTTTTGAATATCTCTTACGGTTTACGGCTTATGCAAAATTCCGCAAAATTCATCCAGACTAGACATGTCTTCAGAGGCTATTTCCAGAAAATTGAAGATATACATTTTATTTGTCATGTAAATATGTGAAATTTAAGGGATTTTAATCAAACTTTTTAAAGCCGTTTTTGAGAAAATAAAAAATTTCGAATTATTTTTCATGTAAAGAGTAGTTGGGGGTGGGGGGATTTTCTTGAACATGATCGTGTCACACCCTTGGAATGTATGGAACTTAAATACCAAGTTTGGTATTAAACGGTCTTTTCGTTTTTGTTCTATGCTACCCACATACACTCAGGCACACACATAGATATTTGTCTAAAAATGCCTTTTTTTATTCAAGGGATCTCAAAACGTATATTTGCGGTGAAATCTCGCTATTGAATGTCTGGGTGCATTATAATACCTTCTCTACACACTATGTATATAGTACGTGTAGAGAAAGTAAAAATGAACTTCCGTTTACTAAAAGCTAAATCGTGAATGGGCTGTTCAACTTCGATAAAAAGTTAAAAACCCTATCGACCACCCTGTGGTCATCGGCTAGCACCTCCGTGAGGGACGACGGCAGCTTCTAGAGCACAGGTTGAGAAAGCCATGTGAATGGGCTGTTCAACTTCGATAAAAAGTTAAAAACCCTATCGACCACCCTGTGGTCATCGGCGAGCACCTCCGTGAGGGACGACGGCAGCTTCTAGAGCACAGGTTGAGAAAGCCATGTGAATGGAACACACAATGGCCATACGTTTCGCAAGCAGCACCTAGTTTGTTTTGTATTAAAACACAAGTATCTGACTGTTGTGCAACTTTTCGCAATGTAGCGACAGCAAATAAATGGTCCACTAAGTCGAGGTCATGTAACATGACTGATTTCTCCAAAACCTTGTGATCCAAGTTCATGGCAAATTGTGTCACGTGACATTTGCTGAGGCTTGTTACCCCTATCACTGTGCACCACTAGGGGTACACTAGTGGTCGCGCCTGCGAGAAGGAAGCAGGTTCAAGTCGAGCCATCAGAAGCTATAAATAAACACAGTGCAAGGAGACATTATATTTCTATTATCACTTAAAGGAATTTTACGGATGCATGGTTATGGGACAAAAGGGCAGATACCCAAGGGGCCACACAATTCCACTGAAAACATTGTACATACTTGGACGTCCATTACTGGCACGCGTTTTATCCTCCAGAAGGTTAGCAGACGTGATGTACATAGAACAGTAAGCTTTTTAACAAATTTTTGTTGCAGAGACAGAGAAGGCCGTGTGAAAGGAACGCATCAGATTTTTAATTTTTATTTTCGGGCTTTATTTAATTGCTGAAGTCGAAGCAGTTCTTGGTTGTTAGAGGGCGGGGTCGTTCCCTCCTTTATACAGCTATCGATGACGTCAGCAGAAATAATGTTTATCGTTGCGTGTGCAGATGCGACTTTCAGAGTTTTGATGTTCGCTTGTACAGGTGTAACTAAGCCAGCATGACTCACACACGTGCGGCAATTACGGCCAACAAGGCTGTTCAATGTATCTGTCAAACATTTCCAATTGTTATAAACATGGCTGTCAGGAATAATTTGTTAGAGCATTGATCCTTTGTGGGCATAGGCTCTCTCTGCGGCCAAATGCTCAGCGTTCTGGCTCACGTCCCAGGTTCGATTCCCGGCTCGGACGGGACATTTTTCTTTAACTAGAATCATTCCTTTACCCCACTATATTTGGTAATATGAAGGCGACTGGGTTTAATTAGTATAAAACATAAGAAACCTTAAAGTTGAGCGAGCGAAATAGAAGCAGGCTGTCTCCGCGAGCTGACTTCTCACCCGGAGGTCTCAGGCTGGGGCGGAGAATACTTCTTTAACCAGAATTATTCCCTGGAAGTTTGTATGTTTGTGTTTGAGGAAAATAAAATGACGTACACACAACGAGTTGTTTCTAAAGCAAAGCCCCCGATATCACCTTACATGTTAAAGGGGGCTATGTAAATGATACAAGCAATTATTTCTTATGTGATATCCCCCATTACAATTTAGAGGGGCTATATTAATATGAAAATCCGATGTGTTCCATTCACATGACTTTCTCTTCATCTCTGTAACTAATTATTGTTAAAAAGATAATTCTTGTATCTACTTGATGCTAACCATGACAAAATTAACAGAAATTGTCTTATTACTTGCTTCCTTATTAGTAGAAGAGAAAAAACCTAATGTCTTCCATTCACACGACTTTCTCTAGCTGTTCGGTAAACAAACATTGATCTCTTATTTACATCATGATAATCAAGATAAACATAAGCAGAAATAGTCTTATTACTAGGTTCCTTGTAACTAGAAGGGAAATAAGAAAATGCACAGGCTAAAGCGATAGTCTCGCCCTTCAAAACCGGTCATATGTGAAGCAATTGAAATGCCAATCTCTTTGTTTCTCACGTGTAAACAAACGAGATGTCTTCCCGTTTGACAAAAGTTTAAGTGGAATATCTCGAAAACGGTTAACTCTATAAATGATAAATTGTGTGTTTTAATGAGATCTTTATTTTGTATACCTCTTACGATTTACTAGTTATGCAAAAACTATTCATAATGAAGAGGTCTTCAGAGGCTATTTCCAGAACTCCATGGCATAGCTCACTAGGCTTACCGCTGCGTTCCCCATCTCGGTGCAGTATTGGGGAGTGAGACGTGCTCAGCGCTTCGAACGCCCCCCGGCCGGTTAATGCCGTCTTCACGACCTAGAGCCGCTACTTCTCCATTAAGTAGCTCCTCAATTGGGGGACCTCACGAGGCTGAGTGTACCCCGCTCCAGGTCTCCAGTGGGAGAAAAATCCCCACGCGGTACTGGGATCTCCCGCTTGGATACCACCGCGCTACGGAGACGAACCTATTCCCAGAAAATTCAAGATATACATTTCGTTTTTCATAAAATATCGTAAACATGCGGCGTTTTAATCAAAATCATTAGAGCCATTTTTGAGAAAACAAAAATGTTCGAAAAAAATTCCAAGTAAGGTGTAGTTTGGAGTGGGGGGATTTCCTTGAAAATCTTCGTGTCACATCCTTGGAAGATACTCAACTTGAATACCAAGTTTGCTATTAAACGGTGTATCAGTTTTTGAGCTATGCTGTCCACAAACAAACACACGGATCTTTATCGAAAAATGTTTTTTTTTTTTGGACTCAAGGGGACTTCAAAGCATATATTTCTATTCAAATCTCGGTATTGAATTTTTGGGTATAATACAATACCTTCCCATACACTATGTACATAGTACCTGTAGAGAAAGTAAAAAGGAATCCGTGTATATGTGGACAGCATAAATGACATGTCCGTTAAATACCAAACTTAGTATTTGCATTTAACATGTTGCAAAGATGCGACTGGAAGCTGTATCTGTAAACTACTCATTACACGAACACCTTGATTAAAATGCAGTTTATTAAACAGATAACAAAGTGTAAACTTTTAGGAGCGACAACTGAAGTCTCTTCGTTTGGATAAAAGTTAAACCATAACAAATATTCATGGTTATTTGTTTAAATTTTAAAATACTAAAACTTTCTGAAATGAGAAGTTCCCGTCCGTTTCATATTTCTGTAGTTTTACAACTGTCTATGCAAACAAAACCGAATTTCAATCACAATATTTGACTATCGCTTTAGTGTAGTGTATTCCTTCATTTCTCTTGGTCTTATAAGTATGCATCTTTTGTAACAATAGCCTGTGAATGTAATACATCAGCTTTTATAATTAGGCAGCAGGTTTTCTTGGGCGTGGCGTTAGTTTCGACTTTCTGTTTTTGTATAAACCAACATTCTGCATATACAACAAATGATTATATAAAAATGTGAACAAAAGCCGACCTTCAGAAACTTGGTTATGTTTTACATAATCTCAAATTTCCGTTATCCGTTGTGTTGACAATTAGAAAACAAAAGGACATCTGGAAGGATAATGGACAGATTTGCGGTTAGAAATCACCGCAAGAAAAGATCAATAGTTTGTGGTTAATGAAGCTAGCAAATTCCGTTTTTGGACATTTACATCAAATTAATATTACGTAAGTTGGTTTACACGCAGCTCCTTTTTACTTTCTCTACACGTACTATAGTGTAGAGAAGGTATTGTATTGCACCCAAACATTCAATACCGAGATTTCACCGCAAATATATGTTTTAGGACTCCCTGAATAAAAAAACAAACATTTTTGGAAAAAAGATCCGTGTGTGTGTGTGTGTGTGTGTCTGTGTGTGCATCTGTGGACAACATAGCTTAAAATCCAAAAGTCCAATAAATACCAACCTTGGTATTTAAGTTCAGTATCTTCCAAGGATGCGACACGAACATTTTCATGAAAATCCCCCGGCCCCAACTAACATTTACATGGACTTTTTTCTCGAAAATGGCACTAAGGATTTTTTTTTTTTTTTTTTTTTTTTGTAGTTTTAACGTCCTTTAATCTGGTTGGTCATATCGGACGATGAATGAAATTGGTGAAATGATACTCAAATGATCTCGGGGTCCATGGAGCTTAAAGTTACTCGACATTCGTCTTCTCAGAATAAGGGAAACCCCGAAAAATACCTTATGCGGGTAACTCACCCTAAGCGAGATTTGAACTCACGACCTTTTGAATGTGAGGCAGACGCTATCACCACACTACCCAGGCGGGCTTAACGATTTTGATAAGAATATCGTATATTAAAGATATTTACCTGCCAAATAAAACGTGTATCTTGTATTGTCTGGGAATAGCCTCTGAAGACTGCTTACTTTATTCTGGATAACTGCTATACTGTAAGAGATGCACAAAAACTTACCGCACAAAAAATGTGGAGCGCTTTAAAACACGCAACTTGTTACATACATTTTTTTTCATGGAGTTCATCGTTTTTGAGATATTCCTTGTTATTGGTTTCAGCTTTGAAAAACTTATCCTTTTCTCATACAGGAACTTCAGTCACATAGCAACCAGCTTTTAACTGTGGAACTCCCTTATTTCGCTTCTACTTACAAGGAAGCAAGTAATAAGACTCTTTCTGCTAATTGTTTCTCTGTTAGCATGAAGAAAATAGAAGAATACCCTTTTTAACAATACTGTGTCGCAGAGATGTGGACAAAGTCATGTGAATGGAACACATCTAGACAGTTGAAGCTAAAAGTAGATGTTTTACCTGATGTTAAAAGTATAAAATTGTGTCACTCAGTGCTATAACAACTTTGGTTTACGGCCTCATTCAAGTAGGCCATGACTCTGAAAGCTCGTATCGATCCACAAAATGGCGGATGAATCTGCTGAACCAGACGTCTCGTTGTATAGAATGTTTTCGTTCTGTACTGATGCTAAGCAAGGCAACAACTGAATATCGCAGACCGTGAAATACTCACAAAATAAAACACCATTTGTATCATTAATAACAATTGCTAATAAAGTTACTATATAGCAGTGACAATGGTCTCCATCACGCTGGTTCTTATTTATTTAACGCCCGCTTTTACTACTCTGGCACCGCAGACGGTGACACCGGTGGAATGTTATGGCGGGGGAAACCGGAGAAAACGAGTCCCACATGCCGTCGCCAGGGTGAGGCCTTCGCTTTTTGTTAAATTGATCATTCTTATCTAATAAATTACAGCCAGAAATACCAATATACAGCATTGAGCCTTTTACCATTAACTACCACTAATTTGCTTACTTATGATCAGTTTTGGAAAATACGTATATTACCTTACACACAGATATGTTTTATTCTATGTTTTATACAGTGTGAAAATCGGAATTCATATTGCACTCATCTATTAATGTTGGGGTTATCACATTTCAATACAACACCAAAATCTCAAAAATACTGCGCATGTGAATGTCATATTTCATATTGAATGTTCAATAAAAAGATAAGTATTTAGGAATTATACAGTATCCAATATGAAACATGATATTCTCATACAACGGGGGCCCAAAATTGCGGATATCTGGTATTCTTTTTACTTTCTCTACAAATACTATGTGCATAGTGTATAGAAAAGGTATTGCACTCCACCGAAAAAACTTGACACAGGAAATATATGTTTTAGGGTCCCCTGTATCCAAAAAAGAATTTTCAGAAAAAAGATCCGTGTGTCTGTGAACACAATAAGTCAATAACGAAAACTCGGTAAAATACCAAACTTGGTATTTAAGTTTAGTATCTTCCAGGGATGCGAAACGAAGATTTTCAGAAAAATCCCCCAACCCCAAACTACCCTTTACATGGAACTTTTTTCGAAAATGTTTATTTTCTTAAAAATGACTCCAACAATTTTGATTAAAATACCGTACATTAAAGATATTTACCTGACAAATAAAATGTATATCTTGAATTTTCTGGGAATAGCCTCTGAAGACAACTTTATTCTGGATGAATTTCACGGATTTTTGCATAACTGCTAAACCACAAGAGATGGACAAAAACTTACCACAAAAAAAAATGTGGAGCACATTAAAACAAACCATTTATGTTTGAGTTGATCGTTTTTGACATATTCCTTGTTTTTGGTTTCAGCTTTGAAAAACTTATAGTTTTCTCATACAGGAATTTGTCAACTCGTGTCCATACAAACAAAGGAACATCAGTCACATGGCAACCAGCTTTTCGCTATTAGTTTAACCTAAGGTACTCCCTTATTTCGCTTCTACTTACAAGGAAGCAAGAAATAAGACTATTTCTGCTAATTTTTTCTCAAATAGCATGAAGTAGATAGAATCATAATCTTATTAACAATAATTTGTTGCAGAGATGAAGAGAAAGTTATGTGAATGGAACACAACAGATTTTTCTACATGTACTACATAGTGTATAGAGAAGGTATTGTATTCCACCCAAAAATTCGATACCGACATTTATATTGAGGTCCCCTGATTAAAAAGGAATCTAATGTGTTCCGTTCACAAGACTTTCTGTATATCACTGTAACAAATTATTCTTAAAAAACATATTCTTTTATCTACTTTATGATAACCGAGATAAAAGTTAGCAGAATTATCTGAATACTAGCTTTCTTGTAAGTAGAACGAAAATAAGGGCTAAAGTGATAGTCAATATCTTTAAAAGGTGATTGCTATGTGGTTGAAATTCGTTTCTATGCAGGGCCAGGAGTGAGAAACGTTTTACATCTGAAACAAATAACAACGAATATCTCAGAAATGGACAGTTCAACGAAATAAACATAAATTGTGTGTTTTAACGTCATCTACACTTTCTGTATAGTAAGTTTTTGTCTGTCTTTACGGTTTACCAGTTACGCATAATTCATTCAGAATAAAGAGGTCTTTACAGGCCATTACACATTTTATTTTCCATAGAAATATATTTAATATACAGTATTTTAATGAACATTTTTGAACCAGTTTTGAATAAAAATTCACGATTTTGTTTTCAATATAGGGGGGATTTTGTGTGTTTGTGTGTGTGTGTGTGTGTGTGTGTGTCTGTGAACACGACAGCTCAAAAAGGAAAAGACGGTAAAATACCAAACTTGGTATTTAAGTTTAGTATCTTTCAGGGATGCGACACCAAGATTTTGAGAAAAGTCCCCTTACCTCAAACTACCCTTTACATGGAAAAATTTTCGACAATTTTGATTTTCTCAAAAATGGCTCTAACGATTTTGATTAAAATGCCGTATATTAAATATATTTCTAAGACAAATAAAATGTATATGTTGAATTTTAAGGGTATAGCATATGAAGATCTCTTTATTCTTAAGGAATTTTGCAGAATTTTGCGTAACTGATAAAGCGTAAGAGTCAGACAAAAACTTACGCAAAATTTGTAAAGCTCGATAAAACACACAATTTATGTTATAAACATTTTTTTTTGGAACTGATCGTTTTCGAGATATTCATTGTTATTGGTTTCAATTTTCAAGTAATTAACTTTTCGGTAACGGGCGCATGCAAAGAGAACCGAACCTGAATTGTTTCCATAGCGACTAGCTTTAGCCTGGTGTATTCCTGTTTTACTTACAAGTGCTAACACTAATTTAGATAATGTTTGTCTAGGTAAAACAAAAACGTTTTGTAAGAAACATTTGTGGAGCAGATAGGGAAAATCATGTGAATGGAAGACACACAGAATTAGATCAGTAATTTCCTTGACAATGTAATGTGGAAAACTTAATTCATATTTAAAATCGCTGTCGCTTATTGTTGTATCTGCTTCATTAGGCTATGCATGTTTCAAAAACTGGTTGCCATGGAATTCTTTGCGTGGCCACTTCCCGTATCACAAGGTTTAAAACCAATAACGGTCAACTGCAGGAAAAAAATGTACGATATGACATAAATTGTGTGTATTAAAGTGCTCTACATTTTTTGGTAGTAAGCTTTTGTATATCTGTTACGTTTTTCACGCCCGCGTTTACTACTTGTGGCACCGCAGGCGATGATACATGGCGGGGCATAACAACCGAGAACCACAAATCTCACATGCGGTCGCTTGGGATCGAACTCGGGCCGTCTAGGTGAGAGACGAGTGGTCTGACCACGCGGCCTCCATCTCTTATGGTTTACTAGTTCTGCAAAATCCAGAATAACGAGGTCTTCTGACGCTATTCCCACAAAATTCATTTTATTTGCCATGTAAGTATAACAAAATTTAATCAAAATCGTTAGAGCCTTTTCGAGAAAATCAACATTTTAAAAAAGTGTTTTCCCTGTAAAGGGCAGTTTGGGGTGGAGAAATTTTCTTGAAAATCTTCGTGTCCCATCGATGGAAAATACTAAACTTAAGTACCAAGTTTGGTATTTTATCGACTTTTCGATTTTGAGTTATCGTGTCCACAGACGTACAGATACACTGACACACACGCGGATCTTTTTCTAAAAATACTTTTTAAGGATACAGGGGACCGTAAAACGTGTATTTGCGGTGAAAACTCAGTGTGAAAATTTTGGGTGTAATATAATACTTTCTCTATACATTATGTACATAGTACGTGTAGAGAAAGTAATATGATCTTTTAAATGTTAGAATTCGTATTAATTTGGGAATTGCTTCCATGTGTATTCTACCATTAGAGCTGCTTTGTGTGTTATAAAACATTGCTCCCTAAGTCGCAAAGCGTAGCTGAGGAACGTTGTTTACAAGTAGAGGAGAGCGTAGCTGAGTGATCTTTGATGCTAAAAGAAGTCAAAAGTTCCACAATCCAGCGGATCTCAAATCTGGATCGCCTGTGGAAGTTTCACTTAATTTCTTATGATGAAATATAGCTATTTAAAGTTTTCACAATGTTTTATCAAGGTTAATGAGTGAAATCGGAATTTACTGCTTACCTGTAAGAGACTCAGATGAATGTCAAGTCAATCACTGGTTTACTTTCTCATTTTTCACTTTAAGATTACACCACGAGGCTATTAGGTCTGACGGAAGTGACGTAAGCAATTAACACTAAACACTTCGTTTCCTTTTTCTGTGGAATATTACCCTTTGAAAACAAGTTAGCCACATAATTATGAAGTATACTTTAGCAAAAGCAATATCTGGTCCAGCACGTGTCCAGTTAAACAATAAGCGAATAGTTGCCCGCGTAAAACACACGATTTATTACAATTTTATAGCAATTCCTCGTGCAGTTGATATCAAAATATATATTTTATATTCAGAAAAATCACAGAAATGTGATCCTATTTGCAGTAAACGAATTAACGCATACGATGCGACTGTCAACTTTTAAATCACAACTCGAGATCACCAAGAAACTCACTAGGGAAAAAAAAGAATATCGCTTAGCATTACAACGTGGGGATTTATTCGTCTAGAATGTGAAAAATCTGATATGTGACTTTCTCTTGCTCTTCCACAAATAATCTTTTCTTAAAAAAGTTATTCTTTTATCTACATTATGCTAATTGAGATAACATTAGCACAAATTTGCTAAAGCGATAATCAAATATTTGAAAAGTTGATCGCTATGTGCTTCCCAGCAACTTATACAAAAATCTGATGTGTTCCATTCACATGGCTTTCTCTACATCTCTGCAACAAATTATTATTAAAATGCTTAGGTTTCTATTTACTTCATGCTAATGGAGAAAAAATTAGCAGAACTAGTCTTATTGCTTGCTTCCTTGTAAGTAGAAGCGAAATAAGGGAGTAGCATAGGTTAAAGTGATAGTCAAAAGCTGGTTGCTATGTGACTGAGGTTCCTTTGTTTGTATGGACAGGAGTTGACAAATTCCTGTAAGAGAAAAGTATAAGTTTTTTAAAGGTGAAATCAAAAACAAGGAATAACTTAAAAACATCCAACTCCACGAAAAGAGTATATAATACAAATTGTGTGTTTTAACGTGCTCTACATTTTTTGTGGGGTAAGTTTTTGTCCACCTCTTACGGTTTAGCAGTTATGCAAAATTCCGTATATTTCATTCAGAATAAAGTAGTCTTCAGAGGCTATTCCCAGAAAATTCAAGATATACATTTTTATTAGGTAAATATCTTTAATATACGACAATTTAATCAAAGTAGAGCCATTTTTGAGAAAATCAAAATTTTCGAAAGAAGTTCCATGTAAAGGGTAGTTTGGGGTGGGGTAATTTTTCTCAAAATCTTCGCGTCGCATCCCTGGAGGATACTAAACTTAAAAACCAACTTTGGTATTTTACCAACTTTTCGTTTTTAAGCTAACGTTTTCACAGACACACCGACACACACACGGACCTTTTTCTGAAAATGTTTTTTTTTTTTTTTAATACAGAGGACCCTAAACCATATACTTCCGGTGAAATCTCGGTATCGAATTTTTGCGTGGAGTGCAAAGCCTTCTCTATACACTATATACATAGTACGTATAGAGAAAGTAAAAAAGCTGATGTGTTACAGTCACATGACTTTCTGTAGCTACTCTACAAACTTCTTACAAAAGATTATTCTTCTTTCTACACAATGCTAATCGAGATAAACATTAGCAGAATGTTCTTATTACTTAGTTCCTTATAAGTAGAAGGCAACTAAAGGAATGTGCTATGTTAAAGTGATAGTCAAATGTTTTAAAAGCTGTCGTTATGCGATTGTCATTGCAAATCACTTCTTTGTCTGGCCAGGAGTAGAACAAAAGAAAAACTGACACTTCCGTCTGAGAAAAGTATAAGTACTTTACAATTGAAACTAGTAACAAGGAATATCTCGAAAACAGTAAGCTTCACGAAAAAAAATAGACATAACTTGTGTATTTTAACAGGATCAACATTTTTTGTATTGTAAGTTTTTGTCTATCTGTTACGGTTTGCTAGTTATGCCAAATAAAGCAATATTCATCCAGAATAAACAGGTCTTTAGAAGCTATTCCCAGGAAATTCAAGTTATACATTTTATTCGTGAGAGAAATGGCTTTATTATGTGGTATTTTAATCAAAATCGTTAGAGCCATTTTTAAGAAAAACAAAATGTTTCCATGTAAAAGATAGTTTGGGGTGGGAGAGTTTTCTTGAAAATGTTGGTGTCGCATCCTTGGAAGACACTCAACAGACATACATATGATGTGTTACATTCATAAAAAACTTTGTGCTACAGATTATCCTTAGCTCACCTCTGTAACGTGTGGTTGGCTACCTGGATAAGGTTTTCCGATTCCTGGGAAGACGAATGTCGAGTAACTTTGAGCTCCATGGACTCCGAGATCAGTTGAGAAACTCATCCTAAGCAAGATTCCAACTACACACACACACACACACACACACATATGTATCCCTCT
Source organism: Hymenopus coronatus (assembly GCA_030762935.1). NCBI lineage: Eukaryota > Metazoa > Arthropoda > Insecta > Mantodea > Hymenopodidae > Hymenopus > Hymenopus coronatus. The sequence goes on from CM060894.1 coordinate 1,755,098, forward strand.
ATTTCATAATTCTAATCGAGAGAATGGTCTTATTACTTGCTTCCTTGAAATAAGGGAGTACCTTAGGTTAAAGTGATACTGAAATGTTTTAAAAACTATTGTTATACGATAACAATGGGATTTCGTTCACTTCGAATGAGTAGGATAGAAGGGGGGGGGCGAAAATGACTTCTTGTTCCAGGAAAGTGTAACTAATGGTAAATTTAAACCAAAAAATAAGGAATATTTCGGAATTTTCTCAAACGGGAAGTCATCTTTCGTTTCATATCTATTTTGTTTTACTGTCAGCCATCCAAAGTTAACTAAACTTCAATTGTCTCACATGACTTGAGCTTTTAAAACATTTGACTAGCATTTTATCTTTGTATATTCCCCTATTTCCCTTCTATTTACAAGGAAGAAAGTAATAAGACAATTTCTGTTAGTGATTTAATTGTTTGTTTCTTCACACAAGCCGTGTGTAGGGCAGGAGTTGGATACGTAAGTCAGACTGAAAAATTCAATGCCATACAAGCCGGTTGCTCTACCACTGAGCTACCATGACAACATGCCAGCATAGCATTGACTTTCTCAACTGACTTGCATACTGATTATAATAGTTGGCTATACTAATAATTTGAGCCTTTGTAAGAATAGATGGAGAAAGTGATGTGAATGTTGGTGAGTAGCCTGGATGATACGGCGGTGGTGTTGACATTTCCGTAGCGCGGGATGATGTTACGTCACCATCTGTTTCCCAACAGGAAACTTTCCTCTCTTGCGACAACATTGTTCTTCTTCTTCTTCTCGACAAGAAACGTTTCAGTCCTCACCACAAACATTCTCTAGTTTTAGTTTCTCTACTATGTACATAATGTATAGAGAAGGTATTGCAATGCACCCAAAAATTCAATACTGAGATTTCACTGGAAATACATGTTTTGTGACCCCCTGAATCAAAAAAATCTGATCAGATTTTTCAGAGCGTGAAGCATGACATGTTTAATCATCACCTTACTGGTGAACTGAACACCGCTCGAGGGAAACACGTTCCTTTATTGCTTTATTTAGAGAATATTTTGTTAGACATCGTCTTACTTAATTAAAATATTCTCAAACCTGCGTTGTAATCAAAACACCGCTTTAGACAGTTGAAGCTAAAAATAAATCTTTCACCAGCTGTCAGTAGTGTTAAAAGTATAAAATTGTGTCACTCAGTGTTATAACAACTTTGGTTTACGGCCTCATTCAAGTAGGCCATGACTCTGAAAGCTCGTATCGAGCCATAAAATGGCGGATGTCATGGAATGTGCTGAACCAGACGAAATTACAACTGCTACACTGTCTCTGTTGTATAGAATGTTTTCGTTCTGTACGAGTATGTCATCATGTTGTCAGCACTGATGCTAAGCAAGGCAACAACTGAATATCGCAGACCGTGAAATAGGTAAAACAATCTATTTATAATTATAAATATTGGGAATAGTGTATGACACACATAGTGTTAAAATTGTTTTATATTGTTCGTAGCTTCCTGCTCACAATATAAAACACCATATTTACCACTTGTAAGGTAAATAACTTTTTTTTGTCACTCAAAAGAGCATGAAGTTATTCCACATTCATCTTACGTGGGTAACTCGCCCTAATCGAGATTAGAACTCACGACCTCTTTAATATAGAGAACCTATTAGTTTTGAAGCCAACAGGGCATTTAGGAATAATCCAGGCCGTGTTCCATTTACATTAACGGAATACACCAGGCTAAAGCGAGAGTCACATCCTTTAAAAGCTGTCCTTATGTGGTACAATTACAAGTTGGTTTTATTTGCAGGGCCAGGAATAAAGCAAAAGAGCTATGAAATGTATGTGAACTTCCCGGCTGAGAAAAGTTCAAATATGTTATATAATCCTTCCCCGGGTCCTTCAACCTTGAACATGGAACAGGTAATTGTGGACCAAAAAACTCGGGGGATGTAACGAACCAACTCAATATTGTTCTGGCGACAAGGGAAAGCCCAGAAAAAAACCATGGGCCACGTAGCCGAGCACGGGGGTCGAACACATGACCTCCTGAGTGGGGACAGACAAAATAAGCTGAGCCATTCTGTTCGGTTTTCAGCGTCATAATTTTTAATGGAAGCCAATAGGAGACGGACACATGTCTAACCTCTCAGAGAAAATTAGTTTGTTTGTCACACAGATTGTTGATGTCTACTGGCAGCTGTTGTTTTGCACGCGACTGTACGAACAAATGAGCAACATCCGGGACTCTTCAACAATAGACTGCAACACAATACGCGCTGCTCAGTTCGACAGTGGGATAAGACATCTTTATCACCTCAACGGACACGTCGCTTTTTTACTTTCTCTACACGTAGGTACTATGTATGTACATAGTGTAATGCATTTTTAGAAGAAGGCCCTTGGACAGGGTAGCTCAAAAATCGAAAAGTTCCTTAAATGCCAAGTTTGGTATCTTCCAGAGATGCGACAAGAAGATTTTCAACAAACCCCCCCACTCCCTTTACATGAAACATTTTTCTCAAAAATCGAAAAGTTACTCAAATGCCAAGTTTGGTATCTTCCAGAGATGCGACAAGAAGATTTTCAACAACCCCCCCCCTTTACATGAAACATTTTTCTCAAAAATCGAAAAGTTACTTAAATGCATAGTTTGGTATCTTCCAGAGATGCGACAAGAAGATTTTCAACAAACCCCCCCACTCCCCAACTCCCTTTACATGAAACATTTTTCTCAAAAATGGAAAAGTTCCTTAAATGCCAAGTTTGGTATCTTCCAGAGATGCGACAAGAAGATTTTCAACAAACCCCCCCACTCCCTTTACATGAAACATTTTTCTCAAAAATCGAAAAGTTACTTAAATGCCAAGTTTGGTATCTTCCAGAGATGCGACAAGAAGATTTTCAACAAACCCCCCCACTCCCTTTACATGAAACATTTTTCTCAAAAATGGCAGTAACGACTTTGATTAAAATACCACATATTAAAACTAGATGAGTCACAAATAAAATGTAAACTTATACTTTCTGGGAATAACTTCGGAAGACTACTTCATTCTGCATTAATTTTGCTGAATTTTGCCAAACTGATTAACCGTAAGAAATAGACAAAAAGTTACTACAAAAATGAAAACTTCGTTAAAGAACACCATTTATGTTATATATTATTTTTCGTGGTGTTGACCGTTTTCGAGATATTCCTTGTTATTGGTTTCAGTTTTAAAATACTTAATGCTTTTCTCATATCGGAATTTGTCCACTCCTGGCCTCGCAAAGAAACAGGTTTCAATCCCAGAGCAACCACATTTTAAAACAATTGACTGTCGATTTAATACAGTGTATTCCCTTAATTCCCTTCTACTTATAATGAACTAACCAATAAGACAGTTTCTGCTAATGGATTTTCACGATTAGCATAATAAAGGTAGCAGAATAAGTTTATTAATAATAATTATTTACACAGATGTAGAGAAAGTCATGTGAATGGAACACATCAGAGTTTTATTATAAATAGTTGTTGGAAGCTTAGAGCGTCTATATAGAACCAACATTCAACTGTCCTCTCCGTGCTTCACACATTTAAATATCGTACAATATATCTGTTTCCTAGGATACTGTTTTATAAAACAGTGTTTGTATCAAAACTATATTTTCAAATAATGTCAGATTTTATTTAAATACAACCAAAATGTCTCAGGACGTGCAGAAGTATGAATTGTAATTTAAAGAAAATAATTTTTTTTAAAAAAAATATAAATTTTAGAGATTCAAATTTGTAACATTTAAAAAAAATCTGATGTGTTCCATTCACACGACTTTCTCTACAACTGTGTAACAACTTGTTGTTAAAAAGCTTATTACTTCCTGCTAAACGAGGAAAAATTAGCAGAAATAGTTTTATTACTTCCTACCTTGTAAGTAGAAGCAAAATAAGGGAAACCATAGGTTAAAGTGATAGTCAAAAGCTGGTTGCTATGTGACTGAAGTTCCTTTGTTTGTGTGGACAGCAGTTGACAAATTCCTGTATGAGAAAAGTATAATTTTTTCAAAGCTGAAACCAAAAACAACGAATACCTTAAAAACAATCAACTCCACGAAAAAAATGTATATAACATAAATTGTGTGTTTTAACGTGCTTTACATTTTCTGTGTACTAAGTACGTTTTTATTCAACTCTTACGGTTTAGCACATATGCAAAATTGTGTAAAAGTCATCCAGAATAAAGTAGTCTTCAGAGGCTATTCCCAGAAAATTCAAGATATACATTTTATTTGTCAGGTAAATATACGATATTTTAATCAAAATCTTTAGAGCCAGTTTTTAGAAAATCATAATTTTCGAAAAAATTCCATGCAAAGGGTAGTTGAGGTGGGGGGATTTTCTTAAAAATCTTCGTGTCACATCCTTGGAAGATACCAAACGTAAATACCAAATTTGGTTTTTAACGGATTTTTCGTTTTTTTCCAGACACAACACACGGACCTTTTTGTACATAGTTCGTATAGAGAAAGTTATATTAGTGTTAATTAAACATTTTTTTTTCACAAATGACATGTATATGACAGGAGTTGAATAGGAGAGTCAGACTGAAAAATTGAGTGCGATAACCGGGATTTGAACCACGGATCTCCCGGTCTCTAGCCTGTGAACTCTGGGACCAAAAGTACTTACGACTTGGGATACATTATCTCGATTTCCCGGGAAACATATGAGTCAATTGAGACGTTTTACGCAGTTCTTGCATGTTGCCATGGTAGCTCAGTAGTTAAAGCAGCCGGTTAGAGATCGAAAATTCCTTGGTTCAAATTCCGGCTATGGCATTGCATTTTCTGCCTTACTCTACATATCTAAAGTCAATAATCAAATTCTTTGTATGTGGTTCAAAGCTGCACTCAGAAAATGTCAACAAATTTTGAGCCGCGTGGGACATTTACGTAATAAAACGTATGAAATAATTTATGTTTTTTCAAAATATGCATCTAATTTCATTGAAATTTGCTATTCATATTAATATAAGAAGAAGGCAATGTTAGTAAAAGTTTGAGAAATCTTTAGCCAAGTGTAAACATTCGTGTTAGTGACGTCATCTTATCGCAATGAAGCAAGTGTCTTGAGTTAAATGTTTCTCCTCTGAGTGCTGTACCAGAGCCACCAAAACGAAAGAGCTAAATAGTAATAATGCAGTCATGAAAAACCAACATCCAAATTAATATAAACTTGTCAGTTATGGAATACAAACCAGTACAATTCTGAGCACGTTCTGTTTTAACTTTGAGCTATATTGAGGAATAAATAGCGACGTAATTTAAGATCTGTTTCTCGGTAAAGCTGTATATTCCTGGTGGAAAGGAAATCATGACATAATTTTAAAGCAGTGTTAGATCTCAGTATTTGGAACGCATGTTGTATCTTACGTTTTTGTTTTTGACCATTTCCTACCGAGATATTTTAGTTTTGTGGAGACGGACAAGCTGGCAACACTACACAAACACTAGGAACTCCTTCCGTTTTTACTGGCCAATCAGAATGTCAGTTACACTCGTTATCCCCCACCCTACGTCGTGTTTGCAAGCGACCGAGGTGTTTACAGCCAGAAGCGGTTCACAAACCTGACCAGCCGTCTTACTTCACGTCTCAAAAGTTGCTCAGAACATTCCTTCAATTCTTTTAAGTGATTAATTATTTCGAAACTCTGTGTAATTTTCCATAATTGCTACAGACACTAATGTCAGAAATACGTTACTCTACGCATTTTATAAATAACAAACTATTATCTTCGTACATTCTTGTGCAATTACTCATCCAATTTGGAACAAGAAACATTTACTTTTTGGTTAATGGGCTGATGCCATTGCTCTTGTATGAAGCACATATTACAATGGAATCAGCAAGTTCCCTACCTCCCGGTATACGCGAAACTTAAACAAAAATGTCCGCCTATGCTAGTCAAGCGTCAAAATCAGCGTGGGTTGCAGTTATTATAAATAGAGCTTTTACAGCTAGTCCGGGCGCTAATTCTGCATAACGCGCAGACTCCGCCAAGAATCTAAGTTACTCATTATAGTAAAGTCAAGCGCTAGGAAGTGTCATTCCAAATAGATCAGAAACTAAGAAATTGTGAGATTCGTGCTAAAGTAAAGGCAAAGGGAAACAAATGTTAAATCAATCATCGCTTTGAAACAATCAGTTGTTGTATTATTTAATTTTTCACTTGTCAACATCCACAAGTTCATGTATATATTGTTCTAGATTACCTGTCGCTTCAGGACTTCTAAGAGAAAGAAGCCGTCAGTAACTACATTTAACATTATATTGTTCTAGATTACCTGTCGCTTCAGGACTTCTAAGAGAAAGAAGCCGTCAGTAACTACATTTAACATTATATTGTTCTAGATTACCTGTCGCTTCAGGACTTCTAAGAGAAAGAAGCCGTCAGTAACTACATTTAACATTATATTGTTCTAGATTACCTGTCGCTTCAGGACTTCTAAGAGAAAGAAGCCGTCAGTAACTACATTTAACATTATATTGTTCTAGATTACCTGTCGCTTCAGGACTTCTAAGAGAAAGAAGCCGTCAGTAACTACATTTAACATTATATTGTTCTAGATTACCTGTCGCTTCAGGACTTCTAAGAGAAAGAAGCCGTCAGTAACTACATTTAACATTATATTGTTCTAGATTACCTGTCGCTTCAGGACTTCTAAGAGAAAGAAGCCGTCAGTAACTACATTTAACATTATATTGTTCTAGATTACCTGTCGCTTCAGGACTTGTAAGAGAAAGAAGCCGTCAGTAACTACATTTAACATTATATTGTTCTAGATTACCTGTCGCTTCAGGACTTCTCAGAGAAAGAAGCCGTCAGTAACTACATTTAACATTATATTGTTCTAGATTACCTGTCGCTTCAGGACTTGTAAGAGAAAGAAGCCGTCAGTAACTACATTTAACATTATATTGTTCTAGATTACCTGTCGCTTCAGGACTTCTAAGAGAAAGAAGCCGTCAGTAACTACATTTAACATTATATTGTTCTAGATTACCTGTCGCTTCAGGACTTCTCAGAGAAAGAAGCCGTCAGTAACTACATTTAACATTATATTGTTCTAGATTACCTGTCGCTTCAGGACTTCTAAGAGAAAGAAGCCGTCAGTAACTACATTTAACATTATATTGTTCTAGATTACCTGTCGCTTCAGGACTTGTAAGAGAAAGAAGCCGTCAGTAACTACATTTAACATTATATTGTTCTAGATTACCTGTCGCTTCAGGACTTCTAAGAGAAAGAAGCCGTCAGTAACTACATTTAACATTATATTGTTCTAGATTACCTGTCGCTTCAGGACTTCTCAGAGAAAGAAGCCGTCAGTAACTACATTTAACATTATATTGTTCTAGATTACCTGTCGCTTCAGGACTTCTAAGAGAAAGAAGCCGTCAGTAACTACATTTAACATTATATTGTTCTAGATTACCTGTCGCTTCAGGACTTCTCAGAGAAAGAAGCCGTCAGTAACTACATTTAACATTTTGATTCGTATGACTTTCTGCAAACAAACTTATCTTATAAACGCTTATTCTTCTATTTACTTCACGCTAATCCAGAAAAAAATAGCAGAAATAGTCTTATTACTTGCTTCCTTGTAAGTAGAAGGGAAATAAGGGAGTAGCATAGGTTAAAGTGACAGTCAAAAGCTGGTTGCTATGTGACTGAAGTTCCTTTGTTTGTATGTACACGAGTTGACAAATTCCTGTATGAGAAAATATGTTTTTCAAAGCTGAAACTAATAACGAATATCTAATAAACGATCAATTGCACGAACAAAATGTATATGATATAAAGTCTGTGTTTTAATGAGATCTATATTTTTTGTGCAGTAAGTTTTTGTCTATCTCTTACGGTTTACTAGTTATGCAAAATTCATCCAGAACAAACCTGTCATAAGAGGCTGTTACCAGAAAATTGAAGATATCGTGATGTAAATATGTTATCGTGATGTAAATATGTTATCGTGATGTAAATATGTTATCGTGATGTAAATATGTTATCGTGATGTAAATATGTTATCGTGATGTAAATATGTTATCGTGATGTAAATATGTTATCGTGATGTAAATATGTTATCGTGATGTAAATATGTTATCGTGATGTAAATATGTTATCGTGATGTAAATATGTTATCGTGATGTAAATATGTTATCGTGATGTAAATATGTTATCGTGATGTAAATATGTTATCGTGATGTAAATATGTTATCGTGATGTAAATATGTTATCGTGATGTAAATATGTTATCGTGATGTAAATATGTTATCGTGATGTAAATATGTTATCGTGATGTAAATATGTTATCGTGATGTAAATATGTTATCGTGATGTAAATATGTTATCGTGATGTAAATATGTTATCGTGATGTAAATATGTTATCGTGATGTAAATATGTTATCGTGATGTAAATATGTTATCGTGATGTAAATATGTTAAGCATAACAGATTTTAATCAAAATCGTTAGCCATTTTTGAGAAAATCAAAATTTTCGAAATTTGTTCCATGTAAAGGGTAGTTGGGGGTGGGGGGATTTTCTTGAAAATCTTCGTGTCGCAACCTTGGAAGATACCGAACTTAAATATCAAGTTTGGTATTTAATTGTGTTTTCGTTTTTAGCTATGCTGCCCACACACACACACACACACACACACACACTCGCATTTTTCTAAAAATGCTTTTTTTGAATTCATGGGGTCTGAAAGTATGTATTTGCGGTGAATTTTGGATACAATCCAATACACTATGTAAATAGTACATGCAGAGAAAGTAAAAACGATGATTTTTGTTTTTTTGTTGCAATACTATAAGGTATTTGCAGTAACACGTATTTTGGACGACATGTTAAATGTCTCCTTATCTCAAACTTTAAAGTTTTTTTTCCTCAGGTTTAGTTTTTACTTTCTTTGTTTTTTTTATTTTTTCCCCATATTCAAAATCTATTTTCTCCTACAAAAATGCAGGTAGAGAACTAAAATTATTTGAAAAACCACTGCAGAATGTATTTGGAGTGATAGATTAGTTTTTTAAAGATAATTAGTAAGCTGTGTGCTGTTTTCTCCAGATTGTGATAACAAACAGAAGAGTGTTACTCCAGGCAGACCAACGTATTAAGTAAAGCAATTTATTTTTTAAAAGTTGTACATACACTTGAATATCTGTTTGAAAATAAAAGTTTTGATTTTTGGTAGTTAAATGTATATCTGAGGTGGCCCAGAGCAGCCGTTCACCCTTGCAATGACTTCACCCGGATAGCGCGCGTGTCAAAAGGGTTGCCTAAGCTCAGCTGCAAAGTGAACACGTTATCAACTCTTTAAAGAAAAACCTTCAGCTCACAGAGAGCCTTTGCCTACCTCCCAGCCACTGCGGTCCACCACAGACGTCATGGATGGGGGTGAGACGTGGTCAGCGCCGGTTAATGCGGTCTTCACGACCTGGAGCCAGCCGCTACTTCTCCATCAAGTAGCTAAGGAGACGACCTCACCTGAATGCTTCAAAACAGCTTAGTGAGTGTTGTATGTGCCTGTTGTCCCGGACTCGATTCTCGCCTGGGCTCGAGAACTGTTCTTTAATCAGGTATAAGTGCGTTAGTTAATAACCAACTCGATCACTTTAGCATGGCTGACCTCTCGGACCAACGGTTTCTTCATCCCCCGAACTTCCTGTCCCTCAATTTCAACCGTCTGGTCTTTCTTTCAGGGCTGTAAGTGTCGGCGAGGACGTTCTCAGCTGAAGATGATTGCTTTCGAAGGCAGGATGGTGCTGCGGGTCGTCGGTATACTCAGAGGCGTTTAGTCAGATTTGTGGAGCGGGCCCCTATAGCTAGTTGACATGAACTGTTAGGGACTCCCCACGATGGTTTCCTCTCGCAGTCTGGTTCCGGCTACCCCAAGTAATTACTGTCATCTCATCCTGTCCATCCCCCCCCCCGGGGTCTAACGTACAAACAGTCTAATCATTAGCTGAACCTCTTCCTCTACACTACACTAAGTAGCAGTATAGGGTCATTAAATGATAAGGTAACCACTCCGCGAGAGAGCCCTTACCTTAAATAGATGCTGGTTTATTCGGTCAGCCGTTGTTCAGCATGACCTCAATACTAAGTAGCGAGTTTATCACGCATTGCTTCTTGCAGAGGACTAGCGAACGATGAGTAGAAGAGGTAGATATCAACAGTTTTGAGGTCACCTTGGTGAAATGCGACTTTTATCGTAGCTTTCCAATATTTACGTTTGAAACATTTGCGACAGTCGAACACTTTAAACGAACATGTTTAATAACAGCACGAAACCCAGTTGTCTCAGTCAAGACATTGACCAATTTAACCGTACGCTGTTAACATTTTTATACAATGTAATGAAGCTTGTGAAGCAATAAGCCTCAAGAAAATGTTCCATTATTTCATGGAAATTTACCGATAGTAACATTGGCTCCACTGCACCGTTACCTACAGTCTTCTGTGCAACCAAGAGCCACGCTTCAAAAAGGAATGAGAAGATGTGCCGCCTCTTCAAGTGTATAGCTGATTGTTGCACGTGTGCGGTCGGCTTCCGTTGCATTCATTGTGAGGGAGGGCTGAAAGCCTTGGCCACGTCATCAACTCAAATAATTGCATGTAACGTACAGCACATTAATAACCATAGTCTACACACAATTTGTCTTATCACATGCTTCCTTGCTAGGTTAAAGTGATAGTCAAATGTGGTCGCTTTGGGTTTACAATCCGTTTCTTTGAACTGCCAGCTGATGACAAATTCCCGCGTGTGAAAAGTTCAAGTATTTTAAACTGAAACCAATAACAAGGAATATCTCAAAATAGCCAACTGCACGAAAAAAATGTATATGACATAAATTGTGTGTTTTAACGACATCTACATTTTTCTATAGTAACTTTTTGTGCATTTCTTACGGTTTAGCAGTTATACAAAATTCATCCAGAATTAAGAGATCTTCATAAACTATACATTTTAATTGTCATGTAATACACGGCATTTTAATTAAACATTTTAGGGTCATTTTTGAGAAAATCAAAATTTTCGAAATTTTTTCCACGTAAAGGGTACCTAGATTGGGGTGGGGGCCTTTTCTCAAAATCTTCGTGCCGCATCCTTGCAAGATACTAAACTTAAATACCAAGTTTGGTGTTTTACCGACTCTTCGTTTTTGAGTTGTCGCGTTCACAGATTCACACACTGACCTTTTTCTAAAAATGTTTTTTTTTTATGCAGTGGACCCTAAAACGAGTATTTCCGGTGAAATCTTGGTATAAAATGTTTAGATGAAATACAGGATTCATCTGTTTATGAAGTTGGCAATGCAAGCAATTTAAGGTTGAATTCCGTACCTCCCCTTTGAGACGGCCCCTCAAGAACTACAATATTTTATATTAAAGTAAGTCAACATACCAGCGACGGAATCACTCACTTTCATATTTCTTCGGAAGCTGCCACCGCCGAAGAGGTTAGGGCGTTAAGGCGATGAGTAATGGTCTGGCATAGTGACTGCAACCAAATGTGCCTGTAGTAAAGGATGGGGCGGACCCACGTAAATAAATGGTGTAATGCTACGCTTGGATACATTTGACTGTACTTGCAGGATTTTCCTCTTTGTTATTATAGAACAGTTCTATTGCAAAAATGTTAACACTTTTACTTTCTCTACATGCACTATGTACATAGTGTATAGAGAAGATATTGTATTGCACCCAAAAATTCCATACCGAGATTTCACTGTAATATATGTTTTGAGAACCCTTGAATAAAAATAAGCATTTTAAGAAAAAAGTCCATGTGTGTGTCTGTAGAGAGCATAGCTCAAAAACTAAAAGACTGTTAAATACCAAAATTGGCGTTTATGTTTGCTCTCTTCCAAGGATGCAACGCGATCATTTTCAAGGTAATCCCCGCACCCAAAATGCCTTTTACAAGGATTTTTTTTTCGAAATTTTGATTTTCTCAAAAATGATTCTAATACCTTTGATTAAAATATCGTATATTTAAGTTATTTACAGCACAAATAAAATGAATGTCTTGAATTTTCTGGGAACAGCTTCTGAATACATTTTCATTCTGGATGGACGTTTCTAAATGTTATATAACTGGTAAACTGATAGACAAAACTTTATACATAAAAAACGTAAATTTCGTTAAAACACACAGTTTATATCATATACATTTTTTTCGTGACTTGGCCGTTTTCGAAATATTCCTTGTTATTGGTTTCAGCTTTGAAACACTTAAACTTTCCTGGTACGGGAATCTGTCACCTCGTGTCCATACAAACAAAGGAACTTCAGTCACATAGCCACCAGCTTTTGACTATCACCTTAACCTTATTTCACTTCTACTTACAAGGAAGCAAGAAATGAGACAATTTCTGTTAGTGTTTATCTTGAGTAGTATAAGGCAGATAGAAGAATAACGTTATTAGTAATCATTTGGACAGAGACATATGCCACTGTTGCACGCACTCAGGTGACGACAGATGCTCTTTTAAGAACAGAAGACGATCGTATAAAGTGAGCAGATTTTTCCCTCTGTGCCAGTATTACTCATGCAACATTGCCAGTCAAGGTAAGACTATCACATAATAATGTTCACTTCCAGGAAAACCACACTAGCTCATATTAACATAATGTTGCCACAGCAGCTCGGCGAACAAACCTTTCATTCAAAACATTAGCAACGAGGTCTTCCCGTTTGAGAAAAGTTTAAGTGGCTAAAAACAGAAACCAATAATGTGGAATATCTCGAAAACGATTAACAATGTATATTACATTAATTGTGTGTTTTAATGATATGTACATTTTCTGTAGTCTTAGAGTTTACCAGTTATACAAAAAGCATTGAGAATGAAGAGGTCTTCATGACCTGGAACCGCTACTTCTCCATCAAGTAGCTTCTCAATTGCCTCCAGGGACCTTACGAGGCTGAGTGCACCCCATCGGGGTAAAAATCCCCACGCCAGTACTGGGGATCGAACCCAGGTCTCCCGCTTGGTAAGCAGCTGCGCTACCACACGACCTCTCTATACGTTATGGTGTAGGAAAGTAAAAAGATGCAGCTAAGTGTGACCTTGACCTTACTGCCGAGACCTAGAGAGTAACTTTGAAGACTCAAGTTAATATAAACCATTCACAAAAAGGATTACGCATGCGTGAGGAAGGTTGTTGAGCACTTCCAGGAAAACGTGCCCTCTTCCTCCGAATTCTCCCAGGGACATGGTTTCCTTTACGTAAATGTGAGTTCACTTGAGAAGTAGCCAACTTGCCCACTTTTCCTTGTGTCTACAATTCCACAATTCATCTCATTCCTGTTCCGCGAACGAGGTCCCAGGTTCGACATCTCTTCAGGCGGTTTTATCTGTGGCCCTCTCATTCACAATGAAATAGAAACACGCAAAAGTTTGCAAACTCCAAACTTTATCCTTGCGTTGCATGCAAAGAGGAGCAATTCTGCTTCTTTGCTCTATGCATTGCCTTTGAATGCAATAACAGACGATCGCACTGCGAGATTTTACATGGCCTGCTGTACATGCATGCTCTTCTATTTGGTCGCGCCATCTCTAATCTCCCTCAAGAGGTTATGACAGTCTTCTTTGATTTAATGGATGTAACTACCATCTGTGTCTAGATTTCTTGCTTCTCATAAATGGAAGACGCAGAGAGAGAATTCTAGTTCATTAAATGTGTAGCTTTATCACTTTCTGCTTGTATTATTTTCAATAATTTTGAATGAGAAATTATTGTGACGTCACTGCCGCGAGCGTTAGTTGTTAGTATGTAAAGTATTTATTTGTAAAAGATTGAGTGAATTTTCTTACGTGATATTGTTATTCAGGAGGAAGATATTCGCATGTGAATGTAGCATGGTGGCGAGTGCTGGGAAGGGCCCTGAGGAGCATACGAGAAGAGCGCCAGGTTGCACACAACCTTGAAACAAGTTCAGGTCATACCATATAGACCCAAGCGTAAAAATCCTTAGCATGGCTTCCTTCACAAGGAAAGTTGGTCCCGTGTCGTAGATTTACGGTACGTAAAACAACCTCAATCCTGATAAAGAGGCCTCTGAGCAAAAGTAAACAGAATGGGACGCTGAGAACCACAGTAGTTGAAGAGCATCCATAAATAAAACATTCATTTCTGAATTTTTGACTTTCTGTACATATAATATACATTGTACGCAAGTGCTACAGAAAGTAAAAATCTAATGCTTTCCATTGTGCAATAAACTATTGTTAAAACGCTTATTCTTCTATCTACATGAATGAATGAAATACCAGGATACATGCATTGATCTTCGTGAATCGCACGTGCTTTTGTAATACACAAATGTGATGTGTTCCATTCACATGACTTTCTCTACACCTCTGCAACAAATTATTGTTAAAAAGCTTATGCTAATATTTACTTCATGCTAAACGAGAAAAAAAATTGGCAGAAATAGTTTTACTACTTGCTTCCTTGTAAGTGGAAGCGAAATAAGGGAATAGCACAGGTTAAAATGATAGTCAAAAGCTGGTTGCTATGTCACTGAAGTTCCTTTGTTTGTATGGACAGCAGTTGACAAATTCTGGTATGAGAAAAGTATGTTTTTTAAAGCTGAAACGAGAAACAAGAAATATCTTAAAAAGGACCATCTCCACCAAAAAATGTATATAACAAATTGTGTGTTTTAACGTGATCTACATTTTTTGTCTCTTAAGTTTTTTTTCATCTCTTACGGTTTAGCAGTTATGTAAAATTCATCCAGAATAAAGTAGTCTTCAGAGGCTATTCCCAGAAAATTCAAGATATACATTTTATTTGTGAGGTAAATATCTTTAATATACGATATTTTAACAAAATCGTCAGAGCCTTTTTGAGAAAACCAAAATTTTCGAAAAAAGTTCCATGTAAAGGGTGGTGGCATTTTCCTCAAAATCTTCGCGTCTCATTACTGGAAGATACTAAACTTAAATACCAAGATTGGTATTTTATCGACTTTTCGTTTTTGAGTTACCTATCGTGTTCACAGACACACGGACCTTTTTCTGAAAATGCTCTTTTTTTAGATAAAGGGGACCCTAAAACGTGTATTTCCAGTGAAATCTCGATATCGAATTTTTGGGTGCAATACAACACCTCTATACACTATGTACATAGTACGTGTAGAGAAAGTAAAAACAAAAATTAAAAGAGTAAACACGAAAATAAAGCGCCAAAGATATTGAAAATTTAAATTTACAATACAGAATAAACGGTATTGCAATGTGCTCTATTGTAGTAGAAAATACAGTTAAGAGAAATATATACACACAACAAAACAATGACTGAAAAGTATCACATAGAATATTATTTATCCCCCCCCTCTTCCCTCAGACTCACCTCTTTACATGAATAAGTATTAGAGAGTTCTGATTGGCTCTGCCGATGTTGAGATACCGTATATTTTCACGAGATATAAAATGTATATTTGCTGCGAACATCTCAATAAACCGTAAGAGATGTTAAAACACACAACTTAAGCTAATCATTTCCAACATTGAATACTTTTCTCAAAGAGCAGTTCTCTTTTGTTTCACTCCTAGCCATGTGAAGGGAACTAAATTCAATCGCTATTCCGTTCATGACACGTGGTCGCAGGAAGTGACCAATCCAGTACATTGGCGCGTAAAATTCCACGAATCGCAACTCATTGTCTCTGCATTTTTATCACACCGACGTGCAATTGTTTTCTCTGTGAACCAATGTATCAGTGATAGTTGCGTATAAAACGTTTTGTGGAAAGGTCTATCGCTGAACTAAAAACAACACACAGAGAGTGGAAGCAGTTGACCAACGAGGCAGCATGCGTACATAGTCTTATTAAATACAACTCGAGCTACATAAATGGCAACCAGCTTTTAAAACATTTGACTATCACTTTATCCTAGTGTATTCCCTTCTGCTTACAAGGCAATTTCTGCTAATATTTATCTCGATTAGCATAAAGAAGAGAGAAGAATAAACTATTTCCAGAACAGACATGTTGTGAGTAACAGCTGGTTTTTAATTGTTTATATTGTACGCGCAGAGTGGATATCGCTAATCTCAGGAACGATTGTCATTGGCAATTATTGTTTTCATGTTGTGCTAAAACACGAGTGACAATAGACTGTTATTATATCATTGTAATACTGACATTAGTTCTCAATGACACCATCTTTATTCACGGCCTCACCTAATGTACGAATATCGATAGCGGCAATAGAAACAGGGAACAATTATTTTATTTCAGTTTTTAATAACTAATACATGAAATGGAAACTAACGTTATTTTATTTGAGGTTATTGCACTCATGTCATGCATAAGAAATACATATAATGATTATTTTCACTCATTTTTGAACTAAATACATTATGATAAGATGTTGCGACAATATCGCTCCAGTCAGATGTCCGCGATTGGTTGAAATTGCCTAATTCCATTGCCGCTTTAATAGTTGAGCTGATTATTATCTGCAGAATTGACAAATGTACATTACTGCAAACCTGAGACTTAGACACCCGCTAAAGTAAGAAAATGACTTTCTCTAACTGTTCCACAAACTTCTTACAAAATATTCTTCTTCTTTCTACACAATGCTACTCGAGATAAACATTAGCTGAATGTTCTTATTACTTAGTTCTTTATAAGTAGAAGGGACCTAAAGGAATGTGCTATGCTAAAGTGATAGTCAAGTGTTTTAAAAGCTGTCGTTATGTGATTGTCATTGCTTTGCTTGGCCAGAAGTAGAACAAAAGAAAAACAGACACTTCCCGTCTGAGAACAGTATTAGTATTTTGAAATTGAAACCAATAACAAGGAATATCTTGGCAAACGACAACTCTACAACAAAAATGCATAAATGAGTGTTTTAATGAGCTCTAAAATTTTCTGTAGTAAGTTTTTATCTACCTCTTACAATCTAAGCGTTTATACAAAATTCTGAAAAAATTAAGCAGAATAAAGTGCTCTTCAGAAGCCATTCTCAGAAAATTGAAAATATAGATACAGTTTATTTGTGTTGTGAATAACTTTAATCTGCGCTGTTTTAATCAAAATCGTTAAGACAAGAAAAATGTTCGAGTTTTATTTTCCCCCATGTAAAGGATAGTTGAGGTGTAGAGATTTTGTTGAAAATCTTCGTGTCGCATCCTTGGAAGAAACTAAACCTAAATACCAAGTTTGGTATTTGACTGACTTTTCGTTTTTGGGCTATACTGTTCACAGAGACAGACGGACCTTTTTCTAAAAATGCCTTTTTTGGAATCAGGGGACCTCAATACATATATTTGCTATGAAATCTCTGTATCTAATTTTGTGAGCAATACAATGGCTTCTCTATACACTATGTATATATGTAGTGCATATAATGAAAGTAAAATCTGTTTTAAGCCCAAAATAGTGAGGTGTTTCTGATGGAATTGGTTGTTTTGACATTGATCTTAAAGCTGACAAAATACAAATCCTTTAACAAATGACACACACACACCTCGTGACCCAGGAGTGCCATCTTGCACCCAGAAACAAAAGAGGCGTACACACCGCAACCTCACAAGGAAAATGTCGCCTTTTATCAGAACTTTTACATATTTGTTATATCAGAGACGAGAGTTCGCAGTTTCACAACAAATTATTCTGACATCCTTGAGTTAAAGAAACAAATATTCTCTGATTCTGTTTCTTACAGAAGTTTATTGCCCGCCTGGGTGGAGTGGTGGTAGCGTGTGTGTCTCACATTCAACAGGTCGCGAGTTACCTGGATAAGGTTTCCCTTATTCTGAGAAGACGAGTAACTTTAAGCTCCATGGACCCCGAGATCATTTCACCATTCGAAATGGCCAACCAGGTTAAAGGACGTTAAACTACTAAAATAAAATTATACTCTTCTATTTCCCATTTGAGATCGAACTGTATGTCTGTGCCCCGCGCGTTCGATCCCCGAGGCCAGTATACCTCACCCAGATTGCCAGGCGAATTCTTCATAGATTTCTATGATCCCCAGAATTTCTCGTTTACATTGCCATTTCCTTTATCCTGTTGGTTTCTTTCAGGGTTGGAAGTGTCGGTGATGGAAGATGAAAGGATATTGAACGTGAATATGTGCAATCCCTGGTTCCTACCTCATCCCTTCCTCCCTCGCGGAGTGTAGGTACACTAACCGGTACCGAGCGTAATCTATCATCTTCTCGGACATGTTGTTGTTTGAACGATGTCTATGCTTTACCTGTAACACAAAACTCATCCAGAATAAAGAGGTCTTCAGAGGCCGTTCCCACAAAATTCAACATGTATACATTTTATTTGTCAAGTAAATATATGCGCCCATTTTTGAGAGAATCTAAAATAAAAAAATGTTCCATGTCTGTTAGCTAACAGACACACATGCATGAGTGGGGATTCACCATGGAGGTTTTCGGTGGAATACACTTCTCCCCTCTTTATATACAACGTAACAATGATTAGTTTCAAATCGCAGGGAATTGATTGTTGAAGAGAGCGGTGTACCAACTGGAAGGTTCCCGTCATCTCATTCTTATAGCCGTGTATTCAAAAGTCTCCGCAATGCTTTATTTTCTCTTTAATGTGTACGAAAGCAAAGGATACTACATTTTTAGGTGTTGGTAACGTCCATGACAATAATGATTGTTGTCTTTCCTTGGCAATTAGTTACTTTCTCTACACGTATTATGCTCATAGTGTATACAAAACGTAGTGTATTCCACCAAAAGTTTCAATAATGAGATTTCACCGGAAATATATGTTTTAGGACACCCTATATCCAAAAAAAAGACAGTTATAGAAAAAGGTCCGTGTGTGTCTGTGTCTATGAATACGATAACTCAAAAACCAAAAGTCGGTAAAATACCAAACTTGGTATTTAAATTTAGAGTCTTTCAGGGTTGCGACAGGTTGATTTTGAGAAAAAAAATCCTCACCTCAAACTACCCTTTACATGGAAATAATGTCGAACATTATAATGTTCTCAAAAATGACTCCAACCATTTTCATTAAAATACCGTATATTAAAGATATTTACTTGACAAATAAAAGGTATACCTTGAATTTTCTGGGAATAGCCTCTGAAGACCTCTTTATTCTGGATGACTTTTGTACATTTTTTGAGCAGTAAGTTTTTGTCTATCTGTTATGGTTTACCATTTATACAAAACACACAATGTATGTTTTTTTTTTTTCTCGTGAAGTTGACCGTTTTTTGAAATTTTCGTTGTTCTTTGTTTCACATTTAAGATACTTAACTTTTTCTCTCACGGGAATTTGGGCATGCATGGAAACGCATTTCAACCATATGCAACCAGTTTTAAAACATTTGACTATCACTTTAACCTATGCTACTCTGTTCTACTTAAAAGGAAGCAAGTAATAAGAATATTCCTGCTAATTTTGTCTCGGTTAGCAGGAAGTAACTAAAATAATAAGCTGTTTAGGAGTAACTTGTAAGGGAGAAAGTCATGTGAATGTAAGACATCAGATTTGTTTGCCAGCAACGGAGCTTGTTCCAACATACAGTTTTGCTAAACAAATCTCGCTCAGAGACGTTGACAAGTTTATGATGAAGTTGTATGAATGGCATAAACGTTTCAGTCAAGAAAGTACTCAACATGCGACAAGGTCACTACGACAGGTATCTGAAAATGGCTTTCAGTCTCTCTACACGCGGTGGCAGAAGTGGGTTCTAAATTAAATGTTGTGTAAATTTCCTTATGGTAACTTGTTTCTGTTTTATTTACAATCCTGGGAACTTTTTTGAACGTAAACATGGCAACAGCATCTAGAATTATAGTAATAGGTCACTTAGGATAGAAGACTGAGACAATTGCTTTTCTTAATAAATATTTCTGTTCTTAAGCTAATTACCATTATTAGAATTACTTTGCACAATATAATAGCACAGAAAATTCAACAAGTTCACTTCTAATAGATATTATGTACTAAGAAGTGTAAGTTATATTGTCACGTCGAGAATGTATATTGGGAATACGAGATATTCTGATAAGTAACTTACAGTTCCTGGTTATTAGCCAATTGTTTTTTTAAATACCCCAAAAACTGTAAGAAAATAATAAATCAAAATTGCTTTGAATATTTTATTGAACATTAAAAAAAAAAAAAAAAAGAATTCTGGATGTGAACAAATGAAAGGCTACATGGACAAAGCCTTCTTATACACTCTTTTGTTAATGATTCTTTACTTGAAGTAGCACACATTTGCTAGTTGTACTTTAAGTATTAATGGAACTCTCAAACTCTTAAAGTGCTTGTTGCCATGGCAATTAATAAATTTAGCTTACATTACCAAATATGTGTTCACAATGATTAACTTATATATCAAGTATTTCAAAAAATACATTTATCTACTATTACAATAGTGAGCAATGGTTTAGTTACTAGGTAACGAAGCCTATATTTTATATTCTGACAAAACATAAAACACGCTGCTATCAAAACATAAAATACAGGTTCAAAAAAACGTAAAATACATTTTATCTTATTTTTCTTGATAGTGGTAAACCATACATTTCTCCATTAATTGCTAGATATTGTAATAAAAACACGCTAACAAAGAGTCTCTCTCATTGCCAAGTCTGTAACCTGCAAGTACGTTAAAATGCTTCCTGATAAACCGTGAACTTCACCTTCTTTTGTTTATATATCATGTTGGCCTACTGTTTCTCTTAACATATCGTCTCCGAAATATATAAAGTTCCTTAAATATACAACATAGTATACTGTGAAAGTTGAGAACTCTCGGATGTTAGAACACTCCTTACTAAGCATCTGCTGACATAACTATCCAACTTCTGTTGCTATGACAGCGAACAAATAAACACATAACCTCACATGAGTTTAACCTAACGTAAATACCATACGAAATATGGGGTTGAATAAATAATTACAATATTACGCAAATTATTAAAAGTTCGAAAAATCTTCGTGTGGCATATTTAGAAAATAATAAATTAAACTTAAGCTGTTCACACATACAGACTTTATTTTAAAAATGTGTGATTTTTTATTTAGAGAACCTGAAAGCAAACATTTTCTGTGAAATTTGTACATTCAGTTTTGTGGGTGCAATTGAATACTTCTGCTATTCCATGTAAAGCATTGCTTCACGAAAATAACGTCAGATAGAGGAAGTGCTCCGTTTTATCAACTGTTCCTGATTTGATTTCGGTTTTCTAAATCTACTCCACAGAAAACTACCCGAATAGATTATTTAAAAATCACGTTATTTTCTCTGCAACAGACTCTTCTTACACAAATTATGATTTCAACTACTTCATGCTAATGAACATAACCACTAGCAGAGATCGTTTTTCAGATACGATCGTATTCCTTATTTTTCGTTTCAGCTTTAAAAAGCTTATACTTTTCTCATACAGGAATTTGTCAACTCCTGTCCATACAAACAAAGGAACATCAGTCACATAGCAACCAACTTCTGACTATCACTTTAACGTATGGTACTCCCTTATTTCCCTTCTACTTACAAGGAAACAAGTAATAAGACTATTTCTGCTAATGTTTACTTGCTTCCTTGTAAGTAGAGTAGCATAGGTTAAAGTGATAGTCAAATGTTTTAAAGGCTATCACGAGTAAAACAATTGAACATCTGTTCCCTTTGTACGGCAAGAGGTGTAAGAAAACATAAATGAAGCAAATGGCAACTTCCCGTGTGAGAGAAGTTTAAGTATTGCAAAACGAGTAACAAGGAATAGCTCGGAAATGCTTAAATCCACAAAAATGTGTATGCATAAACTATGTGGTTTAACGAGATATATAACACTAATGTAGTCAGTTTTTGTCTGTCTCCTACGGCTATTCCCACAAAATTCAAGATTCCTTGTTCATGTACAAATCCGTAGAATTCGGGATTTTAATAAAAATAATTAGAGCTATTTTTTAGGAAATCAAACATTTCTAAAAATGGGCAATTGGGGAAGGAAGATTTTCCTGATCTTTGCTTTGCACCTCTAGAAGTTACTGAAATTAATTACTAAGTTTGGTACTTGACCAACTTTTCGTTTTTGATTATGCTGTCCACAGACACACACGCACGGTTTGCTAAAAGTGTTTTTTTGGATTTACGGATCATCAAAACATGTTTTCTTTTCTCGAAGAAATCTGAGCATTGAAATTTTGGGTGAATTACACCTTCATACATTAGTACAACTGACATATTAGCTATGAAGGTGTATTTCACCCAAAATTTCAATTTTAATAGTGAACATTTGTAACTATGAAGCATATCTTAGACTATGAAGATTTCAACCCAATATTGTTACTTTCTCCTCACGTATAGAGAAGGTATTGTATTGTATCCAAAAGTTCCATACCGAGATTTCACCGAATAAATATGTTTATGGATCCCCTGATTAAAAAAAAAGAAGCATTTTTAGAAAAATATCCGTGCGTTTGTGAACAGCATAACTCAAAAACGAAAAACCCGTTAAATACCAAACTTGGTATTTAAGTTCAGTATCTTCCAGGGATGCGGCATGAAGATTTAGAGGAAATTCGCCTCACCCCAAACTACGCTTTCCATGGAACATTTCGAAAATTTTGAGTTTCTCAAAAATGGCTCTGACAGTTTTGATTATAATATCGTATATTAAGGATATTTGCCTGACAAATAAACTGTATGTCCTGAATTTTCTGGAAATAGCCTCTAAAGACCTCTTTATTCTGGATGAATTTTATTGAAGTTTGCATAACTGGTAAACCGTAAGAGATAAACAAAAACTTACTGCACAAAAAATGTGGATCATGATAAAACACACAATTTATATAATATACATTTTTTTCGTGGAGTTGATCATTTTTTAGTTATTCCTTGTTTTTGGTTTCAGCTTTGAAAAACTTAATACTTTTCTCATGCATAAATTTATCAACTTCTGTCTATGCAAAGGAACTTCTGTCACATAGCAACCAGGTTTTGACTATCACTTTAACCTATGGTACTCCCTTATTTCGCTTCTACTTACAAGCAAGCAAGTAATAAGACTATTTCTGCTAATTTTTTCTCGATTAGCATGAAGTAAATAGAAGGATAAGCTTTTTAACAATAATTTGTTGCTGAGATGTAGAAAAAACCATGTGAATGGAATACATCAGATTTTTTACACACGCACAGACGCACACTCATACACAGGGATCTTTTTTCTAATTTTGTTTCTATCCAGGGTCTCAGAGAAGATTTCTTTTCGTAGAACTCCCGGCATTGAATTTTTCGGTGCTATGTACGTGTTCATTGGTAGAAAAGTAGAAAGTCTAGTTTATTGCTGACAGAGGCAATTTTAAATAAAAAATTATATGAAGTTTTTCATACATTATGAAGATTTCATCACAAAATGTTAATTCTTTTGTACCCTATAGACTTGATGCA
Organism: Hymenopus coronatus; assembly: GCA_030762935.1. Classification (NCBI taxonomy): domain Eukaryota; kingdom Metazoa; phylum Arthropoda; class Insecta; order Mantodea; family Hymenopodidae; genus Hymenopus; species Hymenopus coronatus. The sequence continues at coordinate 1,778,565 of CM060894.1, forward strand.
TCCTAGGAAACAACAAAAATGAGTCTCCCATTCTTTAAATTCCTTGCCGTATAAGTTCTTCGGGTAAGAAACTAAGTTGAGCTTTTTTACCATAATGTAAAACTTCTTCAGGAATACCCGTTTATTGGATTGGAACTATTAGGCAGCAACGAGGCACACTTGACGACTCTAACTACAAGAATATTTCAGTTAATGTTAGGATAACGTGGCTTACCTGCGTTTCTTGAATGTTAACGACAAACTCGTTTGCTACGAGAGTGACCCTGACCTGTATCTGAAGACTATTTATATTCGCTTTGATAGAGGAATGTGCAAGGATTTGCCCCCAAAGTGAGGAACAGGAAAACCTTGGAGCTTCTCCCACACTTACCTCATCACATTCTACCAACTCTAGTGACGTAACTAATCAAGCGTTATGGAATATCTTCTTCCTCACTTCAACATTTGACAAACTTCTCGTGCCGTCCATGTACATTTTTACTTTCTCTACATGTATAGAGAAGGTATTGTATTGTACCCAAAATTCGATACCGAGATTCACCGGAAATGCATGTTTTGGAACCCCCTCAATATCAAATCTGATGTGTTCCATTCACACGACTTTCTCTACATCTCTGTAACAAATTATTTTTAAAAAACTTATGCTTGTATTTACTTCATGGTAATTGACAAAAATTAGCAGAAATAGTCTTATTACTTGCTTCCTTGTAAGTAGAAGGGAAATAAGGGAGTACCATAGGTTAAAGTGATAGTCAAAAGATGGTTGCTTTGTGGCTAAAGTTCCTTTGTTTGTATGGACAGGAGTTAACAAATTCCTGTATGAGAAAAGTATAAGCTTCTTAAAGCTGAAACCAATAACAACGAATATCTCAAAAACGATCGACTCCACGAAAATAATGTATATGACGTAAACTGTGCTTTTATCGTGATCTACATTTTCTGTGCGGTAAGTTTTGTTTATCTCTTACGGTTTACCAGTTATGCAAAACTCAATAAAAAACATCTAGAATAAAGAGATCTTTTAAGGCTATTCCCAGAAAATTCAAGATATGCATTTTATTTGGCAAGTAAATGACTTAAATACAGGGGCTGATCAACAAAGACTCAGGCTGATTTTTTTTCACAGATGTTTATTGCTCCAATTCAATGTTTACATGCTCTTTTTCAAAGTAGTCCCCTCCTACTTCAATGCAATTTTATAGCGTCTTGCCAGTCCTTGAACATGTGCTGCAAACCATTTTTTGTCAGGTCCTTCAGAATCGCCTCACTTTTCTTGAGCACTGCTTCAGAGTTCTCAAATCAAATACCCTTAAGCTTTGCCTTTAGTGATGGAAATAAAAATAGTCACAGGGTGCAAGATCGGGGCTATAAGGTGGATGTGACACACAGGTAATGTTGAATCGAGCCAGAAACTGCGACGTGAGGCCGTGCATTGTCATGGTGAAGTCGCCACTCAGTCCGAGAAAGCTCTGGTCGTTTCTTTGCAATGTGCTTCCTCAGTGTAGCCAATACTGACGTGCTGTAACAGTAGTGTGAGGGGAACTGCATGCCTTGATTTGCGACATGAGGCCGTGCATTGTCATGGTGAAGTTGTCACCCAGGCCGAGAAAGCTCTGGTCGTTTCTTTGCAATGTGCTTCCTCAGTGTAGCCAATACTGACGTGTAGCATGCTGCTGTAACAGTAGTGTGAGGGGAACTGCATGCCTTGATTTGCGACGTGAGGCCGTGCATTGTCATGGTGAAGTTGTCACCCAGGCCGAGAAAGCTCTGGTCGTTTCTTTGCAATGTGCTTCCTCAGTGTAGCCAATACTGACGTGCTGTAACAGTAGTGTGAGGGGGAACTGCATGCCTTGATTTGCGACGTGAGGCCGTGCATTGTCATGATGAAGTCGCCACCCAGACCGAGAAAGCTCTGGTCGTTTCTTTGCAATGTGCTTCCTCAGTGTAGCCAATACTGACGTGTAGCATGCTGCTGTAACAGTAGTGTGAGGGGAACTGCATGCTGCTAAATCATTCCATGTGATCACCATCACTTTCCCTGCAGATGGAACAACTTATGCCTTTTTTGGTGTTGGAGAACCTGACGATTTCCACACTGTGCTGGCTTGTTTTCCTTCAGGATCATAATGATGCAGCCACGACTCATCACCGGTAATCGATTTAAAAAATGCATCCCGTCCATCAGCAAACAGACGCAGCACCTCACGGCTTGTCTTCAATCGCACAGCCTTTTGTTCGGGAGTCAACAGACGTGGCACCCAACGAGCACAAACTCGGGTCATATGGACACACTGCCATATGAAATTCTAACACTTCACTGAAGCTACGTTATGTTATACGCCGATCCTCTCGGACAATCACAGCAGCTCTGTTGATGTTGACTTCAGTCACAGCAGAAGCCGAAACACCAGGCCCACCTTGCTTACACTGACAAGTCGCCTTCTTTGAAGTCCTTGAACCACCTAAACACTGTTGCACGAGGTAGTGCATCTTCACTGTACGCTTGCTTCAGCTTTTCATAAGTTTCGGTGGCTGTATGGTTTAAACGAAAACAGAATTTGATTGCGCTGTACTGCTCCTCTCGCGTCACCTCCATTGGCTGGTATGCGAAATGCACGTAGGGTCTACAAAATAGACCATTACTACCAACCTAGTGCCGCCACCTACCGACATTATACATAAAAACCCGCTCTTCTAAAATATTTCTGTTACAGATACGAAACTATGATGGAAGCTACAGGAGAAAATCAGTCTCAATCTTTGATGGTGAGCCCTCGTATAAGAGATTCCAATCGTTAGAGCCATTTTAAGAAAATCAAAATGTTCGTAAAAAGTTCCATGTAAAGGGGAGTTTGGGGTGGGGGGGTTCTTGAAAATCTTCGTGTCGCATCCTTGCAAGATACCAAACTTAAATACCAAGTTTGGTATTCAACGGTCTTTTCGTTTTTGAGCTATGGTGTCCACACACACACACACACACACACACACACACACACACACACACACACACACACACACGGACCTTTTCTTGGAAATGCTTTTTTTTTATTCAGGGAGACACAAAACATGTATTTTCGGTCTAATCTGAGTATGGAATTTTTGGTGGAGTGCAATACCTTCTCTATATACTAAGTACATAGCACGTAGAGAAAGTAAAAATGTTATTCGTCCCAAATCGTTGTACGCCTCCATACTACACCGGAAGGGTCGGACTATACCGCTTGAGGTAAGTTTCTGTTTTAAGCGGTTATTCTTGGGAAACGTGTCAGTAATAAAGAGATAAGGAAACAGTCAAGCGGATATCGACAATTTACGTCAAAGTATTGTTTCTGTTTCTTTGTTATCTGTCGCGAGTGTTTGTTCGACACTGCTTTGTTATTGTCATGTGCTATTATCAGCTTCAGGTATTCCCCGCACAGCGGTCCGTTCTGGTAGAGAAGGTACTGCATTCCACCCAAAGATTTGATACTGATATACACTTTAGGGACCTCTGTGTACAAAATAAGGCATTTTCATAACAAGATCCACGTGTATGTATGTATCTGTGCGCGTCTGTGTATGTCTGCGTGTGACTGTGTGTGTGTCTGTGTCTGAGTGTGACTGTGTGTGTGTTTGTGAATAGGTGTGACTATGTGTCTGTGTGTGTTTGGGTCTGGGTGTGACTGTGTGTCTGTGTGTGTGTTTGTGTCTGGGTGTGACTGTGTGTCTGTGACTGTCTGTGTGAGTCTGTGTCTGTCAGTGTGAACCTGTGTGTGTCTGTGTGAGAATGTGTGAGTCTGTGTGTGTCTGTGTGAGTCTGTGTGAGTCTGTGTCTGACTGTGTGAGTCTGTGTGTCTTTATGAGTCTGTGACTGGGTGTGACTGTGTGTGTCTGTGTGTGTTTGGGTCTGGGTGTGACTGTGTGTCTGTGACTGTCTGTGTGAGTCTGTGTCTGTCAGTGTGAACCTGTGTGTGTCTGTGTGAGAATGTGTGAGTCTGTGTGTGTCTGTGTGAGTCTGTGTGTGACTGTGTGTGTCTGTGTGTGTCTGTGTCTGGGTGTAACTGTGTGTGTCTGTGTGTGTCTGTGTCTGTGTGTGTCTGGGTGTGACTGTATATCTGTGTGTGTCTGGGTGTGACTGTGTGTCTGTGTGTGTCTGGGTGTGACTGTGTATGTCTGTGTATGTGTCTGTGTGTGTCTGGGTGTGACTGTGTATGTCTGTGTATGTGTCTGTGTGTGTCTGGGTGTGACTGTATGTCTGTGTGTGTCTGGGTGTGACTGTGTGTCTGTGTGTGTCTGTGTGTGTCTGGGTGTGTCTGTGTGTGTCTGTGTGTGTGTCTGGGTGTGACTGTGTATGTCTGTGTGTGACTGTGTGTGTGGGGGTGTGAATGTGTGTGTCCGTGTGTGTCTGTGTCTGGGTGTGACTGTGTGTGTCTGTGTCTGTGTCTGCCTGTGTGTGTCTGTGTCTGTGTCTGGGTGTGACTGTGTGTGTCTGTGTCTGCCTGTGTGTGTCTGTGTCTGGGTGTGACTGTGTGTGTCTGTGTCTGGGTGTGACTCTGTGTGTATCTGTGTGTGTCTGTGTGTGTCTGTGTCTGTGTGTGTCTGGGTGTGACTGTATATCTGTGTGTGTCTGGGTGTGACTGTGTATGTCTGTGTATGTGTCTGTGTGTGTCTGGGTGTGACTGTGTATGTCTGTGTATGTGTCTGTGTGTGTCTGGGTGTGACTGTATGTCTGTGTGTGTCTGGGTGTGACTGTGTGTCTGTGTGTGTCTGTGTGTGTCTGGGTGTGTCTGTGTGTGTCTGTGTGTGACTGTGTGTGTGGGGGTGTGAATGTGTGTGTCCGTGTGTGTCTGTGTCTGGGTGTGACTGTGTGTGTCTGTGTCTGGGTGTGACTCTGTGTGTATCTGTGTCTGGGAGTGAATGTGTGTGACATTTCTGTCTGGGTGACTGTGTGTCTGTGTATGTCTGTGTCTGGGTGTGACTGTGTGTGTCTGTATTTGTCTGTGCGTGACTCTGTGCGTGACTGTGTGTGTCCGTGTGTGTCTGTGTCTGGGTGTAACTCTGTGTCTGTATGTATCTGTGTGTGTCTGTGTGTGACTCTGTGTGTGACTGTGTGTGTCTGTCTGTGTCTGTGTCTGTGCGTGACTCTGTGTGTGACTGTGCATGTCTGGGTGTGACTGCGTGACTGTGTGTGACTGTGTGTGTCTGAGTGTGACTGTGTGTGTCCGTGTGTGTCTGTGTCTGGGTGTAACTCTGTGTCTGTATGTATCTGTCTGTGTCTGTGCGTGACTCTGTGTGTGACTGTGCATGTCTGGGTGTGACTGCGTGACTGTGTGTGACTGTGTGTGTCTGAGTGTGACTGTGTGTGTCTGTTTCTGGGTGTAACTGTGTGTGTCTGTGTGTGACTGTGTGTGTCTGTGTGTGACTCTGTGTGTCTGTTTCTGGGTATGACTGTGTGTGTCTGTTTCTGTGTGTGTCTGTGTGTGACTGTGTGTGTCTGTTTCTGGGTGTGACTGTGTGTGTCTGTGTGTGACTGTGTGTGTCTGAGTATGACTGTGTGTGTCTGTTTCTGGGTGTGACTGTGTGTGACTGCGTGTGACTGCGTGTGTCTGTTTCCGGGTGTGACTGTGTATCTCTGTGTGTGACTGTGTGTGTCTGTGTGTGACTGTGTGTGTCTGTTTCTGGATGTGACTGTGTGTGTCTGTGTATTACTGTGTGTGTCTGTTTCTGGGTGTGTCTGTGTGTGACTGTGATTGTCTGTGTGCGTCTGTTTTTGGGTGTGTCTGTGTGTGTCTGTTTCTGTGTGTGACTGTGTGTGTCTGTTTCTGTGTGTGTCTGTTTCTGTGTGTGACTGTGTGTGTCTGTTTCTGTGTGTGACTGTGTGTGTCTGTGTGTGACTGTGTGTGTCTGTTTCTGTGTGAGACTGTGTGTGTCTGTTTCTGTGTGTGACTGTGTGTGTCTGTGTGTGACTGTGTGTGTCTGTTTCTGTGTGAGACTGTGTGTGTCTGTTTCTGTGTGTGACTGTGTGTGTCTGTTTCTGTGTGTGACTGTGTGTGTCTGTTTCTGTGTGTGACTGTGTGTGTCTGTTTCTGTGTGTGACTGTGTGTGTCTGTTTCTGTGTGTGACTGTGTGTGTCTGTTTCTGTGTGTGTCTGTGTGTGTCTGTTTCTGTGTGTGACTGTGTGTGTCTGTTTCTGTGTGTGACTGTGTGTGTCTGTTTCTGTGTGTGACTGTGTGTGTCTGTGTGTGACTGTGTGTGTCTGTTTCTGTGTGAGACTGTGTGTGTCTGTTTCTGTGTGAGACTGTGTCTGTGTGTGACTGTGTGTGACTGTGTGTGTCTGTGTGTGTCTGTGTGCGTCTGTTTCTGGGTGTGACTGTGTGTGTCTGTGTGTGTCTGTTTCTGGGTGTGACTGTGTGTGTCTGTGTGTGACTGTGTGTGTCTGTTTCTGTGTGTGACTGTGTGTGACTGTGTGTGTCTGTTTCTGTGTGTGTCTGTGTGTGACTGTGTGTGTCTGTGTATGTGTATGTGTGGCTGTGTGACCATGCGTCTGTGTGACCGTGCGTGTCTGTGTGTGTCTGTGAGTGTGTCTGTGTGTGTCTGCGAGTGTCTGTGAGTGTGTCTGTGTGTGTCTGTGTGTATGTGTGTCAGTGAGTGTGTCTGTGTATTCCAGTGTCTGTGTGTGGTTGTGTGTGTGTCTGTGTGTGTATGTGTGTGTCTGTGAGTGTGTTTGTGTGTCTGTGTGTGTCTGTTTGTGTCTGAGTGTGTCTGTGTGTCTGTGAGGGTGTTTGTGTGTGTTTGTGTCTGGGTGTGACTCTGTGTTTGTCTGCGAGTGTGTTTGTGTGTGTCTGAGTGTGTTTGTGTGTGTGTCTGTGTCTAGAGGTGACTGTGTGTGTCTGTGAATGTGTTTGTGTGTCTGTCTGAGTGTGTTTGTGTGTGTCTGTGTCTGGGTGTGACTCTGTGTGTTCCTGGGAGTGTGTTTGTGAGTGTGTCTGAGTGTGTTTCTGAGTGTGTGTGAGTGTGTTTGTGTGTGTGTGTCTGAGTGTGTTTGAGTGTGTTTGTGTGTGTCTGTGTCTGGGTGTGACTCTGTGTGTTCCTGTGAGTGTGTTTGTGAGTGTGTCTGAGTGTGTTTGTGTGTGTCTGTGTCTGGGTGTGACTCTGTGTGTTCCTGTGAGTGTGTCTGAGTGTGTTTGTGTGTGTGTCTGTGTCTGGGTGTGACTCTGTGTGTTCCTGTGAGTGTGTTTGTGAGTGTGTCTGAGTGTGTTTGTGTGTGTCTGTATCTGGGTGTGACTCTGTGTGTTCCTGTGAGTGTGTTTGTGAGTGTGTCTGAGTGTGTTTGTGAGTGTGTGTGAGTGGGTTTGTGTGTGTGTCTGAGTGTGTTTGAGTGTGTTTGTGTGTGTGTCTGTTTGTGTTTGTGTGTGTGTGTCCGAGTGTGTTTGTGTGTGTCTGTGTGTGCGTGTTTCTGTGTGTGTCTGTGTGTGTCTGAGTGTGTTTGTGTCTGTGTGTGTCTGTGTGTGTCTGTGTGTGACTATGTCTGTGTGTGTTTGTGTCTGTGTGTGTCTTTGTGTGACTGTGTGTGTGTCTGTGTGTGTCTGTGATTGTGTTTGTGTATGTGTGTCTGTGTCTGTGTGTGGGTATGTGTGTATGTCTGTGTCTGTGTGTGTCTGTGTCTGTGTGTGTCTGTGTCTGTGTGTGTCTGATTGTCTGTGTGTGTCTGATTGTCTGTGTGTGTCTGGGTCTGTGTGTGTCTGGGTCTGTGTGTGTCTGTGTGTGTCTTTGTGTGTGTCTGTGTGTGTCTGTGTGTCTCTGTCTGTGTCTGTCTGTGTCTGTCTGTGTGTGTCTGTGTGTGTTTGTGTGTGTCTGTGTCTGTGTGTGTCTGTGTGTGTCTGTGGCTGTGTGTGTTTGTGTTTGTGTGTGTCTATGAGTTTGTGTGTGTTTGTGTGTGTGTGTTTGTCAGTGTTTGTGTGTTTGTGTGTTTATTTATGTGTGTTTGTGTGTTTATTCATGTGTGTTTGTGTGTTTGTGAGTGTGTTTGTTTTTGTGTGTGTTTGTGAGTGTGTTTGTTTGTGTGTGTGTTTGTGTGTGTTTGTGTGTGTTTTTGTGTTTCTGAGTGTGTTTGTGTGTTTGTGTGTGTGTGTTTGTGTGTGTCTGTGTGTGTCTGTGTGTGTTTGTGTGTGTTTAGGTGTCTGTGTGTGTTTGTGTGTTTGTGTGTGTCTCATTGATTGTGTGTGTCTGTTTGTGTTTGTGTGTGTGTCTGTTTGTGTTTGTGTGTGTGTTTGTGTGTGTTTGTGTGTGTCTGTGTGTGTTTGTGTGATTGTGTGTGTTTGTGTGTGTCTGTGTGTGTTTGTGTGTGTTTAGGTGTCTGTGTGTGTTTGTGTGTGTCTGTGTGTGTGTGTTTGTGTGTGTTTAGGTGTCTGTGTGTGTTTGTGTGTGTGTCTGTGTGTGTGTTTGAGTGATTGGGTGTGTCTGTTTGTGTTTGTGTGTGTGTTTGTGTGTGTCTGTCTGAGTGTGTTTGTGTGTGTCTGTGTTTGTGTTTGTGTGTGTGCAAGTAGCTCAAAAACGAAAAGGCCGTTAAACAAACGCTTGGTATTTAAGTTCAGTATTTTCCAAGGATGCGACACGAAGATTTTCAAGATTATCCCCCCACTCCAAACTACCCTTTACATGGTAAAAATTTCGAAAATTTTGATTTTGTTAAAAATGCCTCTAACGATTTTGTTTAAAATGTCTTATATTTAAGATATTTATCTGCCAGATAAAATGTATATGTTGAGTTTTCTGGGAAAAACCTCAAAACATCGCTTTAGTCTAGAAGATTTTTATTAGCAGAGAGAAAGGAAGACCAAAAACAAGATGGTTAGATGATGTGATGGAAGACCTAAGAAAAATTGGAATCAGAGGGTGGAAAAGTAAAGCAGAAGATATATGTGGAGGAGGCCAAAGCTCACCAAGGGCTGTAGAGCCACAAGAGAAGAGAAGAAGAGAGAATAATAAGACGTAATGATACTATGTTCTACGTCACTGAGTAGTACATTCTCAGACAAGAGGTACGTGTGCAGGAGGCCAAAGCTCACCAAGGGCTGTAGAGCCACAAGAGAAGAGAAGAAGAGAGAATAATAAGACGTAATGATACTATGTTCTACGTCACTGAGTAGTACATTCTCAGACAAGAGGTAGGTGTGACGTGGACCACATGCGGTTTAATAGCAAGGAAGACTCGCGGGGAGCTAAAAGCTTTAGCAAATTGATACTCCATAAATCATGCTCCCGCAGTGAGCTCTGGGCTTACCCCTTCTTTACTTTCTCTTCACGTACTATGTACATAGTGTATAGAGAAGATATTGCACTCCACCCAAAAATTCGATACCGAGCTTTCACGGGAAACAGACGTTTTGAGAATCCCCTGAACGCAAAAAAAAGAAAAAAAGATTTTTTAGAAACATGTTTGTGTCAGTCAGTGTGTGTGTGTGTGTGTGTGTGTGGACAGCATAACTCAAAAACGAAAAGTCCGTTAAATACCAAACTTGGTATATAAGTTCACTATCTCCCAAGGACACGACACGAAGATTTTGAAGAAAATCCCCACCCCAACTGTCCTGTACATGAACAATTTTTCAAAATGTTGATTTTCACAAAAAATAGTTCAAACTGTTTTTATTAAAATGCCGTATATTTAAGATATTTACATGAAAAATAAAATGTGTATCTTGAACTTTCTGGGAACAGCCTTTGAAAATCTCTTCTTTCTGAATGAATTTTGTATAACTCGTAAACTATAAGAGATATACAAAAATGTCTAATGTGCCCGCCTAGGTTGCCTGGTGGTAGCGCGTCTGCCTCATATCAAAAGGTCCTGAGTTCGAATCTCGCTTAGGGTGAGATAGTTTTTTTTCCCCCTTATTCTGAGAAAGCGAATGTCGAGTAACTTTAAGCTCCATAGACCTTGATCGCCCGATATGACCAACCAGGTTAGAGGACGTTGAGTTACAAAACAAACACACAGGTTAGGTCTTTTTGTGGGTTTAAGCGTTCTCAAGATCTTTCTTATTGTTATTAGTTTCAAGTTGAAGAAAAGTATACATCCTCAAATGTGATATCGTTTTTCTTGTTTTGCGAAAGCACCCAAGGCACAGTGAGCAGGTATTTACGAGGAAATAGATGTGTAACAAAAGCGGTCACACAAATGGTTACCTCAATTAATGTGAAGAACAAGTAGAGAAAGTACTGTGAGTGAAACACATCAAATTGTTTTAACGACAGCTCCATGAAATTAATGTTCGGTTATGGTTTATTTTGAGCTTCTGACCAAGCTGCAATATTCCCTCACAACTGGCACAATATAATCACCTACTTGTGTTCTATCTACTTTACAATAATCGAGATAAACATTAACATCTTATTACTTGCTTCCTTGTAAGTAGAAGGGAATGCACAAGGATAAAGTGATAGTCAAATGTTTTAAAAACCGGTTTTTAAGTGATTAAAATTGAAATTCGATCCTGTTTTCATTGCCAGGAGTAAAACAAAAGAGATATGAAACGAATAGCGACTTCACGTTAGAGAAATGTACCCGAGTACCACATGTAGTAAGTCACATCTCACGTGGAGGATTGTGGCCGCCGCGTTCGCTTCTGTGTGCCAGTCTAAACGGAGAAGTGTACACAGACATCCCTAAAACGTTAGCAGAATGTTCGTAATGAAATTGTGAGAGTTGCGCAAGACAAGTGAATACAGAAGCTTATTGTTGTTGTATCTGTGTCTCTTATGTAAAAGTCAACGACATATGATACTTTAACCAAAATCGTTACAGTCACTTTTGATAAGTTCCACGTAAGGCGTAGTTGTATGTGGGAGGATGTTGTTCACTTTCTCTACACGTACTATGTACAGAGAAAGTATTGCTCTACACCCAAAAATTCGATTACAAGATTTCACCGGAAATTTATGCTTTAGGGTCCCCTGTATAAAAGAAAAAGCATTCTCAGAAAAAAGGTACGTGTGTGTGTGTGTGTCCGTGAACACGATAGCTCAAAAATGAAAAGTCGGTAAATTACCAAACTTGGTATTTAAGTTTAGTATCTTTCAGGGATGCGACACAAAGATTTTGAGAAAAATCCCCCCACACCAAACTACCCTTTACATGTAACATTTTTCGAAATTTTCGATTTTCTCGAAAATGACTAACGATTTTGATTAAAATATCGTACATTAAAGATATTTACCTGATGAATAAAACGTATATCTTGAATTTTCTGGGAATAGCCTCTGAAGACTACTTTTTTTCTGGATGAATTTTACGGAATTTTGCATAAGTGTTAAACCATAAGAGATCGACAAAAACATACCACATAAAAAATGTAGACCACATTAAAACACACAATCAATGTTATATACATTTTTTTTCGTGGAGTTGATCGTTTTTTACTTTCTCTATACGCACTATGTACAACGTGTATAGGGAACGTATTGCACTCCACCCAAAAATTCGCTACCGAGATTTCACCGAAAATATGTTTTAGGGTCCCCTTTATCTAAAAAAAAGTATTTTCGGAAAAAGGTCCGTGTGTGTGTGTGTGTGTGTGTGTGTGTGTGTGTCCGTGTGTCTGTGAACACGATAACTCAAAAACGAAAAGTCGGTAAAATACCAAACTTGGCATTTAAGTTTAGCATCTTCCAGGGATGCGACACGAAAATTTTGAGAAAATTCCCCCCACCAACAACTACCCTTTAGATGGAACTTTTTTCGAAAATTTTGATTTTCTCAAAAATGGCTATAACGAGTTTGATTAAAATTTCGTATATTAAAGATATTTACATGACAAATAAAATGTATATCTTGAATTTTCTGGGAATAGCCTCTGAAGAGTACATTATTCTGGATGAATTTTACGGAATTTTGAATAACTGCTTAACCGTAAGAGAAGGAGAAAAACTTACTACACGAAAAATGTAGAGCACGTTAAAATACACAATTTATGTTATAAACATTTTTTTCGTGGAGTTCATCGTTTTTTTAGACATTCCTTGTTTTTGGTTTCTGCTTTGAAAAACTTATACTTTTCTCATACAAGAATTTGTCAAATGCTGCACATACAAACAAAGGAACTTCAGTGACATAGCAACCAGCTTTTGACTCCACTTTAACCTATGCTACTCCCTTATTTCGCTTCTACTTACAAGGAAGCAAGTAATAAGACTACTTCAATCACATAGCAACCAGCTTTTGACTATCACTTTAACCTATGCTACTCCCTTATTTCGCTTCTACTTACAAGGAAGCAAGCAATAACACTATTTCTGTTAATTTTTCGATTAGCATTAAGTAAATAGAACAATAAGCTTTTGGCAATAATATGTTGCAGAGATGTAGAGAAAGTCATGTGAATGGAACACATAAGATTTTTTAAAGTGTTGTGTCGCATCCTTGGAAAATGTTGAACTTAAATACCAACTTTGGTATTTAACGGACCTTTCGGAGTTTTCTGTTTACAGACAGACACATACACACATCGGCATTTTTCTAAATAGTTATTTATTATGTAAGAGCGTAAAGTTATGTTTTTTATTCGAGCGGGAATATTGTGAAACGAGACGCGGTCGAGAATCAAAAAGAAACTTTACGCTCACATATCATACAATGTTTTTTCTACGAGAATTTGCTGATATTAAAAGAAAATCAACGAAAGATGAAATAAATTCTTGCCAAGGGTTATAGTTCGTTATTTTCCAAATAACACTTCATGAATTTCTCATAAACTTTTCGGGATTTAGCAGGTAGTTAATTTGATTCAGCTTGTTTCGCAGCAGCTCTAAGGATATCATAATTCTCAACAATAAGATTGGTTTGTCACGGCCTGCTATAATTTGAATTCTTAGTAATGATAAACATGCGGTCCATTTCTGTTTATTTCGGCAAGCGTAAAGTTGGAACACAATTACTCTACGCTTGCTCCGCGTGGATTCCGTAAAAATCAAATTTACGATTTGAAACGAGCTCGTAAACTACTCAATTAGTTCGGTCGTAGAAAACGTTATTTTTGGATTAGGTAAATCCTAAAACATGTATTTGTGGTGAAATCTCGTTACTGAATCTTTGGGCGGAATACAATACCTTTTGTACCTCATTGTACCTACGTGGTAGGAAAGTAAGACCTTTCTCCAGCTTTTATTGTTTGGTGCAGCCTCCTCCGTTGCTCAAGGGAATGCTTCTCCCTTATCCGTGCATTCAAATCTCCTAACAATAACGTTCTTAACTATACATTCGTCTTCTCAGGATAAGGGAAAACTCCGAGAAAAACCTTATCCGGGTAGCTCACCGTAAGCGAGACTTGAACACGCTACCTCCACACTATAGACATGGGCTCACTAGATCTACAACGAAATGTGTAATGTTTACCTATTTGTGCAAATGTTATCTCAATTAAAATGAAATACAGCTTTGTTACATCCGCAGTATGGGTACAGTAAGCCATGTGATTTTAACCCTGTTGTCAAGCAAATTCAAAGTCATCACTTAGCGACCAGCTTTCAAAAGACTTGACTATCGCTACATAATATAAGCGAAAGTCCTAGAAGATCAAACAGAGGAACAAGTAGTAGCATTGATAACGTGTTTACTCAGAAACAAATGAAGAACAACATTTACTATTTATTGTAAGCCTTTGACAAAGAATGACGAACGATAGTCTGGAAGAGGCACACCACTAGTTGCAGCACACAAATAAATTAACAAAAGGTTGCTACACTTTTAGTTTCTATATCGACGAAATAGTAAGAATTTGGTCAAATAATATTAATGCAGGTTAGCTATTAATGACCACAAATGAACATTATCTTCAGAAGATATTATACTGCTTAAATAAAACTGATATTCATTACGGAATTAAAATATCAGTAAAGAAATCTAAAATATGACTTTCGGAGGAAGGAAATAGTACTAGATAATATAATAAGTGAGCAGTATGTAATGTGCTGTATAACAGGCACGCGGAAAACAACATGAAAAAGATTGCATAGTTTAATTGTAGAAAACTATGGCAGTAACGATCAGAAACAACAAACAGAAAGTAACAGCTGCACAAAAAACTCAGACAAAACATCAGCAAACAATTAAAAGTACAAGAAATAAATAATATAATTACAAACAATGGACAATGGGAAAAATGTGTTCAAAGGGCACACTAATTTGGAGCCGGAACGGATTGAAAGGTCCTAAACCGTGGAGCAGAAGAGTAACATTTGACTACTATCACTTTATCCCCTTCTACTTACAAGGAAGCAAGTAAAAATGTTGATTAGATAGAAGAATAAGATATTTTAAGATGCATTTGCAGTAGAAGAAACATATTCCGGGTACATTGGCCGTAATGTTGTATTTGCATAACGTCACAAAAAGCCCCTAATTTGAATCTGATAAAATTTACGGAACGTACTGAGAACACGTGAGAGAGATATACGTATTTTCCTTTCAGGAAATATTGCAAGGTGTCAGTATTGGTATCGGCAGCAGCAGCAGTGCCCCCACCTCTCCGCAGGGAGGGGCGCCGAGGAGTACCTCTTTCCTCATAGAAAGGTACATGGAATATATATAGCCCTCGTTCAGTACTATAGTAAGTTTATTCCTCGACCACCTATCCGCCGCAATGGTCAGGTAAGTGCCGCCAACTGACTCCATCTTCCCATTCTCTAACAAACAACTCCTTGTGCCTCTATCTGCTTCAAGCTAATCGAGAAAAACTAGCAGAAATAGTCTTATTACTTGCTTCCTTGTAAGTAGAAGCGAAATAAGGGAGTACCATAGGTTAAAGTGACAGTCAAATGTTTTAAAATCTGGTTTCCAGGTGATTCAAATCCGTTTCTGTGCATGCCCAGGAGTTGACAAATTCCCTTGTGTGAAAACTTTTAAATATTTTAAGACTGAAACCACTAACAAGGAATATCTCAAAATGGTCAACTCCACGAAAAAAATGTGTATAACATAAATTGTGTGTTTTAACGAGATCTACATTTATGTCTGGTAACTTTTTGTCTATCTCTTACGGTTTACTAGTTATACCAAATTCATCTACATAGATTGAAGAGGTTTTCGGAGGCGATTCCCAGAAGATTGAAGATATACATTTTAATTTATCATGCACACATATTTAATATACAGTATTTTAATCAAAATCATTAGAGCCATTTTTAGAATAATAACATTTTCTAATCTTTTTCCATGTAAATGATAGTTTATAGGGCGCAGGAATTTTTCTCAAAATCTTCGTGTCGCATCCTTAGAAGATACTAAACTAAATGCCAAGATAGGTATTTAACGATCTCTACGTTTGAACTATGATGTCCACAGACACATGGCCATTTTTCTAAAAATGCTTTTTTTCGGAATCAGGGGACCTCAAAACATATATTTGCGGTTACATCTTGAAATCGTTGAATACAATAGCTTCTAGGGCGGGTTACAGGAAAGAGTGGTTTGTAGCAAAGCGCTCTGCATTTCCAATACCAGCTTCTCGCGGCTCAAGATAAAGCGACTTTGAGGCTGGACCACTTACCTGAGACTGTGGAATGTCTCCGAAACTAAATGTTGTAGAAACAAGCGACTTCATACAAAGTTGTGTTTTAATTGGACAACGTTTCAATGATAATTTGACGGTCAATGTATATTTTTTAAATGGGAACCAACATTTTTTCTCCAGACAAGATGAAGGCGCACTTACGAAATGCTTGTGTCAGTATTGGAAGAGACATGCTTTTACAGCAATCGTTTATTCACATTGAGGTACAAGGGCATCATTACACTGAGGTACAATAGTCGTGTATCTGTCTTTCACCAATGTTTAATTTTCCTGCACAAGAAAATGGTTTAACAAAAGTTGCTGTTTATTGTTTGATGATTGTCCAATTAAAACACAACAAATGATATTTACTTTCCCTCATTATATGAAGACGTTTGTTTCTACAACATTTAGTTTAGGAGATATTCTAGAGCCTCAAGTTAAATGGTCCACTCTGAATATATTTCCTGTCAAATATACCAACTAACAGCTGAAATATTTGTGCTACTTGCCACAACCTAGAAAGTAGGTACATTCTTACAAACAAACAAAACCAGTGTATTTCAGCTCAACATTTCACGGAATTGTGCATCACTTTCTCTGGTCCATATATGTACATATACATTTTTGACCGCCTTAAAATAAATACATAAATAAAAATATTATGCATTCCATTCACATCACTTTCTCTACATGTTCTGTAAGAAACTATTCTTATAAAAGAATGTTGTTCTGGCTACTTCATATTATTCCAGATAAACATTGCTTAGTTCCTTGTAAGTAGAAGGGAATACACCACGCTAAATGATTTAAAAGACGTTCGATAGGTGAAACAATTGGAATTCGGTTTCTTTTCCACGGACAGGCGTAAAACAAAAGAAGAGAAAACAAATTTCAGCAGCTTAAAATTGAAACCAATTAAGGAATATCTCGGAAACGGTCAACTCCATACAAATGTACGTGTGTTTTAACGAGGTCTGTATTTTGTGTGTTTACCAATAAAGAGGCTATTTCCAGAAAATTCAAGATATCGTGTAATATAACATATTTTAACGGTATTAGTGCCGGCCCAAACAGCAAACTGCTGCCAAAAATTCAAGGAGAATGTAGCATTTTAAATTATTAGTAATAAAATGAGTAACAAATTACAGAGAACTCAAACTTTTTTTCATTTTTACCAAATATTTTGTCTACTGTATAATATCTATTATATGGATGAGAAGTGTCTTCAATATTTTAAAAAATTAAAAACAAAGGAAACCTTTGAAAATATAATTAAAAATCTCAAAATAATAATTAACCATACAAAACCTTACTACACAGAAAGTTCAGGCTAATTAAATGAAAGTATAGATATTTCTTGGCTAAAACAGCATCCTATTTTGGTCTGGTGTTTGGCTTTAAAAAAAAATTACGTGACCTGAATGCTGAAAAGTGGATTAGATTCACCAAAAACACCCACATGATGCCACTATTAATGAAAACGGCATAAGCATGTAACGTAGATTGCTGTACAGTTTAGTTGAAAAGGTGATTCACATTGTATTCGTTGCCAGGTTACATCTCTGTAAATCCATTTTGATAAGTAAACCGATTATTTGCATGCGTACGAGGGCCGTTGTTATCTGATGTATTTTCATCACTGAAGCTAGAATATATATCTTATGTCAATGTGAGAAACTCTTTCAACAAGGTCTGAAAATTCAAAATAACACGCTTTCTTATAGTATATTGCGAAGTGCAGCTCTTAATTTCTCTTGAGTTCGTGACCTTTGGCTAGACGACGCCATGTTTCAACCAGCATAAACACTAGCTATTAATTTAGCGCTTTGGAGTGTAAAGATAAGGTTCTAAAACGCACCGGAAAACTTTCTCTATGGCTATGACTTAGCACATAGATTTTCCCATGGAAAGAGTTAAAACGGCATCACGTGATTGGTATTAAAAAGGTGAAACAAAATATTTAGTCATTTTCAAAAATAAAATTTTCGAAGAAATTTGCATGTAGATAAACGGTAGTTTGCGTTGGCAGGATTTTCTTGAAAATCTTCGTGTCGTATCTTTGAAATATAGTGAACTAAATTGGTATTTTACCGACTTTTCGTTTTTGAGTTATCGTGTTCATAGACGGAGCTTTTTCTAAAACGCTTTTTATTATTCAAGGGGTCTCAAAACATGTATTTCAGGTGAAATCTCGGAAATTAATTTTCAGGTGGAATACAATAGCTTCTCTATCTAGTGAAATGTTTGTATGTAAATGTTAGTTTACCTAAAGATCTTGGTGTCGCATCCTTGGAAGATGCTGAACACGAACAAATACCTCGGTGAATGTGAACATTGTCTTTGTGTTTGAAATAGAACGTTTCCATTAGTGAGCATACGCAGTAGAGAAAGTAAAACATGTGTTATCAGTGTGCCGAAATGGAGGTGAACTTCGTCATTGTCAAGGAAGTGTGCGGTCTGTTGAAGCAATAAACACAAAAAGGGTCAAGTTTACAACCGCTTTCAGCGCTTTCTCGAGTTGTTGACAAACTCGGCCATGACTACTGATTGCACTCAGCAGCGCGTAACGGTAATACACGTAATATACACACCGCCCGGTTTCTAGCCCGCGTGCACATGTGTATTTCGCCAAGAATACGTACCTGCTTGAAACCTTTACTGCTGAGTCAAGCAAAGCTACGGCTTTTTTAAATAAAGAACTTAAAATGTTATTAAAAAATCACATGTGTTCCATTCACAAGACTTTCTCTACATCTCTGCAACAAATTATTATTAAAAAGCTTATTCTTCTATCGACTACATGCTAATTGGGAAAAAATTAGCAGAAATAGCCTTATTACTTGCTTCCTTGTAAGTAGGAGAGAAATAAGGGAGTGCCATAGGTTAAAGTGATAGTCAAAAGCTGGTTGCTATGTGACTGAAGTTTCTTTGTTTGTATAGATAGGAGTTGCCAAATTCCTGTATGAGAAAAGTATGTTTTTTAAAGGTGAAACCAAAAACAAGGAATATCTCAAAAACGTCCAACTCCATGAAAAAAATGCAATTAGCATAAATTGTGTGTTTTAAGGTGCTCTACACTTTTGTGTGGTAAGTTTTTGTCCATGTCTTACCATTTAGCAGTTATGCAAAATTCCGTACAATTAATCGAGAATAAAGTAGTCTTCAGAGGCTATTCCAAAAAAATTCAACATATACATTTTATTTGTCAGGTAAATATTTTAATATATGGTATTTTAATCAAAATCGTAAGAGTCATTTTTAAGAAAATAAAAACTTTCGAAAAAAGTTCTATGTATGGGGAGATTTTTCTCAAAATCTTCGTGTCGCATCCCTGGAGGATAAACTTAAATACCAAATTTGCTATTTTACCGACTTTTCGTTTTTGAGTTATCGTGTTCACAGACACACGAACACACACACACACACACATATGGACCTTTTTCTGAAAATGCTTTCTTTTTTGTTACAGGGGACCCTAAAACATATATTTCCGGTAAAATTTCGGTATGGAACTTTTGGTTGGAGTGCAACACCTTCTCTGTACACTAAGATTACGAAACTCTCACATGAAGCAAATATGAAAACTTTACGATCAAAATAAACAAAATATATCTTCTCTAACACTAATATTTACAAAGTTATTGATGTTTTACCAAGTGAGTGAATCAAAATGTGCTAAACACGTAGCATTATTTTCAATAAACCACTTACAATATGGGTACTTTAATGAAAGTTATACCAAAATGGGCAATCAAAACATGAAAATGGAAAAAAATTATCAAAATACCATTTCGACTCCGCATGGCCCCCTGAGTCCGAAAAAAGCACATTTATTTTCTCTACACCTACCATATACATACAGAAGGTTTTGTAATGTACCAAAAATTCAATACTGATATTTCACCGGAAATACATGTTTTAAGATTCCCTAATTCCAAAAAAGCATTCTTAGAAACATGTCCATGTGTGTGACTGTGGGTAACATAGCTCAGAAACGAAAAGTCCATTAAATACCAAACTTTATATATAAGTTCAGTAACTTACAAGAATGCGACAAGAAAATCCTCCCACCCCCAACTACCTGGAACATTTTTTGCAAATGTTGATTTTCTCAAAACTGGCTCTTAACGATTTTGATTAAAATGCCGTATATTAAAGATATTTACATCATGAATAAAATGTATATTTTGAATTTTCTGGGAATCGTAAGAGATAGACAGAAACTTGCTACACAGAAAATGTAGATCATATTAAAACACACAAGTTGTATCATATACATTTTGTTTGCTTTTTTTTTTTTTTGGCGGTGGAGTTGGTCGTTTTTTAGATATTCCTTGGTTTTGGTTTCAGCTTTGAAATACTTATACTTTTCTCATACAGGAATTTGTCAACTGCTATCCATAGAAACAAAGGAACTTCAATCACATAGCAACCAGCTTTTGACTATCACTTTAACCTATGGTACTCCCTTATTTCGCTTCTACTTGCTACTAATGTTTATCTTGAGAATGAATGGATCACATTGCCTAGTTAAAATTAAATGTTGTTGTTGTTGTTTAGGAGTGAAAAGGGCGAGGGCTTGGTGCTGAACACGGACAAACTCCTGGGGAATGTCCTCGTGATGAACAAAGGCAACCTGAGACAAGAGCACGACATTCCGGAAACAGACAGATGGGTCTTCTCAAATGGAGTGGCTCATCAGGTAAATACACACTGCTTCTCCAACTAGAGGTTGCAGATCAACTCCTTGTACGCTGCTACCCGAATAGGGAAGGCGAGATTGCAGATGCTAGTTGTGTTTTAGACCAAGGCTCTTTCCTATTGGTTCCGGAGACAATATGGCTACGTGACAGGTTTCCGTTCGTTCTGTCCACTTGCGCATGGCAGCCATGTTGGTCTAAAAGTGAACTAGAATGTGCAATGTCGCACTCCTCCGCTACAAACTGTCCTCGAGGATACGCTGCTCGCCCGCAAATAGACATCTTGGTCCGATGGCATTGGTAGTATCGGACCAACATTGGCCATGCAAGTTCATGAAAATGTACAACAAATAAGCTAATACAAAGGCCGGTATTTACTGAACTGATCTTGTATTTTAGGTACTGAAAAAATGACTTCCTGTGCCCTAACATGTTAATATAAACTTTGTGCATCAATTCTCAAAATTTCATTACGAATATTGTCCTTCAAGTCTGCTAACGTTTCTGGGTTATATCGCTTTAGACTGCCACACGTGGTTAAATCCGGTGGCCACAATCCTCCTGTGAAGTGTGACAAGTCGCCCCATCCTGTTGGAAGACGTTGATGGAGGGTCAGCTGTGAGTAAAATGTCTCTAAGATTGGCATATACAGGTCGCGCACCGGTTCTTGACAAATGGCATTTTTAAATGAGAGGTTAGATGCGAGTCACTTTACTGTGTATTCTCGAAACGTAATGATAAGGAAATTCACTAAAGAGGTCTAGAAGGATCAGTGTTTGCGGTTGTTTAAAAAATGCGACTTGGTAACACCATCACCGTCAACAGCTTCCTCATTAAGCGATTGTTTCTTGAGAGTTCACGGATCTCCCGGTCTCTAGCCGGTTGCTCTACCACTGAGCTACCATGGCAACATGCCGGCATAGCATTCACTTTCTCAACTGACTCGCATATGCACCATAATAGTTGGCTAAACTATGAATCCTGGGACTTACAACATTGTAAGTCACCATTGGGGTTGTCATCTCAAAATAATTTGACATCACCTTGTGCTTTACCGGGAAACATGTGAGTCAGTTGAGACATTTATTGCTATGCCGGCATGTTGCCTTGGTAGCTCAGTGGTAGAGCAACCGTTTAGAGACCGGTAGATCCGTGGTTCAACTCCCGGCTAGGCCATTGCTATGCCTATGGAATTAACACATAATCTTATTACTTGCTTGCTGGCAAGTAGAAGGGAATGTACTAGGTTAAGCGGCTGCGTCAAAACAATTGAGAGTGGAATGTTGGATCCAGGTTGTATTCCATGTGAGCTCTCAGATACTGGACAAGAAACAATCGCGGTGATGGTGTCACCAAGTAGCATTTTTGAAACAACAGCAAACACAGATCCTCTACTGAAGATAAGTCAGCTAGCTTTCTTATCATTACGTTTCGAGAATACACAGTATCTAACCTCTCATTTAAAAATGGCATTTGTCAAGAAGTGGTGCGCGACCTGTATATGCCAACCTTTGAGACATTTTAGGCACAGCTGTCTTTCAACATGATGGGGCGACCTGTCTCACTTCGCGCGAGCCATCAATGATTCACAGAGCAGTCTAAAGCGATATAACCCAGAAACGTTAAGCCAATGTCCCACGGTCAAATGTATGACTGTTTTGTGTTGGCAGGCCCTGATCGTCTCTGCCGTGCTGCTGTACGGCGCGTGTCTGGGAGCTACCATGGGCTACCCAGCAATACTGCTACCTCAGCTACAGGCCAATGACAGCAGTCTGCCCACGGACAAGGATACCGGCTCCTGGATAGGTAAGTCAAGGAAAACTTTCCTCATGCTTCATGACGCAATAGCCGGCGGCTCCACTCTTTTCCTTGTTCCAGCTTACTTCACTCACAATAATACACGTCTTTACTTTCTCCACGCGTACTATATAGACCAAGTATTCTATTCCACCCAGAAATTCAGTACCGATAAGGTCCCTGTTTGTCTGTGGACAGCATAACTCAAAAACCAAAAATCCGTTAAATACCAAACTTCGTATTTAAATACACAAAATGTTCATTTTCTCAAAAATAGCTATAACGATTTTGATTAAAATATCGTACATTAAAGATATTTACCTGCCAGATAAAATGTACATATATTTTCAATTTTCTGGGAATATCCTCTGAAGACTACTTTTTTCTGGATGAATTTTGCGGAATTTTGCATAACTGGTAAACCGTAAGAGATATACAAAAACTTAGCACGCAAAAAATTTAGATCTCGATAAAACACACAATTTATGTGTAATACATTTTTTTTTCGTGAAACTGAACGTTTTTTAGACATACCTTATTTTTGGTTTCAGCTTTAAAAACTTATACTTTTCTCATAGGAGAGTTTGTCAACTCCGGTTCATACAAACAAAGGAACTTCAGCTTTTGACTACCACTTTAACCTATGGTACTCCCTTATTTCGCTCCTACTTACAAGGAAGCAAGTAATAAGACAGTTTCTGATAATTTTTACTCGATTAGCTTTTTAACAATAATTTGTTGGAAAGCTGTAGAGAAAATGATGTGAATGTTACAGCGAGCTTGCAGTCAGCAGTGAGTCCTGTGGGAGGTATTGCTGGTGGTATCGCTATGGACCGCTGGGGCAGGAGGTTCACGATGCGACTCGGCCTGTTTCCTCTTCTGATGGGCTACCTCGTGCTCTCCGTGGCCGACAGTCACCTGGTTGTACTGCTGGGACGCTTTGTTACCGGCTTGGCTGCAGGCTTCCAGGCCGCCACGTCCACCGTAAGTATTCAAAAATACTCTTGCT
Organism: Hymenopus coronatus; assembly: GCA_030762935.1. NCBI lineage: Eukaryota > Metazoa > Arthropoda > Insecta > Mantodea > Hymenopodidae > Hymenopus > Hymenopus coronatus. The sequence goes on from CM060894.1 coordinate 1,801,598, forward strand.
CCAAACGTGCAATATCAAATACTCCCAGTCAGTATCGTATGATTTGGCAAGCTTACATGACACGTACATTAAGATTTAAGCTGACTCCAAAGGATTGAGGTTGGGGGAACATGGAACTGGCCCTCTTCTATCTATCCATTTGTCATGCTAGATACCAGCCAGTGAGACTAAAATGTGCTAGAGCCACACCATGCTTCTCCTTATTGTAGAGGCACATTTTCTAATAAGTCTGGAAGAGTGTTCTGTACACAGCGTGCTGGGGGAACGTAAACAAGGTGCAGGGCAGAATGGGTCAAAGCCTTCTATCAGCGAGCAAATTAGGTTGGACATGGAAAGACTTTCATTGATAATGTGAAAACGAAGCGTTTTAGAGCACATGTTTATATGAACATATTGTCTTGTTTCGATGCCAGGAATCCATCCCCAAATTATGTAAAAGTATCTTTGAATCAGCCTGTATGCATTACAAAACAAAAGTCAAAAGGAAATTGTCGCCCTCCGTGGTGCTAACTTCATATACCCAAGGTCGCGGGTTCAAACCCGGCGGAGGACAAGGGGGTTTTTCGGGCGTAAAAATCCTTAGCAGGGCTTCCTTCGGAAGGGAAGTAAAGCCGTGTGTCCCGTGTCGTAGATTTACGGCACGTAAAAGAACCTCAAGCCTGACAGAGAGGCCTCTGAGCAAAATTAAGCGGTCTTTCACGCCCAGTATAGAACGCCATTTCCATTTATTTTGTAAAGGAAATTAAGACACACCATCAGCCGACAGGAAATTGAGCTCAGTTGTAAAAATAAACCCTTTTCTAGCTCTATCAACTGTAGCTCGGAGAACAGACAATTCTGCTTGAAGAATCTGCGTTGGCGGAATGTTCAACGTACAATTAAATTAAAAGAAAAATCGGATGGGTTCCATTCGCATGACTTTCTCTGTAACACATTATTGTTAAACCGTTTATTCTTCGTGCTAACCATTACCAGAAATAGTCTTACTACTTGGTCCCTTATAAGTAGAAGGGCTAAAGTGACAGTCAAATGTTTTAAACTGTAGTTGCTATATGGTTGAAGTCCGTTTCTTTGCATTGCCAGGAGTTCACAAATTCCCGTATGAGAAACAAATTTAAGTATTTTAAAACTGAAATGAATAACAAGGAATATCTCAAAAATGATCAACTGCAAGAAAAAATGTACATGACAAATTGTTTGTTTCAACGAGTTCTATATTTTTGTGCAGTAAGTTTTTTTCTCTCTATCTCTTACGGTTATACAAGTACATTCAGGATGAAACCACCTGAGTTATCCCGCTCGGTAAACAAGGTTTTACTGAATATTTGAAACGCCAATAAATCAAGCAAGATCATCCATCACAATCAGCAAATATCGCTTTGAACGCATTTGACTGTACGCCGACATTTTAGATTACACGCTCCACTCATGTAATGACAGGCTCACGTCTTGGTCTGGAACACTACTTACTATACATAGTAGAGAAAACAATAAGCTTTAACGAGAAGTTTGCAGAAGGGCCATCCAGAAAGTGATAAGACGATTAAACATAACTAAACGATAACACAAAACTTTATTTACAAATTTACACTACCGTACTCTATTTTTCAACATTGCTATGAAGGTATTTATTGTCACGTGGTACCAGTTTTTCAATGCAGATGTTATAGTTTTCTATCACCAAAAGAATTTATTCGTTGTTTTTTGTTTTTTGTTTTTTTTGTTTTTTTGAATGCAGAAAATGTTCGGTCAATCGAATGTTATATTGAAATAACGCAGGTGTATAGTGATAATGCAATGAACGAGTCTTCAGTGAAGAAATGTCACATAATTTACGAGTAATCAAGGAAGAACATAACAGTGTGTACGATAAAGACCGGAGTGGAAGTTCATCAATCGTTATGGAGCAATTGAAAGCAAATGTTGATGAAAGAATTCAGAAAAAGCGGTGTTTCACTTTGGACACCGACATGACTTTTTGGAAGGGAAAGATTTCCCAGCCATGAAGACCTCAACATCTTGGCTCAGATGTATAGCGGTGGAAGAGTATAACATTTGCACCACTTGACCTTCATTACGTTGAGGCAGTGTAAAGCTTTGTGTTGATATTTAATTACGCCAAGGATGGGTTGAATGTTGCAGGTGTTTCTGAGCGAGGTGGCGACCCCACGACTGCGAGGACTCTACGCTTCTGGTCCCTACGTCAGTTTCTCTGTGGGAGTTCTCCTTGTGTACGCCCTGGGCTCGCAGTTACACTGGCACCTGGTGGCTGTGGTGATAGCGCTGCTCCCTCTGCTGTCTCTCATCGCCTTCGTGTTCGTGCCCGAGAGTCCTGCCTGGCTCGTGCGCAACAACAACATCGAGGAGGCCGAGAAGGCCTTGCTCTGGCTCCGAGGAAACGGAAATGAGAAACAGGTAACAACACTTGCTCATATCAGTTTGGTAAACACCTCATTCATGGTACACAGTGAGTAGCGTTTAAGTGTCATCGTCCACTACAAGTGCAGCCAGCCTTTAAGGTCTCATTTCCTCACACCACTTAGCCCCGTGACAGGCAGATGTCCTTCGGTCTACTATATGTGCATAGATGCCAGCAGAATTACAATTATTTTATATTTGGAGTTTAACGTGCTTTAACTTGGTTGGTCATACCGGACGATGAATAAAATTGGTGAAATATTGCTGATCCATGGAGCTTAAAGTTACTCCACATTCATATTGTCAGGATAAGGGAAAACGCGGGACCTGTTGAACGTGAAGCAGACCGCTACTATTGCTTTAGAGTGAAGGTGAGTCATGTTATCAAAAATCCAATCCGGTATTTCCCCACCGACAGATTGGCAATGGTATACGAACCACAGACGCGGTCTGAGAAACTTTCTCTTTCTCATGTTTGGCAACTTAATTGTTGGATCTGCTCTTAGTTAAAAATGCACCCCACCAAATATTTCCGTGCTAATATTTTACAATGTGAAGCAGTTTTTTCTTAGAGATGAAGCTGACGTTACTGCGCCAAACAACAAGAAGGCAGAAGTACTCCACATCGTTAGTGCATTTATTGTTATGATTCTAAAAGGACAAGTCAGTCGGTGTTGTGGTCCTTCGAACAGAACGTAAGCCTATAACAGTGCTTTTATCGCCCCCCGTGTGATTTCTCTTTGTTTCCAAAAAGTAAAGATAACAAAGGTATGGAATCAGATGAAGCAGTACAACTTTATAAAAACCTCGTTTCTCAAGTGTTTTCATCGAATGTAAATATATTGATTTTAAAGAAAAATATTTTGAAAAAGCTGATGTGCTCCATTCACGTGACTTTCTCTACATCTCTGTAACAAGTTATTGTTAAAAAACTTGGGCTTCTATTTCATGCTAATCGAATAAACATTAACAAAACTGTTTTATTCCTTTCTTCCTTGTAAGGATAAACCGACATTCAAATGTTTTAAGATGTGGTTGCTATGTGATAGAAATCCGTTTCTTTGCGTGGCCAAGAGTTGACAAGTTCCCGTATTAGAAAAGTTTAAGTATTTTAAAACTAAAACCAATAACAAGGAATATCTCAAAAACGGTCAACTCCACGAAAAAAATGTATATAACATAATTTATATTTTAAAAAGATCTACATTTTATATTAAGTTTTTGTCTATATCTTACGCTTTACTGGTTATGCAAAAATTCAGCAAAATTCATCCAGAATAAAGAGGTCTTCAGAAGCTATACCCAGAAAATTCAAGATATACATTTTATTTGTGATGCAAATGCCTTAAATATGTGGTATTTTAATCAAAATTGTTAGAGCCATGTTTGAGAAAATCAAAATTTTCGAAAAAGTTTCCATGTAAAGGGTAGTTGGTAGTGGGAGGGTTTTCTTGAAAATCTTCGTGTCACATCCATGAAACATACCAAACTTAAATACCAAATTTGGTATGTAACAGTCTTTTCGTTTTTGAGCTATGCTGTCCACAGACACACACACATACACACACACGCACACAAAATCTCGGAATGGAATTTTGGGTGCAATACAATACTTCCTCTATACACTATGTACATAGTACGTGTAGAGAAAGTAAAAAGTTATGCTTTTAAAATGAAGCCTTGTTTGAGTTTCTAAAATTTGTTTAGTGTCGCCCTTTACAAACATATTACCCAGGAAATGTTGCCTTCAGCAAAATCATCAGCATCATATTTTAATTGTTGCTTCATATGCATGGGCCATAATGGAACGGAGCTGTTTATGTTGGTATTGACGAAATGCTGGCCGGCCATGTCTAGTTCTCGACGCTGGATTGGCAGGTCCTCTGAAACACGACGGAACTGCCGAAGGGTAACATTATAACTAAGCTTGCATTTTCATGCTACACTACCGGTTTCGTTATTCCAGTTCGATAACCTTTGTCTCCTTTCATACATGTTAGTGTTTCCAGTTTGAGACATGCAAATAATCCTTCCTTTAGAACGCCCAATAATGTTGTAATTGCTTTACTCTGCCCTTGTGTGCTAATCGTAGCGATACTCTCTCATAGACGCGGTATGCGACCCACTCCACGAGCATAACATAGTTAATTTGTTATTTGTTATGTCCCCATTTGTTTTTCAGGCCAGTCTCTTACATGATACCGGCTGGGTAGAAACTTAAAGACGTGTTTCTAATTTTCAGGCCAAACGAGAACTTGACGAGTTGGTGTGCTCGATCCACACGGAGAGGAAGGAAGACAACTTGGAGTCTGGTTTCTGTGAACAGGTGACGATGGAACCTCCAAAACACCCGCTGCGAATCCTCATGTCCCCGGCTCTGCTCAAACCCTTCTTCATCGCGCACGTCTACAACTTGTTCCAGATCTTCACCGGCACTATCCTTGTGGTGTTCTACGCGGTGCCCATGGTCGCCCAGATAAGCGAAGACCTCGACAGCTATGCTGTTGCCCAGATGACGGCCTTGGTGCGTCTCATCTTCGTCGCCGTCGCTTCCACCTTTCTGTTCGTCATCAACCGGCGAACCCACGCCGTAGCATCTGGGGCAGGTTGCGCAGTAGCAGCCATGGCCCTGGCCGTGTTCCTGTACGCCTCAGAAACGGTGGAGTCCCAGCAGGTGAAGATGTGGGTCACTATTGTCCTTATTCTGGCCTTCATCGCAGCCAACACTTGCGGCTTCCTGTCCTTGCCCTCGGTGCTCGCCGCCGAGCTGGTCCCAGTCAAGATCCGGGGTGTTGCTGGAGGTTACATTTTCGCCGCCAATGACCTGACGCAGTTCGCAGCAGCCAAACTCTATCCCTGGCTAGAGGACGCCCTGGGAGCGTATGGCGTGTTCTTCTTGTTCGGTATAAACGCCACGATATGTACCATCTTCGCGTTCCTCTTCCTGCCCGAGACACAGGGCAAGTCTCTGGTACAGATCGAGGAGTACTTCCGCGGAAATAATCTCCTCTGGTTCACGAGGGAGAAAAACCCCGTTTACGATGGCAGTACCAGGGTCAAATACATAGAGATGAAGAAAACGAGCAAGGAGACTTACACGACAGAAACTGCTTGCCATGAAGAAAATGAACACAAGGGATTAAACACCAACATCAGCGCGTAGTGCCCAAAAAAAGGGCGCTAAAGTTGCTCTCTAACTAAAGACTTTGTAGCAAACAATTATTTAAAATATTGAAGATGGTACTGTGTGCCTTAGTGTATTTATTTAGCTTACTAGCACAATTTTATGTTATTTATTATATTATCTGTGCAATATATTTGCTGTGCAAAAACCTGCACGATACTCTGTGATAATAGTTATAAGATACCCAATAGATGTTAAAAATAGCTTACATCTGAGGTTTGTTAATACAATACCTAAACTGTTGTAAATAATAAAATGTTCCAATTTTTACAAAAAAAGTGCATTAAAATGTTCAGATCTTACCTTACTCTCATTATTTTAACAGATGACAAACGGTCTTCCAGCATGCTGAACTAAAGAAGTTCAGAAGTCCATCCAGTAAACATTATTAAAGTAAGGAAATATTATGTGATGGTTAAGGAAGGAGGCTACAATTTTATTATTTAAAATTGCCTCTATTTAGCACCCTGTAACTCGTTTGTTAGGAACCCATGTTTGTTTCCTTGCGATTGTTAGCCAGCAGGAGCGACTAATCCAACATTTCTGCGCTCTTGAGACTGTGTTTTATTTTCTCAATGTCACTGTTGTTGTCAAATCTGATATTACTTTTACTACCAAGATGGAGAATAAACGTGATTTTAAAACATACACGAAAAATATAAAATTTAAATGTGTAATTTTTTAACTATCCCATTATACAGAACATGCGCGCCGTGGCCGAGTGGTTAGACCACTTGCCTCTCACCTAAACGGCCGGGGTTCGATCCCAAGCGACCGCATGTGAGATTTGTGGTGGACAAAGCGGCGTTGGGGCGGGTTTTCTCCGGGTACTCCGGTTTTCCCCGCCATCGCATTCCACCGGTGCTCCATCATCATCATTCATGTATCACCAGTGTCACCGCCTGCGGTGCCATTAGTAGTTAAAGCGGGCGTTAAACACTACCCAGAAAAAAAAAAAGAAAAAAAAAAGGAAGGTACTCTAAATATTAAACACTTTATAGGGAACACTCGCAGAGCAGTTGCTCTGTAAAATGGTTACAATTTTAGGTTAGGAGAGACCAGCAAAATATCAGACAGTACAGCGTTTTAGTTTCATATTATTTTATTGCAAGTTTCATAATTTATATCAATCCAGAATTATTGCTTAATTTTATTTATGGCTTTTGCTCTTATTAATAGTTTACTTTGTCACCAATGCAGATTTTTCGGTAATCTTGCACACCAGGTTACCGCACAACGCTAGGCAGGCAACCTCGCTATACAACATAACCCCAAAAAACACCAAGAAACACCTTAGCAAATAGTTTTCAATGTTTAGAGGTTGTTACTTAGCTTTCGGGGACGTCACGTCATTGGCGCGATGTATTTCTTTCGGATGTGGTGGCGTTATTTGGCGTGGCGCGAAGTAGAACATGATTTGTAATGCATTACATTTAAAGATGCAAGAAAACAGTATTTTTGGAAATGATATAAATCACGTATTTTTAGGCCTTAAAAACCAACAATTTGACTGCAAATTACGTGTAATACTCCAACGCCATATATAGTGAGAATGTGCAAGTTAAAAGTCATGTCCACATAAGGGAAAATAAACTTTGTTTACTACTTCGGGTGATTGTGTTTACTTGTACATTTCCCTTTCTGTTTCGTGGATAGGAGTATAAGGCATTCTTTTATGTTGCATTTGTTTACTGCTTGGCGGTGATTTAACCTTAAAATAGACAGAAATCAGAACTATTACTGGCATAATAAACGGAGCCAGCGTCATCTGAAGAGAGAATATTCGTCAGGGATGGTATCATATAAAACTAAGTGTGATTGATTGACTGACTGACTTTGTATATGAGAATTTCAAAGGTTTTATTTGTTGGAAAAACTTTTTTTTTATTAGATAAATTCGCATGCATGCTGGAACGGTTGATATTTTGCGTAAATGACGGATATTTACCAATGGCTTTATAATGTTCTGAAACATATTTCCCCACCAAGTACTATGACAACAGAAAATTAGAAACATAGATTTATATGCACACTAACCTTAACTACCGGACCTAGTGGTTTCGCCTACAGAAACAGATAAAATAAAAACAAAACAAAACTCACATACTCCCCCACTACTGTAGTCACACTCACCAGTGAATTATTGCTACGGGTTCTCACGACGCGGTAATCCTGCCAAGAGCGACAAATGACATTCTTGCATACCAATAATACAGTATTTTCCGCTAGCAACAAAACCAAGCTTTTTATTATAAATCCAGTATTTCAGCATATACCTACGCATTATAAACCATTTATTATTCATATAATACTCGTTTATGTATAATTATTTGGTAAACATCCGTCATATATTTACGCAAAATACCAGCCGTTCCAGCATACACACGAATTCGTTTATAATAAAAAAAACAAGCTTTTCCGACAAATAAAACCTTTCAAATCGTCATTAGAAATACAAAGTTAATTAACCACACTTAGTTTCATTCGATTTTTAGAGCGGCCCAAGTTCTGCATAATGACAGCTTTTTCTGAATAAGTTTTCATTCGTTTGGAGGAATATCATAGTAAAAACAAAGATTAGCTTTATTATCTGTGAAACTGTTCCTGCTACTAGTATTTGAATTTGGATTATTTTCCATGTGCAAGCCTAATTATCACTTTCTTATGATGGCCTTCTTATGTGTTGTTCCCAACCACATCAGTAAAACTCCATTTCCTGTGGTTGCGAGAAGCTGGTAAATACCTTTCTTTCAGCAGATTGAAAATTCTGTGAAAATGATTCTGGGAACGAAAATGTAACGTTGGAATATCACCAAAATTCTTAAATTAATAACCGTTACTTTTTAATATATGAGATTACACCACAGTAATTTAGCTGTTAAAAGTTATATTGGAAGCATGATTAACAAAATGCTATCGCACGGAAAATTCCTTCCTCAAGCGTAATCCGTAACATAAAACACGTTAATATTTACTTTCTCTACCATGTACAATATATATGACAGAGAAGGCTTTGCATTCCACCCAAACATTCGACCGAGGTTTCTCCCAAAATCATGTTTTCAGGACCCCTGAACCCCAAAATATATTTAGAAATAGCTCCACGCATGCGTGTGTGAAAAGCATAGATAGTTCAAAAACTAGGAGTCCATGAAATACCAAACTTGTAATTTAAGTTCAGAATTTTAGCAAGATGCGACATAAAGATTTTCATGAAAGTTTCCAACCCCCAAACTACCCTTTATATGGAATATTTTTCAAAAAAAATGATTTTCTGAAAAATGGCTCTAATGATTATCATTTGTTTAAAATATTTATATACCAAATGAAAAACACATCTTGAATTCTCTGGGAATAGTCTCTGAAGACCTCTTCATTCTGGATGAGTTTTGTATAACTGGCAAACCGTAAGAGGTATACAAAAACTTGTTGCCTCTGCATGACTCCACACTGCAGCTATAGGCTTATTGTATGTCACCATCCCGGGAAGCTAGAACGAGATGAGAGTAATTTCAGCAATGTTCCTTTTATAGACTTAAAATTCAATCTTTTGTTTAACATACATTTCCTCCTGCCCTCCAAAACTCTATGCTGTGTCATATAAGCACAATTATGTCAAAAACTTTTCTCTGGTTGAAGCCATAGTGGCCACATTCCTGTTCTGGGCTGGACCTTTCTTCTTCTTCTTCGTAACTCATGTTTACTTTTTTATTCTGGATTTAATAAAAGTTAAAATAGTTTTATTACAGTGAGGATTAAAGCATTCAACTCAAACTATTTTTTGTTCAGAGTCCAAAATATTTTAATTTACTTTTATTGAATTTATGAGAGAAAACAAAGACAACATTAATCTTTTAATTATTATTAACAAAAAGTCTTGTGAATTATTACATTAGTACTTATTATAAATTATTTGGAAAAAACCTCCCTTGCAAACTTATGGGCATATTCCAGATACCTGCTCCAAATACCTAATTGAGCAGTTAAAGTAAATCTTTAAATTTTGGTGCAGCTGTGGGCACATGACCACAAATTTATTATATTTACTTACAACCATCCATCATTATATTTATCACAAACAAGAGATAGAATATTTGGAAACATTTTGGTCATCAATTATCAACTGTAATTATTCATTAGATGTTTAAATTTAAAAGAAAACAATAAAAAAATATTGATATGTTGCATTTCTAGAAAAACAAAAGAAAGCATTTCCAAAACATTTCAATGTAAAGCATACTTTGGTGGGGGGGGTTCTTGAAAATCTTCACGTCACATCCTTGGAAGATACAAAACTTAAACACCAAGTTGGCATTTTTGGGCTATGCTGTCTGCACACACAGACACACATTGCTTGCAAATTATATAAAAGTCATCCAGAATGAAGACTTCTTCAGAAGCTATTCCCAGAAAATTCAAGATATACATTTCGTTTGTCAAAAATATCTTGTGCGTAAGTGTTTGATACAAAATCGTTAGCCATTTTTGAGAAAATCAAAAGTTTCGAAAAATGTTCCATGTAAAGGGTAGTTTGAAAATCCTCTTGTCACATCCTTGGAAGATATCAAACTTAAGTACCAAGTTTGGTATTAACGGTCTTTTTGTTTTTGATCTATGCTTTCCACACACATTTTCCTAAACATGTTTTTTTTTTTACTTTCTCTACACGTACAATGTACATAGTGTATAGAGAAGGTATTGTATTGCACCCAAAAATTCGATACCAAGATTTCTCCAGAAATATACTTTTTGGGTCCCCCTGAATCCAAAAAAAAGCATTTTTACAAAAAGGTCCATGTGTGTGTGTGTGTGTTTCTGTGTGTCTGTGGACAACATAGCTCAAAAACGAAAAGACCGTCAAATACCAAACTTGGTATTTGGCATCTTCCAAGGATGTGACAAGAGGATTTTCAAGAAAATTCATCTACCCACAACTACCCTTTACATGGAATATTTTTCGAAAATGTCAAATATTAAAGATATTTACTTGACAAATAAAATGTATATCTTGAACTCTCTGGGAATAGCCTCTGAAGACTACTTTATTCTGGATGAATCGTGGTGTAATGGTTACCATGCTAATTTCATATACCCAAGGTCACGGGTTCAAACCTGGTGGAGGACAATGCATGTTTTTAGGGTGTAAAAATCCTTAGCATGGCTTTCTTTAGAAGGGAAGTAAGGCCATTGGTCCTGTGTCAGATTTATGGCATGTAAAAGAACCTCAAGCCTATAAACACTCCTCTGAGCAAAATTAAGCGGCCTTTCATGCCCAGTATAGAATGAGACGCTGAGAACCACAGCAGTTAAAGAGGCCTCTGAGCAAAATTAAGCGGTTTTTCACGCCCAGTATAGAATGGGACGCTGAGAACCAGAGCAATTAAAGAGAGTCCATAAATAACACGTCATTTCCATTTTCTGGATGAATTTTACGGAATTTTGCATAACTGCTAAACCGGAAGAGATGGACAAAAACTTACCACACAAAAAATGTAGAGTATATTAAAACACACAATTTATGTCATATACATTTTTTTCCTGGAGTTGATCGTTTTTTTAGATATTCCATGTTTTTGGTTTCAAGGGGAAAAACTTATAGTTTTCTCATACGGAATTTGTCAACTCCTGTCCATATAAACAAAGGAACTTCAGTCACATAGCAACCAGCTTTTGACTATCACTTTAACCTATGGTACTCCCTTATTTGCCTTCAACTTGCAAGGAAGCAAGTAATAAGACCATTTCTGCTAATTTTATGTAGTGAGATTTTGTAACCTCTTGTGCAAAAGTAATCCATAATAAAGAGGACTTAAATGGAAATGGAGTGGATGGTCCTTAACTGCTGTTTCTTAGTGTCCCATTCTCACGTGGTGTGAAAGATCGCTTAATTTTGCTCAGAGGCTCTATTTTAGGTTTAAGGTCCTTTTACTTGTCACAAATTTTTAACACGGAACTGACGGCTCTACTTCCCTAGATTTTTACACCCGAAAAAAATCCATCATCCTCCGCCCGGTTTGAATCTGCGACCTTGGGTATATGAAGTTAGCATGGTAGCAATTACAACTCGCAGGGCAACAAAGAAGACCTAAAAAGATATTCCAAGAAAATTCAAAATATACATTTTATTTGTAGGGTAATATGTGACATCTTAATCAAATTCCCTAAGAGCTATTTTTGGAAATATCAAAAATTTCGAAAAATCTTCTATGTAAAGGGCAGTTACACGTAGAAGTATTATGCTGAAAATCTTCGTGTTGCATTTAGGTTTGGCAACCAAATTTTCATTTTTGAATTATGCTGTTCACAGGTACACTCAAGGACTTTTTCTAAAAATGTTTTGATTTATGGGTTCCGAGGTCCTGGAAACTTGTATTTGTGGTGAAATTTTGGTAGAACTCTTTCCATTGTCCAACCACAACACACAAACCGCCGTCAGCGGCTTTACAACTGAAACACATGAGGTGAAACAGATGCTATGAAATAATGGAATATATCTTCAAAGGGGAACAACGCCATCATTTGCCTACTGAATCGACAAAACCACAGACAAAAGTTGTCCAGAGTGTTTGGCCCAACAAGAATAGAACTTGCAACTTCTGGAATGGGAGTCTCACATGCTATTTTTTTTGGTAATGTTTAACGCCCGCTTTTACTACTTCTGGCACCGCAGGTGATGACATGGGTGATACATGAAATGATGATGGAGATCGGTGGAATGCAATGGCGGGGGAAACCTGAGAACCCGGAGAAAACCCACCCCTGCACCGCTTTGTCCACCCAAATCCCACATGTGGTCATCTGGGAGCGAACCCAGGCTGTCTAAGTGAGAGGCGAGGGGTTTAACCACTCAGCCACGATGTGGCCCAGTCACATATTATCACTGGATCATTCCCCATAATTCTAAAATAAACTGTTTAAGTCCAGAAACTTGAAACAATGCCACAAAAATATCTTCAACAGGTCCCACCCATCCCAAAGTACTTTACATAGAAACATTTTGTTTTTTTCGTTTTCTATAAGATGCTCCAACCATTGGTATTAAGTTTATTGGGTAACGTTATATTGACTTTCAACATGTTTCTCAATTTCAATTTTGAGAAATTGAATTATTAGCCCTATGTTACTACTCACCAACTTTTGTTACATATATCTTACATGACAAATAAAAATATGTATGTATTGAACTTTCTGGTGAATAATCTGAGAAATTATTTTTGGCAGAAATTTTGTAAATTGTGTATAATGATAAATATGTAATTCTTAGATATAAAATAAAACATATACAAGACTTTAAAACATACCGCTCATTTTAAATGAACATTTTTTTGGCATCAGCCATTATCCGTTATTATTGGTATGAATTGCACGTAAAAGAACCTCATGCCTCTGAGCAAAATTAAGCACTCTCTCACGCCCACTATAGAATGGGATGCTGAGAACCACAGCAGTTAAAGAGCTCCATAAATAAAACAAAGTAAAAATATGAACGATTTCCCATTTAAGAAAAGTATAACCACTGGAAAATTTAAACCAAGCATAAAAAAATATTTCAGAAATGGTTGACTGTGCCAAAAAGATATGTGACATAATGTATCTGCTTTAATGAGTTCTAGGTTTTTTTGTGAAGTAACATTTTGTCTATCTGCTTCGGTTTACCAGTTATGCAAACATCATCCTGAATGAACAGGGCTTCAGAAGCTGTTCCATGAAAATTTGATGTATACAATTCATTTCTCATAAAATATTTTAAAGATATATTGTAATCATTCTCGTCATTAAAGTCATTTTCGTAAAATGTTGGGTTTAAGGGGTAGTTTGGTGGTAGGAAATATTTGTGTGGCATCCTTGCAAGTTATTTAACATATATACACAATACACACACCTACATACATGGAGCTTTTTGGATTCGGGGAAATGTCAAAATGTATAATTGCAGTGAAATCTCTGTATAGAATATTTTGGGTGTAATGACAGTACCTCGCTTACTTACTGCATGTAGTAGGGAAAGTAAAAGTTTCAGTAGCTTTTACTTTCTCTACATAGTGTAAAAATAAGGTATTGCATTCCACCTAAAATTTGAATTCAAGTATTCACCAGAAATACATGTTTTAGGGTCCCCTGAATCCCAAAAAAGTATTTCTAGCAAACATTTTCTTTATTCTGAATGATTTTTTTTTTGGGGGGGGGGAGGATTTTGCATAACTAGTAAACCGTAAGAGATAAAGAAACCTTACTACACAAAAAATGTAGATCTCTCTGAAACACTCAGTTTATGTCGTATACATGTTTTTCGTGGAGTTGACCATTTTTGACAACTCTGGCAAAATAAAGAAACGGAATTCATCCACATGGCAACCAGCTTTTAAAATATTTGACTATCGTTTTAACCTAGTGTATTGCCCTATTTATCTGTTACTTACAAAACAGCATTTCTGCTTAGCAGTATTTCGAAGCACAACTTTTTAACAATAATTTGTTACAGAGATTTGTTAGAGAAAGTCATGTAGAGGAACACGTCGGATATTTTTAATTCAGGGAGACTCGAAACATGTATTTCCGGTGAAATATCGGTATCAAATTTTTAGGTGCATTACAATACCTTCTCTACACATGTACAGAGAAAGTAATAAAGGCCCATGTGTGTATGTGTGTTTATTTGTGGACAGTGTACCTCAAAAACAAAAAGAACTTTAAATTTATAAATGTAAAATGTATTTAAGTTTAGCATCTGCTACGGATATGACAAGCAGATTTTCAAGTAAATTGTCCCCCACCCTTTATATGTAAAAATGTTCGAAAATGTTGTTTTTCTCAAAAATAGTTCTCATGATTTTGATTAAAATAGCATGTATCCAATACAGGGTGTAAATAAATGAATATCGGGGTTTTAACTATTTATAATATTTATTACATTCAACTTACAGTTATAAATGATATGTTAAATGAAAAAGCAAATCAAACAGTTTTGTTTGTTGGCACAAGTGCACATGTGCGTGCAATGTTTCTGCCGCAATCCACTAGACAGCGGTAGTAGCAAAGATGGCGACTAGTAAACAGAAAGCGTTTTGTGTTTTGCAGTTTGCAAAGACAGAATGTGTAGTTACTGTGCAACGTGCGTTCCGTAGTAAGTTCGGTTGTGATCCTCCTAGTGATAAAAACATTCGTAGATGGTATAATCAGTTTGAAGATACCGGCTGCCTTTGTAAAGGGAAGAGCACGGGAAAACCAGGAGTAAGTGAAGAGACTGTTGAGCGAGTGAGAGAATCGTTCACTCATAGCCCAAAGAAATCAGTCCGGAAGGCTAGTCGTGAATTACAAGTTCCTGTGTCGAATGTTTGGAAAGTTGTAAGAAAACGCTTACAGCTACGTCCTTACCGTTTACAGTTATTACAGGCTCTAAAGCCGACAGACCACGGATTACGTGCCAAATTCGCAAACGACATGTTTTTTCATGACGATTTTGTGGATCGTGTTGTCTTCAGTGATGAATCGACCTTTCACCTTAGTGGACATGTTAACACTCATAATATGCGCATCTGGGGCTCAGAAAATCCTCACGATATGGTACAAATGCAACAAGATTCCCCTAAAGTGAATGTTTTTTGTGCCGTATCCCGGCGAAAAGTTTATGGGCCTTTCGTTTTTGGTGTAACTGGCACATCTTACCTTGATACATTAGAGCAATGGCTCTTCCCTCAGTTCCTCAGTTAGAAGAAAATGAGCCAGAGAACTTCATTTTCCAGCAGGATGGTGCGCCACCTCACTGGCATAACAAAGTATGCGATTGGTTGAACGTCACTGTACCCGAGCGCTGGATAGGCCGCAAGGGCCCCAATGAAAGGGCTTGCTATGCATGGCCTCCACGTTCTCCTGACCTAACGCCATGCGATTTTTACCTTTGGGGCTTCATCAAGGATTGTGTTTACGTGCCTCCGCTACCAGCTGACCTCCCTGAATTAAGAAACCGGATTGAAGCAGCTGTTGCTACAATTACTGAATACACTTATCAACGTTTGGGAAGAACTTGGCCAAACAATGGCACCGGCAGGAATGCAAACGCGTAGTCAATCGCATAAAATTCATAAAGAAAAAGTAAGTGACCTTAAATCTATGAGTAACGAAAGTGACTACAATACTGTTTCACATATAAGAAACGATGAAAGTGAAGGTAAAGTTTTACTCGGGCTTGAACAGGATAAAAGTAGACTTTATTACCAGACCAGACCAAACTGCAATGGAACGCATGGTGACGCTGAAGTGACCCAATCCCTCCACATGGTCATCGAAATTTTAAACAAAGATCTACAAGAATCGCGCCAATTAATAAGGACGCTTACACTGGAAAAGCAAGAAATAAATGGAAAATTCATGGCGCTACAAGCAGAGAAATGTGATATGGAGAGGAAACTCAAAGAAAAGGAAAGGGGAATAAACACATTAAAAGAAGAAATGACCAACTTATGGAATCAACTACGTGAAACAAATGGTGCCCAAACATCCTTGATCTGTAACCACAGCGACAATAATATGAGGTGGTCAACTGTTGCAAAGAAAGGAAGTGGGAGGTCAAACAGAGATGAATCTGCAAAAGTATCTCCGCTCCTAACCACAAATACATATGACGTCCTTGCAGCGCTATCCACAGAAGAAGAAGAAGAAGAAGAAGAAGAAAGTGTTGGTGCTCGGTGATTGCGCATGTGAAAGTGAAACGTGCTATTACCAAAGTGTACAGAGGTATAAATGTTGAACAGTTATCGAAAAAAATTGAAAACCAGTGCACGAAGAAACAGAATCCCGAAAACCCGGAAGTAGTCATACTACATGTCGGTACAAACAACTTAAGGAAGGCGAATAGTGCGGATGAAATTCTAGGTGAGGTATATGAGCTAATAACATCCACAAAGAAAGTGCTTCCTAAGGCATATGTAGCAGTAAACAGTGTGGTGAAAAGACGGGACATTCACGCAAACTTTTTAAGGTCTGTTAATGAAAGCATAAGATGGGCATGTTGCTCTCTAAATGCTTTGTATGTAGATGTTGATAAATACATGGATAATTCATGCCTGGGTAAGGATGGTCTCCATTTAAATCGTAGGGGATCTTGGAGGTTGAAACAGGTTCTTGAAAACGTGGTAAATATAGTAATTAAAAATCAGGGAAACTAAATGCAGAATTAGATGGTGTAGTACCTAAGGTAAAACCCCCTGTAAATAAAAAAACAATTGTAAAACTGAAGAGATCACAAAGTAATCTAGCTTGCTGGCTTCTACATCTTAATACACAAGGAATTCGTTCTAAAATAGATGATTTTAATCTATTCATAAATGAAATCAAAGATATCAGACTAGGAATAATTTGCCTAAATGAGCACTGGTTGGGGAAAAATGAGACACACCTTCTTAATAAATTGAAAGGTTTCGCACTAGCTGATAGTTATGTCAGCCTGTGGTGGTACATGTATATTAGTATGTGAAGAACTGTTAGAGCAAATAAAGGTTAGACAAGATATAAAAATGCTGGGGGAAGAGGGAAATTTGCAATAGAAATCAGCAGCCAAAACACAGTTGTGATCTCTGCCTATAGGGTACCTTATCATTCCTCATTAAAACCATTTTTGAATAAATTGGAAAGATTGATGTGTAAACTACAAAATGAAAAAAAGAAAAAAATTGTAATCGCATTAGATAGTAACATTAACCTTCTAAATATAAATTATAAATTGGACTTAAAATCAAAAGTAATGTTGCCTGATAGTAAAATTAGTGGGGCGTCAAAAACTTATCTCGACACTATACACCGCCATAGCTTTGAAATTAGAAATAGTTTCTCTACACAGAGTACTAGCTCTTCTGACACTTGTATTGACCATATACTAACAAATATATTGTATGGAAACGAAGAGTGTTTCCCTCTTAAAACGGGTCTTTCCGACCATAAAGCAGCCTTGGTAGGCCTCTCAAAAAACCAGAGATCAAAAGTAAAACGTAAACATGTGATTACTAAACGTATCTACAACACAGAGAACATTAGCAATTTTAAAGTAAAACTAAGTAACCTAACATGGATGCTTGATCCCGATCTTCACACAGATACCAATTATAACAATTTCCTTAGGGAGTTAATTGACTGTTACAACTCCTGTTTTCCAAAAGTCACATGTACTCAACTCATTAAAAAATATTCACTCAACTGGTGTACCACAGGCATCAGGATTTCTAGTGCACGAAAAAGATGGCTACACAGTAAATATAAAACACCCACTTGTCCAAATTTAATACAATATTACAAAACGTACAACAAAATCTTTAAAACAGTAATAAATAAAGCAAAGCAAATGGGAATTAAGAGTCTCATAAAAAAAGTGGATAGTAAAAATAGAGCTACTTGGTCCGTAATTAAAGGGGAATTAGGATTGAGTGAAACCAACTATACTGGGCCTTCCTCGGTGAAATTATATTATCCAGAAGCCAAGAAAAATGCCAACGCACTAAATGATTACTTTATAAACATTGGTAGAGAGACCCAGGAGGTTCCTCCATCACTTGATGATGCAATACCAGCCCTATATAAAAACAATTGCCTCATGCTCACACCCACATTCTACTTTACAATGGTCTCTCCTGATAAAATTAATAAAATAATAACAAAGTCTAAACCAAAAAAGCCAAGGGTTGGGATGAGCTGTCTTCATTCTTAATAAAAGAAATCAGGCATGAAATTACTGAGCCACTTAGTCAAATAATCAATCAATCAATGACTACTGGCATTTTTCCAGATAGAATGAAATATGCACTTGTTAAACCCATTCACAAAGGGGGAAGTAATGAATTTAAACATTTTAGGCCCATCTCGATACCTTCCGCTTTTGCAAGAATCTTTGAAAAAATTGTTCACTCACAGTTAATTACATATTTAAATCACTATAGCAAACTAACGGATTCACAACATGGATTTAGGGAAAATCATTCAACAATATCAGCACTAGTAAATCTCATGAACGACATATCTCAAAGACTGGATGAAAAAAAATCTGCTTCATTGATCATATGTGACAATTCAAAGGCTTTTGACTGTGTAAACCATGAAATACTTATACAAAAGTTAGAATTTTATGGTATAAATAGCATGGCATTAAAATGGTTCCAGTCTTATCTTAATAATTGCAAACAGAAAGTAATTCTAAAAAGTAGTAACAGTGAGGCACACTCAAACTGGAGCACGATTAAAAATGGGGTACCACAGGGAAGTGTTTTAGGGCCATATTATATACAAATGATCTCCCGGAAAATATCAGTGGGAAAACAATAATGTATGCAGATGATACAACAGTTCAAATAAATGCAGTAACTAACTTAGAGCTGATGCAAAACACAGTCGAAACAATGACTGCACTAAAAAAATGGTTTAATAACAATGGACTAAAACTGAACACATCCAAAACTTCTGTTATGCACTTCAAAACACAAACAAAAGTAGACAATAATATGTTACCTGTTACCAACATAAGTTCTACTACCTCAGCAAAAATACTTGGAATATATGTAAATAATCATTTAAAATGGCAAGAACATATACAATACATAACTAAAAGATTAAACAGTGCCTGTTTTAATATGTTCTGCCTTTCCCAAATTACAAACTTAGAGACTAGGAAAATAGTATATTTTAGCTACTTTCATTCGGTTATGACATATGGAATAATTCTCTGGGGTCAGGCAACAGGTTGGGAATCAATCTTCAAAACTCAGAAGAAAATAATCCGTACAATAACACATACAGGGCCAAAAAAATCTTGTGGACCACTGTTTAAAAATCTAGAGATATTAACCTTCCCATCTCAATATATACTGGAACTCTGCAAATATATACATGTAAATTTCGATACTCTATATAATACTCAAAATCAACATGGCTATCAAGCTAGAACTAAAGGCAATTTAAAACCACTAGAACATAGACTAGCATTATTTGAAAAAAGCCCACTCTATGCAGGAATAAAAATGTATAATAAATTACCCACTAAAATAAGACAAATAAAAGATATAAAATCATTTGCCAAACCATCAAAAACATATTTGTAAAAAAGTCATACTATTCGGTAATAGAATTTATGGAGGATAGTTTATAAAAGTTAAAAAATTGTATTAATTCAATTTTATAAGGGCTTATTGCCCTAAATATTGTAACTTCAACTGTATATATTTCTCATTGTATTTCTTTGACGTGTCACCTGTTTACTGAGCTCTTGCTCACTTTGTAAATGTTTGTGATAAATAAAGTTATTCTATTCTATAGACTTGATGTGTGCCGTGTAACAAAGGGTAGTCACATTGAACATTTATAAGCTTCTTGCTAAAACTGTTTGAATTGCTTTTCATTTCACATATTCATTTACCCTGTATATTAACACAAAATTGATATGTATATTTTGAATTGTCTGGGAATAATCTTTGATGACCTTCAGTTTGGATGAATTTTGCATAACTGGCAAACCGAGAGAGAGAGAGAGAGAGAGAGACAAAAACTAAGAACACAAAACATGCAGATCTCATTAAAACACATCTTTTATTTCATTCCAGACCATGCTAAGCAAACCAAATTTCAATTGTTTCATATAGCGACCAGCATTTAAGGAATTGTCCCTCACTTTAGTCTAATGTATTCCATTATTTACTTTCTACTTCCGGTTAACACAATCATTTTTACTTTTTCTACTTGTACTATGTACATAGTGTATAGAATAGGTATTGTATTGCACCCAAAAAAAGCATTTTCAGAAAAACGTCTGTGTGTGTGTGCACGCTTGCTAGTGAACATAACTCAAAACTGAATATCGGTAAAATACCAAACTTGACATTTGTATCTTTCAGGGATGTGATATGAATATTTTGAAAATTTTCCCTTTACATAGAAAAATATTTGAAAATTTTGATTTACTCAAAAATGGCTCTAATGACTTTTGTTAAAATACTGTATATTAAAGTTGTTTACATCACAAAATGTATATCTTGCGTTTTCCAGTAATAGCCTCTTAAGAGCACTGTATTCTGGTTGATTTTTGCAGATTTTGCATAACGGTAAAAACAGTAAGAGAGAGACAAAAACTTATCACAGAAAAAATGTAGATCTCGTAAAAACACACTATTTCATATACATTTTTGTTGTAGAGTTCACCATTTCCAAGATATTCCTTGTTAGATAAGTAGAGTCAGACTGAAAAATTCAATGCCATAGCCGAGTTTTGAACCACGGATTTCCCAATCTCTAGCTGGTTGCTAGACACGGCTTGTGTGAAAAAACAATTAATCCAATTCCTTGTTATTGCTTTCAGTTTTAAAATACTCCTACTTTTCTCAGACATGAAGTGTCCGTTTTTCTTTTGTTCTTCTCCTGGCCAAGCAAAGAAGCGATTGGCAATTACAATCGCATAACGACAGCTTTTAAAACATTTGACTATCACTTTAGCATAGCACATTCCTTTAGTTGCCTTCTACTTATAAGGAACTAAGTAATAAAAACATTCTGCTAATGGTTATCTCAATTAGCATTGTGTAGAAAGAAGAACAATCTTTTGTAAGAAGTATATAGAACAGCTAGAGTAAGTTATGAGAGTTTAACACACCAGAATTTTATTTTCTGTACAAGCACAATATACATAGTGTATATAGAATGTATTGTATTCTTCCGATGTCGAGATTTCACCAAAAATATATGCTTTGAGGTCTCCTGAAGTAAAAATACCAAAATCGGGTATGATTCCAGAGCAAGCCCTTCACACTGTAGGGTGTGCCAGTAGTATACTGTTTCCCTCGTTACGTTGCTACTAGCAATCAATATCAGCTTGAGTGCATACCAACAACAAATAAAAACTCTTGTTTTTTTTTTCTTCCACGGACTACAAACGAAAAGCTGTTCACAAGCAAGAGTCCTTCAGTGCTTCTCCATGGTGTAGCTTGTAAACATGCAGGTGTAACAATGCCCACCTTCGATGTCACACAGGTCAGTGTCCACTAACACATGAATAACAATCAGTCATTTCTATACATGCACTGAGTATTTCAGCCACAATGTATAAATAAATTTATAAAGTAATTTAAATATTCTTTTCAAACAAATTTAAAATTCTTTTCAGATTCACAAGTAGCCCAGAAATTCATAGATCACCTCCATTAAAACTCTTTGACTTTTTGCAGCCCATCACCCGTTCTGATAACCCTGGTCAAACTCTTTCCATTTTCAGTGTCTCCCTGTCTCTTTGTGAACAACAGAAAGTACTCAATTACACCGCTTACAATCAACACATGTTCTCAAAAACTTCTCTTCATTTTGGAGTTTATCATTAATCATATATTTTCTTTTTCTACAGTTTACTTCTACCCCATTTCTTTTCAACAAAGACAAATACAATCTTCAAATGTACCATAATTACAACAATCATTGCAAACTAATGGGAAATTATTCAACTTCATTACATTTGCAGAAAATGCGTTATTGGGCCTAAGTGTAAGCTGCTTTGCTTACAAGGATAAGTTTAGTCAGCAGCAATTTGATTCTCACACACCAGCCAACCTCTGCAAATAATCTCCACCCATCTCTCTCGGCTTTTATTGCTTTATAAACAGAGGTAATGGAGCACAATTTATTGTACTGCAACAAGCAAACTTTGTAATATTCTTACACATAACATGTCAATGATGAGAACAGGTATGTACACCCCTCAGTAATGCACATATCCCAACATTTGCTGCAGGCAAGTCCCTACATGCCTAGCTGCGCAGACCAGAAACGCTGTCATAATATGAAGAAGTCAGGTGGAGGGCAAGAGACTCCTTAGGTCGCGCGCAATACATTGTTTGTAATGAGAAAACACTGAAATTTAAAACAGCTATAAATACTTCATAAGGACACCTGAGCAGGAAATAATTGCGACAACACGTTCTTTATGATCGTCAGCAGCTATGCACAGGGATTAGACCTTGAATGTCCTGTTGGAAGTTGAATAAAATCTCTTCGTTGACTAGACGGAATTTCATCCCACAACTGAACAAAACAGAAGTAAATATTATCATTGAATTTGAATACCGCATACCTGCATTTAAAGTGTTTTACAAACAGGATGTAAGCGTCACAGAGAGCATAATTCAGCTTTCATTCCGTTTTCTCAGTTTCTTCTCAGTGAATCCATGTTTACTTTCCGCTTTTTACTTTCATGCACAAAGTCGTCAACAAGAATTATAAAGAGGGTTGTTAAGAGTGTCTCAGCAGTTAATTGGTCAAAATGCTGAATTAAAAATGAAAAATATGCTGGGTCCGATTCTAGACTAATGAAGCTATTCTTATTCCCCACCTTCAAGAGCCTGGAAATATGAATGCGATACTCAATATGTGTTAAGTTAATCAAGAAATAGTTTTAACGTGCAGCTCAAATTTAAGCAGTCGTTATAGAAGATCAAAATGGTAATACGACGATATTACCTAAGGCAGTGTGTAAATAAATAAAAACAAATAAATAAAATGATTTAGCAGAAAAAAAAAAAACATATGCAATATTGGATTTTCACAGATGGCATGTACAGTATAAAATTAGGTACATTACAGTGAAATTAGGTACCTGTATTCCTCTTCAGTAAACTATATTCAAGGTGTTAAGTAAACATTTGTATTTGTGGTATATTTGAGTTAGATAAGGTAGGTATATTAATATGTGCACATGAATAGAGTATGGGCTGTGCTTCCTGATATAATTTATACAAAAATCTAAAATTAGAATTGATTATTAACATTCTTTATGTTCTAACGCTTTTGCAAAATTCCTTTTTGCGCCCTGTGTGATTGTGATTTCAGTCTGAAATTACAGATTTGCAAAATTAACTTGATCTAGATTTCGGTTTTTTTTTTGTTTTTTAAAGACAAATTATAATATTGAATCTAATTTTTAGCACTGCCTTCTAACGCTAATGAAACATATACAAAATAGTTATAAGAATGAAATTAGCGTTCTCATTAGCTTTGTCAGATGAGAAGGGAAACTAAATACTGAAGAACTGTATCAGGGTTTAGCATCATCTTGCCTTTATTCTCATGGAAACAATTTCTCATTTCGATGGCACAAATTTGTTACGTCTCGGAGCAGTTGACGAGTTACTCAATAATTCTAGTCTATGTATTAAGAACCTAAAATAAATTATCATTCGCTTAGTGACCGAGGAAATCCACGAGAATAAATCTCAGTGAATTTGGAACGCAAATGTTACAATTTATTCTTACCGATGGAAAGTGATCTCAGAATCATTTTTCCAGTGTTGTTAAAATTATGTAGCATAGAAGTGCATCATGTTAATTATTAAACCCTAATACCATTAAATCACTTCACTTTTAAAGCCTTTTAAGCGTACTGAACATACGACAGAAAGTAGGTTTGCCACTCACCTACCAATGCACGAGAGGTTTCAATTAGCGGCAGCGACACCAGCGCCAGCGGTGAGTCTAGTTAATATATTCCAAGGTCAGAAAGTATGCTCGCCACTCACCGACGCGCGCAAGGTTTCAATAAGCGACACCAGCGCCAGCGGTGAGTCTAGGTAATATATTCCAAGATCAGAAAGTACGCTTGCCACTCACCGGTGCGCACGAGGTTTCAATAAGTGACAGCGACACCAGCGCCAGCGGTGAGTCTAGGTAATACATTCCAAGGTCAGAAAGTATGCTTGCCACTCACCGAAGCGCGCGAGGGGTTTCAATAAGTGACAGTGACACCAGCGCCAGCAGTGAGTCTAGGTAATACATTCCAAGGTCAGAAAGTACGCCTGCCACTCACCGAAGCGTGCAAGGGGTTTCAATAAGCGACAGCGGTGAGTCTAGCTAATATATTCCAAGGTCAGTAAGTACGCTTGCCACTCACCGAAGCGCACGAGGTTTCAATAAGCGACAGTAACACCAGCGCCAGCGGTGAGTCTAGGTAATATATTCCAAGGTCAGAAAGTACGCTTGCCACTCACCGAAGCGCACGAGGTTTCAATAAGCGACAGTAACACCAGCACAAACGGTGAGTCTAGGTAATATATTCCAAGGTCAGAAAGTACGCTTGCCACTCACCAAAGCGCGCGAGGGGTTTCAATAAGTGACAGTGACACCAGCGCCAGCAGTGAGTCTAGTTAATACATTCCAAGGTCAGAAAGTATGCCTGCCACTCACCGAAGCGCACAAGGGGTTTCAATAAGCGACAGCGGTGAGTCTAGCTAATATATTCCAAGGTCAGTAAGTAAGCTTGCCACTCACCGATGCGCGTGAGGTTTCAATAGGCGACAGCGACACCAGCGCTAGCGGCGAGTCTAGGTAATATATTCCAAGGTCAGAAAGTACGCTTGCCACTCACCGAAGCGCGCGAGGTGTCAATAGGCGACAGCGACACCAGCGCCAGCGGTGAGTCTAGCTAATATATTCCAAGGTCAGAAAGTACGCTTGCCACTCACCGACGCGCGAGAGGTTTCAATAAGCAACACCAGCGCTAGTGGTGAGTCTAGGTAATATATTCCAAGGTCAGAAAGTAGGTTTGCCGCTCACCGACGCGCGCGAGGTTTCAATAAGCGACAGCAACACCAGCGCGGAGTCTAGCTAATATATTCCAAGGTCAGAAAGTACGCTTGCCACTCACCGACGCGCGAGAGGTTTCCATAAGCAACACCAGCACCAGTGGTGAGTCTAGGTAATACATTCCAAGGTCTTTGGCTGCAGGCAAGAGAATGTTACTCTTATCACTTCTAACAATAAACAAAGTTTTGGCAAGGAGTACAGCTGTTGGCACTACCTAATCTCTGGATGCTACATTGAGACCTGACAGCGCAGGAAGATGGTAAAGCACCTCCCAACCCCTGCTACATGGGCTCATAGATCAATATTTCACAGAAACGAACGACATGCTTTAGGGAAGCATAGGCTAGGATTATCATTTGTAGTGGTCTGCCATTCACACGATTCATATCTCGTCAATAGTGATACCATTTTTAAGAAAAACATTTTCCACGTATAAGGCAGTTTGAGGTGATGGGATTTTCTAGAAAATCTTTCATGTTGCTCCTTAGAAGATGCTAAGCTTGTATATTAAGTTTGGTATTTAACCTAGTTTTCGTTTTTGAGTTATCTGTTCCGACACATGGACCTTTTTCTTAATAATAGACAAGTTCCATTCACATGACTTTCTCTATATCTCTAACAAACTATTATTTAAAAGCTTCTACCAACTTCATGCTAATCGAGATAAACAAGAGCAGAAATGCTTTCTTGTAAGTAGAGCAAAAATAAAGGAACACTTGGCTAAAACAATAGTAAAATCTTTTAAAATCTGGTTGCCATGTGGATAAAATCTGTTTATTTGCATTGCTAGGACTTGACAAATTCCCATATGAGAAAAGCTTCAAGTATTATAAAACTGAAATCAATAAGGAATACCTCAAAAACAGTCAACTACAAAAAAAAAAACTGATGTGTTCCATTCACATGACTTTCTCTGCATCAAATTACTGTTAAAAAGCTTTTGCTTCTATGTACTTCATGCTTATTGATAAAAAATTAGCAGAAATATCTCATTACTTGCTTCCTTGTAAGTAGAAGCAAAATAAAGGAGTACCATTGGTTAAAAAAATGGTCAAGGAGTTGACAAATTCCTGTATGAGAAAAGCCTGAATTTTTAAAGATGAAACCAAAAATAAGGAACATGTAAAAAATGATAAACTTCACGAAAAAATGCATATAACAAATTGTGTGTTTTAATGTGCTCTACATTTTTTGTGTGGTAAGTTTTTGTCCAATTCTTATGGTTTAACAGTTATGCAAAATATTGTAAAATTCTTCCAGAATAAAGTAGTCTTCAGAGGCTTCCCTAGAAAACTCAAGATAAAGTTCCATGTAAAGGGTAGTCTGGGGTGGGGGGATTTTTCTCAAAATCTTCTTGTCGTATCCCTGGAAGATACTAAACTGAAATATAAACTTTGATATTTTACCGAATTTTCGTTTTTGAGTTATCGTGTTCACAGACAGACACACACACACGGACCTTTTACTGAAAATGCTTTTTTTTGGATAAAGGAGACCCTAAAACATGTATTTCCGGTGAAATCTTGGCATCAAATTTTTGTGTGGAGTGCAATACCTTCTCTATACACTATGTACATGGTACGAGTAGAGAAAGTAAAAATGTATATGTACATTATATATTTTAACAAGATCTACAGTTTTTGTGTAGCAAGTTGTCTATCTGTTACAGTTTACTAGTTATGCAAAATGCAGCAAAATTCATCCAGAATAAAGTAGTCTTCAGACAGTATTCCCAGAAAATTCAAGGTATACATTTTATTTTGCATTTAAACATCTTTAATATATGGTATTTTGATCAAAATCGTTAAGAGCCATTTTTGAGAAAATAAATTTTTTTGCATATAAAAGAGTAGTTTGGCATGGGGGGGGGGGGGGGGATTTGCTTCAAAATCTTTATGTCCCACCCTTAGAAGGTACTTAAATACCAAATTTGGTATTTTAGGGCATTTTCATTTTTGACTTTTTCTAAAAATGCAATTTTTTTTGGATACAGGAGAACCTAAAACGTGTATTTCCGATGAATATAATACCTTCCCTATACACTATGTACATAGTATGTGTAGAGGAAGTAATAAAAAAATCTACCAAAAATAATTTTCTTTTGTATTTTGAACACCCCTTTTACTTTCATTCTCTAGGAACTGTTGTTAGGAATTAGGGCAAGAAAGCAGAACAAGAGTAATAAATTAATTTCAACATTTTTACTGTTCATCAAATAACCAATATATTGTCACTGGAATAATAGCAACTGGGAATTTCTTTTATCTTGTAAAACAAAATATTTTGATGCAATAACATGGCAGTATCAACTTCCTACAAACGTGTCCAGCTCTAATGTTACATATATACATGCTCTTTCAATTTACCTATCTTCAACAGTTTTACACATTGATACACATGTTTAAGATAATGAGAAGCATCTACTGTTGCTGTGGTGTGTTCTTACAGAGGCTTGCGGAAGTTCTTGCCAGCAAACTTAGCCGAACCACCAAGCTCTTCTTCTATACGAAGCATCTGATTATACTTCGCCAGCCTCTCTGATCGGCACGGAGCACCAGTCTTTATCTGCACAACAAGTACACAAATTAACATACAAGTAACTGTCTTACACCATGTAAAGCAAGATACAGTGCATTTTTACTTTCTCTAACACACATTCACAATATACATACACCGTGCAACCCAAACCACTGCACACAGCTGCTGTACACACGGTCACAGTATTGAGCTGACGGTGATATCGTGTGACTGAGTCCTGAACTTAGTCACAAAGTGTATTATAGCCCAGCATTTGTTTTTTGTACTGCACAGCGTGTATTTAATTGTGAGTCAACTCAATAGTGTATACACAGACGAGGCTTGATTCATGTATGTACACAAAATAATCGTTATTGAGAAACCTAATATTCTTCATGAAATGCCCCTTCACTGATGTATGCTGCACCATTAGCAGAAAAAGAGTTATAGGCCCAATTTTTTTCGAGTAACAGTTGATGCACCTAAATACATGAATACAATCCCCCCCTTTTTTTTGTAGAGAATTGGCAGGGAGCATGATTTTCACTTTTTCGACAAGACTCTGCAACAGCTGATACACTCAATCTTTTGATGTCAACAATTGAAAGTGTGTTTCAGGCCAGAATTATTGTTAGAGATTTGTGGCTCCCTTGGTCCCCATGAGATTTCTATCTCTGGAGTAACAAAGTGTACAAGACAAACCTGGAAGAATTAAAACAAAATATCTGCCAGCATTTCTCCACATGAACTACGGCTTTAGTTTCCTAAAGAGGTACCAAAAATGTATGTGGCCATCTCCTTTGGTAAGTAAAGCCTTTAAAAGTAGTTCTAAAAATGTTGAGCCTCTCTATGAAAGCGGTCGATGGCAACGAGCACTGAGGGTAGATCAGACATTTTTGGATTACCAAGTAGTAGTTGGAGAAGGTTTCGTGTTCCATACAAAAATTCCAATGGGGATTTCACCAAAATAGATATTTTGAGGACCCCTAAACCAGAAAGATCAATTGTGTGTGTATATATGCATCATCAACTATAACACAAAAGTCAGTGTAATACCAAACTTAGTATTTAATTTCACTATCTTCCAAGCATACCACAAAAATGTTCAAGAAAATACCTACTATTCTTCATGTGGAAGATTTTTCAAAATTTAAAGATATTTACATAGAAAATAAAATGCATACTCTGAAATAGCCTCTGAAACTCTTGTCATTCTGAATGACTTTTGAATGACTTACTGGTAAACAGTAGCATGATGGATAAATACTTTTGTAGAGCTAAACATTCCCTGTTATTGTTTCAATTTTAAAATTACAAAACTTTTCACTTAAACAGGAAATCCTCATCTCCCTTGTTTTACTCCTGGCCTGTTGTGTACCAAGACTGTATCTCTAATTGTTTATCAGTTATGCAAAAGTCATCCAGAAGTCTGGACAGGTTATTTCCAGAAAATTCAACCTATTTCATTTGTTTTGAAAATGCCTTAATTATGATTGTTTAATAAAAACTTAACTATTTCTGTGAAAATCAAAATTTTTGAAAACTGTTCCATGTAAAGGGTAGTTTGAGTGAGATTTTCTTGAAAATCCCTGTGCCACATCCTTGGAAGATATCCTTGGAAGATAATGAACTTGCATATGAAGTTAGGTATTTAACCGGTATTTTGTTTAAGCTATACTGCACACACATACACACATTTTTAAAAAATGCTGTTTTTTATTCAACAGCTCTCAAAACATATATTTCCAGTGAAATCTCTGTATGAGATTTTTGGGTGGAATACAAACCTTGTCTATACATGTACACCAATCACCAAAACCATGTCATTACTAGAACGCCAAATTTGTCTAAGTCCTTTACAGCACAGCGCCTTGTACACACCATCCGCGATAGTTGTGTAGCAGCAGCAGCAAGTTCCAAATCTTAATATAACTAGCCTATATGATCAATAATCATAACCTAATACAAGGGTCCGGGCCTCACACAGATATAGCGCCACTAAGCCAGTTAGATGCTAGCATCGTATAATTTACCTCTAGACTACCTTGTATCCATAGTTGCAGGTCAATAGCTTGTTTATTTTTCCAATGAAAGCATTTTGAACAAGACAACTTTAGAGTTTTCTCAAAAATGGAGGATTTGGAGAAATGAGCAGTGATTAAATACTTCCATTTGAAACGCTTAACACCTAAAGAAATCAAGGAGGAAATGGACAGTACATTGAAAGACTCTGCCTCTTCATCTTCAATAATTAAAAGGTGGGTTGCACAGTTTAAAATGGGACGTACGAACACTAGTGATGAGCCTCGCTCCGGACAACCTGTAGAAGTGACAACTCCAGAGATCATTGAAAGACCGCAGATTAAAGTTCTTTGAGATAACGAAGGCTGTACACATATCAAAACAATTTTGTCAGGTAACAAGGTTATGGCGAGTGCTTTCTGGGATATACAGGGAATTATTTTTATTGATTACTTGGAAAAGGTTAGAAGTATTACTGGTGACTACCTCGCAAGCTTACTGCAACGTTTGAGTGCTGAGGTGAAAAGAAAAGTCTTGTTTCATCAGGACAATACTCCGGCCCATCATTCAGTCATTGCAATGGGAAAAATGTGCGAATTAAAGTTGGAATTGCTTGAACATCCACCCTATTCGCCAGATCTAGCACCTGCTCCAAAACCTCAAAAAATTTCTTGGAGTATGAAGATTTCACAGCAACGAGGTCATTGATGCAGTAAACAGCTATTTTGAGGACCTTGATAATTCGCACTACAGAGATGGTTTAATTAGATTAGAACACCGATATGACAAATGTATTAGCCTTTCTGGAGATTTATGTTGAGAAATAAAGAAAAGAAAAAAAAAAGTTTTTAAATGCTGTTTTCATGGAGAGGCCCGGGACTTATCAGCCGACCCTAGTACATAACTTAAGCTTCTTAAAACTATCAATATTAACACAAAACATAATACAGTTAGAACCTGCCACTTTCCACAGGTGTTCCCTGTAGCACTGTAACAAAACAAAGGTTACTCCTCTGGTGGGGGTCACAGGTCACTTCACACATGTAGCAAATTTTTTTCCCTTCCCTTAATGCTCTTGAATCAACACATATGGACTATTTATTTTAGACATACTTGTTTCATACATGACATTCAGTATAATTAATGTGATATTTATTATGCTTCTTTAACTGTTAATTCTATATAACATCAAAATGTTGTACACAAAAGCATGTGGTGCACAGAAATGCTAAAGGTATTGTTAAGAAAACCAATGTTTTGAAACTTAAAATTAACATACCCCTCATAAACCTGAGCTGTGGTGATATTCTCATATGAGGTGGCATTTTATTCCACACAAATGGGAAAGGTGATTTGTCTATTGTCCAAAGAGGACCCGATATGATGCAAAATATGTGGATTCACAATTCTATTACAGTCATGTATCTGTATCGTGTTGGAGTTGGATATCAAGGGACGGTCTAGGTGCGCTGTCGCAGCTAGATGATACAATGGTAATACATGATAATATTTTTGAGAATATGTGGGCTGTGGTAAAAAGGGAGCTGTGCTCTAGTTACCTGTAAACAGACTTCTGGGCACAAATTCAACAAGCCTGTGATCTTGTAGCTGCTCATCCACATTACTGTAGCCATTTATTTGGCTTTGCTGTGAAGATTGAGGGCTGGAGGTTCATACAACCAATATTAATTGTGTTTGTTTTAGAAGATAAGTTTATTTACACATTTTTTTTAGTTATTTAACATGAGCATTAGTAGAATTATGTTTGTGTCCTTAGATAGACCCATTACTTCAAATGCCAAAATTTTGTTGCAATATTATGTTGTGTATATTCAGTCATGAAGCTAAAGATTGAATCAAGGTCTTCCTAGCCTCTCAGTCACTGTACATTGTTCTGTACTCAAGTCAACCATGGCGCTGTACTGTTCTTTCATGTGTGTTGTGAACATAGTATTTAAGGTCTTTGAGTGACACATGGAATGGCAACAAGTGTACTTATGTAATAGAGCAAGTAATGCCAAATTCTAAAAGCAAGTTGTGTTACCTGTCCAGTACAGAGTCCCACAACGAGATCAGCAATGAAGGTATCCTCGGTCTCGCCAGAACGATGGGACACCATGATGCCCCAACCATTTGATTTGGCCAAGTTGTATGCCTTGATTGATTCTGTCACAGTTCCAATCTGGTTCACTTTCAGCAGCAAGCAGTTGCAGGCTTTCTTGTCTATTGCAGTCTGGATTCTCTTGGGGTTTGTCACTGTCAAGTCGTCACCCACAATCTAAAACATTACATCAAAATCCTTTTTAACAACATATCTATATTAATTTAGCTTTTATTTTACAAAACATGTAATTATGCATCTGTTTACTTTCTCTTATGTATGATATTGTATTCTATCCAACCCTACATGTCATGATGTTACCATTTGGCAATAAAGATTATTAATCAAAGGTTTCAGTATTTTTAGTGGACTTTTCCAATTTCATATTACACTAACCTTCAACAATAAAATTATATTACTTGTAGCTGTTAATACTTTGTAATAAAACTGCAGTGTTTTTTTAAATAATAAAGTGCAGTCAAATGTAAGCCTATCAGCATCCATTTTTTACATGGACCCTCCCCATCCTTTACCACAGGCACATTTGACTGCACTCAGTCCACTTCGTATCACACTTCAGTTGTGATGCTGCTGAAAGGGTGAATTAGACGAACAGCATATGTAGCAAAATAATTCAGGGTTAAGAGAAAATATCGTGTTCTGTCCCAAATGTTGATGACATTTCAGCACAAATATATATTTTTAGGTCCATTGTACGAAAAACAATCTGATGTGTTCCATTCACATAACTTTCTCTAGCTGTTCCATATACAAACTATTCTTACAAAAATCATTCTATTTACTTCAAGCTAATCAAGATAAACATTAACAGAAATTGTCTTATTACTTGCTTCCTTGTGAGTAGAAGGGGATAAAGTAATAGGCAAATATTTTAAAAGGTGGTTGCAAAGTGAAACAATTGTGTGGTGAAGCAGCAGCAATGCAGATGTAGAGGTTTCTCATCCCACAGCTATAAAGGCAAAGTTGTGTCGAAGATAAAATTGTACTCCACAATTGTTGCAATAAAGATGACTATATGTAATGAAGCAATAAAGAACTTTTTTTTTTTTTACAATAAGAAGGCAAAACAAAAAGAAATGTTAATATTACGATAGAGCACTTCAGAAACATTAAAGGTTTAAGTTATAGCCCAGTTTTCAAATTAAGAGTATAATATTGACTTCTGTGACATCATTTCTCCCCTCATAAGAGGAAGGAAGTGCAATGTGTGTGAACTGAGTCACTGGATAGCATCAACTTTAAACTGTCTAACGTTGAGTCAACTGTTTGCAGCAGTGAATTTGAACCTTTATTTGTAAATAACTGTCGAGACAATGAAGTCATTTCTTAAATTATAAAGCAGTTAGACATGTAGGAGAAAATACTACAAAAATCTTTTGTGTTCCATTCACACTACTTTCTCTACCAGTACTACAAACCTCTTATAAAAAATTCATTCTATTTCATGATAATTGATATAAACATTAATAGAAATTCTTTTATCACTTAGTTTCCTTATACGTAAAAGAGAAATAAGGAAATACACTTGGCTAAAGCAAAAGTCAAATCTTTTAAAAGTTGTTGCTATGCAATTGCTATTTAAATTCAATTCTCTTTGCAAGGCCAGGAGTAAAAACAAGGAAACATGGATGACTTCTCTTTGAGAAAAGTCTACAAATTTATAACTGAAACCAATAACAAAGAAGATTTTTAATTTGTTTATTCACACAAGCTGTGTGTAGGACAGGAGCTGGATAAGTGGTTCAAATCCCAGCTTATCCAAAAAGGAATATGTTGGAAAGGTCCGTTGCACAACAAAAACATAATAGGGTAAATTATGTGTTTTGACGAGATCTACATTTTTTTTGTAGTAAGTTTTGTCTATTTCTAACGGTTTACCAGTTATATAAGTCATGCAGAATGAAGAGGCTATTCCCAGGAAATTCAAGATATACAAGTCATGTAAATATCTTTAAATATATGGTATTTTAATCAAATAGCAATTTTTGAGCGAATCAAAATTTTTGAAAATTGACCCAATTAATGGGTAGTTAGGGATGGGGGAGGGGTTCTTGAAAATCTTGAATAAGACTTAAATACCAAACTTAATGTGTACGCACAGACCAAACCATTCACATTTTTCTAAACATTTTTTCTTTGAATTCAAGGTATTTCAAAACACATTTCTGCTGAAATCTTATCAAATTTTTGGGTAGAATACAATACCTTTGCTACCTACCATGTACAATATACATATGTGCTAGGCAAAGTAAAAACATGAAGATGCAGTAATGAAGTTTAAAATTCCTGTAGAAATGAACTTCAGCTGTAAATGGTTAAAGTCCTGACTACCAGAGAACAGACCTGGATGTTTACACCTGCTGTAAATTCTGTCCAGGCATCCCAATGATCTTGGTCGAAGGGGTCCTCAATGGTTGCAATGGGATAATCCTTTATAAATCCTTTGTACATATCACTCATGAATTTAACGTCCACAAACTTGCTGGGATCAGAATTGGGATTCTTGAAATCAAGATCATATTTTCCATCCCTGTAACAGTCACAAGTATTCTTATGGAAACAAAATCTCATCACATTATTCTTACTATGCTTTTTATGGAGCAATAATATTAAATTCTAACTTAAAAAATTATATTTCACAAGAAAACAAATCAGCAATATACCAGTTCAGCTGCATACATTGGTCAAACAAAAAGAAATATAAAAACAAGAGCAAAAGAACACCTCAGAAGAATTAGCTGGACATTTTTGAAAAGAGCAACACACCATAAATAGAAGTCCGAAATTACTCAAAAATATCAAGGAGACAGAATTAAAAGCTTGGGAAAACATCTACATTTGGAAAAACAGAAGAGCCACCCACCAGGCAACCCACAGACGCAGAGGTTTGCCAAACCACCAGCAATGCTGGCAGTTGCCTAAGGGAAACGACAATGGAAGCACAAAGCTTCTGAAACATGTTTTCCAATAATAAAAGTAATGCAGTGTCACAAAACCAACTCACTAATTAATTTCAATTGATAGAACACATCAATGTCAAAAAGTGCACCACCATATATCAGTAATAAGTGTGTATTTATGTATGATACAAAGGTGTAGACAATTTCAGCTACAATTCACTGTTTGCTCAGCTCCAGAATGGAATTTCTGACGGTGAAACAAAGAAGCAACAACACTATGTTCTGGCGGAAGAAGAACTAGATGAAATTTGTGCCCTAACAAGTCTCTCAGCAGTGTTGCACAGCAGGTGAGTGTTCATACAGCTACTAAACTTCTAAAACCATCTTGACTACAGTACACACATTACGCACAACTACTTATGTGTGAATGGTAGTTTCATCTGGCAATGTCAAGAATGTCTTTGCACAGATGCTTACAAGTAACGAAGTATTCAAATGCTTACTTGAAGAATTCTGACGCAGCTACATCCATGCCAATTTCAATTTTGCCCGTGTACCCAGCATTTTCAATAGCTTGATTCAGCAGCTCCAAAGCTTCCTTGTTCTCTTGAAAGTTGGGGGCAAAGCCACCCTCATCACCGACTGCTGTGGCATCCTTGCCAAACTTGTCTTTTATCACCTTCATCAGATGGTGGTAGGTTTCAGAGCCCATTTTCATTGCTTCAGTAAATGAGGTTGCACCTGAGAAAACAAAAG
Source organism: Hymenopus coronatus (assembly GCA_030762935.1). Lineage (NCBI taxonomy): Eukaryota > Metazoa > Arthropoda > Insecta > Mantodea > Hymenopodidae > Hymenopus > Hymenopus coronatus. The sequence goes on from CM060894.1 coordinate 1,837,110, forward strand.
TAACGTTATTCATCAGATGCCACATTTCCTGTATTTGAGAACAAAGAATCATGCCCCATATGTCAAAAATCTATTTTTCACGCCTTAAGAATGGTATTTTGAAATCCACACGTTCATTTGGTACATTAATATTGGCAACTACGATATCAAATGCTCACATTGTACTGCAATACAAGCTGTGAAAATAGAAAATTTGATGTGTTTCATTCACATAATTTTCTCTAGCCTATTCCACAAACATTAATAAAAATAATTCACTTGCTTCCTTGTAAGAATAAAGGAATACTTTAGGCTAAAGCGATACTCAAATCTTTTTAAAGCTGGTCCCTATGTGAAACAATTGAGGTTCGCTTCGCTTTGCATGGTCCCATTTAAGAAAAGTTAGTTTAACATTGAAACCAATAATGAAAATCTAGAAAACAGTCAACTCCACAAGAAAAACCTATATGACAAGTTTGTGTTTCAAACAAGATCTACATTTTTTGTATAGTAAGTTTTTGTCTATCTCTTACAGATTAATAGTTATGCAAAACTCAACTAGAATAAAGAGGTCTTCAGAGGCTATTCCCAGAAAATTCAAAATAAGCATTTTATTTGTGATATGAATATCTTTTAACATACAGTATTTTAATAAAAATCGTTAGCCATTTTTGAGAAAATAAAAAAAATTCCTAAAAATGTTCCATTTAAAGGGCAGTTGGGGGTGGAGAGTTTTATTGGAAATCTTCATGTTGCATCCGATAACGGACCTTGTACAAATGCAATTATCAAAGCGCTAAACTGTGCAGTAATCTACGTTACATTTGTATCCTATTGCTTTATGCCATTTTCATTAATAGTGGCATCATGCGCATGGTGATTTTTTTTTTCAGTTTTCAGCCTTCAGGTTATGCAAATTCATTTTTTGTATTTTGAAAGTTAAACACCAGACCAAAACAGGATGCTGTTTTAGTCAAGAAAAACCTGTGCTTTCATTTAATTAGCCTGAACATTCTTATAATAAGGTTTTATATGCTAATTATTAATTATTTTGAGATTTTTTATTTTATTTTCAAATTTTTCTTTTGTTTTTAATTTTTTATAAATATTGGATACTTTTCATTCATATAATGCACATTATACAGTAGACAAAAGGGTTTAATAAAACTGAAAAAAAGTTTCAGCTGTCTATGTCATTTGATACTCATTTCATTACTAATAATTTAAAACCCTGAAACTGCTTGACACTTTTCAGACAGCATTTTGCTATTTGGGCTGGCAATAAAAGAATTGAATATGCTCCTAAATGATTAACTTACCTGTTGGCAAGATCATGAACTCCTGCATGGCCAACTTGTTGCCGGCGTGTGATCCACCATTGATTACATTAAATGCTGGTACAGGCAGAAGTACGTCTTTATTCCCAGCCAAGTCAGCAATGTGCCTAAAACAAACTTCTAAATAATTATGCTGCAAAGCTACCAGTCTTTCTTTAGTAGCAAATCAAACTCATTCTTACTTTCTCTACAAATACTACATATTGTATCCCAATGTCAAGATTTCACCGGAAATAAGTCGTGTTTTGAGGACCCTGAATAATATAAAATCATTTTTAGAAAAAGGCATCATCTAGCTGCCACAGCACAGCATTCCCAACATGATACAGATACATGACCATGATAGAATTGTGAAGCCACATATTTTGCATCATATTCAGGAATATGGAATGAGAATATCACCATGGACCACTTTATGATGGGTGTGTTTGATTGCTTTGTGAAGGGTGTGTTAAGAAAAAAAAAAAAAAAAAAAGAAGATATCTTATAAAATGTTTCAAAACTTTGGTTTTCTTAACAAAACTATTAGTATTTCTGCACACCACATGCTTTCGTGTACAGCATTTTGATGTTAGGTGTTGCTTATAAACTAAATATGTCAAATGAATAGCCGCTATGTGCTGATCCAAGATCATTAACGCACACAAAAAAGTTTTGCCACACATGAAGATGGCAGGTCTAGTAATGCCATACATTGTTTTGTGTTAATATTGATAGTTTGTTGTTGAAGCTTCACTATGATTATTGATCCTGTGTGTTAGTAATATTAACATTTGGAACTTGCTGCTGCTGCTGCTGCATGGTGCCGTGAGACACTTACACGAATTTGGTGTTCTCGACATGACTGCTAAGGGTGTGCTTTTCCCTCTCCTAGACTGTTTTCATTCCTTTATATATGTTATTGCTAAAAATATGTTGTCAATCAATATCCTCTAGCCTTCCAAAAGCCTTGTACCTTAAATTCTGCACTTAATCATCGACTTCCCAAATCCATTTTCTCCATTTTTACCAACCATGACATTTACTTTTCTCCTCAATGGTAATATTATCCTTATCCTCTAGATTGGAAATTCTGAGCAGATATTTCATAGTTCTTGTTATAATTTTGACCTTGGTAGAATGTCTCCCCATTTGGTGATTCTGTTGGTAGACTGTCCATCTCTGAGTCATGTACTGTACACTTGGTCACATGTCACATTATCAGAATAAACACAAAACATACCTAATGACAGGATTATATCGGTTTGTTGCACATCATACAAACTGGTTTGTCTGTAGCATAATATCAGTTGTGTTGTGATGTAACATCAGCATGTAAGTGAGACCATGCTACATCAGTCAACAGTACTAATAGAGTTCCCATTCCTCAAAATCCAGTTACAGAAATTTACTCAACTCTGGTCATCACAGGGTAGCAATTCCTGGACAACAGTAACCTTGTATGGTTTGAGTTTTAAAGGTTTTGTTGCTTTTTGAAATGTCAGTTTCTTGTGCAAGACACACAAGAGATTTTTGAGGTGACCATCCTAACCTTTCTCCAATTTCATTTATTTTCTGCTCCATAAGCATATGCCTGTTTACCTTTCTTTTCCCATCACAAATTGATTCCATCTCCCTGAATTTATTTAAGAGGGAACAAAAAGCCCCTCCTTGGAACATGCATGATGTAAGCACATCTTTGTGGTACTGCAGCACACTGCTAATGCAACCAGAACACAAGTAAGACTGACGCAAATGCACTTTAGTCACACAGCCAAGTTTTGTAACAAATTTAAAAAAAACCTCATGTGTACCATTCACATGACTTTCTCTATATCCTTGCAACAAATTATTCTTAAAAAGCTTATACTTCTATTTACTTTATGCTCATCAGAAAAAATTAACAGAAATAGTCTTATTACTTGCTTCCTTGTAAGTAGAAGCGAAATAAGGGACTACCATAGGTTAAAGTGATAGTCAAAAGCTGGTTGCTATGTCAATGAAGTTCCTTTGTTTATATGGATAAGAGTTGACAAGTTCCTGTATGAGAAAAGTATACCTTTTTCATAGCAGAAACCAAAAATAAGGAATGTCTCAAAAACTACAAACTCCACGAAAAAAATGTATATATCATAAATTGTGTGTTTTAATATGCTCTACATTTTTTGTGTAGTAAGTTTTGTTCATCTCTTATGGTTTACCAGTTATTCAAAATTCAGTAAAATTCATCCAGAATAAACTACTCTTCAGAGGCTATTCCCAGAAAATTCAAGATATACATTTTATTTGTCAGGTAAATATCTTTAATATACAAAATTTTAATCAAAATCATTACAGCCATTTTTGAGAAAATCAAAATTTTCGAAAAAAGTTCCATATAAAGGGTAGTTGGGGGTGGGGGAATTTTTCTCAAAATCTTTGTGTCGCATCCCTGGAAGATACTAAACTTAAATACCAAGTTTGGTATTTTACCGACTTTTCGTTTTTGAGTTATCGTGTTCACAGACACACTGACACACACACACACATGAACTTTTTGAGAAAATGCTTTTTTTTGGATATTGGGGACCCTAAAACATATATTTCCGGTGAAATCTCGGTATCAAATTTTTGGGTGGATGCAATACCTTCTCTATACACTATGTACATAGTGCATATAGAGAAAGTAAAAAAATCTGTCTCAAAGTCTCATCTACTCCCCATATCACATTTTGTTTTCCTCTACAGCTGTATAAAATCTGATCTGTGCCAGTTTTTGCCCCCAAGACTAGACTGTACTTGCCTGTACAACGGGACTCCTTTCTTTGCAGCACCAGCTTTGCACACAGCCAGTGACACACCTAGAAGGGCATTAGCTCCAAGTTTGGATTTGTTCTCTGTTCCATCAAGTTGCAACAGGAAGTTGTCAATATCTTCTTGTTGATGGGCTTCAAAATTCTATAAAACAAAACATCCATTCTCAAAATAGTTTATTTCGTTCTTAAACATTTTTTTCTCTCTTTGCAACATTAGATACATGTTTCTGTCAACCTTTAAAACACTTTGCACTATTAGAACACACTCAGCTGATTGGTCAACTGGCTCTCGTCAGGTATCTACTTGCCTCATCTGATATATCAAACATTTGGAAATGCCTAGTCTTACTGTAATTACTGTTACAAACTTTTGGCACAACCTGTTTTGAAGCTCACCAACCCTTATGGGGGTAAGTTTAGAGGGGGGTTATTGTGAGTGTTAGCACTTCATGAGGTGGGTAAATGACAATGTTTCTGTACCAGACCATTAGGGACAGACAGATGGTCAGAAAATGTCCATGTCCCACCTGTTGAGAAATGACCTAGGGTTGAGTACAGGTTACCTTCTGCCCCAGCGTCTGGAAGAGCATAGAGTTGATAAAATCAAAATGCCTTCTTCAGCATTATGCAAACAATGGCCACAGATGAAAACAGGTTCACATTTGAGGAGGTTTTCGACCAGTAAAATGATCATGTTTGTGCCAAATTTCTCTACAAGGTTCCGAAGATCCAAAGAGGCCATCATCCTGTCTCACTCAGGGTTTGGTGGGGAGTGGCACAGTGTACTGGATTTGGGCCACACTTTGTCCAGCTTCCAGATGAGCCCACTGGACTCCAGTTGTGTCTGCATCCCAGTAGCAGGAAGTGCCACATTTTCCTATAGTGACTGTGTCAAGGCCACATGTGATTCTAATACATGCAAGTGACCAGCATCCCAGTAGCAGGAAGTGCCACATTTTCCTATAGTGACTGTGTCAAGGCCACATGTGATTCTAATACATGCAAGTGACCAGCATCCCAGTAGCAGGAAGTGCCACATTTTCCTATAGTGACTGTGTCAAGGCCACATGTGATTCTAATACATGCAAGTGACCAGCATCCCAGTAGCAGGAAGTGCCACATTTTCCTATAGTGACTGTGTCAAGGCCACATGTGATTCTAATACATGCAAGTGACCAGCATCCCAGTAGCAGGAAGTGCCACATTTTCCTATAGTGACTGTGTCAAGGCCACATGTGATTCTAATACATGCAAGTGACCAGCATCCCAGTAGCAGGAAGTGCCACATTTTCCTATAGTGACTGTGTCAAGGCCACATGTGATTCTAATACATGCAAGTGACCAGCATCCCAGTAGCAGGAAGTGCCACATTTTCCTATAGTGACTGTGTCAAGGCCACATGTGATTCTAATACATGCAAGTGACCAGCATCCCAGTAGCAGGAAGTGCCACATTTTCCTATAGTGACTGTGTCAAGGCCACATGTGATTCTAATACATGCAAGTGACCAGCATCCCAGTAGCAGGAAGTGCCACATTTTCCTATAGTGACTGTGTCAAGGCCACATGTGATTCTAATACATGCAAGTGACCAGCATCCCAGTAGCAGGAAGTGCCACATTTTCCTATAGTGACTGTGTCAAGGCCACATGTGATTCTAATACATGCAAGTGACCAGCATCCCAGTAGCAGGAAGTGCCACATTTTCCTATAGTGACTGTGTCAAGGCCACATGTGATTCTAATACATGCAAGTGACCAGCATCCCAGTAGCAGGAAGTGCCACATTTTCCTATAGTGACTGTGTCAAGGCCACATGTGATTCTAATACATGCAAGTGACCAGCATCCCAGTAGCAGGAAGTGCCACATTTTCCTATAGTGACTATGTCAAGGCCACATGTGATTCTAATACATGCAAGTGACCAGCATCAAAAGGATATTAAAACTGCAAATGGCTCAGATTCATACTGTAACATTGCAATCATGAGATTAGACTCAAAGCCCAAACTCTAGGATGTACATCACGTCAACAATTACATTTATTCAAACTTACTAATACTTTTACACAAAATATTCATGTTTATTATATTTACAACAGTATTTTTTGATTGAATGAAATCCTCCTCTGTGTAGAAGGTGTGAATAATAAGCCACCTTTTTAATTCTCATCTAAGCTTGCTTTAGTTCATTTGCAATTCTTTTATAGAAGAGGGAAGTGAATCAAGCAAAACTATTCCTTTGTAGTAAACCCCTTTTTTGTAATAATTGCAAATTATTTATTGGTCTATGCAAGTCCTGCCTATGTCTGGTCTTTGTTATTAATATCTGTATTTTCTTTAAACTTTTCTGGGTTATTTACTACAAATGACAATATGGTTAGAACATATTCACAGGTAATGATACAATTCCAAACATTTTGAAAAGTGGTTTACAGTGAGTTGATAGTCTTTCCCCTGCCATTATTCTTATTACCTTCTTTTACTTTCTCTACATGTACTATGTACAGCGTATAGAGAAGGTATTGTATTACACCCAAAAATTTGATATGTTTTGAGACACCCTGAACCCCCCCCAAATTTTTTTTACAAATATATATATCTGTATGGCGTGTGGCGCAGCGCAGGGTGGTGTGGTGTGGTGTGTGCAGCATAGCTCAAAAACAAAAGGCTGTTTAAAACCAAACTTGATATTTAAGTTTTGTATCTTCCAAGGATCACACAAAGATTTTCAAGAAAATCCCCCCCACCCCTAACTACCCTTTACTTGGAAAAAGTTTCGAAAATTTTGATTTTCTTAAAAATGGCTCTATTGATTTTCATTAAAACCTCATATTTAAGACATTTACTTGCCAAATAAATTGTATATCTTGAATTTTCTGTTAATAGCCTCAAAAGAGTTCTTTATTCTGGATGATTTTTTACTGAAATTTGCATAACTAGTAAACCATAAGAGGTAGAAAAAATTTAATGTGTTCCATTCACATGACTTTCTCTACAACTCTACATTAATTATTGTTAAAAAGCTTATGCTTCTATTTACTTCTTGCTAATTGAGAAAAAATTAGTAGAAATAGTCTTACTAATTGCTTCCTTGTAAGTTGAAGCGAAATAAGGGAGTACTATAGGTTAAAATGATAGTCAAAAGCAGGTTGCTCTGTGACTGAAGTTCCTTTGTTTGTATGGACATGATTTCACAAAGTCCTGTATGAGAAAAATATATTTTTTATAGCTGAAACCAAAATCAAGGAATATCTCAAACAATCAACTCGACGAAAAAAATGTATATATCCTAAATTGTGTGTATTAAAGTGTTCTACATTTGTTGTGCGGTAAGTTTTTTTTCATCTCTTATGGTTTAACAGTTATTCAAAATTCCGTAAAATTTACCCAGAATAAAGTACTCTTCAGGCTATTTCCAGAAAATTCAAAATATACATTTTATTTGTCAGGTAAAATATCTGTAACATTCAATATTTTAATCAAAATCATTAGCCAATTTTCAGAAAATCAAAATTTTCGAAAAAAGTTCCATGTAAAGGGTAGTTTGGGTTGGGGGATTTTTTCAAAATCTGTGTGTCGCATCCCTGGAAACTTAAATACCAAGTATTTTACCAACTTTTCGTTTTTGAATTATCGTGTTCACAGACACACACACACACACACACACACACACACACGGACCTATTTCTGAAAATACTTTTTTTTGGATACAGAGGACCCTAAAACATATATTTCTAGTGAAATCTCGGTATCAAATTTTTTGGTGGAGTGCTATACCTTCTCTATACACTATGTACATAGTACATATAGAGAAAGTAAAAAACTTACTACACAAGAAATGTAGATCACGATAAAACACACAATTTATGTTATATACATTTTTTTCGTGGAGTAGATCATTTTAGAGATATTTCTTATTATTGGTTTCAGCTTCAAAAAACTTACTTTTCTCATACAGGAATTTGTCAACTCGTGTCCATACAAACAAAAGAACTTCAGTCACATAGCAACCTGCTTTTCACTATCACTTTAACCTATGCTACTCCCTTATTTTGCTTCTACTTTCAAGAATGCAAGTAATAAGACTATTTCTGCTAATTTTTTCTTGATTGGAAAGAAGTAAATAGAAGCAAAAGCTCTGTAGCAATAATTTGTTGCAAAGATGTAGAGAAAGTCATGTGAATGGAACACACCATTTACTAGGTACATATTACAAAGGCCTTGTAAATCATACCAACCTTAGCAAGGAGGACATTAGGTTGAGTCTCGTGAATACCAGCAACTGTACTCTTATCATAAAACTTTGTAATGGAAAGGTAACAAAGTAGGAGCAACAGTTTACAAGACATGCTACAGATGGCTTTATATTGTTGCACGGGGAAACTGTGCAATAGAAATGAGAGATCAGGGACGGTACGGTTCCGATTAGGTTGGAGGCAGCGACTATACAGTTGAGGATCAATGTGAAGCAACAAATGAATGTAATTAAACACAAGTGGTTAGGGAGGAATTAACAACATATTCAAGGAACAGCCCAAATAGCAAAATGTTGTCTGAGATTTTAGAAGAGAAAGCAGGCTTTTAAATTATTAGTAATAAAATGAGTACCAAATCACATAGAGAACAAACTTTCTTTAGATTTTAGAGTCGAAAGCAGTAGACAATGCATGTAACACGCATGCGAAACTAGTTCTGCGTAAAAGTAAGTTTTTGTGAAGCACATGTGTGTATATTCGACTACCAATTAAAATCTAATTGCTAGCTTCACAGTGTACCACTTCCAGTATTCAAAATTATAAACTTTCTTTATTTTTAGGAAACCCTTTTGTCTACTGTATAATATGCATTATATGTAAGGGAGGTCTGTTGTTTTTAAAAAATTGAAAACAAAAGAAAATTTTGAAAATAAAATTAAAAATCCCAAAATAATCAATAATTAGCCATACAAAACCTTACTACACAGAAAGTTCAGACTAATTAAAATGAAAGTATAGATATTTTGTACTAAAATGGCATCCTGTTTTGGGGTGGTATTTTATTTTTGCTTTCTCTACACATACTGTACAGTGTATAGAAGGTATTGCACTCCACCAAAAAGTTTGATACCAAGATTTCACCGGAAATATGTGTTTTAGGGTCCCCAGTATCCAAAAAAAAGGTGTGTGTGTGTGTGCATGCGTGTGCATATGCGTGTCTGAAAACACATTAACTCAAAAACGAAAAGTCGGTAAAATACCAAACTTGGTAGTTAAGTTTAGTATCTTCCAGGGATGTGACACGAAGATTTTGAGAAAAATCCCCCACCCCAAACTACCATTTACATGGAACTTTTCTCGAAAATTTTGATTTTCTAAAAGATAGCTCTAGCGATTTTGATTAAAATATTGTATATTAAAGATATTGACAAATAAAATGTATATCTTGAATTTTCTGGGAATAGTCTCTGAAGAGTGCTTTATTCTGGATGAATTTTATGGTTTGTTGAATAACTGCTAAACCGTAAGAGATGGACAAAAACTTAATACACAAAAAATGTAGCGAACGTTAAAGACACAATTTATGTTATATACATTTTTTTTGGACATTTGATCGTTTTTGAGACATTCCTCTCTCTCTCTCTTTTTTTTTTTTTTTTTTTTGCTTTGAAAAACATACTTTTCTCATACAGGAATTTGTCAACTGCTGCCCATACAAACAAAGGAACTTCAGTGACATAACAAACGTTTGACTATCACTTAAACCTATGGTACTCTTATTTTGCTTCTACTTACAAGGTAGCAGGTAATAAGACTATTTCTTTTAATTTTTTCTGATTAGCATGAAGTAAATAGCAGTATAAGTTTTTTTAAGAATAATTTGTTTCAGAGATGAAGAGAAAGTCGTGTGAATGTTACACATAAGATTTTGTTACATGAAGCTGAAAAAAAAAAAGTCGCCAAAAACACCCACACATGAGCATGAATGCCACTATTAATGAAAACGGCATAAGCATGTAACGTAGATTGCTGTACAGTTTAGTTGAAAAGGTGATTCACATTGTATTCGTTGCCAGGTTACATCTCTGTAAATCCATTTTGATAAGTAAACCGATTATTTGCATGCGTACGAGGGCCGTTGTTATCTGATGTATTTTCATCACTGAAGCTAGAATATATATCTTCCTCTCTTATGTCAATGTGAGAAACTCTTTCAACAAGGTCTGAAAATTCAACATAACTCGCTTTCTTATAGTATAATGCGAAGTGCAGCTCTTATTTCTTCTTCAGTTCGTAACCTTTGGCTAGATGATGCCATGTTTCAACTACAATAAACAAAACACCAGCTATAGAAATTAAATTTGGAGTTAATTTAGCAGTTTGCTTTGGAGTGAAGATAAGATCTGGAAACGCTCCAGAAAACCTTTCTCTATGGCTATGATGAGGAAAATACGCAGACTTTCCTCTTGGAAACAGTTAAAACATATGAAAACGGCATCAGGATTAGATCATGAAATGGATAAGCTTTAATTAAAGAGAAATTGTGAACCAATTTTAATGTACAGATAATATAGTGAAGTATACATGTCAAATGGAGGTTGGTGGCATATCCAGATAATGGCCTGGGACACAGTAGGTTGCCAGTATTGTATTCAACTTTTATTACTATTATTATTATTATAATAGAAGTTTGCTTTATTTGTTAAACTTGCTACAAAATATTCAGATTTTTATGTTAATTTAAATTTTGCAGCACTACATGAGGCTACAATTTAACAGTTATTTTGGGCAATTACCACCTGCAACTTTTGTATTTGTTGTATAAATGTGTTAGGATTAGTCAGGGACTGATCACAGGGAGGGAATGTCACTAGTCCTGGATAGCCTTTACAAACCAGCATGCTTCCCAAGGTAGGCAGAGGGCTTAACCTCCTTTAGAAGAGAAGTACAACACTTAAGCCTCTCAACAAAATTAAGCAGTCTTTTATGGCCAGGATAGTATGGGACGCTGAGAACAGCAGCAGTTAAATAAGACTGTGCAGCTCCAACTCGCCAAACAGCACCTGGTCCTTCATATACAGACGACATAGTGAACAATATGAACAGCGTGGACAAAATGAAATTGTGAATGGAGAAGATAAAATACGTGAACTGGCGATTCTATTTATTATTTGTTTGATAATGTCACTGTTGCATTGGCGGGATCAGGAGCGAATCTACTGACATGGGGCTGTTGCTTTTAAGCACACTTAAACACATCACCAGCTACCCAGACAACATGCACAATGATGGCGTGTCATCAGCTTCTTCACAATAGTCCCTTCCTTAGGGGAATGACATGTTTAAAGTTTGCAGGCTAGGATTACCAGTCTACCAAACTCTTCATGACATTTAAACGCTCATTTATAACATTTTGCCCAGGTCTCTCTTTCCCTCTCATAGCGCTTCAAGTGTGCACGAGCAGCTTCATGTTCTGCATATCCGATAACTCACGTGGAATCCACTGTGAAGCAATTTTGCAGATCTACAGAGTCGAAAGTGCCAATCCAAACTCTTGAATAGCACTTCGACAGTCTGTCATTCCCACCAACCGGTGGATGACCAGATCTAGGCGATATGTAACACATTCAACACTTGTACCTATCTTGGTCACATTCAAAACATTGTACTCGCTACTTTATCCTCTGACACTTACACCTTTGGCTCATTATTGCACGAGGAAGGGCATGTCCATATGCCCGGATGGAGGGGAGTTGCCTAAACTACACTGCAATAAACAGGATTGCCAACCCTAGAGTTATAGTTGCCAAAACTAAACAAACAACCCTTCTACAATCAGCTGAGGTGGGGCTCCTACTTGGCCAATAAGCTATTGCTTCCAGCAAACTAAAATCACTTCCTGATAATTCAAACCACAGATATATCACATAAGAAAATTCACTCAATCTTTTACAAATAAATATGTTATAAAATTACTGATGCTCATAGCAGTGATGTCACAATAATTGCTCATCACTTCAGAAAGTGATAAAGCTACACATTTAATGAGCTAAGAATTCTCTCTCCGAGTCTTTGATTTATGAGAACCAAGAAATCTAGTTACATCCATTAAATCAAAGACTGTCATAACCTGTTGAGGGAAATTAGAGATGGCGCAGCAAACAGAAGAGCATGCATGTACAGCAGGTCTTTTAAAATCTTGCAGTGCGATTTTTGTTATTTAATTCATAGACAATGCATAGAGAAAAGAATTCTTCCTGTTTGCATGCACCGCAAGGATAAAGTTTGCATTGCCTGTTTCTATGTGAATACTTACATTAAATAATGTGAGTCCAAACTCTTGTGCTTGCATTTCATTGTGAATATAGCACTACATACTACACTCCTGAGATGAGCACACCTTGTGCAAGTTAAATGTGCACCCAAAAATAACATTTTGTGGTGTTAAATGTTCATTTAAGCAGTACATTTGGACTGTAGGTTTTAAACAGTATAATGATCAATACGAGTGTGGTGTTTGGTTGTAGTTTCTCAAATAGCAAAAGCAAAAACAAGGAAAGGGAAATGTGTTTCAATACACAGGTTAGTGTACTTATTTAAGTGATTTTTCGGTGGTAAACTTAGTGAAATATCTTATACATTATAAATATAACAATGCTATATTGTATGTTAGATTTCCAACTTGGAAATATTGAGAAGCAAACAAAATTTGCTACAAATAGGCTCCTATAGCGAGGAATAATTACTATCAAATTATGATACCAGAGCCGTGAGAATGGGAGGTGTGCTGCTCAGACTCTCACAGTGAAAGTCATTGTAATCTTTGCAATCATTTTTGATACTTATCACCTTTTCTTGTGTGCACTTAAAATGATTTCCCAAACATGGGTGTTTACGTATATATGACTGCCCTTACATTTATTCAGGGTTGTTTATTTAATGCAACAAAGCTATGTTATCACCTCGCCACGATGTTGACTTCAATAATAAACTTAACTTCTTAACGGCCAAAAAATGTGATTATATTAAACTAGAGATCTCTCTCCTTCCATTGTCCTTTGTTTTTTACTTCAAAAACTTGGATAAACAATTAATTTGGGTATGGTGTGTAGTACCACAAGATGGCAGCTGATTCAAAAGCACATGTCACCAAAGGAGATGCGAGAGCAACTTTCTGACAAATGAATAGCTTCTAATGATCCCTCAAGATAAGTCTCACACTACCTGTTATTGGTGAAGCACCAAAACTTTGTCACACTGTCGGTATAAAACGTTGCCTCTACCAACTGATATTATTTGTATTTACATTAATCTCAATTAACACAAAGTACAGGGAAAATCACTTTAAACTGTTACAAATATTATAGTTTTTATTTTCGCTACACATATTTAGGACATAGTTCATAGAGAAGTTATTATTGCACTCAAAAATTGAATACATAGATTTCACCAGAAATACACATTTTGGGACTCCCTGAATAAAAAAAAACATTTTTAGAAAAAATGTCTGTCTCTAAGACAGTTGGTTAAACCAAACTTGATGTTTAAGTTGAGCATTTTCCAAGGATGCGATACGAAGAATTTCAAGAAAATCTCCCCCCACCCAACTATGCTTTACAAGGAGAAAATGTCGACAATTTTGATTTTCTCAAAAATGACTCAATTTTGATTAAAATCTCTTATATTGATAATAAAATGTATATCTTGAATTTTCTAGGAATAGTCTCTGAAAACTTCTTTATTCTGAAAGAATTTTTCTGAATTTTGCACAATTGGTAAAGAGATAGACAAAAACTACTATACAAAACATGTAGAGCACATTAAAACACACAATTTATGTAATATTCATTTTTTCCTGGAGTTGACCATTTGATATATTCCTTGTTATTGGTTTCAGTTTTAAAGTACTTATACTTTTCACATACGGAAACTTGTCAACTACTGGCCAGCAAAGAAACAGATTTAAATCCCATAGCAACCACATTTTAATCACTTTATCCAAGTGTATTCCCTTATACTTACAAGGAAGCAAGTAATAAGACAATTTCTGTTAATGTTTAACATGACTTAGATAGAAAAATACACTTATATTTGTTACAGAAATGCAGAGAAAGTTATGTGAATGGAACACAGACTTTTTACTGTTTATCATGGCTGTTTTAAAGTTAAAATGGATAAACTGCTGAACGTTGGGGATTAGCTACAAATTGATATTTCTATCACATTATGTTGTATTTCAATTACAAAATGTGGAAAATAAACACCAATACACTTATTCACTTATGTTCTAATCATAACTTTTTATGATTATCACTTCCGTCCTTGTGTCTCTGAATGTTGCCTAACAATCAAACTTGAGCATAGTCAAGGCTTAAGGGCCCTAAGCCACAAAGTGTAGCAGATGACAGGACACAGCTCAGGGATCAACCAATGTATCAAGCCCAAATCTAACTAAATTGACAAAAATTGCACATTCGACATTTTCATAGGTTGGCAACATTGAAATACCACTATTGTACAGATCATTGTGCAGTTAATAATAGCACACTTCATCATAAACTCACAAACAAGGGCAAGCGAGTGGGTCACGACTTCAGGCCACACCGTGGCCAAGTGGTTAGACCACACGCCTCTACATAGGTGGCTCAGGTTTGATCCCAAGCGACATTTGTGGGTTTTCTCCATCACATTTCACTGGTGCTCCATCTTCATTCCATGTATCACCAGTGTCATCGCCTGTAGTGCCACAACTAGTAAAAGCAGGTGTTAAACACTATATATAAAAAAAACATGACTTCGTCCCAGCAATGTCACATGCCTAACATGTTCCTTGCTCCTTCAAGATTACACTGGTAAAAAAATTACCTCTGGGTTTGGGAGTAAGACCGTTTAAATTGGCTGTATCTCAAAATAAAACTTTGAACTTTGAGTTCTACCTGTACGATATCAACAGTTAGGAATAACACAAACTATGGTTATGCTATGTGGCTTAAGGCACTAAATTAGTGGCAACAACTTGTGTTGGCAGCACTCTGTACCTTCTGCTGGATTTGCTTTGGCAACATTCCCATGATGCCTCGGCTGAGATGGGTCTGATCGGTTTGATGCATAAGGAATACAAGTGCTAATATTTGAAATAAATTAGTTAAAACATTTTATGCATATATTAGTTGTGTATTCCCCACATTATTTTCAATAAAATTCAGAAGTGTATGTGTTATGCATATAACATTTCCCAGCCTCTACAAAAGAATCACAATTTTACTCATTAAGAAATAATACCACTTATTATAAGTAAAAAATTTGAATTTAGAATATATAAATGGTTTTATTAAAAATTGTTATATTAATAATATAATACCACTTTCTTTCAAGCAAATGCTTAAGTGAGCTACACACAGAATTGCCAAAAACGACATACCTGTTTCAGTAGCTCTGGAATAATTACATTATTAACATTGGCAATGGCTTTGGAAACATCTTTGCCCATGTAATTTTTGGCATCTCCATCTCTTAATTCAAGAGCTTCATGAACTCCTGTACTGGCACCAGATGGTACAGCTGCTCTAAAAAGGCCAAGGTCTGTTACCAAGTCAACCTGAAAACAGAAACGTTAAATATAAAGCCATTACATTCTTGCACAACTCAAATGTGTTAACAATATTTGCTTTCTCTGCATACTGTATACTCTTTATTTTTTCCTTTGGTTAATGAATACAATCCCCCTTCCTAAAACACTCAAAAGGTAATATGATAGTGACTTGTACAAATTTATCACACACTTACTTCAACAGTAGGGTTACCACGAGAATCAAAAATTCTGCGTGCCAGGAGCTTCTGAAGGGGCATTTTGGTGTTCAAATTGGGGCAAAAGAACCTGAAAGAAATACAAATGTTTTCACTTCTCTTGTTTTCAAAGGCCTTCTCTGAATTTAATAAAAAGTGACGGCATACCTTGATGCTTTTAAAATGTACTTGCGCAACAAAGTCAACGATACTTTAAAACAACTGCACATTATGCTTTTACAATAGAGAAGGCTACCGGCACCATCTTTAGTGAGAATCAACTATTTTCTGAATTTTGCACTAAAAGATATGTTAAGTCTATAATAATGTAATCTGGAAACAAATACTTTAATTTTATTTTTATCAAATACTAACTAATGGCATAGATACGCGATATCTTAATCTTATTTTAATACACGAGTAAGTCCACTTACTTAAATTTTGAACACCGGTTCCCAGTTGCTAATGTCTCTAGGAATGACCTTTCGTGAAGGACAGTCACATGAGATCAGTTGAGCTCGTAATGATTGGTGGGAAACAGACGAAACACAATCGATTCACAGTGATACGATAACTTCGCCTGTCGATAGAATTTGCAATTTCGGCGGAACATTCGAATTAGGAACTTTGATGTTTCAGGCTGCGTATTCTAATCTTACGAAGACGGAATAATGTTGAAACTGTCCGGAGTACATTAACGTATGCAGTTTTAATATTAACATTGTATCTCGCAGAATGTGCATTGATTTTCCAGCCTTCGCAGAACTTTCTTGGCGAGGAACTATGTCAGCTCTCAGTTAGCACATGATTTCTTATACATGGTCCACCACGGATTTTACATTGTAGATCTGGATCATTATATTTCTTTATTGAAGAAACTTTATAATGAAACTGTGAGCCACAAAATGGTTGACTATATCTATGCATTCACTTGTAACCATAGCATCTGTCGTATAAGACTCATAGACTCATCCTATAATAATAATAATAATAATAATAATAATAATAATAATAATAATAATAATAATAATAATAATAATAATAATAATAATAATAATAATTATTATTATTATTATTATTATTTGGCCCCCTTAAAATGCAATTTACTTCAGCAATTGCACCAAATATTTTATTAACTTTATTACATAATTCTATCGCCAAAAATTTAGGAATAAGTTGGGACCTGTGGGCAAAGAGATAAGTTTTCGTAGGAATAGTTGATAATAGCCATATGAAGATAAATGATATGCATAGAGAAAGTGCCGTCTCATATTTTACTTTCTCTACTTAGTGCACGGTACATAGATCGAGAAGGTATTGCATTCCATCCAAAATTCGATGTCGAGATTTCACTGGAAATACGGGTTTTCAGCTCCCTTGAATAAAACAGCATTTTAAAACAAAAGGTAGGTGTATGTATGTATGTATGTATGTATGTATGTATGTATGTATGCATGCATGCATGCATGTATGTATGTATGTATGTATGCATGCATGTATGTATGTATGTATGTATGCATGTATGTATGTATGCATGTATGTATGTATGCAGGTACGTACATACGTATGTATGTATGTGTGTATGTAGTATGTGTGTATGTAAGTGTGTATGTATGCATGTATGAGTGTTTTATGTGTATATGCGTGTATGTATGTGTGTACGTATGTGCGTTGTATGTATGTTTGTGTGTATGTATGTATGCATGTATGTGTGTTGTATGTATGTATATATGTGTGTATGTGTGTTGTATGCATGTATGTATGTATATATGTGTGTATGTATGCATGTATGTCTGTATGCATGTATATATGTGTGTTGTATGTATGTATGCATGTATATATGTGTGTATGTATGCATGTATGTATGTGTGTATGTATGTGTGTTGTATGTATGCATGTATGTGTATATATGTGTATATATGTGTGTATGTATGTGTGTATATGTGTGTGTATGTATGTATGTATGTATGTGTGTATGTATGTATATATGTGTGTATGTATGTGTGTTGTATGTATGCATGTATGTATGCATGTATGTATGTGTGTATGTATGTATGTATGTATGTATGTATGTATGTATGTATGTATGCATGCATATGTGTGTTGTATGTATGTATATATGTGTGTATGTATGTGTGTTGTATGTATGTATGCATGTATGTGTGTTGTATGTATGTATATATGTGTGTATGTGTGTTGTATGCATGTATGTATGTGTGTATGTATGTGTGTATGTATGCATGTATGTGTCTTTTATGTATGTATGTGTGTATGTATGTGTGTTGTATGTATGTATGCATGTATGTGTGTTGTATGTATGTATATATGTGTGTATGTGTGTTGTATGCATGTATGTATGTGTGTATGTATGCATGTATGTGTCTTTTATGTATGTATGTGTGTATGTATGTGTGTATGTGTGTTGTATGCATGTATGTATAAGTGTATGTATGTGTATGTGTGTTGTATGCATGTTGTATGCGTGTATGTATGTATGTGTGTTGTATGCATGTATGTGTGTTGTATGCATGTATGTATGTGTGTATGTATGTGTGTATGTATGTATTCATGTATGCGTGTTTTGTGTATGTATTTATGTATGTATGTATGTATGTATGTGTGTTGTATGTATGTATATATGTGCGTATGTGTGTATGCATGAACACAATAAGTCAGGAACGAAAATTCGGTTGAATACCAAACTTCATATTTCAGCTAACATCTTCCAATGGTGCGCCTTAAAGATGCCCCCACCCTAAACTACCCTTTACATGAATAAATATCGCAAATTTAATTTTCACAAAGATTACTCTAAAGATATATGACAAATAAGTACATGAAAGGGTTGTGTGGCGGTAGCGTGTCCGCCTCGTATTCAGCAGGCCACCAGTTCCTATCTCGCTTAGAATGAGTTACCCAGATAAGGTAATTTTTGTTCGATGTTTTCCCTTGTCCTGAGAGTAACTTTAAGCTCCACGGACCCTGAGATCATTTGAGTATCATTTCACCAATTCCATTCATCTTCCAATATGACCAGGTTAAAGGAGATTAAGCTACCAAAACCATGCAGATCTTAAAACATGCAAAATTTCATATACACTTTTTTTTTTTTTTTTTTTTTTTTTGTAGAAGTAACCATTTCAGAGGTATTCCCTGCTGTTCTTGTTGATGATCTCTTTTCCAAAGCCAGGAGTAAAACAAGGTATGTAAAAAAGATAAGGACTTCTCGTTTTTAACAAAAAATTTGAGTATTTTAAAATTGAAACCAATAACAGAGAAGGAAATGGAAATGGTTAGCCCCACAATAAAACTGTACAGGACATAAATTGCGTGTTTTGAACGAGATCTTCAATATTTGCCAAGTTTTTGTCTATTTCTTTCGGTTTACCAGTTATGCAAAAGTGGTTCAGAATAAGGAAGTCTTCAGAAAATTCAAGATATACATTTTATTTTCCATGTAAATATTTTAATATAAGAGATTTTAATCAAAATCGTTAGTCATTTTTGAAAAACTCAAAATTTTCGAAATTGTTTCCAAGTAAAGGGTAGCTTTGGGTGGGAGAATTTTTCTAAAAATCTTCGTATGGCATCTCTAGAAGATACTAAAGTTAAATACTAAGTTTCGTTTTTGAGTTATTGTGCTCTCACACACACACTCTCAGACGCGCCCGGACTTTCTTCTAAACATGTTTTTTTTTTTTTTGGATACTGGAGACCCTAAAACATGTATTTAGGTGAAATCTCGGTATCGAATTTTAGGGTGGAATGTAATACATCCTCTATCTATATACTGTGTACGAAGTGAGAATGTAAACGTGGGAATAGCTTGATACCCAGCAATAAACGATGTAGAAAGTCGTGTGAGTGTAACACGTCAGATTCTTAGAAAAAGGTCCGTGTATCTTTCTATTTAAGAAACCACTCTTTAAAACGAGCATATTCCGAAAATGTTGATTTACTTAATAATAGCTCTAACGATTTTGGTTAAAATACTGAACGTTAAAGATATCAGTAATAAAATGTGTATATTGAATTTTCTGGGAATTGTCTCTGAATATCTCTTCATTCTTGATGAATTTTGTATAATTTGCAAAGTGTAAGAGATATACAAAAACTTATCTAAAAATGTAGTTACACAAATAGGTACATCTTTTGTGCATTTCCGAGGTACTATTAGTTATTGTATTACTGCGAATATCCTCCAAATGCACAAGCCTTACCTTTCCATCCCGAAATGTAGCACCAGCGTGTAATGTTCACGTGCATAAGTACAACTGCTTCTCGAAGTTTCTTGACACGCAATCTAATATGTTCCATTCACTTGACTTTCTCTACAACAAAGTATTGTTAAAAAGCTTATTCTTCTATACATGCTAATTGAGACAAAAATAGCAGAAATGGTCTTATTGCCGTGTGATTGAAGTTCCTTTGTTTGTATGGACAGAAGTTGACAAATTACAGTATGAGAAAGGTATAAGTATTTTAAAGATGAAACCAAATAGCAAGGAATATCTCAAAAACGACCAACGCCACGAAAAAATTGTATATAAGACAAATTGTTTGTTTTGACGAGATGTGCATGTTTTTGTATGTTTCCATTTAAATGGTAGTATCGCAACCTAGATAGTTACTAACGGAGTTTTAGTTTTTGAGCTATGCTGTCCACTGATACAATTAGAGACACGCACGGAGATTTTTCTAATTTTATTTATTTATTTATTTGATTCAGGAGTCCTAAAACATGCATTTCCGGTGAAATCTCGGTATTGAATTTTTGGCTTCTTTCAGTATGTATTGTTTGTTCAAAAGTTTACTCTACTTCTCTACACAGCACTTGCCACGTTGTTTGAATGTGATTAGGAACCAAATGAGTCATTAAGTTCTCCCTCTAGCCCTAGAGCTTCACGCCTGAAGCATTGACACCTTCTGCTGAACCATGTAAATCTTTCGTCCAGAAATAGAATCACACTTCCTGATAAAATCCTGTATTTTGTGCTTAATGTTTTTAACGTCCAATCAAAGGTTTTGCCCTTCTCAAATCTTTCAAATAATTCTAATTTTCGTTTTAATGTCAACACATTTTTTTTTTTTTTTTTTTTTTTTTTTTTCGTTTCTCCGCCATCTCCTTTACAAGTTTCTTTTAACTTGCTTCGTTACTTACACGCTGATTAACATTAGAAAAACTGAACATGTTTTTAATTTATACGAAAGAGGCAGACTGATAACAGTGATCATTTAAACAAGGAAATGGCATTGTCTTGTGGCGGGCCCTTTACTGCTGTTTCCTAAAGAAAAACAATTTACAATGATATTTTTTCATAGAGGGGCCACTCAGGAATGATCGGGAGTATACTGTACTTCTTGGTTCGATGTTGTCGCTCTACTCTGCTTCCGGAATTGCACGAAACGTACCGAATGAAGAACGCACAAAGTTGCGCGCATAAGGATATATACAGTACACGGTTTTATTATATGAGAGCCGTTTTTTATTCAACCTCCGATAGGCTATAAATAAAAGACAAGTTCATAGAAAACAATTATTTTATTACTAAAAGTTTTGTACCCTTATGGTTACTTTTCAACATAATCACCGAAAATATTGAGACATTTATCGTACCTGTTCACAAGCTTTGCAATACCCGCTTCAAAAAATGTTGCCGCCAATGATTTCAAATGAGCATTGACGTTGTTTTGAAGATCTTGGTTGGTTTGAAAGTGCTGCCCTCCTAGCCACGTCTTCAGTTCAGGGAAAAGGGGAAAATCGCTGGGTGTCAGGTCAGGACTGTACGAAATGAGGATCGAAAATGTCCCATTGAAATTGTTCAAGGAGCCGATGGGTTGTGCCAGCAGTGTGTGGACCAGCGTTGTCATGGATCAACACAATTCCTCAAGTCAGCATTCCTCTTCGTTTGTTTTGAATGGATCTCCGTAAACGTCGTAAAGCACGAAGATCTTCAAAACAACGTCAATGCTCATTTGAAATCATTGGCGGCAACATTTTAAAGCGGGTATTGCAAAGCTTGTGCACAGGTACGATAAATGTCTCAATCTTTTCGGTGATTATGTTGAAAAGTAACCATAAGGGTACAAAACTTTTAGTAATAAAATAATTGTTTTCTATGAACTTGTCTTTTATTTATAGCCTATCGGAGATTGAATAGAAAAAACACCCTCGTATTACAGACGTGACAATCTCAGGATGTATTCCTTGCGGGAGGGAAGGCTGTAATGCCCTTGTTCCACCAAGACCCCAGCACGCACCTGGTCCTTGTTGCGCTCCTCAAAGTTAGGGGTCACCTTCCACGGCTTGTGTGCAGACTGTCCGTTGCACTTTTGAGAAACTGCGCAGTTAGCATTTCCTTTGTTTTTACTGCCAGAAGTTTACGACTCTCGACAGGAGTTTAAAAATACTTTCAGTTGTCACGAAACATCTGTTCCTTACATTCGAGCTTTATAAAAAACATGTGCTGGCAAACACTAGTTTCTGTTGCTTGTAGTGCGGAGATCAGCTGCTGGACTTACCAGGCGTCCTCTAGAAATACACGTGTGGGCAGCATAGCTCAAAATGGAAACATCTGTTCCTTACATTCGAGCTTTATAAAAAACATGTGCTGGCAAACACTAGTTTCTGTTGCTTGTAGTGCGGAGATCAGCTGCTGGACTTACCAGGCGTCCTCTAGAAATACACGTGTGTGTCTGTGGGCAGCATAGCTCAAAATGGAAACATCTGTTCCTTACATTCGAGCTTTATAAAAACATGTGCTGGCAAACACTAGTTTCTGTTGCTTGTAGTGCGGAGATCAGCTGCTGGACTTACCAGGCGTCCTCTAGAAATACACGTGTGGGCAGCATAGCTCAAAATCGAAAAGGCCATTAAATACCAAACTTGATATTTAAGTTCAGTATCTTCCAAGAATGCGACACGAACATTTTCAAGAACCCCCCCCCATCCCAAACTATCTTTACATGGAAATAATTTTGAATATTTTGTCTTTCCCAAAAGTGGCTGAAATCACTTGTGTTTATATGACAGCTAAAGTGTATATCTGGAATTTTGTGGGAAACGTCCCTGAAGACCTCTTTATCCTGGATTTTGTTTTAATTTTGTATAACTAGTAAACCGTACGTAAGAGGTAGACCAAAAACTGTACAGCTCCTTAAAACAATTTGTCATAAACGTTTTTTATGGAGTTGACCTTGTTATTGGTTTCAGTTCTTAAACTCTTCTGATACGGGAACTGCTGGCCACGGATTTCAACAACATTGCAACCACATTTTAAAACATTTGAGTAACACTTTATCCTAGTATATTCCCTTATTTCCCTTCTAGGTACTTATAAGGAACTAAGCTATAATACCCTTTCTGGATAGAAGAATAATCTTTTTAACAATAATTTCATACATAGATGTATAGAAAGTCATGTGAATCTGCCACATCAGATTTTTTGAGTTGTACACCTGCTTCAACTTAAATATAACTCTCTTATTCCTACAATCGCAAACTTTAAACAATTGAACCTTTCTTCCAACAATGTGGAGTTTTCTGTTTTGTAAATGGCCGAGCTCAAGTTACCGGCGCTCTCGTACGTATAATACAAATAGTTGTTATTCTAGGTTTCATGTGACTTTCTCTAACTGTTCTCTAACAAACTATCCTTAAAAAGCTTACTTCTATCTACTTGATACTAATCAAGATAAATATTAACAGAAATATTCTTATTACTTGCTTCTTAATAAGTAGAAGAGAAACAAGGGAGTAGCACAGCTTAAAGCGATAGTGAAGTATTTTAAAAGCCATCGCTAGGTGATGAAAATGGTTTCTTTTTCCATAGCTGGAAAGAAGAAAAATAAGAAAAAAAGGAAAAAAGAAAAAGAAGTCACAAATTTCCGTTTGAGAAAAAAGGAATATCTCTGCACTCCACAAAAAATGTATATGACAAATTGTGTTTTATTACGATCTATATTTTGTGTGATCATCTTTGTCTATCTCTTATAGTTACACAAAAGACATTCCGAATGAAGAGGACTTTGGACGCTATTCCTAGAGCATTCAATATGTGGTCGGCTTACCGTCCCAATAGCTAGCATTAACACTCCCCTAGGGCCTACAAGTGGATGTCTAGGGGTCAGAGGTCTGTCGGGGAGCCAACGGCACGAAACCACAGAATGGAGAACCTGGACCGTAGCCAGGCATGAGTGTGAGGAAGTGGATCATATGTAGGACTGGCACACCCCTAGGGTTTACAAGTGGATGTCTAGGGGTCAGAGGTCTGTCGGGGAGCCAACGGCACGAAACCACAGAATGGAGAACCTTGCCCGTAACCAGGCATGAGTGTGAGGAAGTGGATCATATGTAGGACTGACACTCCCCTAGGGCTTTCAAGCGGATGTCTAGGGGTCAGAGGTCTGTCTAGGGGCCAACGGCACGAAACCACAGAATGGAGAACCTGGCCCGTAGCCAGGCATGAGTGTGAGGAAGTGGATCATATGTAGGACTGGCACACCCCTAGGGTTTACAAGTGGATGTCTAGGGGTCAGAGGTCTGTCGGGGAGCCAACGGCACGAAACCACAGAATGGAGAACCTTGCCCGTAACCAGGCATGAGTGTGAGGAAGTGGATCATATGTAGGACTGACACTCCCCTAGGGCTTTCAAGCGGATGTCTAGGGGTCAGAGGTCTGTCTAGGGGCCAACGGCACGAAACCACAGAATGGAGAACCTGGCCCGTAGCCAGGCATGAGTGTGCGGAAGTGGATCATATGTAGGACTGGCACTCCCCTAGGACTTACAAGCGGATGTCTAGGGGTCAGAAGCCTGTCGGGGAGCCAAAAGCACGAAACAACAGAAAAGAGAACCTGGCCCGTAGCCAGGCATGAGTGTGAGGAAGTGGATCATATGTAGGACTGACACTCCCCTAGGACTTACAAGCGGATGTCTAGGGGTCAGAAGTCTGTCTAGGGGCCAACGGCACGAAACAACAGAATGGAGAACCTGGCCCGCAGCCAGGCATGAGTGTGAGGATGTGGATCATATGTAGGACTGACACTCCCCTAGGACTTACAAGTGGATGACTAGGGGCCAGATATCTGTATCGGGGAGCCAACGGCACGAAACAACAGAATGGAGAACCTGGCCCGTAGCCAGACATGAGCGTGAGGAAGTGGATCATATGTAGGACTGACACTCCCCTAGGACTTACAAGTGGATGTCTAGAGGCCAGAATTCTGTCGGGGAGCCAACGGCTCGAAACAACAGAATGGAGAACCTGGCATGAGCGTGAGGAGGTGGATCATATGTAGGACTGACACTCCCCTAGGACTTACAAGTGGATGTCTAGGGGCCAGAAGTATGTCGGGGAGCCAACGGCTCGAAACAGAATGGAGAATCTGGCCCGTAGCCAGACATGAGTGTGGAAGTGGATCATATAAAATGGTTGAAAGGAAAGGTAATGATGGAGCTTTTGGTGAATGAGTGGCGGGGGAAACCAGAGGATCTAGAGAAGACCCACCCAGATGCCGTTTCGTCCACCAGAAATCTCCGGATCGAACCCGGGCCGCCTAAACGGGAGGCGAGCATCTAAGCAAATTGCCACGGCGCTGCGAAAATTTAGGATATACATTTTGTTTGGCATGTATTTATCATTAATGTAGAATGTTTTAATATAATTAATCAGTCATTTTTGAGAAAATCAAAATTTTCGAAAATGTTTCCATGCAAAGAGTAGTTTGGTCTGGGAGAATTCTCTAGGAAATCGTTAGAACTTAATTATTAACTTTGTTATCTAACCAACATTTGGTTTTTGAAATATTAATATTGTATTGTTAACGTCGTTGTTAATTGCTTGTTCACAGACTCACAGAGGGACTTTTTACTTTCTTTACACGTACTATGTACATAATGTATAGAGAAGGTATTGTAATGCACCCAAAAATTCAAAAAAAGATTTCACTGGAAATACATGTTTTTTGGTTCCCTCCTGAATCCATAAACATAATTTTCAGAAGATGGTCCGTCTGTGTGAGTGTGTGTGTGTCTGTGTGAGTGTGTGTGTGTCTGTGTGTGTGTGTCTGTGTGAGTGTGTGTGAGTGTATGTGTGAGTGTGTGTGAGTCTCTGTGTGAGTGTGTGTGTCTGTGTGAGTGTGTGTGTGAGTGTATGTGTGAGTGTGTGTATGAGTGTATGTGTGAGTGTGTGTGTCTGTGTGAGTGTGTGTTAGAGTGTGTGTGAGTGTGTGTGTGAGTCTGTGTTTCTGTGTGAGTGTGTGTGTCTGTGTGTGGGTGTGTGTGTCTGTGTGGGTGTGTGTGTGAGCGTGTGTGTGTGAGTGTGTCTGGGTGAGTGTGCGTATCTGTGTGTGTCTGTGTGAGTGTGTGTGTCTGTGTGTGTGTCTGTGTGAGTGTGTGTATCTGTGTGTCTGTGTGTGTCAGTGTGAGTGTGTGTGAGTAAGTGTGTGTGAGTGGGTGTGTGTCTGTGTGAGTATGCGTGTGTGAGTAAGTGTGTGTGAGTGTAGTAGTGTGAGTGTGTAGGAGTGTGTGTGAGTGTGTGTATGTTTGTGTGAGTGAGTGTGTGTGAATGTGTGTTTGTGTGAGTTTGTGTGTGTCTGTGAAAGTGTGTGCGTGTCTGTGTGAGTATGAGTGTCTGTGTGAGGGTGTGTGTGTCTGTGTGAGGGTGTGTGTGTCTGTGTGAGTATGAGTGTCTGTGTGAGGGTGTGTGTGTCTGTGTGAGGGTGTGTGTGTCTGTGTGAGTGTGTGTGAGATTATGAGTGTGTGTGTCTGTGTGAGTGTGTGTGACTGTGTGTGTGTCTGTGTGAGTGTGTGTAGGTGAGTGTGTGTCTGTGTGAGTGCGTGTGGTCTATGTGAGTGCGTGAGTGTCTGTGTGAGTGTGTGTTTGTGTGTGAGTGTGAGTGTGTGTGTCTGTGTGAGTGCGTGTCTGTATGAGTGCGTGTGTGTCCGTGTGAGTGTGTGTGTCTGTGTGAGTGTGTTTGTGTGTCTGTGTGAGTGTGTGTGTGTCTGTGTGAGTGTGTGTCTGTGTGAGTGTGTGTGTCTGTGTGAGTGTGTGTGCGTCTGTGTGAGTGTGTGTGTCTGTGTGAGTGTATGTCTGTGTGAGTGTGTATGTGTGTGAGTGTGTGTGTCTGTGTGAATGTGAGTGAGTGTGTATCTGTCAGTGTGTGTGTATCTGAGTGAGTGCGTGTGTGTCCGTGTGAGTGTGTGTCTGCATGAGTGTGTGTGTCTGTGTGAGTGTGTGTGTCTGTGTGAGTGTGTGTGCGTCTGCGTGAGTGTGTGTATCTGTGTGAGTGTGCGTCTGTGTTGGTGTGTGTGTCTGTGTGAGTGCGTGTGTGTCTGTGTGAGTGTGTGTTTGTGTGTGAGTGTGAGTGATTGTGTGTCTGTGTGAGTGCGTGTCTGTGTGAGTGCGTGTCTGTGTGAGTGCGTGTGTGTCCGTGTGAGTATGTGTGTCTGTGTGAGTGTGTTTGTGTGTGAGTGTGTGTGTGTCTGTGTGAGTGCGTGTGTGTCCGTGTGAGTATGTGTGTCTGTGTGAGTGTGTGTTTGTGTGTGAGTGTGAGTGATTGTGTGTCTGTGTGAGTGCGTGTGTGTCTGTGTGAGTGTGTGTGTGTCTGTGTGAGTGCGTGTGTGTCCGTGTGAGTATGTGTGTCTGTGTGAGTGTGTGTTTGTGTGTGAGTGTGAGTGATTGTGTGTCTGTGTGAGTGCGTGTGTGTCCGTGTGAGTGTGTGTGTGTCTGTGTGAGTGTGTGTGTGTCCGTGTGAGTGTGCGTGTGTCTGTGTGAGTGTGTGTGTGTGTCCGTGTGAGTGTGTGTGTGTCCGTGTGAGTGTGTGTGTGTCTGTGTGAGTGTGTGTGTGTCCGTGTGAGTGCGTGTGTGTCCGTGTGAGTGTGTGTGTGTGTCTGTGTGAGTGCGTGTGTGTCCGTGTGAGTATGTGTGTCTGTGTGAGTGTGTGTTTGTGTGTGAGTGTGAGTGATTGTGTGTCTGTGTGAGTATGTGTCTGTGTGAGTGCGTGTCTGTGTGAGTGCGTGTGTGTCCGTGTGAGTGTGTGTGTCTGTGTGAGTGTGTTTGTGTGTCTGTGTGAGTGTGTGTGTGTCTGTGTGAGTGTGTGTGTGTCTGTGTGAGTGTGTGTCTGTGTGAGTTTGTGTTTGTCTGTGTGAGTGTGTGTGCGTATGTGTGAGTGTGTGTGTCTGTGTGAGTGTGTGTCTGTGTGAGTGTGTGTGTCTGTGATTGTGTGTGTATGTGTGAGTGTGTGTGTGTGTCTGTGTGAGAGCGTGTGTGTCTGTGTGAATTTGTGTTTGTGTGTGAGTGTGAGTGAGTGTGTATCTGTGTCAGTGTGTGTGTCTGAGTGAGTGGGTGTGTGTGTCCGTGTGAGTGTGTGTGTCTGCTTGAGTGTGTGTGTCTGTGTGAGTGTGTGTGTCTGTGTGAGTGTGTGTGTCTGCTTGAGTGTGTGTGTCTGCTTGAGTGTGTGTGTCTGTGTGAGTGTGTGTGTCTGTGTGAGTGTGTGTGCGTCTGCGTGAGTGTGTGTATCTGTGTGAGTGTGCGTCTGTGTTGGTGTGTGTCTGTGTGAGTGCGTGTGTGTCTGTGTGAGTGTGCGTCTGTGTTGGTGTGTATCTGTGTGAGTGTGCGTCTGTGTTGGTGTGTGTCTGTGTGAGTGCGTGTGTGTCTGTGTGAGTGCGTGTGTGTCTGTGTGAGTGTGTGTTTGTGTGTGAGTGTGAGTGAGTGTGTCTGTGTGAGTGTGTGTCTGTGTGAGTGTGTGTCTGTGTGAGTGTGTGTCTGTGTGAAGGCGTGTCTGTGTGAGTGCGTGTGTGTTCGTGTGAGTGTGTCGGTCTGTGTGAGTGTGTTTGTGTGTCCGTGTGAGTGTGTGTGTCTGTGTGAGTGTGTGTGTCTGTGTGAGTGTGTGTGTGTCTGTGAGAGGGTATGTGTCTGTGTGTGTCTGTGTAAGTGTGTGTGTGTCTGTGTAAGTGTGTGTGTGTGTCTGTGTGAGTGTGTGTGTCTGTGTGAGTGTGAGTGAGTGTGTGTGTCTGTGTGTGTCTGTGTGAGTGTGTGTGTCTGTGTGAGTATGTGTGTATGTGTGAGTGTGTGTGTCTGTGTGAGTGTGTGTGTCTGTGTGAGTGTGTGTGTCTGTGTGCATGTGTGTGCCTGTGAAAGTGTGTGTGTGTGTCTGTGTGAGTGTGTATGTCTGTGTGAGGGTGTGTGTGTCTGTGTGAGTGTGTGTGAGTGTGTGTCTGTGTAAGTGTCTGTGTGAGTGTGTGTGTCTGTGTGTGAGTGTGTGTGTGAGTGTGTGTCTGTGTGAGTGTGTGTTTGTGAGTGTGTCTGTGTAAGTGTGTGTGTCTGTGTGAGTGTGTGTCTGTGTGAGTGTGAGTGAGTGTGTGTGTCTGTGTAAGTGTGTGTGTCTGTGTGAGTTTGTGTATCTGTGTGTGTCTGTGTGAGTGCGTGTGAGTGTGTGTGTAAATGTGTGTGAGTTCGTGTGAGTGTGTGTGAGTGTGTGTGAGAACTTGTGAGTGTGTCTGTGTAAGTGTGTGTGTCTGTGTGAGTGTGTGTGTCTGTGTGAGTGTGAGTGAGTGTGTGTGTCTGTATGAGTGTGTGTGTCTGTGTGAGTGTGTGTGTCTGTGTGAGTGTGTGTCTGTGTGCATGTGTGTGCCTGTGAAAGTGTGTGTGTCTGTGTGAGTGTGTATGTCTGTGTGAGGTTCTGTGTGTCTGTGTGAGTGTCTGTGTGAGTGTGTGTCTGTGTGAGTGTGTGTCTGTGTGAGTGTGTGTGTCTGTGTTGAGTGTGTGTCTGAGTGTGTGTGTCTGTGTGAGTGTGAGTGAGTGTGTGTGTCTGTGTGTGTCTGTGTGAGTGTGTGTGTCTGTGTGAGTGTGTGTGTCTGTGTGAGTGTGTGTCTGTGTGCATGTGTGTGCCTGTGAAAGTGTGTGTGTCTGTGTGAGGGTCTGTGTGTCTGTGTGAGTGTGTGTGTGAGTGTGTGTCTGTGTGAGTGTGTGTCTGTGTGAGTGTGTGTGTCTGTGTGTGAGTGTGTGTCTGTGTGTGAGTGTGTGTCTGTGTGAGTGTGTGTTTGTGAGTGTGTCTGTGTAAGTGTGTCTGTCTGTGTGAGTGTGTGTGTCTGTGTGAGTGTGAGTGAGTGTGTGTGTCTGTGTGTGTCTGTGTGAGTGTGTGTGTCTGTGTGAGTATGTGTGTCTTTGTGTGTCTGTGTGAGTGCGTGTGAGTGTGTGTGTGTGTAAATATGTGTGAGTGCGTGTGACTGTGTGTGAGTGTGTGTGTGAGAACTTGTGAGTGTGTGTGAGTGTGTGTGTGAGTGTGTGTGTCTGTGTGAGTGTGTGTCTGTGTGAGTGTGTGTGAGTGTGTGTGAGTGTATGTGTGAGTATGTGTGTGTGACTGTGTCTGTGTGAGTGTGTGTGTGAAGGTGTGTGAATGTTTGTGAGTGTGTGTGTGAATGTGTGTGAGTGTGTGTGTGAACGTGTGTGTGAGTGTGTGTGTGAGTATGTGTATGAGTGTGTCTGTGTGAGTGTGTGTGAGTGTGTGTCTGTGTGAGTGTGTGTGAGTGTGGGTTCTGTGTGAGTGTGTGTGAGTGCGTGTGTGTGAGTGAGTGTGTGTGAGTGTGAAAGTGTGTGTGTGAGTATGTGTGTATGAGTGTGTGTGAGTGAGTGTGTGTGAGTGTGTGTCTGTGTGAGTGTGTCTGTGTGAGTGGGTGTGAGTATGAGTGTGTGTGAGTGTGTGCGTGTGAGTGAGTGTGAGTGCGTGTGAGTGTGTGTGTAAGTGTGTCTGTGTGTCTGTGTTTGTGTGTGTGAGTCTGTGTGTGTGTGTCTGTGTGTGTCTGTGTGAGTGTGTGTGAGTGTGTGTGAGTGTGTGTGAGTGTGCTGTGTCTGTGTGAGTGTGTCTGTGAGTGTGTGTGAGTGTGATTTTGTGAGTGTGTGTAAATGTGAGTGTGTGTGAGTGTGTTTATGTGAGTGTGTGTGAGTGTGTGTGAGTGTGTGCGTGTGAATGTGAGTTTGAGTGTGTCTGTGAGTGTGTGTATGAGTGTGTGTGAGTGTGTGTCTGCGTGTGTGTGAGTGTGTGAGAGTGTATGTCTGTGAGTGTGTGTCCGTGAGTGTGTGAGTGTGTGTCTGTGTGTTTGTGTGAGTGTGTGTGTGAATGTGTGTCTGAGTGTGTGTATGAGTGTGTGTGAGTGTGAGTGTGTGTCTGTGAGTGTGCGTGAATGTGTGTGAGTGTATGTGAGTGTGTGTGAGAGTGTGAGTGAGTGTGTGTGTGAGTGTGTGTGTCTGTGTGAGTGTGTGTGTCCATGTGAGTGAGTGTGTAAGTGTGTGTGTCCATGTGAGTGAGTGTGTGAGTGTGTTTGTCCATGTGAGTGAGTGTGTGTGTCTGTGTGAGTGTGTGTGTGAGTGTGTGCCTGTGTGAGTGTGTGTCTGTGTTAGTGTTTGTGTGTGAGTGTGTGTGTTTGTGAGTGTGTGTGTGGGTTTGTGTGTGAGTGTGTTTGTGAGTGTGTGTCTGCGAGTGTGTGTGTGAGTGTGTGTGTGAGTGTGTGTGTGCCAATGTGTGTCTGTGAGTGTGTGTATGTGAGCATGTGTGTGAGTGTGTGTGATTCTGTGTTTGTGAGTGTGTGAGATTCTGTGTCTGTGAGTGAGTGTGTGTGTGAGTGGGTGTGTGAGAGTGTGTGTGTCTGTGAGTGTGAGTGTGTGTGAGTTTGTGCATGTGGGAGTGTGTGTGAGTGTGTGTGAGAGTGAGTGTGAGTGTTTGTGTGAGTGTGTGTGGTTGTGTGAGTCTGTGTATGAGTGTTTGTGAGTGTGTGTGAGTGTGTGTGTGTGTGTGAGAGTGTATCTCTGTGAGTGTGTGTGAGTGTGTGTCTGTGAGTGTGTGTCTGTGAGTGTGAGTGTGTGTCTGAATGTGTGTGAGTGTGTGTGTGAGTGTGTGTGTGAGTGTGTGTATGAGTGGGTGTGAGTGTGTGTCTGTGAGTGTGTGTGAATGTGTGTGTGAGTGTATGTGAGTATGTGTGTGAGTGTGTGTCTGTGTGAGTGTGTGTCTGTGTGAGTGTGTGTGTGAGTGTGTGTTTCTATGTGAGTGTGTGTGTCTGTGTGTGAGTTGTGTGTCTTTGTGAGTGTGTGTGACTGTGTGTGTGTGAGTGTGTGAGTGTGTCTGGGTGAGTGTGTTTATCTGTGTGAGTGTGTGTGTCTGTGTGAGTGTGTGTGTCTGTGTGAGTGTGTGTGTATGAGTGTGTGTATGAGTGTAGGAGTGTGAGTGTGTGTGAGTGTGTGTGTGTCTCTGTGAGTGTGTGTGAGTATGTGTGTGAGTGCGTGTGTGTCTGTGTGAGTGTGTGTGAGTGTGTGAGTGTGTGTGAGTGTCTGAGTGTGTGTGTGAGTGTGTGTCTGTGTGAGTGTGTGTGTCTGTGTGAGTGTCTGTGAGTGTGTGTGTCTGTGTGAGAGTGTGTGTGAGTGTGTGTGAGTGTTTGTATCTGTGTGAGTGTGTGTGTGAGTGTGTATGTGAGTGTGTGTGTCTGTGTGAGTGTGTGTGAGTGTGCGTGTGAGTGTGTGTGTGAGTATGTGCGTGACTGTGTGTCTGTGTGAGTGTGTGTGAGTGTGTGTGTATGAGTGTGTGAGTGTGGGTGTGTGAATGTGTGTGAGTGTGTGTGTGATTATGTGTGAGTGTGTGTCTGTGTGAGTGTGTGTGTGTGATTGAGTGTGTGTGAGTGAGTGTGTGTGTGTTTGTGAGTGTGTGTGTGAGTGTCTGTGTATGAGTGTGTGTGAGTGTGTGTAAGAGTGTGTGTGTGAGTGAGTGTTGGTGTGTGAGTGTGTGTCTGTGTGAGTGTGTCTGTGTGAGTGCTTGTGAGTGTGTGTGAGTGTGTCCGTGTGTCTGTGTGAGTGTGTATGAGTCTGTGTGTGAGTGTGTGTGTCTGTGTGAGTGTGTGTCTGTGTGAGTGTGTGTCTGTGTGAGTGTGTGTCTGTGTGAGTGTGTGTCTGTGTGAGTGTGTCTGTGTGAGTGTGTCTGTGTGAGTATGTGTGTGAGTGTGCTGTGTCTGTGTAAGTGTGTGTGAGTTTGTGTGAGTGTGTGTTTGTGAGTGTGTGTGAGTGTGTATGTGTGAATGTGAGTTTGTGTGTGTATGTGAGTGTGTGTATGAGTGTGTGTCTGTGAGTGTGTGTGAGTGTCTGTGAGTGTCTGTGTGAGTGTGTGAGTGTGAGTTAGTGTGTGTATGAGTGTGAGTTGGTGTGAGTGTGTGTGAGTGTGTGTGTGAGTGTATGAGAGTGTATGTCTGTGAGTGTGTGAGAGTGTGTCTGTGAGTGTGTGTGAGTGTGTGTCTGTGAGTATGTGAGTGTGTGTCTGTGTGTGAGTGTGTGTCTGTGAGTGTGTGTTTGTGAATGTTTGTGAGTGTGTGTGGAAGTGTGTGTATGAGTGTGTGTGAGTGTGTGTCTGTGAGTGTGTGAATGTGTGTGAGTATTTGAGTGTGTGTGTGAGAGAGTGTATGTGAGTGAGTGTGTGGGTGTGTGTGTGAGTGTGTGTCTGTGTGAGTGTGTGTGAGTGTGTGTCTCTGTAAGTGTGTGTCCGTGTGAGTGAGTGTGTGTGTCTGTGTGAGTGTGTTGTGAATGTGTGTGAGTGTGTGTGTGTCTGTGTGAGTGTGTGTGAGTGTGTGTAAGTGCGTGTGTGAGTGTGTGTATGTGTATGTGAGAGTGTGTGTGAGTATGTGTCTGTGTGTAGTGTGTGCCTGTGTGAGTGTGTGTCTGTGTGAGTGTGTGTGTTTGTGAGTGGGTGTGTGTGTTTGTGTTTGTGAGTGTGTGTGAGTTTGTGTGCGAGTGTGTGTGTAAATGTGTGTGGGTGTGTGTGTGTGTGAGTATGTGTGTGAGTGTGTGTGTGTGAGTGTGTGTCTGCGAGTGTGTGTGTGAGTGTGTGTGTGGGTGTGTGCGAATGTGTATCTGTGAGTGTGTGTGAGTGTGTGTATGTGAGCGTGTGTGTGAGTGTGTGTGATTGTGTTTGTGAGTGTGTGCGATTGTGTGTCTGTGAGTGATTGTGTGTGTGAGTGTGTGAGTGTGTGTGTTAGTGTGTGTGAATGTGTGTGTGAATGTGTGTCTGTGAGTTTGTGAGTGTGTGTGTGTAAGTGTGAGTGTGAGTGTGTGTGTGTGAGTGTGTGTGAATGTGTGTGTGAGTGTGTGTGTGAGTGTGTGTGTGAATGTGTGTCTGTGAGTGATTGTGTGTGTGTGTGTGAGTGTGTGTGTGAGTGTGTGTGAGTGTGTGTGTGAATGTGTGTCTGTGAGTGTGTGAGTGTGTGTGTTAGTGTGTGTGAGTGTGTGCATGTGAGTGTGTGTGAGTGTGTGTGTGAGTATCTGTGAGTGTTTGTGTGAGTGTGTGTGAGTTTGTATGTGTGAGTGTGAGTGAGTATGTGTCTGTGAGTATGTGTGTGAGTGTATTTGTGAGTTAGTGTATGAGTGTGTGTGAGTGTGTGTGTCTGTGAGAGTGTGTGTGAGTGTGTGTGTGTGAATGTTTGTCTGTGAGTGTGTGTGTGTGAGTGTGTGTGTGAGTGTGAGTGTGTGTGAGTGTATGTGTGAGAGTGTGTGTGAGTGTGTAAGTGTGTGTGAGTGAGTGTGTAAGTGTGTGTGAGTGAGTGTGTGTATCTGTGAGTGTGTGTGTCTATGAGTGTGTGTGTCTGTGAGTGTGTGTGTCTGTGAGTGTGTGTTGGAATGTGTGTGTGGGAGTGTGTGTCTGTGTGAGTGTGTGTCTGTGTGAGTGTGTGTCTGTGTGAGTGTATGTGTGTGAATTTTTGTGAGTAAGTGAGTGTGAGTGAGTGTGTGTGAGTGTCTGTCAGTGTGTGTGGTTGAGTGTGTGTGAGTGTGTGTGAGTGAGTGTGTGTGAGTGTCTGTGAGTGTGTGTGTGAGTGTGTGTGCGTGAGTGTGTGTGAGTGTGTGTGTGAGTGAGTGTGTGTGAGTGTGTGTGTGAGTGTGTGTGTGAGTGTGTGTGTGAGTGAGTGAGTGTGAGTGTGTATGTGAGTGTGAGTGTGTGTGTGTGAGTGAGTGTGAGTGTGAGTGTCTGTGAGTGTGTCTGTGAGTGTGTGTGTGAGTTTGTGTGTGAGTGTGCGTGAGTGTGTGTGAATGTGTGAGTGTGTGTTTGTGTGAGTGTGTGTTTGTGTGTGTGTGAGTGAGTGTGTGTGTGAGTGTGTTCGAGTGTGTGTGAGTGTGTGTGTGAGTGAGTGTGTGTGAGTGTGTGTGTGTTGAGTGTGTGTGTGTTGAGTGTGTGAGTGTGTGTGTGTGTGTGAGTGTGTGTGAGTGACAGCATAGCTCAAAAACATAAACTCTTAATATCTAAGATTGCTATTTTCCAAGAATGCGACATGAAACTTTTCAAGAAAATCCCTCCAGGCCCAAATTCCCTTTACATGGAACTTTTTTCGAGAATTTTGATTTTCTCAAAAATGGCTCACGGATTTGAATAAAATATGGCATATTAAATATATTTACCTAACAAATAAAATGTATATCTTGAATTTTCTGTGAATAGCCTCTGAAGACTACTTTATTCTGAATGAATTATACGGAATTTTGTACGACTGCTAAACGTTAAGAGATAGACAAAAACTTACTACACAAAACCGAAGAGCACATTAAAACACACACTTTATGCTATGTAATTTTATTTTTCATGGGGTTGATCATTTTTGAGATATTCGTTGTTTTTGCTTTCAGCTTTGAAAAACACTTTTCCTATACAGGAATTTGTCAACTCGTGTCCATACAAACAAAGGTACTTCAGTCACATAGCAACCAGCTTTTGACTATCACTTTAATCTATGGTGCTCCTTTTTTCGAATAGCATGAAGTAAATAGAAGCATAAGCTTTCTAACAATAATTTGTACATAAACGTAGAGAAAGTCATGTGAATGAACATATCAGATTTATTGCTAATTTTTTTTATCCATACAGTAGACCCTAAAACGTGTATTTCCACTGAATTTTTGGGTAAGTACAGAAAGTATTGTTGATTATTATGATGGTGTGTTTTGACGTTGTGAGAAACTTTACAACTTTTGTTTTGTTTCGTATATGGTAAATTACAGATAATATAGGGTTATAAGGTAGGCCGTCTCAACATGGGGAGTCGCAGGGAAAGTTGAGCTGAGAGAGACGCTCTGCTGGAACGTTGGACTGTAATACATGACTTTCTCTACATCTCTGCAACAAATTATTGTTAAAAAGCTTATGCTTCTATTTACTTCAAGCTAATCGAGCAAAAATCAGCAGAAATAGTCGTATTACTTGCTTCCTTGTAAGTTGAAGTGAAATAAGGGAATACCATAGGTTAAAGTGATAGTCAAAATCTGGTTGCTATGTGACTAAAGTTCCTTTGTTTGAATGGACCCGACTTGACAAATTCCTGTATGAGAAAAGTAAGTTTTTAAAACTGAATCCAAAAACAACGAATATCTCAAAAATGATCAACTCCACAAAAAAAAAAAAAAAAAAAAAAAAAAAGTATACATCATAAATTGTATGTTTTAATCTCTTACGGTTTAACAGTTACACAAAATTCCGTAAAATTCATCCAGAATAAAGTAGTCTTCAGAGGCTATTACCGGAAAATTCTAGATATCTTTAATATACGATAGTTTCGTCAAAATCGTTAGAGCTATTTTTAAGGAAATCAAAATTTTCGAAAACAGTTCCATGTAAAGAATAGTTGGGGGTGGGGGATTTTCTTGAAAATCTTCGTGTTGCATAGTTGCAAGATACCAATCTTAAATACCAAGTTTGGTATTCAACGGTCTTTTTGTTTTTGAGCTATGCTGTCCTCAGACACACACACAACACACACACAACACACACACACCCACGCTCGCGCGTACACACGAATCCTTTTCCAGAAATTTTTTTTTGTTTCAAGGGGACCTAAAACATGTATTTCCGGTGAAATCTC
Organism: Hymenopus coronatus; assembly: GCA_030762935.1. Taxonomy (NCBI): domain Eukaryota; kingdom Metazoa; phylum Arthropoda; class Insecta; order Mantodea; family Hymenopodidae; genus Hymenopus; species Hymenopus coronatus. The sequence goes on from CM060894.1 coordinate 1,873,838, forward strand.
GGTATCGAATTTTTGGGTGCATTACAATTGTTTCTCTATACACTATGTACATAGTACGTGTAGAGAAAGTGAAAATGATTTTGCTCCTTTGCCTAAGCCTTGATGCTGGAATTCTTGTGATTTGTTGCATGATGCCATTCCTGTAGTGCAATAGGATTACAGAGATGCTCCATGACAGAAGGGTCTAACTAGATGCCACTTTTATCTAAAGGGTTCTTTGAAACAAAGTTATTGTTGTATAGCAGAGGAACTTAGTGATAACATCACAAGAATTCCAAGATTTGAGAACTTCCTTACAGATTTGCTTCTGTCGCGCAGTAGAGAGAGACGCTAAAGGGTATACCTTATAATTTAACAATCATAGACAAGCTCACGCAGTTTTAGCAATATAAAATGTCCATTACATCGTCAAAGCTTTGAGGTTAAAGTTACTCAACATTCATCTTCCAAGGATAAGTGAAAAAAGTCTTCTCTGGGTAACAAGATTTGAACTCGCAATCTCTTGTTTTGATGCTAAAGTTTTGTGGTTCACATTTCTCTATGTGGCAGTTTTAAAATGCAGTAAAGCTGTACATTAAAACTTGTTTGAGCACAGGAAACAGGTGGCACAAATAATTCAAAACCACATTATTTACTACACTGCTACTTTTATTGAATTTTTTCTGTGAAAACATTTGTGTAAATAACAAAAGTAAACAAAATACTGATATTTAAGACATGAGTTCATCAATAAATACTTAAGATAACATTATGACATCAACAAACAGTTAACATAATTATGGAATCTATGTTTTGTTTTTCTTATGCTTCAATGACAAAATAAATACATGTGCTCTCAGTTAAATGTAATATTTTTACATTATAAATTTACAAAAGTCAGGATCCACATTTACTGCATCTGTCCAAAACTAAAATTTCCCTTTAAACTTTGGGGAAATACTTCATCATCAGTTGTGTATTGTACTAAAATGGTCACTTGATAAAGGAAAATGTGGAATGAGTTTTCTGTTGTTTGTGTGTTAAGCGCTGCAAAGCCACACCTGAGTATGTAATAAATAACAAATGACAGTGATACAGCTTGAGGAACACTGCAGGGCAGTTCATGACCACAACCAGTCAAAGAATTAAAATGTTTATTTATTTATTTTAAGTTTAAAGTCTTTAACCTGGTTGGTCATATCGGACAATGAATGAAATTGGTGAAATGATGCTCATATGATCTCGAGAGCTTAAAGTTACTTGACATTTGTCTATTCAGAATAAGGAAAAACCTTATCTGGGTAATTCACCCTAAGCAAGATTCAAACTCGCAATTTGTTGAATATGAGGCAGACACGCTACCACCCAGGCGGGCTTAAAATATTTATTATAGCAAACTTTAGTCATGCACAGAGAGAAATGAAATGGAGTGTTATTTATGGACACTCTTTAACTGCTGTGGTTATCAGTGTCCCATTCTATACTGGGCGTGAAAGATCGCTTAATTTTGCTCAGAGGTCTCTTTTATCAGGCTTCAGGTTCATTCATGTCGTATGTACAACATGGGACCAATAGCTGTACTTCCCTTACGAAGGAAGCCATGCTAAGCATTTTTACGCCTGAAAAAATCCATCGTCCTCCACCAGGTTTAAACTTGCGACCATGGTAACACAGAGAGACAACAATACATGTCTGCTCCGTGCTTCAGACTCTAAAGCCATTTAAACATCATGCAATACACTATTTACTTGCATATCATTTTCTCAAAAGTACTACATGTTCACACATTCAAAATCTTCCACACATCTTGGTTTTACTTTAAATTCTATTAAAATTTCCAAGACTGTGCAGAAATGTCCAGTGTAACATCACTTTTTTGCGGTATATTGGGCCACCTATGCAGTGGTTTCTAGATTAGGGAAACATTTCCCTGACACAGATGATCAAAAGCTCAGTTGTCAACCCATGAATAACCAACACCGAGAAAGGTTGAAATCTTTGAAGAGAACCTTCAGTTCAACTGACCACCAATAGATGGCAGTACATGAAACAGTCTAGGGACCTTTGCTTTCTTTTATATACAAATAAACATTACAGGGACAACAGCTTTATTTGCTTTCCAAAGGAAGCCACGCTAAGGATATTTACTTCTGGAAAAATACATCAGCCTCTGGATATTACAGGCTGTCATGGTAACTGCTATGCCAATAATAAATATGATTAATTTTAAGGATTAAAATTTCAGATATAAAACTTGATGGCACGACAGTCCATAAGGGACCTCGGACCGAAGGGTGAGACGTGATCAGCAGTTAATGCAGTCTTCTCAATCTGGTGCCACTACTTCTCAACTGGGGACCTCACGAGGCTGAGTGTACCCCATACCAGGTCTCCCAGCAAGGGAAAATCCAGCCCACTTAGTGTAACATTCTACAGGACAAAATATGTCAATCCACACCTGACAAAGACCACAAATGATCGAAAGCTGGGGTTTTAACAATATCTAAGTCAGTTATCCCATGAAGTGAATGCTAATAACCAACACTGAGAAAGCTTCCAATCTTTGAAGAGAATTGCGAATCAATTGACCAACCACAGATGGTACTACAGAAAGAAATTACGACTTTCAGACTTGAAACATGGTGAATTTAGACCAAGGAGATTTCTGGGGTTGTTTATTGCGCAAATAAACATTACACGGGGCCACTGCCTTTACTTCCCTTCCGAAAGAAGCCATACTAAGAATTTTTACATCTGAAAATAATCCATCACCCTCTGCCACATTTGAAATTGCAACCTTGGATATTAGACACTGTCATGGTAACTGCTATACAATTTTTAAACAAATTTTATAAAAATATGATTAATTTTAAGGATTAAAATTTATATATAACAGTTCACAGTTGTTAATGATACTTATTTAAAATATCTTTTCACAACATTTTTGTTTGTGGTTTAACTTCCAATTGCAGACTTTGAAAGCAGTTTTTTAGCTCCTGGGAGATTTTGACTACATAACCCAATTATATAATACAATTATTGAAATAATTTACAGCTCACAATGAACTTAATGAACAAAGCTACTGGAACACTCCATAGTAAAATGTCAAACTATGAAAATTCACCCTCAGTTGAAACAAGTCTCTACATTTATAAATGCCACTTTGAATTACAGTGAAAATGTGATATGATGACATAGAAGTTTAGTTATTATTTAATTTAGTATGTGTTTGTTAGCACCTTATTGTTAGCTTTGCAGCTGCTTTATGTAATTACTTTAAGTACAACTAGAAATACTGATATCTGAGATATGCATATACTGCTAAGCTAGCTACCACTAGGTAAGAAGAAGTTGGGTTATGTGTGTACCAACTTTACCTCGTCCAGTGAAATTAAGTTTCAATTCTGTTTTTGAAGAATGCTTGAAAACCTAGAAGTACATATGAGTATGTCATGCTAATTGTTTCCCAATTTTTAGTTCATTTTAAGAAACATGCAAATGCAGTAAGTAAAATTCATGTTCTGCCAGAAAATTTCAAAATTTGTTTGCACCACTAGACCTCTTTAAATGTTATGGGCCTAGCACAGAAGTTGGCAACTGTGAATCAGGGTTGCCATAATCCTCGTCCTTAAAAGAAGATAAAAGCTAGATGATGGGTCAATTATTATCAGAAAAACAAAGTGTACAACTTCATTAAAATCGACTTCCTATGAGAAGAAACTATTACAATAAAACTTGCCTAACATGGAACATGCTTGTTCCAGCATTTTTTTTATTGTTTCATTTATATAGCCTCCTTTAACATATAAGGTCATATCAGTGGGGGGGGGGGGCGTTTTGTATTAGAAACGTCTCATTGTCTATAGGTTCTTTACGCTGGGTTTAATTCGACTGTCATGGAGCTTAAAGTTATTTGACACTCATCTGTAACCTGTGATTTACAACAATGTTTTGCTATTGAAATCTCTTATTTAGGCAAACATTGAAGAAAAGCTTTACATTATGGCAAACCTGGGTCTCTGAAAACAAAGCATAATTTCTTAAAATTGTTTTAAAGATCACACTTGACAATATGTGTGTATTGCATTTATAACAGGAATGTTGAACAGTATCAATCATGATAGTTCAATGGAGTACACATACAAACATTTAACAACAAATTTAGATAATTTATTCACACACACCCACGCATAACCCAGAGTTGGAGGGAATTTCTACAGAAATAACCCTGCAAGTGGTAAACCAAAACTGAACATATATGCTCTAGATCAGGCTGTTCCAGCAACAAGGATCAGTGAGTTACTCACAACTCACAGGGGTCTGCCTGGCAAGCTTATTGTCAGGCTAAATGAAGTGTTAGAATGAAGTGTAAACATTGTACCTGTGGCAGATTAGCTATCTTATTTCTCTTATTATGCTGGAGTCTTGACTCAGACAAGAAGAGTTGGAACAGCCTACTCTAGATGTTCATGGACTTCAAACCAGGGATGACAACCTCTCAACACAAAACTTTATTATAAAACCATCAATGAGTTTTTCAGTTTGATTCTTTCTTTTAATGTCATGCCAGCATTTGCCATGGCAACTGAGTTTGTTAGAGCAACTGTAAGATCCATGGTTCAAATCCTGGCTATGGCACTGAATTTCTCTGTCTAATTTCCAATCTTAGTTGCAGACAGGTATGTGTGAAATTATCATAAACAAGCTCCAGATTTTAGGTTCCAAAAAAGTTAAAATAATTAATATTAGGAATTTTTAGGATCGTATATGTTCAATTTATGAATTAATAGCATTAAAATATATATGTAAGTACCAACTTCAATATTCTCGATTAGAATGGCATTGAAAAGTAATTAATTTAATTTTGAACACTGCATGTGGACAAAGTTTCATTTTCTTTTAGTATGACATCAAAATCAAAGAATTTTAAATATTATATGTGTAACAGTTTTAAGCATTCATTTGCACTCTTAATGTGACACTGAATAATAAAGTACATAGAAGAGTTTAAATCTGAGAATGTTTCAGTGGCAAAACTGCATTCCATTTCACATAATGTAAGAGGTTCTGTTATTTCCTTAGGGTTCCAAGTGAATGATTCTTGCATAGAGAATGTGACTATAACCTTCAAGTTCGCACTGCACAGCAACACAACTTCTAATTATCAGGAAAATTTAGGCTGTATAAAATAGCATTGTATTACTTGTTGGTATGTAAAACATTAAAAGATACTCAAATTTCAAGAGTAAGCAAAAAAAGGAGGTCAGAACCTAAGAATCTGTGCTTGAATCCTGAGAAAATTCTTAGCAATTACTAAAAAGAACATCAACATTGCCTAACTGAGCTTTTCTAACCTAAGAGAAACGCAATGTAAACCCTGGATGTCCTAGTTACATAACCTACAAAATGCAAATGGCATATCAAGTGTGATATCAGTAGTCAACAAAATGACTGCTGGTGTCAATCTTAATAGTAAAATGAAAAATATCTCTCTAACTTTTACAATTGCTATGTACAACTTATAAAAATATATCTAGGTAATGGAACACTACAAAATAGTATGAAAATATTAACACAAATATACATTATCATCAATCATAGTCCATCCTGGTTTACAAAATGGTATGCATTGCTTTTCAGTCTGCTAGTGATGTTTCATTTTCTTACTTATAGAGCACCAAATATTACTCGAATCTGTTTCAGAGCCGGTTTCTGTTTATTTAGCACCTCTTTTCTTGTAAGCAGTAACACCAAAAGTAAAGGCAATGCATGTATAAGGAACATTGATAAGAAAGCTTCTCATGGCTGCCACTATGGCAACACGAAGCTGTATGATGATGACAGATGATGACACTGATGATGATGATGAATGCTGTTAGTGGAGTTCAGGAACCTTCCTCTGGTTCAGGTCTTGCCGTCGTTGACGGTTGACATTTATACACATAGGCACTTACTGACAGGTCATCTTCCGTTCTCACACAGTCCTTGCCTTTGGGGCACTCACATCTGTAAACATTAAATAACTACACTTAAGGGCTATTTTTATGTGCAAATAACTTTTCTATAGCAGATTTTGGGAATGCAATCATTGAAAAATGAAAGAGCTAAAAGCTCAACATTAACTATATGGAGAATAGGGGGAACCCCTTCTTGCTGAACAAAACATTAATAAAAGAATTAAGGCTGCAACATAACAAGTCTCAAATTATTTGTAAAATAAATATACACTTAAAGTAACATTTATTTAGTGCACTCTGTTTACCTAATCTGCTAAGTATAGGTTATGTTTCAAGTGTAAACGTTCTTGCAATGATCTTGTATAAGATGGCTTAAATGAAACACAGTCACTTGAGTGTTTGAGGGGGACTATTCTCCCTGATGTTTGGAGCATTCAAGAAGAGATACAATTTCTTAAAGAGGAAGACAGGAGTGACACACCAACAACAGAAAAACATCTACACAATGATCCAAGACTAACCTACAACAAGGACATTGAGCTGGCATTAGTGGTTAGTGTTTGAACCATCTTTCATGAGAGACAACTTCTTCAAGATGGGTGCTCCATAATTTATCTGAAGCTCCTGAATGGTACCAAGAAATATTGCAAAGATTTAATTGTAGAAAGTTTCACCATATTTCTGATATTGTTACATGTGACAAAACATGGAGTCAGTTTCACCCAAAAACAAAACGTCCATTTGAGTGTTCCCAGATGACCAACCACCAATCCAGTCAACAGAGTAAGATGTGTCAGAAAGAAATGGTTCAAGTCAACAGAGTAAGGTGTGTCAGAAAGAAATTGGTTCAAGTCAACAGAGTAAGCTATGTCAGAAAGAAATGGTTCAAGTCAACAGAGTAAGCTGTGTCAGAAAGAAATGGTTCAAGTCAACAGAGTAAGCTGTGTCAGAAAGAAATTGGTTCAAGTCAACAGAGTAAGGTGTGTCAGAAAAAAATGGTTCAAGTCAACAGAGTAAGCTGTGTCAGAAAGAAATGGTTCAAGTCAACAGAGTAAGCTGTGTCAGAAAGAAATGGTTCAAGTCAACAGAGCAAGGTGTGTCAGAAAGAAATTGGTTCAAGTCAACAGAGTAAGCTGTGTCAGAAAGAAATGGTTCAAGTCAACAGAGTAAGCTGTGTCAGAAAGAAATGGTTCAAGTCAATAGAGCAAGGTGTGTCAGAAAGAAATGGTTCAAGTCAACAGAGTAAGGTGTGTCAGAAAGAAATTGGTTCAAGTCAACAGAGTAAGGTGTGTCAGAAAGAAATGGTTCAAGTCAATAGAGCAAGGTGTGTCAGAAAGAAATGGTTCAAGTCAACAGAGTAAGGTGTGTCAGAAAGAAATTGGTTCAAGTCAACAGAGTAAGGTGTGTCAAAAAGAAATGGTTCAAGTCAACAGAGCAAGGTGTGTCAGAAAGAAATTGGTTCAAGTCAACAGAGTAAGGTGTGTCAGAAAGAAATGGTTCAAGTCAACAGAGTAAGCTGTGTCAGAAAGAAATTGGTTGCTTTCTTCTTCTCCACAAAATGTCACTTGGCTGCAATTGTATTTGAAAATCAGAAAAGTGTTATGATTCACAGAAGTTTGTCTTCTGAAGGTGTTTGGAAAAGCGTCCAAAGACAGCACTAAGAGCCATTCTGTTGTATCAGCTACACTGCTAATGTAATATTGGAGTTTCTGTAAGGAACTGACTCATCCACTCTATAGTCCTGACATTTCTTCTGTTTCCTATGGTGAACAACTGGCTTTCTAATCCTGAGGAAGCATACGAAGAAGAGTGGAAACTGACTGGTGTGGATGGAACCTGGATACAGTGCCAGGGACAAACAAACTATTTCCATGAGTATTCATTACTCACTGACTCAACACACATCCCTGTACTGTTGGAATCTTCCAGAGGATTGAACCCTGGATACAGTGCCAGGGAAAAACAAACTGTTTCCATGAATATTCATTACTCACTGACTCAACACACATCCCTGTACTGTTGGAATCTTCCAGAGGATTGAACCCTGGATACAGTGCCAGGGAAAAACAAACTGTTTCCATGAATATTCATTACTCTCTGACTCAACACACATCCCTGTACTGTTGGAATCTTCCTGAGGATGGAACCCTGGATACAGTGCCAGGGAAAAACAAACTGTTTCCATGAATATTCATTACTCACTGACTCAACACACATCCCTGTACTGTTGGAATCTTCCTGAGGATGGAACCCTGGATACAGTGCCAGGGACAAACAGTTTCCATGAGTATTCATTACTCACTGACTCAACACACATCCCTGTACTGTTGGAATCTTCCAGAGCATTGAACCCTGGATACAGTGCCAGGGACAAACAGTTTCCATGAGTATTCATTACTCACTGACTCAACACACATCCCTGTACTGTTGGAATCTTCCAGAGCATTGAACCCTGGATACAGTGCCAGGGACAAACAGTTTCCATGAGTATTCATTACTCACTGACTCAACACACATCCCTGTACTGTTGGAATCTTCCAGAGCATTGAACCCTGGATACAGTGCCAGGGACAAACAGTTTCCATGAGTATTCATTACTCACTGACTCAACACACATCCCTGTACTGTTGGAATCTTCCAGAGCATTGAACCCTGGATACAGTGCCAGGGACAAACAGTTTCCATGAGTATTCATTACTCACTGACTCAACACACATCCCTGTATAATCTCATCAACAAAATATCAGAATATTGTGAACAGGTGCTGACTTACGTGTTCTTCATGAAGTAATCGACGCGACGTGTGAAAGGAATGTAAACTGCCCATCCACAAGGCGTGCTGTTGTGGCACAACTTCACCAGGGACATGTCCCCCGTGGGGCTTGTTTCTGATACAGACCTCTGAAACAAACCAAAAGCAATATTGTACTTTACACAGAACACAGTATATATTATTATTTTCAGAGTTCAAATAATACACTATCTGTTTCTATTTCTTTGTTAACGGGAATTGGAAATGTTAAAGTTTGAGTCATTATCTCAGTAACTGTTAAACATATTCAGCAACACCTCTACTGTTGATTCATCAAAAACACAATACTTCTCTTCATTACAAGCAAAGGTACAACTTTTTTTTTTAAATATACTTCTTAAAGGGTTATTGAAAATTATTTTTAAATTTTAGAAAAACAACTAATCCATATGCATAAAAACTTCTTATTTAAAATAAAGCATATTTAGGTGCAAATGTGTGGTAAAAATTTCAGCCCTTTGTGCCAATTAGTTTCTGAAATAATGGGGCAGTTGTATAGAATATTTTACTTCTTCAGAAACTGCATCCAAACATAAGATTTAAAAATAAATGTAATCCAACTTTCCAATCCCATTTCTACTCCCCTTAAGCATTTAGGCAATCATATTTTTACTTTCTCTTTATCTAATAGGTAGCGAAATTATTGTATTCTATTCAAAATGTTGATGCCAAGATTTTACCACAAATACATATTCTGTTGATGCCTGAATAGAAAAAAGTCTGTGTATGAGCAGAGCATAACTCAAAAACGAAAAGTCAGTTAAATATCAACTTTATTAACTCCCAAGGAAGTAACATGAACATTTTCAGGAAAATAGTCCCACCGCAAACTACTCTTAACATGAACATTTTCAGGAAAATAGTCCCACCGCAAACTACTCTTAACATGAACATTTTCAGGAAAATAGTCCCACCGCAAACTACTCTTAACATGAACATTTTTCGCAACTTTTGATTTTCTAAAAAATGGCTCTAATGATTTTCATTAAAGCTGTTCATATCACAAATAAAATGTATTATATCCTAAAGTTCTTGGAAAGGTGCCCCATAAACCTCTCACTCTAAATGGCTTTTGCACAACTGGGAAACAAACTCCAAAAACTGTAGATGTTGCTAAAATATACAAATGTACACTTCTTTTGTACAGAAATTCACTTCACACTTGACTTCTATTTTAAAATACTTAAAGTTTCCTCATTCGTTTCGTATCTCTTTTCTTTTACTCCTGACCATGGAAAGAGAACCAAATTTTAAAGTCAATTGGATAATGACAGATTTTAAAACTTTTGACCATCACTTTAACCTACGGTACTCCCTTATTTCCCTTCTACTTGCAAGAAAGCAAGTAATAAGACTATTTCTGTTAATGTTTATCTCGATTAGCATGAATACAAGAATAAGGTTTTGTAAGAATAGTTCATTTGCAGAACAGATTTATTCTGAATGAAGAACTCTTCTCAGGAAATTCAAATTAAATGTGTTGTGTTGCAAATACTGTTTAGTAAATTATGTTATTTTACTCAAAATTATTGTTAGATTCATTTTTGAGAAAATTATCAAAGGTTACTTTTGGGACAGAAGAATTTTTTTAAATGTTCAGGTCATATCTTTGAAGTTTCTAAACATAAATAACAAGCTCGGTATTTATCTGTCTTTTTGTTTTTAGTTACTTTGTTTAAATACTCGCAAACCTCTCTTTCTCTCTCATACTCAGGAACCTCAAAACATGTATTTCCGATAAAACCTGCACATGGGTGGAATACAATTGCTTACCTACTTAATATGCTTTGGTAAGAATAGTTTGCAGAATGTATAGTTTTCTCCAAAACTATCACTGGCAATAACCATTAGCAAACAAAAAACGAACCTGTACTAGAGGTGAGAGTAAAATCTGTTTCCTGGAGACTGTGGTAAGGGACCAGTGGCGCAGGGAGAGCGAACACAGCTGCATACCTAGCGAGTAGACTGCACGCGCCGCATGTAAACAACCTGCAGCAACGCGGCTCGACTGCATCAAGATTTGCAATTCATACACAAGTTCTAGATCGCGTGAAAAAGAAAGTGAAGACAGTGTTTGGAAAAAATAATGGGGGAAATACAAAATGCTACGGAAATAATTGCTGATGGAGAATCTTACCCAACAGTCGATGATGTGTCCTAATTCCGTTTTGCTCCAGTCACATCATGTGATGTGGAGCGAAGTTTTTCACAATATAAAGCCCGTTTACGTGCCAATCGGTGACGATTCACTTTTGAGACGTTACAAATGTATGTAATCTGTGTATCTTGAAAGATGATGTGTTGCACAACAGCAATTAAATGTATGTAAATATTAAAACTGTTATTTTCCGTAAATCAGCGCTACCCATGTTTACCAGGCTCAATCGCCTGCCATTGCCCTCTATTAGTACACACTGCATTGTCAACACAACTTCGATTCTGTCGCTCCCTAGTCATCATATTCTGAAAACTACTGTTTATAAAAATAAAGGTTATTGGTCAGAGAAAACAATGTGAATGAACAGCAGATGTTATATATAATTTTGCTGCCCCCCTATACTTATTACTGAGGTTAACGATATTTTGCGTGTCCGAATGGTCAGATGACTCGCTTCTCACCAAGGTGGCCCGGGTTTGATCCCTGGCACATGTGAGCAGGTTTTCCGGTTTCACCCACTATTCGTCTCACTACCTACTTCATGATTACCTTTTATCCATTTTACTGTCAGTACATATCTACCTCACTCTCACACCAGACGTCGGACTGATCACCCATCCTAACAGACAAGACCTGCTTACAAGGATGTAACGTTGTATGGAAGATTTTGCTGGTATTTAAAGCCTGACTTGAGGTCGCGGAGGTTACGTTATCACAAAGGACTACACCAAAGTTATCACAAGTTAGTAAACAATGGCAACTCGTGTGGTAATGTTGGCCTCTTGCAACACTGTGGGTGTGACATCAAATCGGACGATAACATCTGCTACTTGCATCACCACCAGCTTCTTGTAAATAGCCACAATAATATTCACATAAACATTAACAGAAATTGTCTTATTACTTGCTTCCTTGTAAGTAGATAAAGTGATAGTAAGACAGTACATGTCTGTAACGGGATCAAAGGGTCTCTAAAAGGGAGATATAAATTATATCAAGAAGGGACAAAGGTACATTGGAAATGGCGACGGAAGAAATTTGTAAAACACGACAAAGTTACCACAAGCTGGCAAACGACCCAGGTAGAAGAGTACCGTTAAGGGCAGGACAATGAACAGAAGGGGTTACAAGTTCCACATAACAAAGCAAGCAAATAGAAAGAGTCTCTTGAGGGTCGAGCGATGCGACTTCACTTGCTATGGAAGTTTCCTTGGGTTAAGACGTGATATTTGAGTTCGTGGTGCAAACGAACGGGCTACGTGGCCGTTGACCAGAAGAAAGAGTAGTTGGAAAAGGGCAATTTAGGAAGAATGTTCGACGGCAGAGAATGTTGAGGAAAACAAATAACGATTGCAAACTCAAAGGAAGATTCCATAATTAGAACTAGGGCACCCACATCCCAAGCCTGCACGCGAGGTTCGAACCCGGAACCGCCGCAATTGTCAAATCTTTAAACTGTCGTTATCAATCATTCAGATTCCGTTCTGTTTTCTTGACCAGGAGTAAAGCAAAAGGGATGGGCACTTTTTTGAGAAAAGTTTAGGTGCCTTATAATTGAAACAAAAAAAAAAAAAAACAGAAAATATCTTGGAAATGATTAGCTCTATAAAAACTGTGCTTTAACGAGATCTCTTATAGTTTGCCAGTTACACAAAACTCATCCAGAACAAAGATGTCTTCAGGGGCTACTCCCAGAAAATTCAAGATATACATTTTGTTTGTCATGTAAACATCTTTAATATACGGCATTTTAATCAAAATAATTACAGCCATTTTTTAGAAAATGTCGAAAAATGTCTCATGTAAACGGTAGTTTGGAGTGCGAACATGTCGTGTCCTTAGAAGATACTAAAGTGTCAAATTTGGTATTTAACGGAAGAGAATGTTGTAGAAGAATGAGGAGAGACTGCTTGTGTAGAGGAGGTCATGAAACAAAATCAGGTGGATCTGTTGAAGCAGCTTTTGTCATTATATGTTGCCCTCAAGGCCTTGCAAAGAAGCCAATTTCAATTACAATCACCTAGCAACCAGCTTTTGACTATCACTTATGTATTCCCTTCTACTTACAATGAAGCAAGTAATAAGACACTTTCTGGTAATGTTTATCTTGGTGACTGAAACTGACACTCAGGAGGTCGTGGGATAGGTTCCCGCGGCTGACTTCTCTGACCCAAGGGTTTTCTGGGCTCAGCCCTTCATTGCATCACAACCGTTCTCTTTCAGCGTTGTAAGTGTCGACGGCGGGATGGCGTGACGGGATTCTGGTGCGCGACATTACAGTTTTAGATTTCACCCTGCCATTGGTCTTCGCATTGCAAAGAAGAACCGATATTTAGAAACTCCAGTTTTACCCTTCCAGTTCACCTAACGTGAAAGCTGTCACGTAGCCAATAGGAAAGAGCCTTGGTCTAAAACTGAACTACAATCTCGCTTGTCAACTGTTAGGGACGTCTCCCTGAGGTTGTCACCTGAATTCTTTTAACGAGAGCTACACTTTAACTTAACGCTGATTGGTGATATCCGACGATGAATGATCTCGGGGTCCATGGAGCTTAAAGTTACTCTCAGGATAAGGGAAACCTTATCCAGGTAACTCACCCTAAGCGAGATTCGAACTCGCGACCTGTTGAATGTGAGGCAGTCACGCTTACATTTTTTGTGTAGTAAGTTTTTTATCTGTATCTTAGGGTTTACCAGTTACACAAAACTCATCCACAACAAAGGGCTTTTCAAGAGTTTATTCTCAGAAAATTCAAGATATATATTTTATTTGTGTTGTAAATATTTGTAATATATGGCATTTTGGTCAAAATCATTTTGGCCATTTTTGAGAAAAACAAAATTATCACAAAATGTTACATGTAAACGGTAGTTTGGGGAGGGGGATTTTCTTAAAAAGCTTTTGTGCCGCATCCTTGGAAGTTACAATACTTAATGTATCACATTTGCTAATAAACGATCTTTTGCTTTTTAAATAATGCTGTCCATACGTACATAAATATACATATTCGCAAATTTTCTTAAAATATATTTTTTGGGGGATTCAGGGACCTCAAAACATATTTCCGGTTAAATCTGGTTACATTCTCTACACGTACTATGTACATGGTATTTAGAGAAGGATTTGTATTGCACCCAAAAATTCAATACCGGCATTTCAATGGAAATAAATGTTTTGAGCCCCCCTGAATCCAAAAAAGCATTTTTAGAAAATTGTCCGTGTATGTATCTGTCTGTGTGTGTGTGTGTGGGCAGCATAGTACATTTAATACCAAACTTGATACTTAAGTTCAGTATCTTGAATTTTCTAGGAATAGCCTTCTTTATTTTGCATAAGTGGTAGAGATAGACAAAAACGTTCCTAACCAAAAATACAGCTCCCGTTGAAACACACACACACTTTATGTTATATTCATTTTTTAGTGGAGCTGACTGTTGGTATTGGTTTCAGTTTTAAAATACTTGACTTTTCTCTTACGGCAATGCCTGACAAAGGAACCAGCTTTTAAAACATTCCACTATCCCTTCTACTAACAGGGAAGAAAGTAATAAGACAGTTCCTGCTAATTTTTTCTCGATTAGCATGAAGTAAATAGAAGCGTTAACAATGATTTGTTGCAGAGAAAGTCATGTGACAAGGAAACAACGTGACTGACCAAGCGACGACCTTGTGGCAACTTGAACTCTGCGGGGTCACGTCATGTCCCATTCACGATAACCTCCACGCACACACAAAAAGTACACGCATTCATAAATAATCTGGTGCCCTTTGACCTATTACTACGCAGTAGTGATTCTCTTCGTCGATTGGCTCGTATTTTTAGATCGAACAACAAGAATGAAAAGTGGAAATTCAACTCCTCGACCATTCATACATCCACAAAGTTACACTACCTTACTCTATTTCTCCACATTGCTATCAAGGTATTTATTGTCACGTGGTACGAGTTTTTCAATGGCGATTACCCTTACCAACTTCTGAACTCTCAATTCCGTGACAAAATTAGATTAAAGCTTGAACAATTGATAAAAAACCAGTGAGATAAACTTTTCCAGGCATCTTTAAACGTGCAATAGTATTTCGTTTTTATTTCTATTCCCGATGACTAGCCACTGTGAAACTGCTGATCGGCGACATAATGTTGACGCAACAATGGTTTCCCGACTTCAACACTGCCGGCCGCCAACCTTGCATACAGCAAAGCAAATACTCGTATTTTATAAAGCCATGGTATAAATAATAATAATAAAGGAATAAGGAGATATCACATAATTCCGGGAGCCGGGAGATTCCATTCAATTCCAGGAGACTCCCGGCCATTCCGGGAGATTTGCCAACCTAAATCTCATGTTATACTTTTCTACCGCCAAAGAACTTGTCCTTTTTTTGTTTTGTTTTTGTTTTTTTGAATACACTAAATGTGCGGCCAATCGAATATTAAAGACAAATAACGCAAGTGTATATTGATAACGCAATGAACGAGTCTTCAGTGAGGAAATGACACATAATTTACGAGTAATCAAGGAAAAACATAACAGTGTGTACGATAAAGACCGGAGTGGAAGTTCATGGAGCAATTGAAAAGAATTCAGAAAAACCTGTGTTTCGCTTTGGACACCGTACATGACTTTTTGGATGGAAAAGATTTGAAGACCTCGGATGTTTAGCGGTGAACATGTGTACCTTGATAGCAACGTTGAGAAATAGAGTGAGGTAGTGTTATTGTCTAGTTATGTGAAATCGGCTGTCACTTTCTGGATGCCTTCACATTAAGTGTAGAGCTATAATTATGACAAACATCGCCATGATGACGACCACTTCTAATTCTTCTTACAAACTGCTTTGCTTTATAAACACTGCCTTTTTGAAAAATATAAGGTTTAAAAAAAAAATCCACTCCAAACTATTCTTTACATGTACAAAATTTCGAGGTTCTCAAAAGGTCTTCAATGGTTTTTATTAAAATACCATAAACCAAAGATATTTTTATGACAAATTAATTATTAAACGTACGTATTGAATTTGCGGGGATGACTTCTGCATAACTGGTAAACCGCAAGAGATAGACAAAAATTACTATACAAATAGATCTCGTTAAAACACGCACACGTTATGTTATATACATTTCTTTTGAGCACTTCAAACATTTCCTTGTTTTTGGTTTATGTTTCCCAATACGTACGCTTATTTCAAATGACTAATCGTATTTTGTTTTTGTTTTTTTTCATCCTGCTCGTGCAAGTAGAAGGGAATTTTAAGGAACTCATATAGCAACCGGCTCTTCCAAAGATTTGACTAGGGTATTTTTATTCCCCTTGAGTTATGTATGTAATACGACCATGTCTGCTTATGTTTATCTATTAACTTAAAGTAGATAGACAAATAAGAAGACAAAGGCATGTGATTGGGGGAAGTTTTTCTCTGATGGTTGTGTTTTGCCAATGCAGCGGTCTGTACAAACCGGTTTATTCGAAACCTGTGGGATGATTTACGACCTAATTAGCTCCTTCTTTCTGAATACGTAAATGGAAACAGGCGTTTACTGCATTTCATACAATATACGAGGTGTGATCAAAAAATAACGGACATTTTGTACTTCTTAAACAATCTTTATTTATGCAACTACATCAAGTTTGTGCCAGCACTTTTTCCAATCTTGGAAGCAACTTGCTTATGGTGTTCAGCTCAGTAATAGTGTCTTGAGTCTCGGGAACAGAAACAAGTCGCTGGGGGTCATGTCCGGCGAGTAAGGTGGTTGAGGCAACATAACGTTTCTGGTTTTATGATGAGATGTGAGCAGGAACACTAGCCATGAGTGGTTTTGTGATAATTACTTCATGCAAACGGCTAATAACCTCTAGGTACTATTCCTTATTAAACCATTTCTCTGTCATCAGCAATTGATGTGTTAGGATGGTCGTCTTCAGGGCCTTGTCTTACTCGCAGCAGAGTTGCCAACATTTCCAACAACTTACTCCAATTCTGAACCAAAATTAAAGAACTCCCGTTATTTTTTGATCACACCTCGTATTCATAACTACTCGAAAATATAGTAAACAATTGTTTGATGGCAGCATTTACACTAATTAGGCGAGCAATCTGGGACCTGAGACTAGTCTCAAACTTCCCTCTTGAGGTACTTATATTTCTAATGATGACTGCAGTGCAAAAAATTATGTTACATACTATTCAGACGACTTTCTCAACATATTCTTCCATCTACGAGTGTGTGTGTGTGTGTGTGTGTGTGTGTGTGTGTGTGTGTGTGTGTGTGGACAGCATAGCTCAAAAATGAAAACACGGTTAAATACCAACTTTGGTATTTAAGTTTGGCATCTTCCAAGGATGGGACGCGAAGATTTTCAAGAAAATTCCCCCACCCCTAACTACCCCTTACATGGAAAAATGTTCGAAAATTTCGTGTTTCTTAAAAATGGCTCTAACGATTTTGGCTAAACTATTACATATTAAAGCCATGTCTATCACAAATAAAATTTATATCCTGAATTTTCTGAGAATAGCTTCAAAGACATGTTTATTCTGGATGCATTTTGCTTAATTTGGTATAACTAGTACAGTGAAAGAGATAGCCAAAAACTTCTTTACACAAAATGTAAATCTTATTAAAATACACACGTTATTTCATATACTTTTTTTTTTGTGGAGCTTACCGTTTTCGAGGTATTCCTTGTTATTAGTTTCAATTGTGAAAGTTTTCTCACACCGAAGTGTCCGGTTTTCTTTTGTTCTACTCCTGGCCAAGCAAAGAAGTGATTTGCAATGACAATCGCATAACGACAGCTTTTAAAACATTTGACTATCACTTTAACATAACACATTCCTTTAGTTCCCTTCTACTTATAAGGAACTAAGTAATAAAATTCCACTAATGTTTATGTCGATTAGCGTGGTGTTGAAATAAAAATTATCTTTTGTAAGAAGTTTGTAGAGTAGCTAGAGAAAGTCATGTGAGTGTAACGCATCAGATTTTTTAGTTATGCTGCCCACAGACGCGCACACCACAACTCACACACATATGCGGTGAAACCTTGTATCGAATTTTTGGTTGGAATACAATATCTTCTCTATCTCGTACTTGATTCCCTCTCTAAACTGGCTAATTTATGTAGCAGGAGAGTGAAAATAGCTATTGTTATGAATCAATGTGCCATGCTAGGTTATTTCCGAGTATTTGAACAGGTATGTGTATATCTCTGGAACCAAGATCTCTAGAATGCTCTGGTTTGTTTATCTTGAAGTTGGTGCTGTGTTTTCTACGTTGGCTGCATTGTCTAAACATGTAATATGGCGTAGATCTTGTCTTAGAAGCGCGACAATTGATTGTTGTATATTTCGCCTCATTTTGTGTTTCTGTGTTCTTGTACATTAGTGAAATATGACGAAACCAAAAAAGTGTTTTCAAGAAACGATGATTTCGAGATAATACAGCATGTCAGTCTCTTTTCTGGATGATCAAAACTGTGAGTTTCTCTTGTTTCACTTATCACTCAAGTGATACAATTATTTTGTAAAGTATTAAAGCTAGAACTTCAATATATTGTACTCATTACTGACAATTTTTCATTCAAATATAGAATTATATAAAATTAACTTATTCAATTTAATCACTTATAATCAAAATCTGTCTTATCCTACACATATTGAGCTGCATGTACCATTTTTACTTTCTCTACACGTACAATGTACATAGTGTATAGAGAAGGCATTGTACTGTACCCAAAAATTCAATACCGAGATTTCACCAGAAATATGTTTTGGGTCCCCCTGAATAAAAAAAAATGCATTTTTGGAAAAAGGTCCGTCTGTATGTGTTTGTGGACAGCATAGCTCAAAAACGAAAAGACCGTTAAATACCAAACTTGGCATTTAAGTTTGGTATCTTCCAAGGATGCGACACGAAGATTTTCAAGAAAATCCCGCACCCCTAATTATCCTTTCAAAAATGTCTAACGATTTTAATTAAATTAACGTATATTAAAGATATTTACTTCACAAATAAATTGTATATCTTGAATTTTCTGGGAATAGCCTCTAAAGACTACTTTATTCAGGAAGAATTTTACGGAATTTTGCATTACTACTAAACCGCAGGAGATGGACAAAAACTTACCACACAAAAATGTAGAGGACGATAAAACACACAATTTATGTTATGAATGGCTTTTTTTCGTGGAGTTGATAGTTTTTTAAATATTCCTTGTTTTTGGTTTCAGCTTTAAAAACGTATGCTTTTCTCATACTGGAATTTGTCAACTCGTGTCCATACAAACAAAGGAACTTCAGTCACATAGCAACCAGCTTTTGACTATCACTTTAACCTATGCTACTCCCTTATTTCGCTTCTACTTACAAGGAAGCAAGTAATAAGACATTTTTCTGCTAATTTTTTCTCCGTTAGCATGAAGTAAATAAAAGCAAAAGCTTTTTAACAACAATTTGTTGTAGACATGTAGAGAAAGTCATGTGAATGGAACACATAAGATTTTTTTTAAAAAAATTGCATTCCTTAATACCTTTGTCACAAATTCGTGTGGTTGAAATTTTCCTATATCGGATAGTCTTTTAAAAATAAATTATGTTATAGCACCAAGTAGAAAAAACTGCAAAAACAGCGCATGATTACACTAAAGAACTTTTCAAAACTGATGTTTTATCGATATAAAAATAAGAGCACAAAAATGTGGCGTGTTCCATTCACATGACTGGCCCTGCAAATAAACCTCTTGCAAAAGATTATTCTTGTATCTGCTTTATGATAATCGACATTAACAGACATAGTCTTATTACTTGCTTCCTTGTGAGTAGAAGGGAATACACATGATAGTCAAATGCTTTAAAAGCTGGTTGCCATGGAGCTGTGATTTAAGTTCGCTTCTTTGCGTGGTCAGGGGCAAAACAATGAAAATATGGACGACTAAGTATTTTGAAATAGTTAACTCTAGAAAACAAGGTATATGACATGATCTACATTTTTTCTGTAGCAACTTTTTGTCTACGTGTTACCAGTTATACAAAATGCATCCAGATGTTTTCAGAGGATATCCCCAGAAAATCAATATACATTTTATGTGGCATGAAACTATGTTAAACATGTGGTGCTTTAATGAAAATCGTTACAGCTATGTTTGAGAACTTCAAAATTTCGAAAAATGTTCGGCAGTTTCGGGTGGGGGGGATTTTCTTCAAAATCTCTGTGTCGCATCCTTGGAAGACACTAAACTTATCTAGGTTTGGTATTTTACCGACTTTTTGTTTTTGAGTTATTGTGTTCACGGACCTTTTTCTAATTTTTTGATACACGGGATCCTAACGTATATATTTGCGGTATTGAGTTTTTGGGTGCAGTACACTATATACACAGAGAAAGTAAAAATCTGAAATAATGTGTTCATGCTCCAAGTTTGCATTGGTAAGATAGGAGCGGGTCTGTCTCACATTCAACGGGTCGCGAGTTCATATCTCGCATAAGGTTTTCCCTTATCCTGAGAAGCTCCATGGACTCCGAGATCATTTCACCAATTTTACCCATTGTCCGATATGATCAACCAGGTTAAAGGACATTGAGCAACCTCCCCTCCCCCAAATTTGGTTTCAAGGCTCAGATGAAGAAGAACAAGAAGCTTATTTTCCAAACAGGAAGTCTGCTGATGTAATTAAGTTTTGTCAAGTTGGCAGTTGCTTTGTGTTGATCACTTTCTCTACGACCCTCAACAAAAGTGGAAAAGGGGACGTAAACACTGCTAAAAAAAAGTTACCAATGTGTTAAATTCACACGACCTTCTGTACTTAGTGCGTAGGTACACCAGATATTGTATTGCACCCAAAACTTCACTATCCAGATTTCACTGGAAATAAGGTCTACTTTATAAAAAGGTGCGTGTGTGTGTGTATGTTTGTGAAAAGGAAAAGTTGGTTAAGTACCAAAACTTGATATTTAATTTGAGTGTCTTCCAAGGAAGCGACACGAAGATTTTCAGGAAAATCCCGTAAATTTAAATATTTACATGACAAATGTATATCTTCAATTTTCTGGGAATATCCTGTCCTCTTCATTGTGAATGAGTTTTGTATAACTGGCAAATCGTAAGAGATAGGTAACAATAATTAATAAAATAATATAGATCTCGATAAAACGTATATGTTTGTTATACCAATACTTTTTGTTTTATATATATATATATATATATATATATATATATATATATATATATATATGTTTTTTTGTTTTTTTTTGAGTTGACGATTTTCGATCTATTACTTTTTATTGGTTTACTCCAACTCTTGTGAAACGGGAATGTCATTTGCAGTGAAATCTCGATGTGGAACGGAATATCTGCCATTAGACAGCACTAAGCAATGTGGAGAACTTCAATTGTGTGGCGGGTTGCGACGTGTCCGGGCGCAATCCCTTCAATGTTAGGCAAGGCACTTCTGTTGACCTGGTGTAAGGCAAGCTTTTGTTTCCCTACTCTCCATCGCCCAGTGAGAACAGCCCCATATAATTAAGCCACTCATGTTTTCTATATCCCTATGTTAGGCAAGGCACTTCTGTTGACCTGGTGTAAGGCAAGCTTTTGTTTCCCTACTCTCCATCGCCCAGTGAGAACAGCCCCATATAATTAAGCCACTCATATTTTCTATATCCCTATGCATTGCTGTAATGTTAATATTAAAAGAAAATTTAATTTAAATCTCGTACATAATTTGCAAAATGTAGTTTATTTCATTGTATACCAAATCTTCCACACGAAGAAACTATAACTTTAGTATAGCTTTTGTTTGTTGTATTATTTATCCGAAAAGAATTTTTATAAATTGGCATCCTCTTTTTTTGTTTTAAATATCAGTTACCAAAATCACCCAAGAGCTTGAAAACCATGTAAGTCAGTTTTGTATTTACATTTTCAGAAAATCTGTAAATAATTTCGAAAGTATGTCATGAAAACTCGATCGTGTGAAACATTCTGTGACGAACTATTCCTCTACTTCCTGCTAATCGAGATAAACACCAAGAAAGAGTATCTTATTACTTACTTCCTTGTAAGTAGAAGCGAAATAAGGGAAAACACTAGGATAAAGCTTTTAAAAGTTCGTTGCTATTTCTGTTTGCTTGGCCAGCAGTAAAACAAAAGGAAAAGGAAGAAAAGTATTTTGCAATTTAAAGCAAAAAAGGGACAATAATAAATGAATGCCGTAAATTCTGCTTTAACGAGATCTAAATTTTTTGTTTTCAGTTTTTGTCTATCTCTTGTAGTTTAACAGAAAAGCGAGACATGCAGAATGAAGAGGTGTTCTACTGGTTATTCCTAGAAACTTCAATACATAGATTTTATTTTTCATGTAAATATATTTAATATACGGCATTTCTAACAAAATCGTTAGAGCCATTTTGAGAATAAACAAATTCGAAAATTTTTCATGATAACATGCTTTGGGATGAAGGGGATTTTGTTGAAAATCTTCATGTCCTATTCTTGGAAGATGCTGAACTTAATTAAAAGGTTTGATATGTCGCCGACTTTTGGCTTTTGAGTTTCTGAGACATACAGACAGACAGATTCGGTTTTTCTAAAAATGCTATTTTCAGATTCAGGACTCTGAAAACATGTATTTCTGGTGTAATCTCAGTATTGAATTTTTGGAGGAAACACAATAACTTCTGTATCTAGTATATTCATTGTACATACGCGCTAGAGAAAGTAAAATGTTAATTTACTACGCGACAGAAGTGAGTTATTGTTGTAAATGTGACACTTGTATGAGAAGGATATCCAGAAAGTTGCACTACCTTCTCAACGTCATTGCTATCAAGGTATTTACTGTCACGTGGTACCAGTCTTTCAATGTTAAACTTTTCTACAGCTATAGAAGTTCTTCGTTTTTTTTAATGTACAGCCAATCGAATTTTATAGCTAAATAATATAAGGTATAGTGATAATTCAATGAACGAGTCTTCAGTGAGGAAATGGCACATAGTTTACGAGTAATCAAGGAAGAACATAACAGTGTGTACGATAAAGACCGGAGTGGAAGTTCATCAATCGTTATGGAGCAGTTGAAAGCACATGTTGATAAAAGAATTCAGAAAAACCGGTGTTTCACTTTGGACAACGTACATGACTTTTTGGATGGAAAAGATTTGCCAGGTATGAAGACCTCAACATCTTGGCTCAGATGTTTAGCAGTGGAAGAGTATAACATGTGTACCACGTGACAATAAATACCTTGATAGCAATGTTGAGAAATAGAGTAAGGTAGTGTAACTTTGTAAATAAAGTTTCGTTATTATTTAGATATGACAAATTGTCTGTTACTTTCTATATGAGTGTATACAAATTATTACTTTTGGTAGTTTTCAAAACTTTATAGTGTATTTATAAAAATTGGAGAATCGTTTCTTTGATATGCGGCAGAAGCAAATACGTTGAGACTCACCTTGTCGTGGACAGCTGCTAGGTCTGACACTGCAACAAGTGCCAGCAACACTACCACGAGGGGCACAGCTAGGGCAGGTAGCCTCTCCATGTCGCTAGGACTATTGGTGCGTGCCGGTACTCCACATTCATATATACGTGCAGAGAGGGAGCCCCGGGGAGGGGAAGGGGCCCAGGGTGGGGGGGAGCTGCCTGCTGCTTGGGAATGAATTGAGCTTCACGTGGAGAGAGAGGGGAAGGGAGCAAACGCTTCCTCGTAAAGTATACAAATAAAAAATAGCATAGTGTTGTAATTCTGGTGTTTCCTCAAACGCCGAACAGGAAACACTTTTCTGGAAAAATTGAAACGTTTTCAATTGATTACATCACGTTTACATAATGTTTCAATAATATGGTGCAACGTCCGCAGTCGCCTGTAGAGGTCATGAGGACATCGACTGCGTGCGTATATGAGACTGGGTAAGAACCAAGGTTATCCTACCTCCTTGTTCATAATTAGTGATGTAACTTGCCTCACTACCACCACGATCTTACATTGAAAACAATTTGCCTATGCTCCTCAGCAGACATCTGACCCCAGACAGTGGTTTCATAAACCAGGTATCCATCCTCAAAAAAGTTACAACATTTCGAGTTTCTCAAAAATTGCTTTAACATTTTAAATAACATATGGTGTATTAAACATATTTACATCACAAATAAAATGTATATCTTAAATTTTCTGGCAATAGATTTTAAAGACCTGGATGAATTTTGTTGAATTTGGCACAACTGGTAAATCATAAGAGATAGACAAAAAACGTACAATACAAGGAATGTAGATCTCACTAAAATACACAATTTACGTCATATACATTTTTGTTGTAGAGTTGACACTTTCCTGCTTATTGGTTTCAATTTTAAACTGAGTATCTTCACAGACGCGGTGACCTTTCGTTTCATCAGTCTTTCGTTTTTCTGGAAATCTAAAGCGAAACGAACTTCAATTGTTCACATACGATTGGCTTTTAAAATATTTGAATATCATCACTTCATCCTAATGTATTCCTTCTACTTACAAGGAAGATAATAAGATAATTTCTGTTAATATTTATCTCGATTAGCATGATGTAGATAAAAGTATGTTTTATAAAAATAGTTTCTTTGCAGAACTGTTAGAGGAAGTCGTGTCAAAAGGAACACATCAGATTTTTTGTTCGTGAAGTTGACCCTTCCGAGATATTCCTTGTTATTGGTGTCAGTTTTAAAATACTTGAACTTTTCTGCTACAGAAATTTGTTAGCTCCTAGCCATACAGAGAGGCGCATTTCAACCACAAAGCGACAGTTTTAAGTAAGTCTTTAAGCTAGTGTATTCCCTTCCACCTAAGATGAAGGAAGTAATAACCCCAATTTTGGTAATATCTATCTTGATTAGAGTGAGGTAGATAAAGAACAATGTTTTTTAAGTCTACTTTGTTTGCAGAATAGTTAGAGAAAGTGTTGCGAATGGAACACATGACACTCTTTATAAAGCTAATTATTGGTGCAGGTGAAAAAGTGCGTCACAAGTGTATGTCTTCTTATCTGTCTGTCTCGTTCTGGACACATTTGTCAAAGTCTAATGGCACCTTTATAAATGTGACCCGAGAAATGATTTCCATGGCATAGAATACATTACCATTGCTAATATATGGTGATGAATTACAGGCGTGAGATCTGATGTGGTCATCTCGTCTGTCTCCGACTGGTCATCTTCCTCTCGATAAGTAAGTCTAGTACAAATAAACAATTCACAGTCTCCTTTGAGGGATACACACTTCGTGCAACTCTGCAAATTGCTCGTTCACTGCGACTATCCTTCCTCATTTCTTCACCATCAAGCCAAAATGTCAAGATAGCGAATAGGAAAAAGTCACTTGGAGCTAAGTGTGGTGAACAGAGTGAATAAAGAATGTATTCAAGGCACTTTCGCCATTGTTATCACTCATATATGGGACGGTGTATTATCCTGGTGAAGAGCATCGTTTTGTGGCCCAAACTATGTTGTTGTTGTTGTTTTCAGCCAACCCAAGTTTCAAAGGTCCAACAATTTAGCATAGTAGAGTCGAGTGAAGTAAACTATGGCGATTATTTGTTGGGAATCCCAGTAGTCATCATCTTAGCAGCAGACAAAATCGTCTTCGGTGCACTTTCAACAGCTTTTGCCCGGAGTGCAATGATAGATCAACAGTCACAAGTCTTGCGATCAAACATTGCCAGATGCGCTTTTCATCGACTGTGAGCAATCGGGACACCCAATGGGTTTTGTCAATACTTCCCCGTGTGGTGGCCGGAGTGAGCTTCTTCGATGCTTGTCCGATTACCTTTAAATTCATTAATCCAAAAGTAAATGGTCATCAATGATGGTGCAGAGTCGGCTAGAACTTCATCCAATGATTTGCGCAGCAGTCCAGTCCTTCAAATGAAAATGTTTAATAAAGCACGAAACTAGATTTTTTCAATTTTCAACCGCAATGGACACATTGACTAATTCAGACAACTGCCAACAATGGACTGTACGCTGAATACCATTGAAATGTTTTATACGATCCTTTCAATATTTAAACTTATCAACCATGAATCCGCAACAAGATGCTCCATTCCTTCATAGATATTTACCAAACGTATCAAAGCATATCTCATCATGAGGAGGTGATTTTTAGCGTATTCGTCACTGCAATGTTAAGCACCGTTACATTTTTAAGGGGGACCCTGGTGTAGATCTGACGTTAGAGTGTATTTTTCTAGCACACGTATTTATGTATCGCGCCTATTAGCTGTACAAATTGTAACCAAGAAGGGTGTTTCAAAAAGGAAGAAGAACAAGAAGAAGAAATTACATGTTCTGACTACGCGACTGTGCCCTACCAGCCGCAACCGCCGCACGTGTGTGAATGGCTGGCTTTCCAAGCGTATAGCTGATTGTTGCACGTGTGCGGTTAGCTTCATTTAGCCATACGCATTGTCGACATGTAAAGAGATACGTGCTAGAATGTTCTCTACTTCTGAAAACGAGGGCAGTTTTGAGTTCTGACCGTAGACAGCAGCCGACGGTCTACAAGCGACGAGAGGACACATTTTCTTTAAATAAAATTCATTCTGTTCTGTTAATTAGGTAGCTTTTCACATATAACATACGTTCTTTAACATTAAACATTTCTAAAGAACTTATATTCTCTATTTAGAACATAGATATAGAAGGTATTGCATTGCACCCAAAAATTCGATGCCGAAATTTCACTGGAAATACACGTTTTAGGATGTCCTGTCACAAAAAAAAAAAATAATAATTTTTAGAAAAACGTACGTGCGTGTGTGTCTTGTCTGTTGAAGATAACTCAAAAATGGGAAGTTTAAATATAATAATTGATATCCAAACTCAGCATCTTCCAAGGATGCGGCAAGAAGATTTTTAGGAAAATCTTCCCACCCCAAATTTCCTTTTACATGCAAAGTTTCGAAAATGGTGATCTTCTAAGAAATGACTAACGATATTGAATAAAATGACTATATTACAGATATTTACGTGACAGGTAAAATTTATATTTTGAATTTTCTGGGAAAAAACTCTAAAGAGCTGTTTATTCTGGATGAATGTTGCATAACTGGTAAACCGTAAGAGATAAACAAAAACTTATTTGACAGAAAATGTAGATCTCGTTAAAACACACAATTTATGTTATATACATTTTTTTTCGTAAACTTTACCGTTTTTGACATATTCCTTGTTGATTTCTGTTTTAAAATACTTATATTTTTCTCATACGGGAACTTGTCAACATACAAACAAAAGAACTTCAATCACATAACAACCAAATTTTAAAATATGTGACTGTCAGTTTAGCCTATGGCATTGAAATCCGTTTCTTTGCATGACCAGGAGTTGACAAGTTCCTGCATGCGAAAAGTTTAAGTATTTTAAAATGAAAACCAATAACAAGGATTATCTCGAAAACGGCCAAATTAACAAGAAAAACGTACATAAAATAATTTATGTGTTTTAACGAGATCTACATTTTTTGTAGTGAGTTTTTGTCTATCTTTTATGGTTTAATGGTTATGCAAAGTTGTGCAGACCTCAACCAGAATAAAGAGCTACTCCAAGAAGATTTCAAGTATATGAATATCTGAATATACGGTATTTTACTCAAAATCATTAGACCCATTTTTGAGAAAATACATTTTTTCGAAAAAGGTTCCATATAAAGGGTAATTTGGGCTGGGGGGATTTTCTTGAAAATCTTCGTGTCGCTTCCTGGGAAGCTACTGAACTTAAATAACAAGTTTGGTATTTGACGGACTTTTCGTTTTCGAGTTATGCTGCCCACAGTTATTTTTCTGAGATTGTATAGCTCTTTAAATTTTGGTATGGTGGGCTCATATATTTTCTGTTTTTCTTGATGAACTTCTATTTTTACGTTCGAAAAAATGCATCGTTCTCCGCCGTGTTTGAAGCATATCGTGGGACGATTAAGTAGAGAAAGCCATGTGTAGATACACCCATATGGACTTGACTGTTGGTTATCGCTGAGAATACATTTTAAAGGCTGTCTGCGTCATGCGCCCAGGGCATTGCGATAAGACAGACATTTTACGTGATGTATGTACACGAGCTCGATACCGGAAATATATGTTTTAGGGTCCCCTGTAACCAAAAAAAGCATTTTCACAAAAAGGTCCGTGTGTGTCCGTGAACACGATAACTCAAAAACGAAAAGTTGGTAAAATACCAAACTTGGTATTTAAGTTTAGTATCTTCTAGGGATGCAACACGAAGATTTTGAGAAAAAACCCCCACCCCCAACTACCCTTTACATGGAACTTTTTTCGAAAATTTTGATTTTTTCAAAAATGGCTCTAAAGATTTTGATTAAAATTTCGTATATTAAAGATATTTATCTGGAAAATGAAATGTATATCTTGAATTTTCTGGGAATAGCCTCTGAAGACTACTTTATTCTGGATACATTTTTCATAACTACTAAACCGTAAGAGATGGACAAAAACTTACTGTACAAAAAATGTAGAGCACGTTAAAACACACAATTTATGTTATACACTTTTTTTTGTGGAGTTGATCGTTTTTGAGATATTCCTTTTTCTTGGTTTCAACTTTGAAAAACATACATTCTCATACAGGAATTTGTCAACTCCTGTCCACACAAACAAAGGAACATCAGCCACATAGCAACCAGCTTTTGGCTTTCACTTTAACCTATGGTACTCTCTTATTTCGTTTCTACTTACAAGGAAGCAAGTAATAAAGCTATTTCTGCTAATTTTTTCTGATTAGCATAAAGTAAATAGAAGTATAAGCATTTTAAGAATAATTTGTTGCATGGATATAAAGTCATGTGAATGGTACACATCAGATTTTTACTTTCTCTACCCTCATATGTACATAGTGTATAGAGAAGGTATTGTATTATACCCAAAAATTCAATACCGAGATTTCACTGGAAATATACGTCTTAGGATGTCCTGTATCCAAAAAATCTGATGTGTTCCATTCACATGACTTTCTCTATATCTCTGTAACAAATTATTGTTAATAAGCTTATCTTTTATTTATTTCATGCTAAACGAGAATCGTTAGCAGAAATAGTCTTATTTCTTGCTTTATTGTAAGTAGAAGCGAAATAAGGGAGTACCATATGTTAAAGTGAAAGCCAAAAGCTGGTTGCTATGTGACTGATGTTCCTTTGTTTGTATGGACAGGAGTTGACAAATTCCTGTATGAGAAAAGTATAAGTTTTTCAAAGCTGAAACCAAGAAAAAGAAATATCTCATGAACGATCAACTCCACACAAAAAATGTGTATAACATAAATTGTGTGTTTTAACGTGCTCTACTTTTTTTGTGTGTTAAGCTTTTGTTCATCTCTTATGATTTAGTAGTTATGCAAAACTCATCCAGAATAAAATAGTCTTCAGAGGCTATTCCCAGAAAATTCAACATATACATTTTATTTGTCAGGTAAATATCTTTAATATACGAAATTTTAATCAAGATCATTAGAGCCATTTTTGAGAAAATCAAAATTTTTTAAAAAAGTTCCATGTAAAGGGTAGTTGGGGGTGGGGGATTTTTCTCAAAATCTTCGTGTCCTGGAAGATACTAAACTTAAATACCAAGTTTGGTATTTCACCTACTTTTCGTTTTTGAGTTATCGTGTTCACGGATACACGGACACACACGTACACACACGGATCTTTTTCCGAAAATGCTTTTTTTAGATAAAGGGGACCCTAAAACGCATATTTCCGGTGAAATCTCGGTATCGAATTTTTTGGTGGAGTGCAATACCTTCTCTATACACTATGTACATAGTTCGTATAGAGAAAGTAAAAAAGAAGAAAAAGCATTTTTAGAAAAAGGTCGTGTGTCTATGGACAGAATACCTCAAAAGCGAAAAGACTGTTAAATACCAAAGCTGATATTTAAGTTCAGTATCTTCCAAGGATGCGACACCAAGATCTTTCACAAAATCCTCCCACCCCCAGCTACCCTTTACATGGAAAAAAATTTGAAAATGTTCATTTTCTCAAAAAGGCTCTAACGATTTTGATTAAAATACCTTATGTTTAAGATACTTCTGGATGACCTTTATATAACTTGCAAACCGCAAGAGATAGACAAGAAGTTACTACACAAAACATGTAGATCTCGTTGAAACACAATTTACGTCAAGTTACCGTTTTCGCATTATTGGTTTCCATTTTACTCACTTAAACTTTTCTCAAGCGGGAAGAGCTCTTTCTTCTCGTTTCTCGTTTGTTTAGTCCTGGCAAGCACAGAGACTGGACTGTCAATTATGTCGCATAGTGACCGGTTTTTAAAGGACGAGACCATCGCTTTAGCCTTCCATTTTCTTATTTCCCTTCTACTTGCTAATTATCTTCATTAGCGCGCTGATGAATGGAACACGTTAACATTTTCTTCTTCTTCTTCTTCTTACAAGGAAGGATCAATTTCTGTTAATGTTTATCATGAAGTGGTTAGAAAAATAAGCTTTTAACAATAATTTCTTACAGAGATGTAGAGAATGTCATGTGAATGGAACACATGAGATTTTTCTGAAAGTATTACTGTGATTAAATTGTTAGGAATATCAAATTGGAGAAATACTTGGCAAGATATAACTGTAAACACGCGTCATGTTTTGAGAAAGTTACTTGCGATTTTCTGAATCACATGGAAACTCTTTATATGGGGATATTTCAATACATTTCATTGCGGAATTATTTTTAATTACACATCTTTATCTTTAAAATTAATCATTTTTCTTAGAAATACATTTGATCTTAATAGCTTGCCCTTTTTATTTTCTCTAGATAGTACATAGGTACAGAGGGTAATTGCACACCACCCAAAAATTCCATACAGAGATTTCAGCGGAAAGACGTTTTAGGCTCCCCTGAGAAAAGTCCGCGTTGTGTGCGTGTGTGTCTGTGAAAACGATAAATCAAAAACGAAACACGGTAAACCACCAAATTTTGTGTTCAAGCCTAGTATTTTCGAAATTTGTCCATGTAAAGGGTAGTTGGAAAGGGAAGATTTTCCTCTAAATTTTCGTGTTACATCCTTGGAAGGTACTAAACTTAAATATCAAGTTTGGCATTCAACTGCCTTTTCGTTTTTGAGCTATGCTGTCTAAAAATGCTTTTTATGTATTTCCGGTGAAATCTCGGTATTGAATTTTTGGGTGCGATACAATACCTTCTCTATACACTATGTACGTAGTAAGGTAAAGTAAAGTAAGATCTGCTGTATTCCATTCACATGACTTTCTCTACCTGTTCCGCAAACAAAGCTTTTATTCAAAAGACTGATGTTATATCTGCATTACAATACCAATTGTGTTAATACTTGCTTTCTTGTAAGTAAAAGGGAATTTCCATTTTCTTTTCTTGCCAGGAGCAAGCAAACGAGGAACGAGAAAAGTTTTAAGTGCCTTAAGATTGGCACAAATAACCCGGAATATCTGATAAACGGTTTACTCTATAAAAAGTATATAACATTAATTGTGCGTTTTAATGAGATGTACATTTTTTGTGTACTAAGTTTTATATTTAACCGACTTTTCGTTTTTGAGCTATGCTGCCCATAGGCACATGTTTCTAAATATGCCTTTTTGGTACAATACAATACCTTCTGTATACACTATGTAGATAGTACATATTGTAGAGTACAAAAAGAGTATTTAATTAAGGGCAATAGAAATTACATGTTTTAATTATAGGTGAGTAGGGCCAAATTTTATTGGGGGTTTTATGAATTATACAGATGAGCAGGATGTTAGATTCACTTATTTATAAAGTCTAGTAATTATTGGGAATATCTAAATTGTGCTGGATACCAATCGATTAGTTTTGTTAATGATTTGCAGCACAGTTTTACAGGCTACCAGTTACTGAATTCCAGAAATTAATATCACGTGAGTGAAAATTGGTATATACTTGTTTTTTTTTAATGAAAAAATGTTCGGCCAATCGAATTTTATAAAATGAAATGGCGCTTTATTTATGGACGCTCTTTAACTGCTATGGTTCTCAGCGTCTCATTCTATACTGGACGTGTAAGACCGCTAAGTTTTCCTCAGAGGCCTCTCTATCAGGCTTGAGGTTCTTTTACGTACCGTAAATCTACGACACGCGACCAACGGCTTTACTTCCCTTCCGAAGGAAGCCATGCTAAGGATTTTTCGGCAAATAACGCAGGTGTATAGTGATAATGCAATGAGCGAGTCTTCAGTAAGGAAATGTCACATAATGTACGAGTAATCAAGGAAGAACATAACAGTGTGTACGATAAAGACCGGAGTGGAAGTTCATCAATCGTTATGGAGCAGTTGAAAGCACATGTTGATAAAAGAATTAAAAAAAAACGGTATTTCACTTTGGACACCGTACATGACTTTTTGGATGGAAAAGATTTCCCAGTCATGAAGACCTCGAAGAGACAGTGAGCAGTATAACATCTGTCGGTACCTCGTGACAATAAATACCTTGATAGCAATGTTCAGAAATAGAGTAAGGTAGTGTAACTTTGTAAATAAAGTTTTGTGTTGACGACTTTCGTTATGTGAATTCGTTTGGTACTTTCTGGATGGCTCTCGTAGATTGATTCCATTTTCAAGAGTTAGCGGTAGCAGAAGGTTACGTGTCCAGTGAACTCACTCCAGACGCGCCTTGAGCGAGAGCAGCAATTCACTTTGTCATGTCAACCAATTGACGTAGGTTCCTTATTGAATAAACAACACCTGTCCTTATCTCTCTCTCTTCATGTAGCTTTGTCTGAAAAGGTCTTTTGTCAACTCCTCTGGCGATGTGGCTGGGGTTGTCCAGGCCCGCATTCCGGAGGTAAGGAAAGTTCTCCCGAAAATTTAGATTCCAAAACCTGAATTTGAAGGAACATATTCTAAATTGAGTCAGGTGTTCAGACATTTCATCTAGGACTTGCATTCGAGACTTCGTGGGTTCGATTCCACCGGCTGACCTCTCTAGCCCATAGTTTTTTTTTCTTCGGGTTTTTCCTGGGTCACTGTGCGAATGTTGAGATATTTTATTCATTCCCCGAGCTTCCAGGTCCTTCATTTCATTCCAACCGGTTTCTTTCAGGGTTGTAAGTGTCGGTTAAGATTGTGATGCCCTTCCATGATGACTTTCGAGATACAACTTTTGGAGTTGTCTGTGAGCCCATATCGAGATGACTATTCCAGGGACCCACCACAATGGCTCTTTCCCGTCGCTCGTCGATAATACTGTCATATCATCATCCTATTCTGCAGTAGGGAACCAACTAAACAAAATAAATAGTACTGTATCTAGATGATATTCATTACATTGGAACGATAAGTACTAGAGAGCTAGTTAACTCCCTGCCACTCAAAAGCGGGCATTGTTATAATGTTTCCGCGATCGGATTTGAATTTCTAGTTCGTGAGCTCGCCATAATGACGAGAGATGGCATTGAAGCACGAAATGATGACTTGTGGACGCGAAATGACGGAATTTTGTCCAGAACGTATGGGGTTCTTTTACTGCAAAAAACAATACAAGGAAGCCATCCTCAACTGACTGACACTAGTGGGAATTTAGTGCCGTGGTAGCTCAGCGGTTAGAGCGACCGGGAGATCCCGGTATGGCATTAAGTTTTCAGTCTGACTCTACTTATCCAAAGTTCATCTTTCTGTTTAGAGGACGATGACAGTCTTGTCTGAAGTGAAGATGTTTCATTATTTAGTGCCGCTAAATCATGCTTGAATATCTTCTTCTTAACTATGAAACAGACGACACAAGCGTTATCGTCAAGTAATGCTGGAACAGTACAGCCGCGCGCATGTCCTCTTCTCGACTCAGTCATGTGAATCAGGGACTTTAATGTATTCAAATCACGAGATCGATGAATCCCCCTTGACCAATCGATTTATTCGCAAAATTACGTACTCTTCGACTGAAATAAGCTGGCACACCGTTCTTTGGACACATCATCTATTAAATGATACAACTCATTGCTGAAAAACTGTTCTATATTGAGATAATAACTGCATGGCACGACCTACCGCCCGGCCGCTGCGTCCCCCAAGTCAGACGTCAGGGATGGGGGTGAGACTTAGTCCGGCCGGTTAATGCGGTCCTCATGACCTGGAGCTGCTACTTCTCCATCAAGCTCCTCAATTAACACTCCCCCAGGGACCTCACAAGGCTGAGTGCACCCCGGTACCGGGAATCGAACCCAGGTCTCCCGCTTGGTAAACAGCTGCTCTACCACTGCATTAAGACGCGTCCATAAAATGATCGTGGCGCAATATTAAACCTAAATACCAAGTTAGGTATTTTCGTTTTTGAGCGATACTGTCCAAAGTCACTCACACTGGGATTCAGGGACATGGATTTTTTGGGAGGTATAGAATACCTTCTCTAGCTACTATAAAGATACGAAATGGAGGTAAGTGAAGTCCTTTCACATCTTCACACGAGCGCTTTCCCAGTTGGGAGCGTGCCACCAAAATCTGAGTTTCTCTGCTACAAATTATTGTTAAAAAGCTTATACTTCTAAATCATGCTGATCGAGAAAACATTAGCAGAAATAGTCTTTTTTCTCGCTTCCTTGTAAGTAGGAGCGAAATAAGGGACAACCGTAGGTTAAAGTGATGGTTGCTATGTCACTGAAGTTGCTTTGTTTGTATGGACACAAGTTGACAAATTCCTGTATGAGAAAAGTATAAGTTTTTCAAAGCTTAAACCAATAACAAGGAATATCTCAAAAACGGTCAATTCCAAGGAAAAATGTCTGTAACATAAATTGTGTGTTTTAACGTGCTCTACAGTTTTTGTGGAGTAAGTTTTTGTCCATCTCTCACGGTTTAGCACTTATGCAAAATTCCGTAAAATTCATCCAGAATAAAGTAGTCTTCAGAGGCTATTCCTAGAAAATTCAAAATAAACATTTTATTTGTGAGGTAAATATCTTTAATATACGATATTTTAATCAAAATCGTTAGAGTCATTTTTCAGCAAATCAAAATTTTCGAAAAAGTTCCATGAAAAGGGTAGTTGGGGGTGGGGGATTTTCTTCAAAATCTTCGTCTCGCATCCTTGGAAGATACCGAACTTAAATACCAAGTTTGGTTTTTAACGGTCTTTTCGTTTTTGAGCTATGCTGTCCACAGACACACACACACTGACAGGCAGACAGACGGACACACACACGGACCTATTTCTGAAAATGTTCTTTTTTGATTCAGGGGGTCCTAAAATATATATTTCCGGTGAAATCTCGGTATTGAATTTGTGTGTGCAATATAATACTTGCTCTATACACTATGTACAGAGCACGTATACAGAAAGTAAAAAGTCCCTGTGTGTGTGTGTGAGAGAGAGAGAGAGAGAGAGAGAGAGAGACAGAGAGAGAGAGAGAGAGAGAGAGAGATTACAGCATAACTCAAACACGAAAAGTCAGTTAAATACCAATCTTGATATTTAACTTGTGTATCTTCCATGGATGCCTCACGATTTTCCAGAAAACCTATCACAAAAAACCCCTTAAATGGAAGATTTTTCCAAAATTGTTAGTTTCTCAAAAATGCCCCCAACGATTAAAACACTGTATATTGTGACAAATAAAATGTATATCTTGAATTTGCTGTGAATAGGCACTGAAGACCTGTTTGTTCTGTATAACTGGTAAACCGTAACAAATAGACAAAAAGAGGCAGATAAAGATAAAACACACAATTTATGTTAAATACGTTCTGTGACCGATTTAACCGTCTCTTAGATATTCCTTTAGCATTTTAAATTTTCCACGTCCTTTAACCTGGTTGGTCATATCGGACGATGAATGAAATGATACTCAATTATTGTCGGGGTTCATGGAACTTAAAGTTACTTGAGAAATAAATGTAGTTTTATTTATGGACACTCATTAACTACTGGGGTTCTCAGCGTCCCATTCTATATTGGGTGTGAAAGATCTGTTAATATTCCTCAGATGCCTCTTTATCAGGCAAATGATGTAAATGTACAGCACGGGACCAACGGTTTTACTTCCGTTCCGAAAGTTTGAAACAATCCACCATCTTCCGCCGGGTTTGAGCCCGCGACCTTGGGAATAGCTAGCTAGCATGATAACCAGGTCTTTTCGGGATAAGGGAAAACCTTATCCGGGAACTTACACTAAATGAGATTCGAACTGGGGACCTCTTGGATGTGACGCAGACACGCTGCCCTCAAACTACAAAGGCAGACTTTGTATTCTTTCCTCAAATGGGAAATCATAATTCGTTTTTTCTCGATCCATGCCGTGCAAATAGAATTAAATGTAAACGATTATCACATGACTTTTAAAACATTTGACTATCACTTTATCTAGTGTATTCCCTTCTACTTACAAGGAAGCAAGTAATAAGACTACTACTCAATGTTTATATCGATTAGCATCAAGTGGAAAGATTAATAATGATCTGTAGGAACAGTTTGTTTGCGGAACAGGTAGAGAAAACCATGTGAATGGAACACATACAATTCTTTTTGAGTTAATCATTTCCAAGATACTTGTTGTTATTGGTTTAAATTTTCCAGTACTTTAGTTTTCTGAAATGCAAAGTGGTCTATCTTGTAGCGCGGGATGGTGATAAGAGCACAGGAAGAAATGAGAAGCTCGGCACCAGTTGCTGATGTCTTCCCTTCAATTATGTACAAGCACATGCGCTGCAATCTCATTCATTGATTTCTGAGTTAAATAGGCAATGTGAAGCGATGCTGTTTTGTTTGTGTTTGCCTCACATTCAACAGGTCGTGAGTTACCGGGAAAAGGTGTTTTACTTTCTCTACACCTTCTATGTACATAGTGTATAGAGACGCTATTGTAGTGCACCCAAAATGTCGATACCGAGATTCCATCGGAAATACATGTTTTGGGTCCCCCTGAATCCAAAAAAAAAACATTTTTGGAAAAAGGTCCGTGTGTCTGTCTCTGTGGACAGCATAGCTCAAAAACGAAAACACCGTAAAATACCAAACTTGGTATTTAAGTTTCGTATCTTCCAAGGATGCGACACGAAGATTTTCAAGAAAATCCCCCACCCCCAACGACCCTTTACATGGAACTTTTTTTTTTCGAAAATGTTGATTTTCTCAAAAATGGTTCTAACGATTTGATTAAAATATTGTATATCACCTGACAAAAGATATGTATATCTTGCATTTTCTGGGAATAGCCTCTGAAGACTACTTTATTCTGGAGGAATTTTGCATAACTGCTAAACCGTAAGAAATGGGCAAAAACTTACTACAAAAAAACTGTAGAGCACATTATAACACACAATTTATTTTATATAAATTTTTGTCGAGGAGTTGATAGCTTTTGAGATATTCCTTGTTTTTGGTTTCAGCTTTGAAAAACTTACTTTTCTCGTACAGAACTTGTCAACTCTGTCCATACAAACAAAGGAACTTCAGTCACTTAGTAACCAGCTTTTGACTTCACTTTAACCTATGCTACTCCCTTATTTCGCTTCTACTTACAAGGAAGCAAGTAATAAGACTATTTCTGCTAATATTTTCTCGATTAGCATGAAGTCAATAGAAGAATAAGCTTATTAACAATAATTTGTTACACAGAAGTAGAGAAAGTCATGTGAATGGAACACATCAGATTTGTTTTACTTTCTCTACACGTACTATGTACACTTTGTTTAGAAAAGGTATTTTAATACACCCAAAAATTCAATATCGAAATTTCACCGGAAATACACGTTTTAGGGTCTCCTGTATCCAATAAAAGCATTTTGGGGAAAATGTCC
Source organism: Hymenopus coronatus (assembly GCA_030762935.1). Lineage (NCBI taxonomy): Eukaryota > Metazoa > Arthropoda > Insecta > Mantodea > Hymenopodidae > Hymenopus > Hymenopus coronatus. Next base: position 1,911,529 of record CM060894.1, read on the forward strand.
GTATCTGAGTGTGTGTGAACACGATAACTGAAAAACGAAAAGTCAGTAAAATACAAAACTTGGTATTTAAGTTTAATATCTCCCAGAGGTGCAACACGAATATTTTGAGAAAAATCCCCCCACCCCAAGTTACCTTTTAGATGGAAAAAATTCAAAAATGTTTATTCTCTAAAATAATGGCTCTAACGATTTTGATTAAAATACCATATATTAAACATATTTACATTGCAAATAAAATCTATATCTTGAATATTCTGGGAATAGCATCTAAAGAGTAAGAAATAGACAAAAACTTATTAAACAAAACATGTAGATCACTTTAAATCACATACTTTGTCATATCTTTTTTTTTTTTTTTTTTTTTTTTATTTATTCCTTCTTATTTGTTTCAGATTTAAAATGCTTAAACTTTTCTCACACGCTAAGTTGTAAACTCCTAGCCCCGCATAGAAACGGATTTTAACCACATGGCAAAAAGCTTTTGACTATCACTTTATCCTAGTGCATTTCCATCTACTTGCAAGGAAGCAAATAATAAGACAATTTCTGTTAATGTTTATCTTGATTAGCATGAAGTAGATAGAAGAATAAACCTTTTAATAATAATTTGTTACATAGATGTAGAGAAACTCATGTGAATGGAACACATAGGGTTTTTTTCAGGGTTTTCCCTTATCCTAGTGTAACGGGATTTTTTATGCGTTATTACCCCATGTTGGGAGGTTATATGGAACGAGACCTTATATGGTGGTGGTTGGTAGTTTACACCGCACGTCGGACAGTCGTATGCAATAGGAATTTTACGTTGTTTTTTACGCCTCAGCGTGGGTGCTTATGTGCGGCGTACCTAAGTGTAATTTCAAATCAACTCCACTACACTCACGTACCTGGTACTGAAGCTCTTCTTGGATGGGTTGCCACGTCGTTGCTCAGTCTTGCACGATCATTGACTCTCTCTGGCGTGGATTTGGCAAGTGGGAGGAGTTATAGGAGTAATCTTTTAACTGTGAATGAAACACTTGTGAACTTTTACTGTTATTTATTCTATAAGGAGATTCCAAAACAAGCGCCTTGCTGTACACTGTTGTTCTGATGACTGGCACTCTTACCACTCACTCACACGTACTCTCAATTACACTGTTTCTACGTTAAGTACATGGCACAATTCACTCTCAAGTAATCACGAGCCGACTATTAAATAGGTGAGCGACGTTACTTTAATTCACTAACAGTTTCTTTTCATAACAATCTTACTTCGCGGACAGAGTTTTACAGTTACACGACATTACTTTAGAACGACGACCTACCGCATCTCGTGGACAGATTCTTGCCCCTCGCGGGCAGATTCTTGACAAACGACCTCGATGTGTCGAACCCTACCTCTTTTATACTAAAAACGGTGTCATGGTGGCTTCTTCCTGATTGGTTAGAAAGTCCGCTAAAATGACACCATCGTGACCCAAAAACCATTGCTAATCTCCCAGAATACGTCATAATAACCACGTGATACTACGAATATAAAGCAGAAGTCCCCTCGTGGGTTTTAAACTGGACTGCCCCTGTATAAGAAATTCGTACGTGACTTACACTTCTCACCCCTCTCTGCAGTCTGGCGTCAGGATTCTGACTTCTTGGTTACAAATTAATAAATGTTAACTTTCTTTACTTATATACATCTAGATAATTAATAGAATGATTGTCATTATTATGATGAGGTTAATTAACGGTCTCATACTGAAGTACACTCCTTCCGTCGTGAGTAAAGGCGTGCCGTGAGCTTTGTTTGTAAACACTCAACCTTTCTCTTGTTCACATACACCTGTCAGCTGTTATTCCGTTACACCGTGCATAATTCTGTAAAATAGCTCAGTGCTTGCCTCCTCTTAACCGTAAACTTTTTACACTAGAAAATATTATTGCATACAAATTATCATACACAGTTATTACTCATTCCCTTGAAACATTAACATGATTTCACATACATACTTAATATAAATGTCATTCACTCTGCAGTGAGAACTTGTTTTTGGTCCACTATAATACTAATTAACAATTAACCTTACTTAATTGAATCTAAACAATTTTCCCCTGTAAGCATGCCTTCCTTTTTCAACACATAATTTAAAGAATTTCTGGAAAGGGATTTTTCGGTGACCTGTAGACCATCTCTCACAGACAAGTCACTATTTAGTTTCCCCAATTATTGCATTGTTCGTCACGTCTCCAGTCTTTCTTGTGTGACTGTCATTGTTTCTACTGTCTCTGGAGTGTACCGAAATCTCATCTTCCGATCGAAAATGTCTACCATTATTATTCACCCGGCGAGTTCCTCTGTTATACCTCCCCCTTTGTTGCCGCGAGGGTTAATGAATTGCGGGTGACTGTCACTATTATAATTTCTCTCAACCCGGTAGGTATTTATATGCTCTTGTCGTGGCCTCTGGTTTCTCTGATTGTTGCGGGAGGTTTGTGGAAGTGTTCTGTCATAACGTTCCCGGGTGTCACGCCTTTTGTCATTGTCGCTCCTGTCATTTTTGACACGCCCCCTTCTCTCAGCGCAAAGACTTCTGTCACGTGAGTCCCAGTTTCTGCCAGTTTCAATTTCTTGCGCTTCCAGGGTGCTGAGTAGATCGGTCATGGCAATTATGTTCCTTGGCTTGGCAATTAGTAAGTAATTTTGAATGCACAGCGGGAAGTGATTGGTCATCAGTTGCATGAACTCAAATTCTGATACTTGAGGTCTCAGATGTTTTATACAACGTGAATTTTTTAACACATAATCCGACATGGACATTCCCTCCTGGTACCGAAACTGTCCATAGCATAGCTAGCTCTAATCTTTTGCTGTTTTGCAGCACTCCAATATCTATATAAGAATAGGGGCTGAAAGAAGTCCAAGCTATCCTGCGGTGACATTGCAGGGTTCCCCCAGTCTAGCGTCTGGTTGTCAAAACATGTTTTTGTTACCGTCGTCTTTAGTGTACCAGGAGCATTCTTTATGTTAAAATTACTCTATACGCTGATCGAGGAATACCAACGGCAATTCATTACCGTCTTCGATAAATTTCGGGAGTGCGAGGTCTCCAAGCAAATATGAAATTGTGTTGTTCATAACACCCCTTGAGTTTAAAGAATTTTCAACATATACCGGCGCGATATTAATGTTTCATCTTTCTACGTCAATCGGCCCAGCAAAATCCCAATTCTCCTGCCTTACATTTTCACTCACATTATTAGATAAATCATACACATGGTTAAAATCAGTATTATACCCTTGTACATCACATTGTGGACTGGTATGAGAAATTGTATCTCTGTGGGTGTTATTTGACCCCATACTTAAATTAGACAGCTTGGCGTCAATTTCTTTAAGGACTGACTCTTTGAGCCCCTTCCTTTATTTTTCAGATTTTTCTTCTATGAGATTCAATTTTTTATCCAGCTCACTACAGTTCTTAATGCTAGTTACACTAATACTCTCAGTGAAACCTCCTCCTTCATGTTATCTATAACTTTTTCAAGAGCATTCCTCTGCTTTATCATTGGTACATCTATCTTTCCTAGAATGTCCTGTTCCCTCTTTGCTATTTGAGGATTCTTCCCTAACTTGAACAGAAATATATTGGATTCTGCGGGCGACATCGTTCCCATTCCAGTTTTTGACCAGCGAAACTATCTCTAACCTGATCAGCTATTTCTACCTTCATTTTATTCAATCCCTCACTTTGACTTTTTTGCATTTCCTCCGCTATTTCTTTTAAATGTTCGGCCTGGCTTTGTTTTTCTTCATCTATCTTTAACATTAACATCTGTAGAGCCTGACCTATATTTAAAGAGCTTTGTTTTGACCCTGCTGGTCTACAGAATTCTCTACCTCTCTCCAGGCAAGTTTAACAACCTCTGGCTGTCAGCTGTTTCGGTACAATTTCCATCCAAACTCATTTCTCCCTCCTTTGTTTTTCTTCATCTATCTTTAACATTAACATCTGTAGAGCCTGACCTATATTTAAAGAGCTTTGTTTTGACCCTGCTGGTCTACAGAATTTTCTACCTCTCTCCAGGCAAGTTTAACAACCTCTGGCTGTCAGCTGTTTCGGTACAATTTCCATCCAAACTCATTTCTCCCTCCTTTGTTGCCAAACTTTGAGAAGAATACATTTTCTGCCCTATCATTTTATTATTTCTTAACAACATGCAACACTGATAACTTTTAATGTATACAAATGAGTTATGTACGATTGTTTATCTGTACCTCTTTTTTCTTATTTTTTTTTGTTTCTTTTCTTTCTTCTTTTCTTGCTTTCACTTAGCACTTTCACAATCACTTGGGGATATCCATCAGCGTCGGTGTGGTCGTCGAGTCGTCCCTCGTCTCTGGTGTTGTCGTGTCGTGATTATGCCCCCCCCTCTTTCAGATTCCTAGACTCGTCTCTGCAATCTCCTGTGTCAGTTGTGGTGTCCCACAGCTCTGTTATTCTCGCCCCACGTTGGGCGCCACTAGTAAGACGACTGTCCAGTAACTTTAAGCTCCATGTACCCCAAGATCATTTCACCAATTTGATTCATCGTCCGATATGACCAACTAGGTTAACGGACGTTAAGGGTGTGCAGATGTTCAAGTTAGAACCAGTCATCGAGGAACTGCCGTGATTGATCTTCGTTTTACTCCCCTTTCGAAACGAAGATTTTGAAAATAAAATCTCACCTCAATTACGCTCTTGATGGAACCATTTTCTCAAAAATTGCTCTATTTTGAGTATATAGCATACATTAAAATATGTATATGGCAAATAGAATGTAGGTATATTGAATTTTGTGCCAAAAGCCTCTTGGTTTGAAAGTACCACTCACCTCACACCTAGACGGCCCGAGTTCGCATGTCAAATTTGTGGTGGACAAAGCGGCGCAGGGACGGGTTTTCTCCGGTTTCCCCCACCATCGCGTTCCATGTATCACCAGTGTCACAGCAGTAAAAGTTGGCGTTAAAACTATCAAAAAAGGACCTTAAAGTTGCATATTGTTTCCATGCAAGGACTTCAAACACTGACAAAATATTCAAGAGTTTGAACAATGAATAACATATATTCGGAAACGGCTAATAGCACAAAAAAGGTTTGTTTCTCTGAATTTAACAAGAGATGTAATTCTCTGTGTATTTTTTTTTGTAGTGTTTAACACCTGCTTTAACTACTTATGGCACCGCAGGCGGTGACAATGATTATGCACAAATGATATTGGAGCACCGGTGGAATGCGATGGCGGGGGAAACCGGAGTACCCGGAGAAAACTCGTCCATGCGCCGCTTTGTCTACCACAAATCTCACAAGCGGTCGCTTGGGATAGAACCCAGGCCATCTAACCATTCGGTTACGGCGCGGCCTATTCTCTGTGTACATCACACATAAAACAGCGTCTTTCTCACACTCCCAAACTGCTCCACAAGTCTCCTGGAACGTGCCAAACATTTGAGACGACACTACTAAGATATTGTTTATGAAAGCATTTCTGTTCCAGTCACACAACTTTCTCTACGTATTCGACAACAAATTATTCATATAAAAGCGTACTAATCTAACTGTTTGATGATAATAAAGATAAATATTAACAGAAATTGTTTTATTACTTAGTCCCTTGTAAGTTTCTTTTTCCCACAGTCGCCTTACGTATGACCGACACTCTTCTAGGGCTTACAAGCGGATGTCTAGGGGTCAGACGTCTGTCGGGAGCCAACGGCACGAAACAACAGAATGGAGAACCTGGTCCGTAGCCTGGCATGAGTGTGAGGAAGTGGATCATATGTAGGACCGACACTCCCCTAGGACTTAGAAGCGGATGTCTAAGGGTCAGAAGTCTGTCTAGGGGCCAACGGCACGAAACAACAGAATGGAGAACCTGGTCCGCAGCCAGGCATGAGTATGAGGAAGTGGATCATATGTAGGACTGACACTCCCCTAGGACTTACAAGTGGATGACTAGGGGTCAGAAGTCTATCGGGGGGCCAACGGCACGAAACAACACAATGGAGAACCTGGTCCGTAGCCAGGCATGAGTATGAGGAAGTGGATCAAATGTAGGACTAACACTCCCCTAGGACTTACAAGCGCATGTCTAGAGGTCAGAAGTCTGTCGGTGAGCCAAAGGCACGAAACAACAGAATGGAGAACCTGGTCCGTAGCCAGGCATGAGTGTGAGGAAGAGGATCATATGTAGGACCGACACTCCCCTAGGACTTACAAGCGGATGTCTAGGGGTCAGAAGTCTGTCTAGGGGCCAACGGCACGAAACAACAGAATGGAGAACCTGGTCCGTAGCCAGGCATGAGTATGAGGAAGTGGATCATATGTAGGACCGACACTCCCCTAGGATTTACATGCGGATATGTAGGGGTCAGTTGTCTGTCTAGGGGCCAACGGCACGAAACAACAGAATGGAGAACCTGGTCCGTAGCCAGACATGAGTGTGAGGAAGTGGATCATATGTAGGACCGACACTCCCCTAGGACTTACAAGCGGATTTCTAGAGGTCAGAAGTCTGTCGGGGAGCCAACGGCACGAAACAACAGAATGGAGAACCTGGTCCGTAGCCAGGCATGAGTATGAGGAAGTGGATCATATGTAGGACTGACACTCCCCTAGGACTTACAAGCGAATGTCTAGGGGTCTGAAGTCTGTCGGGGAGCCCACTGCACGAAACAACACAATGGAGAACCTGGTCCGTAGCCGGGCATGAGTATGAGGAAGTGGATCATATGAAGGACTGACACTCCCCTAGGACTTACAAGCAAATGTCTAGGGGTCAGTAGTCTGTCTAGGGGCCAATGGCACGAAACAACAGAATGGAGAACCTGGTCCGTAGCCAGGCATGAGTGTGAGGAAGTGGATCATATGTAGGACTGACACTGCCCTAGGACTTACAAGCGAATGTCTAGGGGTCAGAAGTCTGTATGTAGGACTGACACTGCCCTAGGACTTACAAGCGAATGTCTAGGGGTCAGAAGTCTGTCGGGGAGACAACGGCATGAAACCACAGAATGGGGATCCTGGTTTGTAGCCAGGCTTGAGTGTGAGGAAGTGGATCTTATGTAGGACTGACACTCCCCTAGAACTTACAAGCGCATAGACAGAGGTCAGAAGTCTGTCGGGGAGCGAACGGCACGAAACAATACAGTGGAGAACCTGGCCTGTAGCCAGGCATGACTATGAGGAAGTGGATCATATGTAGGACTCACACTCCCCTAGGACTTACAAGCGGATATGTAGAGGTCAGCAGTCTGTCGGGGAGCCAACGGCAGGAAACAACACAATGGAGAACCTGGTCCGTAGCCAGGCATGAGTATGAGGAAGTGGATCAAATGTAGGACTAACACTCCCCTAGGACTTACAAGCGCATGTCTAGAGGTCAGAAGTCTGTCGGTGAGCCAACGGCACGAAACAACAGAATGGAGAACCTGGTCCGTAGCCAGGCATGAGTGTGAGGAAGAGGATCATATGTAGGACCGACACTCCCCTAGGACTTACAAGCGGATGTCTAGGGGTCAGAAGTCTGTCTAGGGGCCAACGGCACGAAACAACAGAATGGAGAACCTGGTCCGTTGCCAGGCATGAGTATGAGGAAGTGGATCATATGTAGGACCGACACTCCCCTAGGACTTACAAGCGGATTTCTAGAGGTCAGAAGTCTGTCGGGGAGCTAACGGCACGAAACAACAGAATGGAGAACCTGGTCCGTAGCCAGGCATGAGTATGAGGAAGTGGATCATATGTAGGACCGACACTCCCCTAGGACTTAGAAGCGGATGTCTAGAGGTCAGAAGTCTGTCGGGGAGCCAACGGCACGAAACAACAGAATGGAAAACCTGGTCCGTAGCCAGGCATGAGTGTGAGGAAGTGGATCATATGTAGGACCGACACTCCCCTAGGACTTAGAAGCGGATGTCTAGAGGTCAGAAGTCTGTCGGGGAGCCAACGGCACGAAACAACAGAATGGAAAACCTGGTCCGTAGCCAGGCATGAGTGTGAGGAAGTGGATCATATGTAGGACCGACACTCCCCTAGGACTTAGAAGCGGATGTCTAGAGGTCAGAAGTCTGTCGGGGAGCCAACGGCACGAAACAACAGAATGGAAAACCTGGTCCGTAGCCAGGCATGAGTGTGAGGAAGTGGATCATATGTAGGACCGACACTCCCCTAGGACTTAGAAGCGGATGTCTAGAGGTCAGAAGTCTGTCGGGGAGCCAACGGCACGAGACAACAGAATGGAGAACCTGGTCCGTAGGCAGACATGAGTGTGAGGAAGTGGATCATATTTAGGACCGACACTCCTCTAGGACTTACATGCGGATATGTAGGGGTCAGATGTCTGTCTAGGGGCCAACGGCACGAAACAACAGAATGGAAAACCTGGTCCGTAGCCAGGCATGAGTGTGAGGAAGTGGATCATATGTAGGACCGACACTCCCCTAGGACTTAGAAGCGGATGTCTAGAGGTCAGAAGTCTGTCGGGGAGCCAACGGCACGAAACAACAGAATGGAAAACCTGGTCCGTAGCCAGGCATGAGTGTGAGGAAGTGGATCATATGTAGGACCGACACTCCCCTAGGACTTAGAAGCGGATGTCTAGAGGTCAGAAGTCTGTCGGGGAGCCAACGGCACGAGACAACAGAATGGAGAACCTGGTCCGTAGGCAGGCATGAGTGTGAGGAAGTGGATGATATGAGTAAGTGAAATGGATGATAGAAAGGTGATGATGGAACAATTGGTGGAATGAGTGGCGGGGGAGACTCGCTTTGTCCACCACATGCAGTCGCTTGTATGGGAACCCGGGCTGCTTAGGTGCGAGGCAAGCTGTCTAAGCAGGGTGCCGGAAGTAGAAGGGAATACACCAGGCTAAATTTTTTAACAGCTGGGCGCTATATGCTTCGCTTTGCATTACCAGAGACATGAAACAAAAGATGATTTCTCGTTTGACAATAGTGTATTTTAAAATTGAAACCGATAATCAGGGATATCTCCGAAATGGTTAACTTCACAAAAAAATGCATATGACATGAATTGTTTTTTGTTTTTAACGTGATCTAAATTTTCTGTGAGCTAAATTTTAATAAATGTCTTATGTTTTAACCGACATGGAAATGTCATCCAGAATAAAGAGGTGTTTAGAGGTTATTTCCAAACAATTCAATGTATATGATATATAATATATATTCATTTTGTATGTTATGTAAGTATCTTTAATATGCGTCATTTTAATCAAAATCGTTAAGATAATTTTTTGAAAAAATCCAAATTTTCAAAAAGGTTTCCAAGTATACGGTTCATTTGCGGAGACTAAAAATTCTTCTCTTTGCGTGCTGAAGATGCTGGACTAGAATAACAGGTTAGAGTTACCTATGTTGTTCACAGACACACGCACGGACCTTTTTCTAAAAGTGCTAAAACATGTATTTCCGGTGAAATATCTGATTTGATATTTTGAGTGGATTACAAAAACTTCTCGATCTTATGTGTACATAGAGAAAGTAAAACTGGCATCAGATTTTCTCAAATTTGGTGCGTGGAACAATTTGAGTATGCAACATGTTTATATAATAAAATTGAGAAGATAATTTATATCTTGTAAAGTATTTATCTACTTGAATGGATTTTGGTATTTATATTGACATAAGAGCAATGTAATTACAATTTGAAGTTTGTGTGCCGGTGACTTGAGACAGAGCGTGTGTTGGACCCGATATCATTCTCACATGTTCCTTTTACTTTCTCTACACGTACTATGTAGAGAAGGGATTGTAATGCACCCAATACCGAGATTTCACCGGAAATACATGTTTTAGAGTCAGTCCCCCGTATAAAAATTAGAAAAAAGATCCCTGTGTGTCTGTGAACACGATAACCCAAAAAAGAAAAGTCGGTAAAATACCAAACTTGGTATTTAGTTGTAGTGTCTTTGTGGGATGCGATACGAAGATTATGAAGAAAGTCTCCCCACTCCAAATTACCTTTTACACGGACAAAATTTGGAAATTTCTGATTTTCTCAAAAATGGTTCTAACGATTTTGATTAGAATACTGTGTATTAAACATATTTACATCACAAATAAAATGTATATCTTGAATTTCTGGGAATAACCTCTGAACACCTCTTTATTTTGGATGAATTTTGCTGAAGTTTGAATAAGTTGTGAGCCGTAAGGGATAGACAGAAGGTTACCGCAAAAAATATATTTTGAATGCTATGTTGACAAAGTGTGTAGGGCGCACTTACGCTGATCGATCGTAAAGTAATTAAAAACAAACAATTCTGAAACGTTATAAGACTTTGAAAGAAGAAAACTCTTATGACGTAGGATGTCAAGTTAAGGGCGCCAATGTAAATGAGCTTAAGGTGCGAATCAATTGAAAGATACTGTGGCGCCCTCAAACCTGCTCCAGTAGCGTCACACGCTTTCCAGAAAGCATTACAATATCTCCTATAGCGAGATGTGTTCCATTCAAATGACTTCTCTAACTGCTCCTACAAAAGGTTTTTCTTTCATTGTGTCTTACTATTCGAGGTAAACATGCTTGCTTCCTTGTAAGTAGTCAAAAGCTGGTTGCTAAGTGAAACAATTGAGGTTCGGTTCCTTTTACATGCTCCCGTTTCTTAATTAGTTTAAAATGGAAACCACTAAGAATGAATATCAACTCTACAAGAAAAACGATAAACATAAATTATGTTATATTTTTATATAGTAGTCTATTGTGTTGTGCACAACTCAACCAGACTAAAGGGGTCTTCAGGGCCTATTCTCAGAAAATTCAAAATAAACATTTTATTTTTTAGAAAATCAAAATTTTCGAAAAATCTTCCATGTAAAAGTTTTTTTTTACGATTGGGGATATTCCAGAAAATCTTCATGTCCCATCCTTGGAAGATACTGAATTTAAATACCAAGTTGGTATTTAACCGATTTTTCGTTTTTGAGCTTTGCTGTCCAACCACACAAACACACACACATAAGGACCTTTTTCTAAAAATGCTTTCTTCTGACTCAGGGAACCTTAGAACGTATATTTCGGGTGAAATCTCGGTATCCAATGTTTAGGTGAAATTCAAACTTTCTCAATCTACTATGTACATTGCACATGCGGGCTAGAGAAAGTAAAAATATGATTGGATAACAAAGTAATGTAAAGGGGGTTTATAGCGCGTAACATGAGAACGTATTGCAAATTGGATACCAAAGAAAACGGTCCTGCATAACCTCACTTGGTATGTCCCAACATTTCCAGTAAAATCCCCAACCACAATTACCTTTTATATGCAACATGTTTTCACATTTTCATGTTTTCCCAGGGATAAAACACCATATGATAAATGAAAACATATCTTCAACTTCCTGAAAATGGTCTGTGAAAACTTATGTCTCTTGCACAGGAATAAAAAGCCGTAAGAGATAGAGAAAGGCCTACTTCACAAAAACTGTGTATTTCATTAAAACACTCAAATATTTATGTCAAATAATTATTTTTTGTGGAGTTAACCATTGCTTGTAATTGGTTTCACTTTTAAAATACTTCAATTTTCCTCAGATATATTCGTTTTTCTTATTGCATGTCAAGCAAAAAGAAATGGCGTGTTATTTATGGAAGCTCTTTAACTGCTCTGGTTCTCAGCGTCGCATTCTAAATTGGGTGTGAAAGACCGCTTAATTTTGATGATACAACCTTTAACATATTGACCAGCTTTTAAAGCAGTTGACTATTGCTTAAGACTACTAAATTCTTTTATTACTGTGTCATTTATATTTGCCCCTTTAACATGTGAAGTTATATCGGAGCCTTCGCATTAGAAGCAACTCGTCTGTAGGCTCCTTACGACCCTTTTATTGCAGTATTTGTAAACCCGTATGCTCTCTAAACTTAGCAATTAAAAAGGAGAGTAGATAGAATAAAAACCTTGTCTTCCATGTACATGACCTTCTCTACCTATTCTTACAAAACTTTATTCTTCTATCTACTTGATGCTAGTCGAGATAAACACCAACAGAAGTAGTCTTATTACTTGCTTCCTTGTAAGTAGAAGGGAATACACTTGGCTAAAGTGATAGTCAAATCCTTTAAAAGCTGGTTGCCATGTGATAATATTGAAAATTCGTTGTTTATGCATGTCCAAGTAAAAACAAAAGAAAAACGAATGACGAATTCTTGTTTCAAAATGTTGGAAAACTCATAACAATATTAAGAAATATCTCGCAATGAGTTAACTACGAAAAAAATCTGATGTGTTCCATTCACATGACTTTCTCTACAGCTCTGCAACAAATTATTGTTAAAAAGCTTATGCTTCTATTTACTTCATGCTAATCGACAAAAATTAGCAGAAATAGTCTTACTACTTGCTTCCTTGTAAGTGGAAGCGAAATAAGGGAGTACCATAGGTTAAAGTGATAGTCAAAAGCTGGTTGCTATGTGACTGAAGTTCCTTTGTTTGTATGGACAGAAGTTGACAAATTCTTGTATGAGAAAAGTATAAGTTTTCAAAGCTGAAACCAAGAAAAAGGAATATCTCAAAAACGATCAACTCCACGAAAAAAATGTATATAACATAAATTGTGTATTTTAACGTGCTCTACATTTTCTGTGTGTTAAGTTTTTGTCCATCTGTTACGATTAGTAGTTATCAAAATTCATTCAGAATAAAGTAGTTCTCAGAGGCTATTCCCAGAGAATTCAAAATATACATTTTATTTGTCAGGTAAATATCTTTAATATATGATATTTTAATAAAAATCGTTAGAGCCATTTTTTAGAAAATCAAAAATTTCGAAAAAAATTCCATGTAAAGGGTAGTTTGGGATGGGGGGGGGGTTCTTATCAAAATCTTCGTGTCGCATCCCTGGAAGATACTAAACTTTGGCATGGTATCGCCTGCAGTATGGCAGGTTTTTTAGCGTGCACTCTTGCATTTAAACAGTGCGGCTCTCGTTTATTCTGTTCGCCTCTCTATGAATTTTCCAGACCTTCTCAGTCTCACTTTGATTGAGCAGTTTCCCTCATGTCTTGCACGCTCTCCTAGATGTACGGTTATCTGATCCTCCTATCCGACATAAAATGAAATTTCAGTCGCTGATATGCTCCCTGTCATAGCTTGAGTGTTGCATCAGCGAATAACGACCGCCAACTGTAATAAACACAAGACGCCAGTTTCTCCAGGAATCGCTTGGCGGTCACATTACAATCAAATTATCTACTGAGAATTCAAGGGTGCAGCACTTGCAAATTACAGCTTTGTGCAAAATGTTAATAGTTTCCAAGAATATAGCTAACTGTAACACCACGTGGTTTCATGTTTTCGCCCTGCAAGATTGCACTTTTGCAGTAACAATGTCTTTCTTTACAGATATTTAACAATACAGTTAACCAATTAAAACTCTGAGGATTGAAAACGAATACATAACATACAAAAACAAAACCTACACATTGTAATGAAGTGACTCGCACTCTGGGCCGCCTCGTTGCTATTTGGCAAATTATACATACATCTTTACAGTTTCAGTAAAAGTAGCACCAATTAGTCAGTACACGAAACTCCAAACAAAATAAAAGGCAAAATTAACCTGCAAACAATTACGATTGGTGGTGGTGACGATCGTCGTGGTGGTGATGGTGGTTGTCGTGGTCTTGGTGGCGGTGGTGGTCGTGGTGGTTGTCGTGGTCTTGGTGGTGGTTGTTGTTGTCTTGGTGGTGGTGATGGTGTTGGTGGTCTTGTTGGTGATGATGGTCTTCGTGGTGGTGGTGTTTGTTGTGGTCTTGGTGGTGGTTGTTGTGGTCTTGGTGGTGGTGATGGTGGTGGTGGTCTTATTGGTGATGGTGGTCTTCGTGGTCTTGGTGGTGGTGGTGGTTGTTGTGGTCTTGGTGGTGGTTGTTGTGGTATTGGTGGTGGTGATGGTGGTGGTGGTCTTGTTGGTGATGGTGGTCTTCGTAGTCTTGGTGGTGGTGGTGGTTGTTGTGGTCTTGGTGGTGGATGTTGTGGTCTTGGTGGTAGTGATGGTGGTGGTGGTCTTGTTGGTGATGGTCTTCGTGGTCTTGGTGGTGGTGGTGGTTGTTGTGGTCTTGGTGGTGGTTGTTGTGGTCTTGGTGGTGGTCGTGGTCTTGGTGGTGGTTGTCGTGGTCTTGGTGGTGGTTGTTGTGGTCTTGGTGGTGGTTGTTGTGGTCTTGGTGGTGGTTGTTGTGGTCTTGGTGGTGGTTGTTGTGGTCTTGGTGGTTGTTGTGGTCTTGGTGGTGGTTGTCGTGGTCTTGGTGGTGGTTGTCGTGGTCTTGGTGGTGGTTGTTGTGGTCTTGGTAGTGGTTGTTGTGGTCTTGGTGGTGGTGATGGTGGTGGTGGTCTTGTTGGTGATGGTGGTCTTCGTGGTCTTGGTGGTGGTGGTGGTTGTTGTGGTCTTGGTGGTAGTGATGGTGGTGGTGGTCTTGTTGGTGATGGTCTTCGTGGTCTTGGTGGTGGTGGTGGTTGTTGTGGTGTTGGTGGTGGTCGTGGTCTTGGTGGTGGTTGTCGTGGTCTTGGTGGTGGTTTTTGTGGTCTTGGTGGTGGTTTTTGTGGTCTTGGTGGTGGTTTTTGTGGTCTTGGTGGTGGTTGTTGTGGTCTTGGTGGTGGTTGTTGTGGTCTTGGTGGTGGTTGTCGTGGTCTTGGTGGTGGTTGTCGTGGTCTTGGTGGTGGTTGTTGTGGTCTTGGTAGTGGTTGTTGTGGTCTTGGTGGTGGTGATGGTGGTGGTGGTCTTGTTGGTGATGGTGGTCTTCGTGGTCTTGGTAGTGGTGGTGGTTGTTGTGGTCTTGGTGGTGGTTGTTGTGGTCTTGGTGGTGGTGATGGTGGTGGTGGTCTTGTTGGTGATGGTGGTCTTCGTGGTCTTGGTGGTGGTGGTGGTGATTGTTGTGGTCTTGGTGGTGGTTGTTGTGGTCTTGGTGGTGGTTGTTGTGGTCTTGGTGGTGGTCGTCGTGGTCTTGGTGGTGGTTGTCGTGGTCTTGGTGGTGGTTGTTGTGGTCTTGGTGGTGGTGATGGTGGTGGTGGTCTTGTTGGTGGTGGTGGTGTTGTTGGTGATGGTGGTCTTCGTGGTCTTTGTGGTGGTTGTTGTGGTCTTCGTGGTGGTTGTTGTGGTCTTGGTGGTGGTCGTGGTCGTTGTGGTCTTGGTGGTGGTTGTCGTGGTCTTGGTGGTGGTTGTTGTGGTCTTGGTGGTGGTTATTGTGGTCTTGGTGGTGGTGGGTAAGGTAGTAGAAGTAGTAGTAGTAGTAATAGTCGTATTGGTATTACTATAATATTACTGTAATTATTATTATTATTACTATTATTATTTTAGTGTTATTATATTTATTATTATTATTATTATTATTATTATTATTATTATGTGGTATTTATTAATGCTGTTTTCGGAGACCACTGTTATTTTCATGCCACTGAGATTTTGTGTTTCTTTTGTTTGAAGTAGGTATTTAATTCTTTTCTTATAAAACATTTCTTATAAAACAGGCTTCTAAAAGCCTTAATCACGGAATGTATGCTTTTAAGTTCGACTTCTTATTTATTCTTATGATTGCAAATCTTGAGAGCTTAAGGACGTCTAGAAGCAATACATTATGTTGAATATTTGTTTTATGTTATTTACTTTAGTACGTAACGAATGAAAAACAAGAAGAGGAAGAAGTAGTCTGGCCTGGTATTATTATCACAGTATCGTAAGCATGTTAATTTTTGTCAACCATACGAATGTAGCGCCTTTACATTTGCGCAAGCCAGCCACAGCCTTCATTACTGCTGTAATATTTGGCTGCACTCTGTGATCAATTTCAAGGAATACTTTGCATTATTGTTGGCCATGTTCGAGCTATTAAGATTATCATAGCAATAGATGTAGATGGTCTTACAAATTTTGTAAGCATCACATGAAATTATTGATCCTGTGAAATAGGACAGAATTTCGAATTCTAAGCTATCTTGTGTCAA